>CM070797.1:1116198-1716198 GCA_036325905.1 Lepus oiostolus | reverse complement strand
GTTCATGGCTGCCCCTAGGCTGCAGGAGAACTTGAGCACCCAGGGGTGGAGCCTGGGGGCCTTGGCCCCACTGGCGTCGCTGTAAGGAACAGAGGGCACCCCAGTGTGGCTGTTTGGGGCTGGGGGCTGTTCAGGTGGCCCCACTGTCCGGGTCTGCCTCTCTGATATCCCCTCGGCCCCCTCCCCACTGGGTCCGGGCCGCAGAGCTGGGGAGCCTGTGCCTCTGAGCTGCAGACGGCTGGATGGGGTTGGAAGGCGGGCAGTCATCCTAGGCTGTGGTTTCGCGTTACGTGGATTCAGGCATGGCCGTCAGCCTCGGTCAGCGATTGGCTCTGCGTGGCGGGATGGATCTCGTGCCCTCGAGGTCTGTCCCTGCCAGAGCAGGGACCGCCCCTTTGCAAGGCCTTGCCAGGCTGTGTGCCCGTGGTCACCCAGTGGCCAGCTCAGGGAGCAGGCCTGCTGTGGAGCTCCTGCAGGGCCCGTGCTCAGTCACCCTTGCCAAGTCGCTCGCGGTGGATGCCCACGTCACTTGCCTCACCCCCTCGCCAGCTGGGCATCACCATGTCCCACCACCATATGAGAACGAGAAGGGTGGGCACAACCCAGCTGGGTATTGGGGCGACATTCACGTAACTTTTACTACAGTGCACGGTTGTCATTGTCCCATGTAATCGTCATTATCTGAAGGTTTTTTTTTTGTGAGTGACAGGGATCACTCGGTATCTGCTGGCTCGATCCCCAGGTGGCTGCAGCAGGGCCTGGGTGAGGCAGAAGCCCGTCCCAGGCACTCTGAGGACAGAGACCAGGGAGCAAAAACAGCCCTGCGGTCACATGGCCGCATTGTGCAGGTCCCTTGTGTCCCCGCCTCCACCCGGCCCCATACCCGCTGGGCCTGTCCAAGCCAGCCCAGCAGGTGCAGCTTCTGTGCCTTCTCCGTGTGTGTCCGGCCTCAGCCCTGCGGCCTCCCTCGCAAATGCCACCAGCCAGACCCGTCACTCAGATGTCTCCTGGCGGGGACCGTGGCCGGCTCATTATTTCTCAAAAGAGCCCGGCTTCTGCAGGTGGCTGGGCTGGCCGCAGAGGCCGGCGTGGGGCCAGCTGTGAGGAGGGCCACGGGCACTCCTGGGGGCAGCCTCCGCTCCCCCGACGCGGGGGCCACATGTGTTTCTCAGCTTTGGTTGGGAAGCAGAATTTCCAGTCCTGATGTGGGTTTGATTTGCAGACAGACGTGGAAGAAAGAGAGAGCGGAGGTCGGGGGGAGTGAGCCATCTCACCAGGAGAGCTGCTAGGACTCATAAATATTGCAGTGTGTTCTCTGTGAAGCTGTCCAGCTCAAAGTAGCCGGTGAACTCGCCACTCATCGGCGCCGGAGGCCGGCTGGTGCCTCCAGAGGAGCCAGGCAGAGCTTGGCTTTGTGTCCAGCTTTCTGCCAGCACCGCCGGCGCGAAGCCGGGTACAGGAGGCGCGGGGGTCCATCGGCAGCCCCCTTGAGGGAGCAGGCCTTTCTGCATGAGGCCACGCTTGCCCTACTGGCTGTTTGCTCCACGGAAGAGGGAAGCGAGATGCCATCGGCCCTGGACACAGCCCAGGGCCCCGGTGCCGTCTGTTGCAGCGACAGGGTCCTGGGGGCAGCTGCCGGCCGCGTTCGGGCACGGCACAGCAGCTGGCTGAGGGCAGGGAGCAGTGGTGGTGCTCCCTGTTCCCCAGCCCGTCTCCCTCTCCAGAGGGACCTTCAGGTCCCCAGCGAAGAGCAGCGGCCCTGCGTCCAGCCACCGCTGTGCGTGTTAGCACTGGTGATGACCTTCCCGTGGCCATCAGTGTTGTGTCCAGGTGAGCACCGCCCAGCCCGGGCAGCAGCTGGGGTCTTCCGGTCCCCAGAGGCGACTGAAGCCCAGAACTGTTAGAGCAGTGGCCTGGGACCACGCAGATGTCTAGAGCTGACAGCAAGCCCAGGTGCACCTGCTGCCAGGGAAGGTGGGCTCCCTCCTTCCACCCCCGGCCCTGCCCCCTGACTCTCTCCGTGACTCCTCCCAGGCCCCCGTTTAGGGGGAACACAGGGGCGTGCACGGGGTGCACTGTTTGTTTTCTCTCGTGCGCAGGGGCTGGTGCTGCCTGTCCTGAATTCAAGGGCAGGTGAGTCAGAAGGCTTGTGTTTCCTTAGAAAGACTGATCCCTACAGCACAATGCTTTGTTCGCTTTCCGCGGACGGCGGAGCCCGCGACGTGAGGGCTGGCTGCGCTCTGCAAACACGCAGCCTTCTGATCCCAGGGTGTGTCAGCAGGGTAATGCCCCTGGCTACCTACTCAGCTTTCAAGGCCGCAGAGCAGCTGGGGAAACAGCGCAGCGGCCCAGGCCCCACGGTGGCCACACCCGTCCTGCGGCTCACCTGCCCCTGTGCCGTGGGCAGTAGACACCCATTGTCACCGGCACGGGCTGGCTCTTCTCAGTCACGCACTCGGGAGCTCTCCAGCTGCCCTGGGAGTGGGTGCTGTTGTTAGTCCCTCTTCACAGATAAGGGACGGAGTCAGCTGCCCGGATGCCATGGCCCCTGCACGGGAAGCCGCAGGCGCCTGCTCTGGGCACAGTGCTTGCTCCTCGGAGGTGCCGCCCAGGTTGGGGGTGGCGGCAAGCAGCTAGCATGAGACCTGGCCTGGCGGCTCGAGCCACGGCCCACCCTGAAATGCTGGTGAAGCCGCAGATGCTCCGTAGACAAGCCAGGAGCAGTTCTGCCAGGCAGCAGGAGGGCCCTGGTGTCAGGGGGAGTCTCGGAGCTGGCCAGCGGCACCGGCGCCACGCACCCACACCCGGCTGGGAATTCTGACGATGGACAAATCAGAAGCCTCTTTGTGCCCCTGGGAGGTGAAGGCCCCTTGCAGTCAGGTCGACCCTCGTAGAGAAGCACCTGGGAATTCAGGATCCTGGTCTGAATAGTGCAGCGTCACATGTGCCGGAGAGCAGCTCCCACCTCACCTCGTCCTGCACGGGGCCGTAGAGCGGAGGCTCGGAGCTCCTCCCAGGGCCCACACGCCGGCGTTCTTGTGTCTTCCTTGCACCCCTGCCGCCGCCTGCCTGTCCTCGCCTGGCGGGGACACTGTCCCCCGAGGTTCTCCCTCTCCTCCTGCCTCTCCTGCACCTGCTGTCTTGGCTCCCTCCTGCACTTCAGCCTTGGCCTGTCGTGTGTTGCCCGTGTTCCTCAGCCACAGAACACAGCCTCTGTGTGGCATAAGTCAGTCCATGGTTCTCAGAGCAATGCTGTTGACCTGGTTTCATTTCTTCCATTAAGAAAAATAGATTTATTTGAAAGTCAGAGTTTGAGAGATCTTCCATCAGCTGGTTCACTCCCCAGTGGCCAGGGCTGGGCCAGGCCAAAACCAGGAGCCAGGAGCTTCTTCTGGGTGTCCAACAAGGGTGCAGGGGCCCAAACACGTGGGCCATCTTCTGCTGCTTTCCCAGCATTCACAGGGAGCTGGATCAGAAGTGGAGCAGCCGGGACTCGCACCAGTGCCCATGTGGGATGTCGGCGCCGCAGGCGGGGCTTCACCGGCTACACCACAGAGCCAGCCCCATTGCTTCCATTTTGAAGTTACTTATCTTGCTCCTGCTCCGTCTTCCTCTGTGTGTGCCAGCTCGGCCAGGTCCTGCTGTCCCCCTGTTCTTCCTGTTAGGTTTTCAGTTCCTTGGCATCATTGTACATGGTGCCTTTGCTCCATCTCCCTCCACTTATTGTCGGCCATCTGGTTCTCAGCCACTAATGACACGTGGGGCCCAGCCTTTCTTCTCCTTTTTTTAAAATATATATATATTAATTTTATTTGAAGGGTAGAGTTATAGACAGTGAGAGAGAGAGAGAAAGGTCTTCCTTCCATTTGTTCACCCCCCAAATGGCCACCATGGCCAGAGCTGTGCCAATCCAAAGCCAGGAGGCAGGTGCTTCTCCTGGTCTCCCATGGGGTGCAGGGCCCAAGCACTTGGGCCATCCTCCACTGCCCTCCTGGGCCACAGCAGAGAGCTGGACAGAAAGAGGAGCAACCGGGACTAGAACTGGTGCCCATATGGGATGCTGGCGCCGCAGGCGGAGGGTTAACCAAGGGAGCCACGGCGCCGGCCTCTTCTTCTTCTTTTAACATTTACTTTATTTATTTGAAAGGCAGAGTTGGAGGGAAGGAGGGAGAGGTGGGGAAGGGAGGGGGAAGCGGGGAAAGAGGTCAACCTTGCATCCTCCGGTTCACTCCCCAAATGGCCGCAATGGTCAGGGCTGGGTCAGGCCACAGCCAGGAGCCTGGGACTCTATCCAGGTCTCCCACGTGGGTGCAGGGGCCCAGGCCTGCTGCCTTCCCAGGCACATTAGCAGGGAGCTGGATCAGAAGTGGAGGAGCTGGGACTCAAGTGTTGGGAGAGGCTGGCGTCGCAGGTGGTGGCTTCCCCTGCTGCACCAGAGCAAAGGCTCAGCATGCCGTGCCCGGCTGCCCTGGCTGCCGAGCCGCAGAGGAGAGCTGGGCCCTGCTTCCTGCCTGCTGCACCCTCTCACCACTCCCTCCCGGCCTGGCCCAGCCCGGCCCTGCCCTGCCCCTCACCATTCCCTCCCTGGCTGGCCCAGCCCTGCCCCTCACCACTCCCTCCTGGCCCGGCCCTGCCCCTCACCACTCCCTCCAGCCCTGCCCTGCCCCTCACCACTCCCTCCCAGCCCAGCCTGGCCCTGCCCTGCCCCTCACCACTCCCTCCTGGCCTGGCCCAGCCCTGCCTGCCCCTCACCACTCCCTCCCTGCCTGGCCCTGCCCTGCCCCTCACCACTCCCTCCCTCCAGGCCCGGCCCTGCCCCTCACCACTCCCTCCCAGCCTGGCCCTGCCCTGCCCCTTACCACTCCCTCCCGGCCCTCCCAGGAGTGCTGAGGTGCTGCGGGGTCAGTGCTTTTGCTTCTGAGCTGCCCCGAGGCTTTGCCCGGAGGCTTCAGTCCCAGATGTGTTTGTGTAGCCCCTGCAGTTCTCACTCCCAAGGAGGTTGTCAGCAGTTCGGTTGTATGTCTGCATGTAGTTTTCTTGCTGTGAGAGGCAGGGACAAAGAGCAGCAAGAGCTCCCGTGTGGGTTCACTCCCCAGATGCCAGCCACAGGCATGGAGGCCAAACCCGGAGCAGGACCCAGTCCAGGGCTCCTACGTGGGAGGCAGGAATTACTTGAGCCAACACCTGCCGCCTCCTGGGGTGCACGTTGGCAGGGCCACAGCAGGGCCCTGACCCCGGCCACTGTGGTGCAGGACGCAGGGGTCGGCCTCGGCGTGCTGAGCTGCCCGGGAGCTGATGTCAGGGCCCACGCTCAGCGCTGCTCCCTCTGCTTTCCCAGAGAGACACTCCGGACACTCATGTGCTGGAGGCTCCCTGCCTTCACCCCGACTCCCCAGGGCTCCGATTGCTGCCTCGCTCGCTCTCTGCGCAGCCTGTAGGCATTATTCTGGAACCTTTCGGCTTCTGGGGTTCCAGGAAGGACACCCGATGCCCGTTTGGTTTGTCGTCCTTTGTAACTCACTTCTCCTTCCCTGGGCCTGCCGCCTGTCTCTGCGGCAGCTCCCCGGGCCCGTCCTCCCGTCCTGCCTCTTCCCCAGGACCCGACTGGTCTCTAATCATGTGCATGCCTGTGTGTGTTCACTCCGTTCTCTCATTAGTCCCTGGGACATTTGGAGATCGGGGCAGTGTTGCTTTTATTTTTCAGCTGAGCGAATGGATGCATCTTGAAGTTAACCCGAGCACCAGAGATGCTCGGGGGCCGAGCGGTCGAGGGAGCATTTGAGCCTAGGCAGGTCCTGCTCCACCGTCTGGGGGTTGCCTGGCAGTTGGTTACCAGTCTGCACTCTTGGCTGATGTCTGTCTTTCCCCTGGACCCCGAGGCTGACAGGGGCAGGCGTCTGTTCACTGTGGACCTGACGCCCAGAAACCCCAGGGTGGCACATGGGCCTCCCACGGGCTGCTAGCCACCTGCAGACACAAGCAGAGGAGGCTTGGGGGGGTGGCCAGCCAAGAACGCCTGCGGTCATTCAGGACGAGGCGTCGAGGTCTCCTTGGGTCCCACCACCTGCGACGCCAGCATCTCCTTGGCTCCTTGGGGGGAGGGCCAAACCCAGAGAGAGTGGGAGCTTGGCGAGCTGGCCCCACCAGCAGCCCAGTCCTCCAGGGACCGAGCCTAGCCCTGGATCTGGAACTGGGGGGCACAGACCAGCTGGGGTATCCCTAGGTGGGATCCGCAGCACCCCAGAGACAGAAGAGGGTTGCAGAGCTGCAGAGGGGATGGCCAGCAGCTCAGGGCCAGAGGAGTCTGGGTCCAGGGCAGCTGGGCTGAGCCCACCCTCTTTGATTCAGCCAGGAGGAGCCTGTGTGAGCAGATCAGGGTGGGCTGAGCTAGACCCAGGGTGCGGGCGTGGCCAGCCAGCACCTCTCCTGCTTGTAACTGCGCCCACTCTCCCGGGCTCTGGGGGCCGTATCGTGTGCCAGGTGCTACGTGCAGACCCCACCCAGGCCGTCAGCCAGGGTCCCTGCAGGGAGTGGGTGGCTTGCTGAGTCTCCTCCCGGCACACCTGTGGGGTGGGTTCATCGTGGCCGCGTGTGTGCGTGTGGAGAGGCCAGGGTGGGGAGATCAGCTTCCCCTGGCAGGAGGACGTTGTGGAGAGATTAACGATTGTGATGACAAACACATTCTAACGCCAGGGCTGCCATGTCTTTGCGCATCAGTTTCTGTGCTTTGGTCATTAAACCTCGGAGCTCTAAATGCAAGGATGCTCACTCGATGAGAGCCAGGAAGCCACACCCGACCCCTCAGCACCGCGCGGCCAACCGAGCTTTGTGGGGCTTTGACATCAGCTCACAGGGAAGCTTTGAGGCTGTGCCGAGCTGTGACCGGGCAGCCTGTCAGTCTGCGTCCTGCCTGGGCTCCGGCCCATGTCTCAGATCACGTGGCCTCACGCGCTCGGCTCATCCCCAAGCACGCTGCTGAGATAACGTCTGCCCCCATCCAAAGGAGCAGGCGGAGGGGCCGCTCACACGTGCACGCACTGGGCACCTGCCTCCCGTACCCAGGTACCTGTCAGCGCCCAGCTCGGGCCCCTGACTCCAGCGTACTGCTAATGCCCACCTTAGGAGGCATTGGGTCCCTGCCACCCACATGGGAGACCCGGGGTGAGTTCCCAGCTCCCAGCTTCGGCCTGGCCCAGCCCCAGCTGCTGTAGGCATTTGAGGAGTGAACCAGCAGATGAGAGATCTTTGTGTGTCAGTCTGTCTCTCCGCCTCTTGGAAAAATGATTGTTTAAGGAAATGTATCCAGATAAAAAGAAGGTTGAATGGATACAACCTTAGCCCCGCTTCTCCCTGGGGTCTCTGGCCTCTCAGGCACCTAGGTCAGGGCTGCCAGCCAGCACCCACCCTGGCGGGTGCCACTGTCCACACAAGGGCGTGCTCCTCCCCTTCCCACATGAGGTGGGGGTGATGGGGCAGTAGCACTGCTCACAGCATCGTGCACAAACCCGAGCAGCCCGGAAACAGACGGCGACGGCAGAGCTGCGCCCATGACGCTCTCCTTCCGTCTCTGTGAGGTGATTTCCCAAAATGAGAATGGGAAGGAGACAAGGGGGACAAAGCTTGGGAGCCGGGAGACAGATTCGTGAGGAGTGAGGGGCTTAGGAACAGGCAGCAGCAGAGAGCTGAGCCTGCAGGAGCCCCTGGGTGTGGGTTCAGCCTGCACGCCCCAGGCAGGGGCAGGATGGGAGACGGCAGGGGCAGGGCAGTGGGAGCGGCAGTTCGAGAAGCCAGTGGGACCCCCGGTGTCCTTTCACCCCCAGATGGCCACAGCCACCCCAGAAGTGACACTGGCCCAGGGCCTCTGGGCAGAGCTGAGGCCAGAGGCCCACAGAGGAAGCTCTTGTGGTCACGGGGTCCCATCCCCTCCCCTGGTGGTCTCCCAGGCCCTTGGCAGATCAGGGGATTCCATTCTGGGACAACTGACGGGCCTGAGAGAAGGTTCTAGGTGCCTCCCAGACTGGAATCACTCGCTGGACTTCTCACCAGGAACGTGTGAAGCAGGAGCCGTGGGAAGTTGCCTGGGGAGATGGTCTCCCACCCTCTCTGAGAGAGCTGTGAGGAGACTGCGACCCCCAGGAGCAGGCACAGGAAGCCGGGCGGGGGCGGGGGAGGAGGCAGGGGCGTCCCCCAGGGGAGGCCAGGACCCTCGCACCTGGACGGGAGCTCCCGATTCCTGAGGGCGTTCAGGGAAGGGTCAGGGGAAGGCACGTGGACGACAGACACAGTCCAGCGCCGTCAGTGAAGTCCAGGCAGACAAGCCCCCGCACGCTGGACAGGGCGGCAATCGGAGACGCAGAGCGGCCCCTGGGCACCGGTCCACTCGCACACTGCCCCGTTCAGGGCTCCCCGGAGCGCGGGGCGGGACCTCACCGCTGAGTCCTGGCTTTTGTCGTGTGAAGTCAGCAGCTGCACTAAGCCTGCCCTGTGGAACTGTGGGCCTGGGCAGAAGCAGCTGGAAGGTTCGACAGGGTGGCCTCTGGGGGCCGAGGGCAGGGCTGGCGTGTCTGTGGGAGGCCACAGCACATCCAGGCTGCCGTCCGCGTGCAGGGGTGCCAGCTTCGCCCCGGCTGAGTTCCCAGCACTCTCGAGTCTTCTGGCGTTCGTACAGTTGACCAGAATGAATAATTCAGGACCAGAAATGGTTATCCCATTTTTGCAATTAGCTCCCAAACCTTAACTGGCTTCCACCGTATTATCTAATCATTTCCTAATTAGCTGTGTGGACTCTGCAATAATTGTGGGCAGTGGGAAAAGATGAGACAGAAACACAGTCCAGATTGACTCGTCATGGTCAACAGTGCTATTTCTGGTTTAACAGGGTCTCTCCTGGAGCAAGCACTCCGTTGAGCTAAGCTGTGCTCCACATCTACGCCTCCAAGGGAGAAACGCCATGCAAGTGCTTTTAATGCATCCATGCTCAATATGATGCGTGTATTGGACTATTTAGTAACCGGAGAGTTGATTTTGCCACTGCCTATCCCTCTGCTTTTCAGCTGAAGATGGTGGGAGGCTGCGTCCCCACGCCGGGCCTGGGTCTGAGTCCTGGGTCCCCACGCCGGGCCTGGGTCTGAGTCCTGGGTCCCCACGCTGGGCCTGGGTCCCCACGCTGGGCCTAGGCCTGGGTCTGAGTCCTGGGTCCCCACGCTGGGCCTGGGTCCCCACGCTGGGCCTGGGTCTGGGTCTGAGTCCTGGGTCCCCACGCCGGGCCTGGGTCTGGGTCCTGGGTCCCCACGCTGGGCCTGGGTCTGAGTCCTGGGTCCCTGAGCTGGGCCTGGGTGTGAGTCCTGGGTCCCCGAGCTGGGCCTGGGTCTGAGTCCTGGGTCCCCAAGCTGGGCCTGGGTGTGAGTCCTAGGTCCCTGAGCTGGGCCTGGGTGTGAGTCCTGGGTCCCCACGCCGGGCCTGGGTCTGGGTCCTGGGTCCCCACGCCGGGCCTGGGCCTGGGTCCTGGGTCCCCACGCCGGGCCTGGGTCTGGGTCCTGGGTCCCCACGCTGGGCCTGGGTCCCCACGCTGGGCCTAGGCCTGGGTCTGAGTCCTGGGTCCCCACGCTGGGCCTGGGTCCCCACGCTGGGCCTGGGTCTGGGTCTGAGTCCTGGGTCCCCACGCCGGGCCTGGGTCTGGGTCCTGGGTCCCCACGCTGGGCCTGGGTCTGAGTCCTGGGTCCCTGAGCTGGGCCTGGGTGTGAGTCCTGGGTCCCCGAGCTG
The DNA here is from genome assembly GCA_036325905.1 of Lepus oiostolus. Classification (NCBI taxonomy): domain Eukaryota; kingdom Metazoa; phylum Chordata; class Mammalia; order Lagomorpha; family Leporidae; genus Lepus; species Lepus oiostolus. Next base: position 1,706,436 of record CM070797.1, on the reverse strand, counting down.
GGCCTGGGTCTGAGTCCTGGGTCCCCAAGCTGGGCCTGGGTGTGAGTCCTAGGTCCCTGAGCTGGGCCTGGGTGTGAGTCCTGGGTCCCCACGCCGGGCCTGGGTCTGGGTCCTGGGTCCCCACGCCGGGCCTGGGCCTGGGTCCTGGGTCCCCACGCCGGGCCTGGGTCTGGGTCCTGGGTCCCCACGCCGGGCCTGGGTCTGGGTCCTGGGTCCCCACGCCGGGCCTGGGTCTGGGTCCTGGGTCCCCACGCCGGGCCTGGGTCTGGGTCCTGGGTCCCCACGCTGGGCCTGGGTCTGGGTCCTGGGTCCCCACGCCGGGTCTGGGTCTGAGTCCTGGGTCCCTGAGCTGGGCCTGGGTGTGAGTCCTGGGTCCCCGAGCTGGGCCTGGGTGTGAGTCCTGGGTCCCCACGCTGGGCCTGGGTGTGAGTCCTGGGTCCCCACGCTGGGCCTGGGTGTGAGGCTGCGTCCCCCGGCCGGGCCCTAGGCGCGAAGCCTCCATGTGCCACAGGAAATGCAGGAGCTCAGCAGAAGGCACCTGGAATCAAGTCTCAGGTGCTGGGCCCTCCTGTGTCTCCCTTCCGTGGGGCCTTGGGCTCCCCCAGCGCAGAGGGGCAATGAGTTGGGGAGGGGCCCCCGTTGGTGCAGCCCCGCTGGGACTCTGAGCCACCCTCACAATGTTTGCCAATGACAGAGCCCACAGCTCAGAGAGGCTGAGTAACTTGCCCCAGGCCACGCAGCTAAAGAACGGAGCCCACATCCCAGTGCCACTGAGGTCAAGTCTGTGCAGTGCCCGTGTGACCCTGCACAGGTCGCCTGGCTGTGCCTACCCTGTTCCTGCACCCCCACTGTGTGTTGAGGTGCGTGCCAGCCCTGGCTTGCTGGGAGCAGTCAGTCCCGGGAGCCCTGGGCATGGCTGCCGCGTGTCCTGTGCTTCCCGTTTTTGGTGCCACTGCCCTGCTGCCTGCTGCTTCGCCGAGGGACTTGGGTTTGGTTCAGAGACACGTTTGATTCTGGCCGACTGGACAGGTACAGTCTGCAGCACGCGGTCCAGTGGAAATCAGCCGTGGCCAAGAAACTCTCGGAATGGAGGGAGAAGGCGCCAGGCCCGGCAGCCCTGTGTGCTGCTGGGCCTCCTCCCCCCCAGGTCTGCAGGTGACCATGGCTGAGCGCAGCAGAGGGACCCAGGGAGGCCAGAGCTGGGTCCACAGAAGCAGGATGGGGATGCTGGAAGGTCACCCCACCCCCTCTGGAGGACCTCATCTCACTGACCCTGGGGCCCAACAAGAGCTCTCACCTCCTTGTTCCCTGGGAGGCTGCAGGGACCCAGTGTTCCAACCTTGAAGGCACACGGTCAGCCCCAATGACTGGAGCACAGGGGCCCAGCACACAGTGGCCTGTGTGCGTGAGGCTCCGCCGTCCCTGAGGCCAGTAGGTCCCCAGGAACCCAGGAGGGGTGACTTCTTCCTGGGCAGCCTCAGTGGGACCACCCCATGGGGACCATAGCCACCGGGGCAGGCTTGTCCAGGCCCTCCCTGCTGGCTTGGGGTGGGTCTTGGTGTTGCTCTGTGGTCCTGGCCACTCTCTGTGCAGACAGAAGAGAGCACCCTGCCAGTGGTCATGGTCGTGGGATGTAGGAGGAGCCTCCCCGTGGCTGGTGTGTGTGTGTGTGTGTTCGTGCATGTGTGTGTTTACACTGTGCCTAGTGAGGTCTGGTGTGTGTGTGTGTTCACGCTGTGCCTAGTGAGGTCTGGTGTGTGTGTGTGTGTTCATGCTGTGCCTAGTGAGGTCTGGTGTGTGTGTGTTTTTACACTGTGCCTAGTGAGGTCTGGTGTGTGTGTGTGTTCACGCTGTGCCTAGTGAGGTCTGGTGTGTGTTCATGCTGTGCCTAATGATGTCTGGTGTGTGTGTGTGTTCACGCTGTGCCTAGTGAGGTCTGGTGTGTGTGTGTGTTCACGCTGTGCCTAGTGAGGTCTGGTGTGTGTGTGTGTTCATGCTGTGCCTAATGAGGTCTGGTGTGTGTGTGTGTGTGTGTTCACGCTGTGCCTAGTGAGGTCTGGTGTGTGTGTGTGTTCACGCTGTGCCTAGTGAGGTCTGGTGTGTGTGTGTGTTCACGCTGTGCCTAGTGAGGTCTGGTGTGTGTGTGTTCACGCTGTGCCTAGTGAGGTCTGGTGTGTGTGTGTGTGTGTGTTCATGCTGTGCCTAGTGAGGTCTGGTGTGTGTGTGTTTTTACACTGTGCCTAGTGAGGTCTGGTGTGTGTGTGTGTTCACGCTGTGCCTAGTGAGGTCTGGTGTGTGTGTGTGTTCACGCTGTGCCTAGTGAGGTCTGGTGTGTGTGTGTGTGTGTTCACGCTGTGCCTAGTGAGGTCTGGTGTGTGTGTGTTCACGCTGTGCCTAGTGATGTCTGGTGTGTGTGTGTGTTCATGCTGTGCCTAATGAGGTCTGGTGTGTGTGTGTGTGTGTGTGTTCACGCTGTGCCTAGTGAGGTCTGGTGTGTGTGTGTGTTCACGCTGTGCCTAGTGAGGTCTGGTGTGTGTGTGTGTTCACGCTGTGCCTAGTGAGGTCTGGTGTGTGTGTGTGTGTGTGTTCATGCTGTGCCTAGTGAGGTCTGGTGTGTGTGTGTGTTCACGCTGTGCCTAGTGAGGTCTGGTGTGTGTGTGTTCACGCTGTGCCTAGTGAGGTCTGGTGTGTGTGTGTGTGTGTTCACGCTGTGCCTAGTGAGGTCTGGTGTGTGTGTGTTCACGCTGTGCCTAGTGAGGTCTGGTGTGTGTGTGTGTTCACGCTGTGCCTAGTGAGGTCTGGTGTGTGTGTGTGTGCACGTTGTGCCTAGTGATGTCTGGTGTGTGTGTGTGTTCATGCTGTGCCTAATGAGGTCTGGTGTGTGTGTGTGTTCACGCTGTGCCTAGTGAGGTCTGGTGTGTGTGTGTGTGTGTGTGTTCACGCTGTGCCTAGTGAGGTCTGGTGTGTGTGTGTTCACGCTGTGCCTAGTGAGGTCTGGTGTGTGTGTGTGTTCACGCTGTGCCTAGTGAGGTCTGGTGTGTGTGTGTGTGTGTGTTCATGCTGTGCCTAGTGAGGTCTGGTGTGTGTGTGTGTGTGTGTTCACGCTGTGCCTAGTGATGTCTGGTGTGTGTGTGTGTGTGTGTGTGCACGCTGTGCCTAGTGAGGTCTGGTGTGTGTGTGTGTTCACGCTGTGCCTAGTGAGGTCTGGTGTGTGTGTGTGTGTGTGTTCACGCTGTGCCTAGTGAGGTCTGGTGTGTGTGTGTGTTCACGCTGTGCCTAGTGATGTCTGGTGTGTGTGTGTGTGTGTGTTCACGCTGTGCCTAGTGAGGTCTGGTGTGTGTGTGTGTTCACGCTGTGCCTAGTGAGGTCTGGTGTGTGTGTGTTCACGCTGTGCCTAGTGAGGTCTGGTGTGTGTGTGTGTGTGTTCATGCTGTGCCTAGTGAGGTCTGGTGTGTGTGTGTTCACGCTGTGCCTAGTGAGGTCTGGTGTGTGTGTGTTCACGCTGTGCCTAGTGAGGTCTGGTGTGTGTGTGTGTTCACGCTGTGCCTAGTGAGGTCTGGTGTGTGTGTGTGTGCACGTTGTGCCTAGTGATGTCTGGTGTGTGTGTGTGTTCATGCTGTGCCTAATGAGGTCTGGTGTGTGTGTGTGTGTGTGTTCACGCTGTGCCTAGTGAGGTCTGGTGTGTGTGTGTGTTCATGCTGTGCCTAGTGAGGTCTGGTGTGTGTGTGTTCACGCTGTGCCTAGTGAGGTCTGGTGTGTGTGTGTGTGTGTTCACGCTGTGCCTAGTGAGGTCTGGTGTGTGTGTGTGTTCACGCTGTGCCTAGTGAGGTCTGGTGTGTGTGTGTGTTCATGCTGTGCCTAATGAGGTCTGGTGTGTGTGTGTGTGTGTGTTCACGCTGTGCCTAGTGAGGTCTGGTGTGTGTGTGTGTGCACGCTGTGCCTAGTGAGGTCTGGTGTGTGTGTGTGTTCACGCTGTGCCTAGTGAGGTCTGGTGTGTGTGTGTGTTCACGCTGTGCCTAGTGAGGTCTGGTGTGTGTGTGTGTGTGTTCACGCTGTGCCTAGTGAGGTCTGGTGTGTGTGTGTGTGTGTTCACGCTGTGCCTAGTGAGGTCTGGTGTGTGTGTGTGTGTGTTCACGCTGTGCCTAGTGAGGTCTGGTGTGTGTGTGTGTGTGTGTTCATGCTGTGCCTAGTGAGGTCTGGTGTGTGTGTGTGTGTGTGTGCACGCTGTGCCTAGTGAGGTCTGGTGTGTGTGTGTGTTCACGCTGTGCCTAGTGAGGTCTGGTGTGTGTTCACGCTGTGCCTAGTGAGGTCTGGTGTGTGTGTGTGTGTGTGTGTGTTCACGCTGTGCCTAGTGAGGTCTGGTGTGAGAACAGATAAAACAGCTCAGATCGTGGTGGGGGACCCAGAATTTCACACACACACACACACACACACCTGTAAAGCGACGGCCCCTGGGGTCTGGATCTGGAAGCAGCATCAGAGCGAAGTTGGGTCTGTCCTGAGTGTGACTGTGAGGGCAGGAACCCAGGGCAGTGGGGACCCGACCCCTGGACGTGCACCTCCTGCTGAGGGCTGGGAGCTGCCGCTGCCCCCGCCCCCCTCCACTGGGACTCACCTGGTGCTTGAGCGGGCCACCCCGAGGGAAGCCAGTGGCCCTTGCTGTCACTCGGGCTTCGTCACCGTGACAGACGCTGAGGGGAGCCACCAGGAAGGAAGTCTGGCCCGTGGTGTGGTGGGGTCACAGTCAAGGTCTGGGGAGGCTGGGGCTGGTGCTGGGGGGCACAGAGGGGCGGGGCCCAACTCTCACTGTCTGAGAGACGACAGAGGTGCTCCATCTGCTGGCTCGCTTCCCAGATGCCCGCAGAGACGGGTGGCCGGGACGGAAGCTAAGAGCCGGAACTCAATCTGTGTCTCCCCAGTGGATGGCAGGGACTTGAGCCATCCCTGGGGCCTCCCAGGGTAGCCATTAGCAGGCAGCCGGCATCCAGAGCAGGAGGCAGGTGTCAAAGCCCGTCCTCTGAGATGGGACTCGGGGGTCTCAGCATCTTAACCACTAGGCCTGGGGCATCCAGGACCAGTTCTCTGCAGAACCCTTCCAAGGGGCCACCCCACTCCCACCGGGTCCCTCGGCTTTGTGGCATCCCTGCAATGCCAGCACCGACATGGTCACTGGTTCATGTCCTGGCTGCTCCACTTCCCATCCAGCTCCCTGCTAAGGGTCTTGGACGAGCAGTGCAGGATGGCCCAAGTGTTTGGGCTCGGGCCACCCACGTGGGAGACCTGGATGAAGCTCCTGGCTTTGGCCTGGCCCAACCCTGACAGTTGCAGTCATCTGGGGAATGAACCATCAGATGGAAGATCTCTCTCTCTCTCTCTCTCTCCACACATACACACACACACACACACTCCTTTCAAAGTGAAAATATTTACAATACATAGGTGAGCTAGTCGAGGCGAGCCCAGGAGCGGCAGAGCCCGGAGCAGCCCTGGCAAAGCAGGGCACAGGAAAGTGCGCCCCAGAGGCCTGCATGTCCTGCCCCGGGCCTTCCAAGGTGCAAGCTGCCCTGCTCCCAGTTCTGGGGTGCCCACGGCCCCGTCTTCGGAGCCCCCCACGCCTTCACCTCAGGCCAGGCTTTCTCCAGTGCCCGGATGCCCCTGCGGGTTTGCTGGGTGGCAGGAGCTGGGCCCCACCCTGGGCTCTGACCTCGCAGGCACCAGGGGATCCCAGGATCCACGCTGCTGTGAGTTCCCAGGGGATGCTGGAGCTGTGGCCTGGGAGCCCCACGTTGAGAACACCTGCGTGGGCTTCTCTGGGGAGGGGGCAGCAGGGGCCGAGAGCAAGGTCTCCAGTGCAGCCAGCCTTCTGGTTTCGAGTGTTCCCTCCCGGAATTGGCACCCCCGCCTTAGTCTCAGAAAGACAGACCCTCAGCCCTGCCTGGCCCCTCCTGCCCCTCCTCCCCAGGGCCGCCCATCTGGGGTCATCTGGACCTTGGCGAGGAAGGCAATTTCAATTACGCCGCATGCCGGGCAGTAGCACAAGAGGCCTCTCTGGAGGGCAATGCCACCCAGGCTCCCGGAGGCCTGCAGAGTCGGGCCGTGGGCAGGCACTCGGCATGCTCAGAGCAGCTGTGAGCCTGCTGCCCAGGCCGGTTCTGAATGAGATGCTTAGGGAGCCAATGACCACTCCCTGCTGGTACCTGAGGGACTGGGGGGAGGGACTGGGAGGAGGGACTGGGGGGAGGCTCCCGCCCCTGCTGGGGACAGAAGCCAGGCAGAAGCGGCCCTGCGGCTCCGTGCCTTCATCCTAGGGCTCCCTGTGGAAGGGGATTCCGGGCCTGTCGGGTTCTCCAGTGATCTGGCCACCCGGTCCTTTGTCTGAATCCAGCAGCCCCACTGCTGTGGTCCCATTCTCTGCTGGGAGTGAGGGCGGTCTCCCAGGGAACACTGCACCGCCCCCCTGCAGCTCGGGGGACAGTGCCCACCCAGGCCCAGATCCGTGGCTGTCCTAGGCCACTTGTGTTCCCACCATGCCCTGCCAAGACTGCTGAAGGCAGAGGCCATGTTTCGTCCACAAAACTACACCCAGCCCAGGCCCTCCTAGCCACGCCAGGTCCTCACCCTGTACCGCAGGCTTCCCCTGAGGCTCTGCCACAGCCTGGAGTCCCTGCGGCCCCTCCCCTGTCCTCTGTGGCTCCATTGTGGGGCGCTCTGCGGCTGCCAGCTCCTCTCACGGGGTTCGTGCGGGTGGACACGTGCTCCCTCAAGCACTGTGTGCCAGGTCCCCAGTCCTGCAGGGACATCGCATTCCACTGGGATTAACAGCCGCCGTCTGCCTGGGCCAGCAGGGCCCACGTGCTCTGCACAGTCCTGTGCCCAGCCCTCAGCTCCTTGCCTGCCGGCCCCACCCCCAGCCCACGCCTGCCCCTGCTGACTACAGTGCCCCGCCCCCGCCGTCAGCCTGCCACGTCCGGAGCGTGGGCCTGTGGGTGGGTGCCTGTGCGTCTGCCCGTCACAGCCTGCACGCGGAGGCTCACGGGGCTCCGGTGCTACCTGAGCCGCGTCTGCCGCTGTCTCGCGTTCGATCCACGGCTGAGGCTGACGGGTTGCTCCCCTCACCAGTGCACCGTTGCTCCTCACTGCAAACGCCGAGCTCCTGAGACTCGCTGTGGGATGTTTACCAGGCACCCCCTGTGTGACACCTGCCAGGATCGACTGGGCGGGTCCTAACCCAGGGTGGGAGCCTTGTGTGCTAGGGTAGTCGGGAGGGGCCCCTGCTCCTGGCTCTCCACCTGAATCCGGATCGGCCCGGTTCCCAGTGGGTGTGGCATCAGTCAGGTGGGGTGAGCAGGCAGGTCCCCCACCTCCAGCCAGGGGGCCGGTGCTGCTGCTGGGGTGACCTCACCAAAGCCGGCTGTGAAGGGACCTGCGCCTTCTGACAGTGCTGCCCACAGAGACACAGACACAGCCCCCAGGCAGAAGTGGAGCCCCGCACTTTGCACAGAGGTGTTCTAAGGGGACATCAGCTTAGGGATAACTGACAGCTGTAAGTAGGATCGGTGCTTCTTCGACAAAACTGGCAGATATGTCAGTGCTTAGGTGTAGCCAGCACCATTCGCTCGCTCACTGAAATGCAGGAAACCACCCTGCCTGTGACACGGGCAAGGGTGCGGGTGAGCGTGGAACGGGGCTCAAGGACGGGGTCCCTGGTGCACGGGTGCCCACGTCCTTGGCTTAGGAGAGCTGGGCAGGCCTTGGGCAGCTGCCTGGTCAGTGGTGTCACCCTGGCCACTTGAAGCCTGCCCTTGTGGGAAGGGAAGGTTTGCACCACAGGGAGCAGTGGACACCATGCTCCGTCCTCTTCCGGGTGAATGGAGAGCCAGTTGTGGACACCTGCCAGCCCACCTGAGCCACGTGCACAGCACGCCCTGTTCCTACGGGCGTCCCTGGCTCCATTCCAGGCCCTCCCTGTCCACAGCGTGCCTGGGACGGGAGGAGAACCCAAGGCTCAGGGCGGCTGGGGCCTGCCGGGGACAGCGTCACCAGCAACGGCAAAGCCAAGAGTAAACCCAGCCCCCGCTCTCCGCGCAGCATCGCTGTGCTGCCGGGTGGCACCCAGTGGAGAGTCCCCAGTGTCCGTGTCCAGGCCTCGGGGCAGTGGGTTAACGTGCGCAGTCACAGGGTCCAGTCGCGAGGAGCATTGTTGCGACCTTCTGCAGACACCTCAGCAGATGTCCTTGTGTCCAGCGTCCCCTCTGGACTGAAAAGTAGATGATGCCATGGGTCACAGGGGTCGTTCGGTTACTCTCGGGGTTGCGTGTCTGTTTCTTCCACTCCACTGGCTGAGGCTGGGGAAGACCCGTAGAGCGCGCACCAAGGAGCTCATTTTTTTTTTTATCGCCTGTCAAATGATTGCCGCAACGCCCGTGTTGTGGTGAAACATTGTGATCCAGCGCGAGCTCGCGACGCAGCGCCAAGTGTGAGTTGCGCATTGAGTTTAGGTAATGTACCAGAAAACATTGCATGAAAACACTAATTTTCTCAATATATATTAGTAGACGCGGTGTTTACCAATGAGAAGTGAGGATGTTTTTAAACAGAATTTGTTAACTTGGAGCCTTGGCCAGGCTGCGTGTAAGTGTTCTCTCTCGCTTCTGATAAACCCGGGGACGGGCCATCCTGGGGCCAGATCGATGTCCCAGTACCACTGGAGCCTACGTCAGCCTTGCTCACTGTCCCACGCTGGGTGCTCCTGACCACGGCCCTCCCCTCCTCTCCCTCCTGCCCATGGTGCACCCCGGAGCAGTCAGCTGATGAGGGAGGGGAGGCAGAGAGATCGGCTGTTGTACTTTATCTGACCCACGAAGCGAAGGCCCGCGCTGGGTGCTCCTGACCACGGCCCTCCCCTCCTCTCCCTCCTGCCCATGGTGCACCCCGGAGCAGTCAGCTGTTGAGGGAGGGGAGACAGAGAGATCGGCTGTTGTACTTCGACCCACGAAGCAAAGGCAGGAGCAGAGGTGCGGCTACCAGCCTCGGATGACCGGCACTGAGACCCTTGGTTATCTTAGTGCTGCGCCGTGTCTCTGAGGAGAGCCCCTCTGTGCCCTGCCCACCTGGTTTCAGGGCATCCCTGTTTATCAGTGCGTGGAAGTGGCTGATCCGGGCTGGCCAGCATGGCTTCCTCCTGGCCCTGGCCATCGCTTCTGCGGCACGGGGAGCCCGGCACAGCTGTGGGCCGTGCCGGCACACCCCAGGTGCACTTGGGGCTCCATTGCCCTCATTGGGCTCCAGCCACCGCTGCTGCTGTTTCAACTTCACTTTAAAAGCAGGGGTCAGCCAGGTCTCGTCCCTGTCACAGCTGTCTGCCTGTCGGAGGAGGGCAGGACAGCGCGAGCCCGGTGTGTGCTCCAGCACCGCACGTTGATGCGTTAATTCACACAGGGGCTCCAAGGCCCGTGGACCACACACGGTGCCCTTCTGCCCCGCAGGGCTGTGGAGGGCCGAGCTCCACCCACAGACCCGCGTCCTGGCACAGCCAGTACAACGCTTGATGTCCGGAAGCTGGGTGCTCCCCGTGCTGGGGCTCAGCCTTGGGCGTCATCGTGACGAGGTCCTTGTGGCATCCGTGTGAGCCCGTGCTGCCCTGCCTGGAATATGCCTAACAGGTGTGGATAGAATTATTTCTCTGAGCAATTTGTCCAATGAGTTAAGTATGTTTTGCATACATCTTATGTGTAATTAAAATAATACTTTGTGGAATTTTTCCTCTTGCATGTGTATGAAGAAATTTTCAGTATAAGTAAAACCTTAAAGGAGAAAATGACATCATCCCAAACCTCATTCCAGAGAGAAATCACCGTTCGTGAATGTGGCCTGTCAGATCAGGCATTCCTGTTTGCTAAGACTGATGGGTTTATTTGGAAGGCACAATGAGAGACTGCTGGTTCATTCTCTAAATGACTGTAACAGTCAGGGCTGGGCCAAGATGAAGCCAGGAGCCAGGAGCTTCTTCCAGGTCTCCCATGTGTGTGCAGGGGCCCAAGCACTTGGGTCATCCTCCGCTGCCTTCCCAGGCCACAGCAGGAAGCTGGATCAGAAGTGGGGCAGCCAGGACTTGAATTGGTATCCATATGGGATGCCAGTGTCACAAGTGGTAGCTTAACTACCTGTACTTCAACACTGGCCCTATCTGAGGCATCTCTATGACAGGTGTCATACGGTTCCCCAAATCGTCAACTCTGCAGAATTGGAAGCTAAAGTCAGGTTGGAGCAGACCCTCGATACCTCTGGAATGTTGTAACAAAGGAACCAGGCAAACCAGGCTGCCCCGCACATTTGCCAGTGCCGGATTCGGTTTTGCACGTGGCAGCTGTGGCCCTGCTCCTGGCTTCCCGAGGGTGGAGAGCGGCAGTGCTGCCAGACCTGTGGCGCCCAGGGGGCCGTGAGGCTCCGGGGACAGCCCCCTCCCCAGGTTCAGGCTGTCATCGAGCGGTTGGATTGTCTGATACAGTTCTCACCTCTTGTTTAGGTGGTCCTTGTGTGTACCAGTGTGCTCAGACCTCCAACCGTCTATGCGATCAGAAAATGTCGTTTTGGTGCCTTGCGAGAAAATACTCTTGCAAGAAAATACGCTGACTTTATCTGAACATGTTTCCAAATCTGACTTTAAAAATTCCATGACAGAGACCCCACGAAGGACTCAGGAGTCCCCAGACCCAAAGGTCTGCAGAGCCCAGAGCCCAGGAGCAGGGATCTCCTTGCAGTGCTTCCCTCCTCTAGCCCAGGCGGGGGCTGGGTGTTTCAGTGGTGTGGTCACACTCTCAGCAAGGCTCATGCCCTTGAACTGCCCGGTCAGCACAGGCATGCTGACCTGGAATCGTGTGTGTTCTAGGGGCGTCTAGTGGGAAAGGGAGCACCCACTCTCTTCTGGAGCCCCCCCCCCCAGGCCTCTGAGGCAGAGTAGTCCTGGGGGCGCTTACCTAGGGTCCAGGGAGTTGGTGGCCGTGTTAGGAGTGGTCTGGCTCATTGAGACGGGCAGACAGCATCTCCTGCGCTGCGGGCCCCCCTAGCATGTAGCCCCCTTGTATACAGCCCCCTTACATCTCCCTCGAGCAGACTCCAGGTAGGGCATGTGGCCCCAAGTCATAAAAACCCCAGTCACAGGCAGCAGCCTCACCCCTCTCTCCTCTTGCAAAGCGCCCGTGGTGTGGCATGCCGTGGCGTGCCGTGGTGTGGCGTGGCGTGCTGGGGCTCACTGCCCCGTGCAGCTGCCGGCAGAGACCATTGTGCGCCGTTGTGTTGCGTACAGCCTCCTTGCACTGGAACCCAGATGCAAGTGAAATGGTCACAAAAGAAGTATCTGGGTTAAATGCGTGATAAACAGGTTTAAAATTACTGCTCATTGTTGGGAAGCAGATGCCAGCCCCAGACAAATGCAAAACAAGGGTGCAGATGGAACAGGAGGGCAGCGTGAAATCCCGGGTGCCTGATTACGGAGTGGAGAGGGGGCGGTGGGGCCAGGCCCGTGAGGGGCAGACCCGACAGGGCGGGCCCAGCCGCTGCACGCGGGAGGTGTGGCCAGGGCCAAGACCTCCCCGCCTCGCCCAGCCTCAGGCTTCGTGGCGATTCCCCGATGCCTCAGACAGTGTGGTATCTGGGGGACGCCTCGAGCACGTCCCCACCGCCTGCGGCGTGAGTAACTGCGCGGGGCTGCCTTCCTTTGTCCACACTCGCAGAAGCAGCCGCACGCTCATCAGTGAATGGTGGAGGCCGGCCGAGCGCGGGGTCTGCTCGTGGATTCTGCCCTGGATCCACGGTTGCACTTGAGTGTTGCTTGGGTGGCTTGCAAGGTGCTGACCTCCCAGCCCGTGATCCTGCAGCCCTGCAGCCTGGCTCGGTGCACAGACGCTGAAACAGCGCCTGTGTTCTGGGGTGACCGCTTGCTCCCAGAACCCAGGTGGAAGCCGGATGTGGTGTCTTGCGGTGTTCCAGCTACCTCCCCCGGTTTGTGACAGCCCCAGTGACGAGGCACGCTCACGCTGCCGACTACCTGCTCTGCATTCCGATAAGTGCTTGGCTCCTGTCTGTCCTGACCAGTTAGGACGCCGTGGCGCAGGGCACCTTACTGGAGGCCGAGGCCCCACCCTAACTGCCCAGCTCTGCGGCCCACGCGCTGACCACCTGCCCACAGTCAGCAGTTTCCTTTCTGCCTTCAGTGTGGCAGTGTCACATCAGTATTTGCAAGGGGGGGGGGCAATAATATATTTCATTTGAAATTTGACTTTTTTGTGACTGACAAGTGAAAATTGCATATATTCATGCACAGCGTGATTTTGGAAGTCTGCGTACACTGTGGAATGGCTAGCTCCAGCTAATTGTCCGATGTACGACTTCACATAGCCATTTTTGTAATGGGAACATTTTACATCCAGTCTGCTGGCATGTTTCAATATTTAAGATACTATTGACTGTAGTCATCTTGTTATATGAAGGGCCTTCAAGAAGTTTATGCATAATAGAATGTTTTAATTTATTTTTTATTTTTTAAGATTTATTTATTTGAAAGACAGAGTTACAGAGAGAGAGAGAGAGAGAGAGAGAGAGAGAGAGGTCTTCCATCCGCTGTTCACTCCCAAATGGCCACAATGGCTGGAGCTCTGCTGATCTGAAGCCAGGAGCCAGGAGCTTCCTCTGGGTCTCCCGCATGGGTGCAGGGGCCCAAGCACTTGGGCCATCTTCTCTGCTTTCCCAGGCCACAGCAGAGAGCTGGATCAGAAGTGGAGCAACTGGGACCTGAACCTGTGCCCGTTTGGGATGCTGGTGCTACGGGCCAGGGTTTCAACCCGCTGCACCACAGTGCCAGCCCCGGCATAATAGAATTTTAAAATAAGCTTATTTTGGTGCAAAAATGTTGAAGTCCATGTCTACAAGGACTCTTCAAAAAGTTCCTGGAAATGCATATTATAGAACACTGGACCTGGTCGCCAGAATTTTTTGCGCCCAAATAAACTTTTTATTCCATTCTTCCCCTCGCTCAGGTGATCCATCAGCTTTGTCCCTCCGGAGGAAAATGTTGTGACCTTTGACCTGCATCTCCCCACCCCGACAGCAGCTTCCTGCTCTCCGCTTTTTAAGTCCCAGGAGGAGGTCCCTTGCAGCAATCTCCCTGTGCCCATTTGGTGTCCCCGGCTTCGTCCCTGCCACCTCGTTCCTAAGGGTGAGGAGCGTTCCGCGGGATCTTAGTACCACTTTGTCTGTGTCCCTCCCTCCATGGGCGGGCTCCCGGGTGGTGCCACAGTGACCGCGTGGGCGCAGGGGTCTCTGACAGACTTCGTAGTGGGATTGCCTGGGCTCCTTCTTAAAGATTTGTTTGTGGATATTTGTGGAAAAGGCAGTGTGGCAGAGAGCGCGAGAGGTGCACACTGCCTTCCCTCCGCTGGCTTACTCCCCAGACGGCCGCACCTCCACCTGGGACTCCCAGATGGGTGGCAGGGGCCCAAGTACTTGAGCCATCACCCACCGCCTTCTCAGATGCTTCAGCAGGGGGCTGGGTCGAAAGCAGAGTAGCCGGGACTCAGACCTGCGCTCGGGTGTGGGGGCTTCCCATCCCAAGTGGCAGCTCAGCCCGCTGCGCCCCAGGGGCTGTGCCCTGTGCCCACTCCAGCGTTACCTTTCCTGAGCAGCGCTCACTTGCCTCCCCGCCAGTCGTGTGAGTGTCCCTGCCCCCCGCCATGTCCTCACCGGCACTTGCTGTTTTCTGCCTTTTTGGTAACAGCCATTCCACGTGGGGTGAGGCTCACCGTGGTTTTGGTTTGCATCTCCCTGGTGATTTGGTGATGGTGAGGTTTTTCTCGTGGCCCCATGTGTGTCGTCTTTTGAGAAATACCTGTTGAGACCCCTGGGCCATTTTTCAGTGCAGCTGTTTGTTTTCTTAGTTTTGTTGTTTGGGTTCCTTAGTGCACCTTGGGGACTAAGCCCCTAGCAGGTGTGTGTTTGCAGACCTCTCCTCCCAGCCAGTGCGCTGTCTTGTTTCCGTGGCTGTGGACATGCCTTTGGTTTGATGCCGTCTCACCTTCTGCTTTGGCTTCTGCTACTTTTACTTGAGAGGTTTTATCTGGAAACAGGGCCAGGTAACACCGCAGGCCCCCCTCGTGTTTTCTGTGGCAGCTTCTGGCTCTTACCAGCAAGCCTTCCGCCTGCTGGGAGTGGGTTTTTGTGAGCAGGGGGATGTGGTCTCATCTCTTTGGTCTGCTTTTAGATACTTAGCTGTCCAAACACGGAGGATTCTCTTATTTTACCTGTGCTCCACAAATATTTTGCCAGGATACTAAAAGTCAGCTCTTAGACCAGTGACCTGCTGTACACTTTTCTCCCCCTTTGCCACGTCCTGTGGCCTAACAGGAAAATTTTGAAATACCTAAAGGCGGCTTCAAAACAGCGGCCTGCCCACCCTCGGGAGCTCTTCCTGTAGCCTCTGCTCACGGGGACAGGGCAGAGGAGGCGGCTGCCAGAGAGCTCTGCCCGGTTCCCCACTACTCCCGTTGGAGCCCTGCTCAGTGGGTTGTGGCTGCATGCAGGTGTGATGTCGCTGGGCCTCACCGATGACCAGCCGCCTAGCAACAGCATTTACCGCCTGCCACCACCATGGCCATAGTGTCTGCCCCTGTGTGTAAAATACAGGAACTATTGCTTTCCCACCTAGTGGACAAATACGTAAGAGTCTACTGGTGCCAAGCACCCATCTAGTACAGAGCACGCACAGCAAACCACGCCCCCTGAATTGAAAGAGACAGACAGCTGAGAAAGAAACCAGCGCCCAGCGGCAGAGGCGCCTGGGGCCATGTGCGCTGCTGGCTGTGCCTCACCTTGCGTCTCTGGTGCGCCGGCCGACCCCTGCTACAACTCCCGATGGCCTGGGACTGTGTGCACTCGGGCCTGCGGCTGGCAGCCCTGTTCGACAGTGTGGCTCTCCTGGACGGCACAGCAGAGGAGCTGGGACGCACGCTGTGGCTCAACATAGTGGTTGAACTGACTGTTCAGAGTGTCTCTGGGAGCCAAGTTGTCACTGAAGAAGAGCGGCCCTGGCTTCCTGGCTGGAACGCGGGCATTCCTCACACAGACTGACCTGTGGGGAGCAGTGTCCCCCTGGGTGAGACCTTCTGAGGCCAAGTGCTTTAAAGACAGGTGGAGGGCAGGTGGAGCCTGGGCTCTCAGCTCCTGGCCCCGGTGGGTCCCCTCACCCAGGGTCAGCCGCCCGTGTGTGTTGCCTCCTCCCAACTCCAGTCTGGATGGCAGTTGAACGTGGCTGCCTCGACCCCACCCCAGCTCTAGGGTCCGCGTCCAGCTCTGGTGCCGCTGCACTGTGCTCACGGCAGCCCTTTCGCTGTGAGGTGGAGTGGCTCCGAGTCCCATGGAAGCACCACCATCCCCAGGGCTGACTGCATTGGAGGGAGGAGCTGCCTGGAGCTTGCAGGGCCGGTGTGGGGCAGCTGCACGTGGTATTCAGAGGGCAGAGGCTCAGGACCTTGGCTCACACCATACGTGTATTCAGAGGGCAGAGGCTCAGGACCTTGGCTCACACCACACGTGGTACTCAGAGGGCAGAGGCTCAGGACCTTGGCTCACACCACACAAGGTATTCAGAGGGCAGAGGCTCAGGACCTTGGCTCACACCACACAAGGTATTCAGAGGGCAGAGGCTCAGGACCTTGGCTCACACCACACGTGGTATTCAGAGGGCAGAGGCTCAGGACCAGTTGCATGTACCACATGTGGTATTCAGAGGGCAGAGGCTCAGGACCTTGGCTCACACCACACGTGGTATTCAGAGGGCAGAGGCTCAGGACCTTGGCTCACACCACACGTGGTACTCAGAGGGCAGAGGCTCAGGACCTTGGCTCACACCACACGTGGTATTCAGAGGGCAGAGGCTCTGGACCTTGGCTCACACCACACGTGGTACTCAGAGGGCAGAGGCTCAGGACCAGTGGCTCACACCACACAAGGTATTCAGAGGGCAGAGGCTCAGGACCTTGGCTCACACCACACGTGGTACTCAGAGGGCAGAGGCTCAGGATCAGTGGCTCACACCACACGTGGTACTCAGAGGGCAGAGGCTCAGGACCAGTGGCTCACACCACACAAGGTATTCAGAGGGCAGAGGCTCAGGACCTTGGCTCACACCACACGTGGTACTCAGAGGGCAGAGGCTCAGGACCAGTGGCTCACACCACACAAGGTATTCAGAGGGCAGAGGCTCAGGACCTTGGCTCACACCACACGTGGTATTCAGAGGGCAGAGGCTCTGGACCTTGGCTCACACCACACGTGGTACTCAGAGGGCAGAGGCTCAGGACCAGTGGCTCACACCACACAAGGTATTCAGAGGGCAGAGGCTCAGGACCTTGGCTCACACCACACGTGGTACTCAGAGGGCAGAGGCTCAGGATCAGTGGCTCACACCACACGTGGTACTCAGAGGGCAGAAGATCAGGACCTTGGCTCACACCACACGTGGTACTCAGAGGGCAGAGGCTCTGGACCTTGGCTCACACCACACAAGGTATTCAGAGGGCAGAGGCTCTGGACCTTGGCTCACACCACACGTGGTACTCAGAGGGCAGAGGCTCCGGAGCAGTGGCTCACACCACACAAGGTATTCAGAGGGCAGAGGCTCAGGACCTTGGCTCACACCACACGTGGTACTCAGAGGGCAGAAGATCAGGACCTTGGCTCACACCACACGTGGTACTCAGAGGGCAGAAGATCAGGACCTTGGCTCACACCACACGTGGTACTCAGAGGGCAGAAGCTCAGGACCTTGGCTCACACCACACGTGGTACTCAGAGGGCAGAGGCTCAGGACCTTGGCTCACACCACACGTGGTACTCAGAGGGCAGAGGCTCAGGACCTTGGCTCACACCACACGTGGTACTCAGAGGGCAGAGGCTCAGGACCTTGGCTCACACCACACGTGGTACTCAGAGGGCAGAAGCTCAGGACCTTGGCTCACACCACACGTGGTACTCAGAGGGCAGAGGCTCAGGACCAGTGGCTCACACCACACAAGGTATTCAGAGGGCAGAGGCTCAGGACCTTGGCTCACACCACACGTGGTACTCAGAGGGCAGAGGCTCTGGACCTTGGCTCACACCACACGTGGTATTCAGAGGGCAGAGGCTCAGGACCTTGGCTCACACCACACAAGGTATTCAGAGGGCAGAGGCTCAGGACCTTGGCTCACACCACACAAGGTATTCAGAGGGCAGAGTCTCAGGACCAGTGGCTCACACCACACATGGTATTCAGAGGGCAGAGGCTCAGGACCCTTGAGAGAGTCGACGTCCACCAGCCCCTTTGTCCCACCATCAGGGGGACAGAGGCTGCAGAGAATTGGTCACGGCAGGGTGGGCGTCTGTGCCCTCACCTGGCAGGCATGACTGCAGACTGGAACCCGAGGGGCAAGGCCACGCTGGGCCTCGATTTCCCCTTGTGGGCTTGGGTCCGAGAGCCTGTCTTACCCCTCCCCCCCTCCCCGTCCAGCAGCCCTTTCACACGCGCTGCAGCGTGAGGCTCGCTGGCACCGAGCTGGAGGGAGGGAAACCATTGGAAGCACATTTTCTGTATTTACACACTTGACCGTTTGACAGCCGTGCGAGGCGGACGGTGTGGCCCGGCCCGGTCTGCGTCCTGATGAAGCGCCGTGGGGCCTCTGGCGGGGAATGGAGCCACACAGACTGGAGGCCGAGGCCAGTGCCGCCACACAATGCGGAGCAGAAAATTGAAACACAGGATTACGGGGAAGACACATTGTAGCCGGCACTGTTTATTAAGTCCAGGCTCGATGAAGAGCCGCTCCTCCCTGGGGTGTGGACAAGTGGATGCGCGAACCCTTGCAGGCAACAATTATCTTTATAAATAGCCGGTGCACGTGCGGGGGTGCGGGTCCCCTCCCACACACAGCTCTCCAGTCTCGCCACCTCCACAGCCACGCACAATGCGCTCAGGTATTCGTCGCCGGCCTGGGCCGGGGGACTGAGGACAGCGGAGCGGTCAGTCAGCGGCAGCCCCACTGGAAGGCGGGTGTTCTCAGCCTTGCCGCCCACGCTCTGGGCCCCACTAGTGCAGGCAGCTGGCGCCCAGGCGGGGCCGTGGCGAACTTGGCCCAGGGAGGCCGTGAGAGGGGGCATTTCTGGGAGTCAGTGAGGTGTGCGCCTGCTGTGTACACGGGAGACTCCGGGGGGACGCGGCTGGAGGGGTCTCTGCTCGGCGCCTCCATTCTTCGCAGCAGGAACCTCGAGGGGCCAGGGCTTCGCGTGAGAGCAGGGACCTGGGCCTCCCGCCAGGGCTGTGCTGAGGGGACAGAGTGCCCCTCCCCCAGGCACGTGAGGGCACTTCACAGCACTCGTAGGAAAATGGGATTAGAATATGAGCTTGAAATCGGCGCAGTACTTTTTCACAGTATGTGTTGTCCGTGCCCCTCTCTGAAGACCCTCGTGTGAGTGAGTGAGGAAAAGGTCCGGGCCCAGCTCATTGGATCCGCTTAGCTTAGCGTGGAGACGGAAGTGCCCAGCAGGTGCGAGGGTCCTGGGGTGAACCTGCGCTCAGCAGCGCTGGAAATGTGTGCTCGCCCTGCTTCCCAGCCCCTCCAAGAGACATGGGGTACTCAGCAGGACAGCACTGTGGCAACTTTGGCTAAAATGTGGCGGCTGAAAGGACCATGAGACTGCCCAGGCCAGAGGGTGCTGTCGTGGGTGACTGTGCCCCCCGGTGTGTGTGGATGGGGTGTGTGTGTGTATGTGTGTGTGTAGGAGCATCAGGACGTGAGTCCTGGCATGCAGCAGATGGAAGCCAGGCTGCTGAGTCCGGGCCTCCTGCTACATGGTACAGCCAGCCTCATGTTGTCCGGGCCTCCTGCTACATGGTACAGCCGGCCTCGTGTTGTCCGGGCCTCCTGCTACATGGTACGGCCGGCCTCGTGTTGTCCGGGCCTCCTGCTACATGGTACGGCCGGCCTCGTGTTGTCCGGGCCTCCTGCTACATGGTACGGCCGACCTCGTGTTGTCCGGGCCTCCTGCTACATGGTACGGCCGGCCTCGTGTTGTCCGGGCCTCCTGCTACATGGTACGGCCGGCCTCGTGTTGTCCGGGCCTCCTGCTACATGGTACGGCCGGCCTCGTGTTGTCCGGGCCTCCTGCTACATGGTACGGCCGGCCTCGTGTTGTCCGGGCCTCCTGCTACATGGTACGGCCGGCCTCGTGTTGTCCGGGCCTCCTGCTACATGGTACGGCCGACCTCGTGTTGTCCGGGCCTCCTGCTACATGGTACGGCCGACCTCGTGTTGTCCGGGCCTCCTGCTACATGGTACAGCCGACCTCGTGTTGTCCGGGCCTCCTGCTACATGGTACGGCCGACCTCGTGTTGTCCGGGACTCCTGCTACATGGTACGGCCGGCCTCGTGTTGTCTGGGACTCCTGCTACATGGTACGGCCGGCCTCGTGTTGTCCGGGCCTCCTGCTACATGGTACGGCCGGCCTCATGTTGTCCGGACCTCCTGCTACATGGTACAGCCAACCTCATGTTGTCCGGGCCTCCTGCTACATGGCACAGCCGACCTCATGTTGTCCAGGACTCCTGCTACATGGTACAGCCGGCCTCACGTTGTCCGGGACTCCTGTTACATGGTACGGCCAGCCTCATGTTGTCCGGGACTCCTGCTACATGGTACAGCCGACCTCATGTTGTCCGGGCCTCCTGCTACATGGTACAGCCAACCTCATGTTGTCCAGGACTCCTGCTACATGGTACGGCCGGCCTCATGTTGTCTGGGACTCCTGCTACATGGTACGGCCGGCCTCGTGTTGTCCGGGCCTCCTGCTACATGGTACGGCCGGCCTCATGTTGTCCGGACCTCCTGCTACATGGTACAGCCGACCTCATGTTGTCCGGGCCTCCTGCTACATGGTACAGCCGACCTCATGTTGTCCAGGACTCCTGCTACATGGTACAGCCGACCTCATGTTGTCCAGGACTCCTGTTACATGGTACGGCCGGCCTCGTGTTGTCCGGGCCTCCTGCTACATGGTACGGCCAGCCTCATGTTGTCCGGGACTCCTGCTACATGGTACAGCCGACCTCATGTTGTCCGGACCTCCTGCTACATGGTACAGCCGACCTCATGTTGTCCGGGCCTCCTGCTACATGGTACAGCCGACCTCATGTTGTCCGGACCTCCTGTTACATGGTACGGCCAGCCTCATGTTGTCCGGGACTCCTGCTACATGGTACAGCCGACCTCATGTTGTCCGGGCCTCCTGCTACATGGTACAGCCAACCTCATGTTGAACGTAGGAGACAGAGGCTCAGGGAAGAAAAGGAAATTGTCCCAGCCTGTCTTTAGAAGCCGCACAGAGAGGGCCAGCAAGCCAGAGGGGACTGAGACCGGACATCTCGTAGTGCCTGGGCACACAGGTGGTCTCTGGTCCTTGCTGCAGCCCTTGAGGTGGGGGCTCCAAGCCTCAGGCTCACTGAGGGGGACCGAGGCTCTGGCCGGAGATGCTGCCATCTCACAACAGCACCCAGCAGGGAAGGGCAGCCCGGCGCCATGCGCCCCCGAAACCCTGCTCCTTCCGCCAAGAGGAGGAAGCCTCACGGGAGCTTCGCCCACCTCTGGCTGCTGTGCAGAGCCTGGGCCTTGTTTGAGCCAAGGCAGCGTCTTCCCGAACGCACGAGAGGACTGGGGCAAGGGGCTGTGGCGGTGAGTTAGGTGATCACACTCGAGATTCTGCTCGCGGACGAGAAGGACCCACAGAGGCACTGAGTCGTGTGCAGGCAGGCCTGGACTGACCCAGCACTTCCACGCCTCCTGTTCAGAGAGAGACGGGCAGTCTGCTGGGCTGGCTGGCGTGGACAGTGCCAATAGCAGCGATGCTGAGCGCGAGGGCACACGGGAGAGTCTGCTCTCCTCCCATCACCGGAAGTCCCGAGGCTGCAGCTCTGACGCTAGGCTGGCGACGTGACGTCACGAGGGCCGCTTGGGTCAGCGTGGCCACTTGCCACGAGGGTCAGCGCAAGTCCCTCCCTCAGCAGCACACATGGCTGCTGCGTAGCTGCCACCTCCATGTTGTCCACTCTCCAGACAGGAAGGACATGGGTGTGCTTCTGGCACAGGAGGTTGGGGTGCAGGAGCTTAGGCTGGGGAGTTGGGTGAGCACCCCCGCAGTGGTCAGGACCCACGTTGGGGTATGAGGTGCCCGGTGATGGCCACGCCAGGCAGGCTGTCTTCTCTTCTTGGGGGGGGGCACAGTAGCATGGGCCCTTCTCCTACAGTGTGTGCAGGGGTGGGCGGGCTTCTCTGTACATCTAGCAGCATTGCATGCACATTACACGTGTCCTGAATGTAGGAGGCAAGACCCTGACCCTGTAGTGCCCCTGGGTGGGGGTGAGAAGGAGCTGCCCCTGCCCCAGGGCTTCACCTTTCGGTTTTGATGGTGAGTCCAGAAATAGCGCTCTGGCACCCTCCTTTCCGGGTGTCCGGGGGGAGATCCACAGGACCCAGCCAGGGAAGGGCCCTCGTGGCTCTGCAGAGGGGCTGAGATGGAGGCCTGAGAAGTTCGCCCCTGACTCTGGATGGAGCGCATTGGAGCAGCACCAAGAGCACCATCCGCGGCCAGCAGGTGCCAGGCAGAGCCAGAGCAGTCAGGGCACCATACTTCAGGGCTCCGTGATGCCAGGACCAAGTGGGGCCTCCCACGCTGGGCAGCCATGTGTGCCCAGAGCTCTCGGACATCAGCTCGAAGTCAGGAGACGCACAAGGTCGTACCAGCCGCCTTGGCGGCCGCGTCCTGTCACCCTCCTGCTTCGCCTGCTTCTCCCCTCCCTCGCTCCGTGTCCCTCCCTCCCTCCCACCTGCTTCCGGCGGGCTGGCCTGGCAAGCCTCTCTGGAAACGGAGGGACAGGAGGAGGAAGACGGAGGCTCTGAGAGGGATCGCCAGTGTCTGGGGTGGGAGCGGTGGGAGTTGGCGGGAGTTTACCTGACGGCGATTTCGTTTCAAACTAAGACTGAGTAAAACACCTCCACACGGCGGCATGCAAATTCCCACCTCGGGCGAAAAGGAAGTGAATTTTGTTGTGCAACGTGACTGTGACATGCGTGCTACGTCAGCAGACAGCTGCAGGAGCTGGGGGGGGTGGAGAAGCGGGCTTCATGGGGAAACTGAGTCTGGAGCTCGCTGGGCCCTGTTAAAGGAAGATGCCTGCTGGGCAGCCGCGTGGGTGTCACACGGCTGATTACAAACGCGTGTGGGGCGCAGAGACAGCAGGCCTGCGCGGGGTGTCCTCCCGGGGGCCAGCAGTGCACAGTGGGGGTCTGTGAGCTGACTCGGGAGGCCAGGGGCTGGTGGGGTCAGTGTCTTCCAAAGCTGCTTTCCTTGGCCATCTCTGCCCATGCCTGCCGTGGCAGTCCATCTGTGCGCGTGCGTGTGTGCGCGTGTGCGCGTGTCAGACCTGATCTCATAAGAACGCAGACTAGGTCAGGACCGCCCTGTCTTCATCCCTCTGAGAGAGCCTGACTCCTGATGCTGTCACATTCTGAGGTGCCGCGGGGACAGCTACAAGCTACGAATGCTGACGAAACACATCTCAACACATGACAGCGTTGGAGCCACGGAGCCAGGGAGGAGACCTTTATCTGAGCCCGGGACACTGTGTCAAGGGTTAGGCACAAGGAAGGGGAGGACAGGACACCGAGAGGACATCCGGGAGAGGGTGCTGGGAGGACAGCTGGTGAGTCCCACGAGGCGGTCAGATGAGCAGGCGCAGCTCCTCCTGGCTCAGTGTCGATGGCAAGGTCCTTGGGGGCTAGGACCCGAGAAGCCAGGGCGTGGCGGGGCAGGGACACCAGGGTCTTCAGCGGCCTCCCCACCCAGCACAGTGACTGCCTCCATTCGTCACACTTCTCCTCCCCCCGTCACTCCGAACACAGCCCAGATCTTCCAGGGTTTTGTCCTTGCTCAGTTCTCCTGATGCCCCTTCCTCCTCACGCCACCGCCTAGCCACACCTGACATCTGGTTCACGACCCCAGACACCATCAACAGTCCACTCACAGACGCAGTACCATGGCCAGTGACCGACTCCTCACAACAGAGCCCGAGTAACGACCGTCTCCTCATGGACACGATCACCCTGAATTCTCAAGACACAGCCGGGTAACCTCCATCCCCTCAGACACAGCCCAGTCACCACTGTCGCCTCACACACAATAGTCAACACCATCTCCTCACACACAGCCCAGTCACCACCGTCCCCTCACACACACAGCCCAGTCACCACCATCTCCTCACACACAGCCCAGGCACCACCGTCCCCTCACACACAGCCCAGGCACCACCGTCCCCTCACACACACAGCCCAGACACCACCATCTCCTCACACACAGCCCAGGCACCACCATCTCCTCACACACAGCCCAGTCACCACCATCTCCTCACACACACAGCCCGTCACCACCGTCCCCTCACACACACAGCCCAGTCACCATCTCCTCACACACACAGCCCAGTCACCACCATCTCCCACACACACAGCCCAGTCACCACCATCTCCTCACACACACAGCCCAGACACCACCATCTCCTCACACACAGCCCAGGCACCACCGTCTCCTCACACACACAGCCCAGTCACCACCATCTCCTCACACACAGCCCAGGCACCACCGTCCCCTCACACACAGCCCAGTCACCACCATCTCCTCACACACAGCCCAGGCACCACCATCTCCTCACACACAGCCCAGGCACCACCATCTCCTCACACACAGCCCAGGCACCACCATCTCCTCACACACAGCCCAGGCACCACCATCTCCTCACACAGCCCAGGCACCACCATCTCCTCACACACAGCCCAGTCACCACCATCTCCTCACACACAGCCCAGGCACCACCATCTCCTCACACAGCCCAGGCACCACCATCTCCTCACACACAGCCCAGTCACCACCATCTCCTCACACACACAGCCCAGTCACCACCGTCCCCTCACACACACAGCCCAGTCACCACCATCTCCTCACACACACAGCCCAGTCACCACCGTCCCCTCACACACACAGCCCAGTCACCACCATCTCCTCACACACAGCCCAGGCACCACCATCTCCTCACACACAGCCCAGGCACCACCATCTCCTCACACACAGCCCAGGCACCACCATCTCCTCACACAGCCCAGGCACCACCATCTCCTCACACACAGCCCAGTCACCACCATCTCCTCACACACAGCCCAGGCACCACCATCTCCTCACACAGCCCAGGCACCACCATCTCCTCACACACAGCCCAGTCACCACCATCTCCTCACACACACAGCCCAGTCACCACCGTCCCCTCACACACACAGCCCAGTCACCACCATCTCCTCACACACACAGCCCAGTCACCACCGTCCCCTCACACACACAGCCCAGTCACCACCATCTCCTCACACACAGCCCAGGCACCACCGTCCCCTCACACACACAGCCCAGGCACCACCGTCCCCTCACACAGCCCAGGCACCACCATCTCCTCACACACAGCCCAGTCACCACCGTCCCCTCACACACACAGCCCAGTCACCACCATCTCCTCACACACACAGCCCAGGCACCACCGTCCCCTCACACAGCCCAGGCACCACCGTCCCCTCACACAGCCCAGTCACCACCGTCCTCACACACACAGCCCAGTCCCCACCATCTCCTCACACAGCCCAGTCCCCGTGCATCGCTTTCCTAGCCTCCTCAGCCGCCGTAGTCTTCTCCCCCTGGTCGTGCCCAGGGCGCCTCCTCTGCCTCTCTCTCGTGCTGACAACTGTAGTGACCGTTGGGTGCCCCTCAGGAGGAGGCAAGCGCCATTAGCTGGCACCCACGTGAGTCGCTGGGGCTCCAGGAAGCAGTAGTGGGTGACCGTATTTGCTGAAGAAGCAGTGAGCGTCGCGGTGATTCAGCACACGGTCCGGGCCTCCTCTGAAGAGCCCAGTCGTCCGCTTCCTGTGCCGTTGCCCTGAGCTCGGTGCCACCTCCGGGAAGAGGCTGCCGTCGCTCGCTCTCACCCTCTCGCTTGCTGTGCTGAGTCGAGCTGCCCTTTCATGGACAGGCAGGGGTGCAGTGACCCCCCAGGACAGCCAGCTCCTCCCCTCTCCCAGCCACCGGAGGAAGGAGCGTCTTCTGCAGGAGGAGGCTTTGTCGGGGCCCGGGAAGGGGCCGACGCCCAGCCTGAAATGCTCCTCACCGCGGAGAGCCTGCCTGGTCCCTTCTCCTGGAGCTCCCGAGGCTGCCCGCCAGTGCGCCCTGGAGTGTGACCTCGTCCTCCCAGAGCCCCCTGCTCCCACAGAGCCCCTGAGCCGTTGGACCCAACTCCCTGCAGCCCCTCGCCCCTGCCAGCTCTGGCCATCTTGATGAGAAAGTCGCTGCGAGGAGGACTCGGCCCCAGCTGGTCCTGCAGATCGAGCTGTTTTGAGTTCTTGTCGGAGAAGCCGGGGCCTCGGCGCGCACAGCGGCTGGCCACATGCAGCCATGAAGGCTGCCCTTTGGGCCTTAGAGGCACAAGGCTGACCATGGTAACCCCTCTGACCGAAGCCCCAGGGCCAGACTGGGGACTCCAGCACCCCTCCATGCCCCTCCCCAAGACAGGCCACCTTAGCTCTGTTCCTCCCTCAGCTCTTCCTCTCCTGTCCGCCCATGGCACAGAGCTGGGCAGAGCTGGTGCTTGGTGGTGGCAAGACGGTGGTGAGAAATGTCGCCTGCAGATTCCGACGCCGTCCTAGTCGGGGTGCATGGTACGTAAGCAGGGGTTACTGTAAGGTGTGCCACTTCCGGACGTGTGGCAGCACCCCGGTGGGCTTGCTCTGCCCTGCCTCCCTTCCTTGCTCCGTGGGAGGGGTACAGCCCCTCGGACTCCCAGCTCACACTGCCTGTCCAGCCCTGGGCAGACCCTGGTGCCCCTCAGGGTCTGTGCACACCCCAGTGGGCCTAGGTCAGGGCCCACTGTCATAGCCAGGTGGTGGTCAGGCCAGGGGGTCAGTGAGCCTGTAGAAAGATACAGCCGCCTGCTCCCGGGTGCCGTGAGCAGAGCTGGGCTGAGCAGAGCGCCTGCAAGCACCCTACAGAGGGCAGTGGGCCCTTGTGCCTGGCACCGGCCACGTTCTGCGGAAGCCGCAGACGCCGCCGTAGTGAACACCCGACCTCTGCTCACGTGTCTTCATCAGCGGCTCACCCTCCTGCCTTCATTTGTGCGCATTTCTGTTGAGGACGACGCACTCAACGTTCAGGGCTGGGAAGGCACCCAGCCCCCATGCCCGTGCTCCGTGAGGGAGGCGGCTCGGCTTCCCTGGCCGAGCACACCAGCCCCTGCTCCGCACGATGCCCGGGGCCTTTCAGAGCAGGGACTGCCGACCCAGAGCATGGGCGAGTGAGCCATGTGACCCTGAGCAGCCTGGCTTGGTCTGTCCGGCCCTGCCTCAGCCGGGGCCTGGACGCCACACTTCCAGCCCCTCTGAGTGTGCCTGCAGACGCCCGGGACAGCGCTGACTGATCGGTCACAACCTGAGGCCTGCGCGTCCTGAGGATGAGGTGGCTGCTTCCGGGGGGCGGCGACCAGGTGACCTCGGTGAGCTGCGCCCTCTGTGTGCCCTGGTGTCTTCTCTGTAAGGTGGAGTGCTCTCCACGGCCGGCAGCGGCGCGGTGAGATCCACGTGGGCTCCGGTGCACCGCCCGCCAGGCACCTGCAGGCCCGCACTCTCCCCGCAGTGGATGTGAATTGCAGCCCCCCCCGCCCCCCAGGAGCGCTCGGAGGCGGCGAGCCCACTGGCTGCAGGCAGGCCTCTGCTGAAGGCGCCGTGTGCAGCAACGCTTCCGGAGCCTGGGTTTGGTGCAGGCACAAGGCAAGCTGCTGCACTTCATACTGAATCCATAAATCCGCAAGCTGAACATTTCCCATTTGAGATCTGAACTAAATATAGAGAGCCGGTGTCTAAATTTAGTGCGATGAATCTCTCTGTTCAGCTCCGGATCTGCACTGTCACCAGCCAGCACTCCCCGCTGAGATTCAGCCGAGCAGGCAGGCCGGGCCCGGGGTTGCGGGGAGGGCCGGGAAGAGAAAGTGGGGCTCCCGCTGCTTTGTGAACTTTCTGATTTCTCCCCCAGTGCAAGTCACGAACCGCAGTGGGGCAAAGGCGCACGCCGAGCACTTGAAACAGTGTCTGCTTGGTGAGAGGACAGCACGGGCTGGGGAGCTTCTGACTCATCTGGAAAGCGATGGAAGCTGTGATTATAAACAGCCCGAGGTCGATGATTAGCCTGTGGGGAGGACCAGCGGCGCGGTAATTAGGAGAGTACTTTGCGGTCATGACTGGGTTCAGTGCCAAGTTGCAGGGACCTAAAAATAAAAACAAAGGAAAAAGAAACGTAGACTGAAGCATCCAGGACTGACAGAGTAGTCGTGGGAGGCGCATGGACTACAGGAATCCCAGCTCCTTCCGATCCTGCCTTATCCTGAGGCTGACCCTAGCTCCCACAGTCCAGCATGGCCGCTGGTGCTCCAGCCATCACGTCCACGTCCCAGCAGTGGGATAGGAGTGCCAAGGAGGGGCACCCCTGGCCTTTCAAAGGACCACTCAGAAGCTTGTAACTTGTGCTTACGCCCCCCTGGACACACCTGGCCCGCTGGTCATGCACAGTGGCAAGGGACACCAGGAGCTCCTACGGCAGCGTGCCCTGCCCCAAACCATGGCGCAGTTACTGTTAGAACGAAGGGAGGTGGATGTTTGGAAGGAGACGTTCAGTGTCGTCCCCAGAGCGAATGCCTGCCTGGTGAGGGTTACAGTTCCCAAGCCTCTAAGGAGGAACGTGAGGGCCCCCAAAGGGTCCTGGAGAGGCGGGACTAAAAGGCGAGCTCCTCTCGGTACAGAACGTCTGAGCCCGTACGTGAGATTTTCCGATGCGTGTTTCCGTGAACACCTCGGGCAGTTGCCCCAGAGCCATCCACAGCCCGGTCACGGCGGGAGGAGAAGAGTAGAAGCGAGGGGCCAGGAGTCCTCCGCAGGGAGGCCACTGGGGGAAGTCCCTGACCGCAGGCGCAGGGCAGTGGCCCAGGGCCTGCCCCCAACCACACCTGGAGTCAGCACCCTGGGGACTGCAGAGGCCCTGACCTGTCGCCCATGGGAGGCGGCTCACCCGGAGTAGCGGCTGTGCTCCCGGCACGCTCTGGGCATGGGCCCTGAGCCCAGGTACAGCCTGGCTGACGGAGGTGCTGCGCGCCGTGGGCACTGCAGGCTGCCGGCATCTGCACACCATCCATGACCGTGAGAGGAAGTCACCAGGACAAGACGCACGTGGGCTCCCTAAGAGCCGGCGAACGGACAGAGCTGCAGCCCTGTGAGAGGACAGGAGAGGAGGGCAGACGGGACACGGAGGAGGCACCTCCCCCGCGGAGGGGAGCGCTGGGAGGACGAAGGGCAGGGCCCTCACCTCCTGCCAGCCCGGTCCTCTGTTCCCCTGAGCTCCTGGCTGGGCTCAGACAAGTGCTCTGGGGGAAACCGTTACAAACCAGCCAGAGGAGTGGGGTCCCAGGTGTGTGGCGCCTGCCAGCTTCAGGGGTTTGGATGCTACCACCGTGGGTTTCATGCTGCCAGTGTAGACCCTGAAGGAGGGGCTGGGAGGATGCTCAGTCACACGGCACCGTGGAGGTCCACAGATGCAGCCACAGAAATAACCTCAAGACCACACGTGGTAGCAGCAGTCGCGTGGCACTGGGGGGGAGGTGTCTCCATGGATACAGCCATGGAGCACTGGGGGGGGGCGTCTCCACGGATACAGCCATGGAGCAACCTCCAGACAGCAGATGAAAGCCGGGTGGCCTGATAGGATTAGGAGGCGGCCCTTCGCCGTCGCGTGCCCGTGTTAGCAGTGTGGTTGATTGACTGTGAGTTTCTCTGGCTTGATAGTTAGCGGTGGTCCGGTGTGAGCAGCAGCTTGAACAAGAACTGAGGGTTCACCGGGGGCCTTGCTGGGGAACAGGCCTGCCCCAGCACCGTGTGGCCACCCCTCCCTCCCGAGGACGGTCAGTGCCTGGCGAAAGGCACCCTTGAGTATTATTATTGGAATCTCATTAAACTTGTGGATTAACCCGTAACGAGCTCGCGCATCGGTGGCCATGCGTCACCCCATCAGAACCGTGCCTCGCTTCTCACTAACTCCAGCTTCCCGTATGCCCTCAGGAGCCGTCTCTCCCCGCATGGCTTTATACACGCGTTTTCTTCTCCGTCACCTCCCCCGCTGACCGCCGTCTCGCTGTCCTAAGCCGCGGCCTGGCGTGCCACCGGTGGACAGCCGCCGACAGCCGCGTGAAACCAGGGGTTCTGCCATCTTGTCTGCCTGCGTGGACGCTGGGCTGCGCAGCTGCCTGAGTGACGTCTCGCACTGGGGCCGCAGGGTCTGCAGCCCCGCCCGGCTGTCCTGGCTGTCCCCTCCAGGACTGCCGGAGGCACGGCTGCTCTCAGTGCTGTGGTGGTGGCCGTTTGCTTCCACTTTGCCACGGCCTCCATTGCCGCACTGCCGTGCCGGGAAGGGACCACCTTTCCCCGAGGGGGGGGGGGCGCTCTCCTCCCTGGGGGGAGGGGAGGTGTTAGTACCAACTTAACCTCTTCTTAAAGGAGAAACACGTGGATCTGCCCAAATAAACCCGATTTCCTGTCTCTTACCGCGTCCTTGGTCTTCGGTCTGCAGGGACACGTGTGCCGCGGCTCTGAGGACCAGGCCCTGCGGGAGCGTTCTGACCTTGCTGGATCTGGACTGTCCACCGAGAGCGCTCGGGGGGAATTCAAGGTGCTGGGAGTTGGAGCCAACAGCACAACGTGCTTCAAGGGCCTGCCTGCCCCAGACAGATGGGTGCCCAAGGGGTCCCCTGCCCAGGACATGGACCGGAGGAGGCTGGGCCTGTGACCGGTGCTCCCACATCTGAACTCCTCATGCCTTCTGCTGGACTCCAGAAGCAACAGGAAAACGATGCCGCTGTAGCGGGCGGCGACAGGAGCGACGCCTGTTCCCAGGGAGCGCGCACCGTGGGTCTTGCTGGCCCCTTCCCCACCTCTCAGCCCTGGAGCAGACGTCAGTGCTGTCGGTTTGGATTACAAATGGCGGCGCCGGTGAGGAAGACATGGGATCTGCCCCAAGGACTCCTCCCCGCAGTTCAGCGTTAGACACGGCAGGCCCCGCCCAAGAGCGCGCTCTCCACAAGGTAAGCAGGGTGGCTGCGGCCGGGGCAGGGAGCTTCGGAAGGGCAGGGATCGCATGTCTGCGGCCGGCGGCCGGGGGCAGGGGGTGCCGCTGACCGCCCGTGGAGTGCTGCGGCCCCTTTGGTCTCTCTCGGGAGTCTGGAGTCGGGAGATGAGGCGGCTTCGATCTGTGCAGGGGTTAAGGAATCTCACCCAGGGGCCAGGATTGCAATCTCGTGGTTATGCTTTGTGATCGCATAAAAGGCAGGGGACTGGCAAGTGAGCGAGTCAAAGCACCGGCAGCTCTAGGAGGCATTGGGTCATAAAAAGCCGGACACCGAATCTGCCCTGGGTCCGCGTCGCCTTAGACGACGGCCGGACACCGAGTCCGCCCTGGGTCCGCGTCGCCTTAGACGACGGCCGGACACCGAACCTGCTCTGGGTCCGCGTCGCCTTAGACGACGTGGGGAATGCGTCGTCCCAGAGGACAGGTAAGCGCTGCAGATCTCCGAGCCTGAACACCGTGAAAGCTGCCGGCCCGGGCGGGCTCCAGGGAGCTGCACACGTGCCTGCACCTGCTGCCCTGCTGCTGGCAGCGCTCAGAGCCAGAAGCCCCCAGGCGGAGTCTGGGCTTTGGAGAACGGGGCTGGGACTGAGCTGGGCTCCGCTGAGCTCTCCCCGTGCCTACGTTTTCGAGAGTAACCGAGGAAATGTTTGCTGGGTGCAGGGCAGATATTTTTGGGTATCGGTGAGAGTGGCCAGTATCCAGAACCAACAGGTGCACACGGTGCCCAGAGCACGGCATTCCCAGGGGGAGGTTTGCTGTTTAGAGTCACCAGAACGCCAACTTCATTCTCTCCAGGATGTTTCCTGCATCGTCTCCATGAAGACACGCGTGCAGCACACTCAGACAAATTGGCTAACAGGCCGTCGGGGACTGATGTTATACTTACGATGCATAAAGCTACGGGAACTTTGTTTTGGAACTTTTTAACGTGCGGGAAATGCTCATAATAACATAAAAACCAAGACAGACAGGGAGCTGTATGGTACACGTGGGTCACATGTATCACAGAAATTGGTCATGAACACGGGAAAGAGACAAGGAATACTTTCTCGTCGTGATGCTGGGCGTCGTGACATTTCATCGTGATTTCTGGTCCCCCTGACTTTGTGTTTAGTCTCTTATTCTGCACTTCCTGTTTGTCGCACCTCGTGGTCGGCAGAGCTCCAGGGCCTGTGAGACGCCCTCGCTGTGCACGCCGGCGGGGCTGGGCATCGGCTGGCTTGGGTTGAGCTACACGGATTTTCTGCAGGCCTTGATCAGGAAGCTGCTGGTGTGGGGGTCCCTTGGCCGGGACCAGGGGCAGCTCCTGGGAGCTCAGAGCACCCCCAGCCAGCATCCAGGAGAAAATGGGACTCCCGTCCTAAAACCTCAGGGAGCTCAGTTCTCCCAGCCATGAGCTTGGGACGGAGCCTGAGCCAGGGAGGCCGCGGCCCCAGCTGCCGCGGAGCCAGCCTGCTGAGCCCCGGAGGAGGCGCCGCCGGCCGTGATGCAGACCTGACCCGCAGACTCAGAGCGGACGTGTGTTGTGTAACGCTGTGCAGCACACACATGCCTGCTTTCGATTGCTTTAGGTTCCCTGGTTGTTTTCCTGACTTTGTCTCTCTGCCTCTACCAGTTACGTCTCTGGTTTTCGTAGCCATAGTAACCAGCATGAGAGCAGTTGACTTCAAGTCGGACGGGCGTTCAGGAGCCTGGACTGGGGAGCTTGTGACGCCTCCCTTCACCTGTGCCCCTGGCTCTGTGCAATTGCTGACATCTGTCACCCTCTTAAACCTTTCAGGCCTGCTTGTCACTGCCTTGTGCAGTTGGCGTTGGCGTGAGCTTCTCCACGTCCACCATGTCTTGAATTCTGCGCCCTGTGCTTCAGGTCAGATCATGTGACTGGGGTCACGTCCCGACTGGGGTGTCAAACTCTGTTCCGGGCCCTTGGCGGGTGCCTTCCTCTCCCCCGTGTGTTGGGAAGGCACTTTGGCCGGGGATAGCGTTGGAAAGGGGACGGTGACTTCCAGCCTGCACATCACGTTGAAGATGCAACTCTGCGTCCCCGGCTTGTGGTGCCGGAGACGAGCCAGCGCTGGTTGCACCTGGCTGGTTGCTCCAGGGTGTGTGTTACACACGCCAGGGTGTAGGTCACACACGCCAGGATGTAGGTCACACACGCCAGGGTGTAGTTACACATGCCAGGGTGTGTGTTACACACTCCAGGGTATAGCTTACACACGCCAGGGTGTGTTTACAAACTCCAGGGTGTAGGTTACACACACCAAGGTGTAGGTGACACATGCCAGGGCGTGTGTTACACAAGCCAGGGTGTAGGTTACACACGCCAGGGTGTAGGTACACATGCCAGGGTGTGTGTTATACACTCCAGGGTGTAGTTACACAAGCCAGGGTGTAGGTTACACAAGCCAGGGTGTGTGTTACACATGCCAGGGTGTAGGTCACACACGCCAGGGTGTAGGTCACACATGCCAGGGTGTAGGTCACACATGCCAGGGTGTGTGTTATACATGCCAGGGTGTAGGTTACACATGCCAGGGTGTAGGTTACACATGCCAGGGTGTAGGTTACACACGCCAGGGTGTAGGTGACACATGCCAGGGTGTGTGTTACACAAGCCAGGGTGTAGGTTACACACGCCAGGGTGTAGGTACACATGCCAGGGTGTGTGTTACACATGCCAGGGTGTAGGTCACACACGCCAAGGTGTAGGTTACACACGCCAGGGTGTAGGTCACACACGCCAGGGTGTAGGTCACACATGCCAGGGTGTAGGTCACACAAGCCAGGGTGTGTGTTCGTAGAGTGAGCTTCTGACACAGCAGTCAAGTTGCCGCTTGGACGCCCACATCCCATAATAGAACACCTTGAGCCTGGCCCGGCTCTGGCCCGGCTCTGCCACTTCCAGTCCAGTTTCCTGCGCACGCACACCCTGGGACCAGTAGGGGATGGCTCAAGTAGTTGGGTCACCTGGATTGAGTCCCAGGCTCCTGGCTTTTGCCCACTGCAACCTTGGCTTTTTTCTGCATCTGGGAACTGAACCAGCAGATAGACGATCTCTTGCTCCCTGCCTTTCAAGCAAAATGAAAATAAATTTTAAATTATTGATGGAAAAATAGAATTAAAAGATAAGTTTCTTAATGCAAAAACTAAAAATCCATTCATACATTTCATAATTTATACATTTTCAAGACCTTTTTAAAGACCCCTCGTTATTTATTTATTTATTTATTTTATTTATTTGGAAGTCAGTTACAGCCAGAGGAAAGGAGAGACAGAGAGAGAGGTCTTCCACCCACTGATTCACTACCCAAATGAGCACAATGGCCAGAGCCGGGCCAGGCTGAAGCCAGGAGCCTGGAGCGTGTTCCGGGTCTGCTGCGTGGGTGCAGGGGCCCAGGCACGTGGGCCGTCCTCCACTGCTTTCCCAGGAGCATTAGCAGGGAGCTGGATTGGAAGTAGAAGAGCGGGGTCTCGATCTGGTGCCAAATGGGAGGATAGCGCCGCAGGCAGAGGCTTAGCCTGCTGCGCCACAGCGCCGGCCGCAGACCTGTCGTAGCAGATCCACCAGTGTTCTGCCTCACACCCTCCGCATCTTCAGCTCTGTCGCTTGTTGCTCCGCTGGTTCTGTTTGAGTTTTCCTGTCTGCTCTGCTCACGACTGTCATTTACTGGCCCTCGGCGCCTTCAAGGTGTTAATCCCGGTTGTTTCAACTGGGTCTGAGCGTTCTTTTATTCGAATCTGAGCCTTGTTCTCCTGATTAGCCCACCTCCCTCTCTCCGTCCCTCCCTCCCTCCCTCACCTTACACACTGGATGAAAAGCAGACAGTGTACGAGGGAAAATACTGCATTAATGATACTGACGCCAGCAAAAGGGCACCCCCTTCTCGTGCTTGACCGTGAGCCTCAGGCTTGAGTCCGAGCAGCCAGGAGCAAGCTGAGTTTGGGACTTGCAGTTGCCATAGTTACTGCAGTGCACCAGCGGCTTGGCATCCTCTCCCTCCCTAGGGGGCGGGGGCTGCTTTGCCAAGGAACTTATCTCCCCGCCTCTCCACTGTCAGTCACCCCACGGCTCTGAGCAGAGCTCTGTCCATGCACTTGCTGTGCTGGGAGGCACCTGCCAGGCCTGCAGCACACTGAGTCTGGGCCGGCCCCACCGCCCCGGCCTCGGGAGGGGCAGGTGGCTCAGCAGCCTGCCTGCCTCCCTCCGGGCAGTAGGAAGTCCACACTGTTCCAGACGCAGCGGGCTTGCTGCCCCCGTCCCAGGGCTGAGGGCTCTCCTGCCCCCTTGCCCAGGCCACACTGGACAGACAGGACAGGCCCTGCTGCTTCTCCAGGTGGGGCGGGTCCGGTGAGGCCCAGCGTTGCCTGCAGCAGCCATTCCTGTCCTCCAAGCTGCACCGCACAGGAAGACCCGGCTGCCTCCTTTCCTGCTTGGATCTGTCTCACGAGAACAGCAGAGGCGTGTGGGGAAGAGCCGGGGCAGTGCCGATGCCTGAAGCCGTGCCTCCTGTGGGTCTAATGCCCTGGGGTACTCCTCCCAGCTGCGGGCAGCTTGTTCAGAAAATCTCCGACTTCCTGTCGTCCCTGCCTGCGCTGCCCAGGCCGGGGTTGACCTCTCGTCCCCCCTGTCCTCCGAGGCCCTGTCCGCCGTACACTTGGGTCCGCCAGAGGACAGGTGTAGGTTGTGGGCTTCTGCGGCCAGGGCAGGTGACACTGCGCAGCCATCTTGTCCCTCTCACCAGAGCTTGCTTGGCCGGGTCCTCGCTGGATGTTTCGGTTTTTCCCAACCCTTCGCTGCTCCTAACACCTCTGTTTGGAGTCTTCCTCAGTGTCCTCAACAAGTCACCAGCAGCAGGGCGCCAGGGTGCAAGGGACGTGGACGCCAACACGGCCTGAGGCTCAGGCGAAGCTGGTGCTCAGGCCATGTGGGCCACCGCACAGGCTGCCCGGTGCACCTGGGCCCAGCTCACGCCCGTGCGTCCTCCTCATACACTGGGATTTTTGCCCAAGAAATGACAGGTTATTTCTGGGTGGTTTTAATTTGCTTTTCTCGTACCATAATGAGATTGAACTTCTTTTCAGATGTTAAAGCTACTAGTGTTGAACCTAACAGTGGGTAGCGTAGTCAATTTTGTTATTTTTTTATTACAGTCAAAAGCAACAATTTGCCTTCTTTTTTATGAACTGCATACTTGTGGTTTTCCCACTTTTCAAGTCATGTGCTCGTTGATCATCCCAGGGTTCTAAGTAGCTATTTTCTTCAAACAAAGGTCCTGTGTTCTTGTTTAAACAATACTGGGAAGAGCCTGGGTTCTCGTCTGCCCCTCGAATTTAGCAGGAATCCTGCAGAATTTTCATCATTAACTACAAGGTTGACTCTTGGCTTGCGATAATCAGTCTTTGTGAAGAAAAGTATTTCTAGTCTTGGTTCTCTAGAAGCATGTTTATATCTAGAAACATTATTTTTTATGATTTTTTAAAAAATATATTTGTTTATTTATTTGAAAGTCAGAGTTGTAGACTGAGAGGGAGAGAGCTCTTCCATTTGCTGGCTCCTTCCACACATGGCCACAATGGCCAGGGCTGAGCCAGGCCAAAGCCTGGAGACAGGAGCTTCATCCAGGTCTCCTACAGAGGTGTGAGGCACCCAGATACTTGGACCAACTTCTGCTGCTCTTTCCCAGGCCACGAGCAGGGAGCTGGAGTGGAAGTGGAGCAGCCTGGACTTGCATCACTGCCCATATGAGTCTCTGACATCACAGGCAGTGGCTTTACCCTCTCTGCCACAATGCTGGCCCCCGATTTAGTTTTGTTCCTAAGAATGGGTGAAATTAGGATTAGTTGTCGATATAATTTATAATGAATTTTCAGGAGGATTTAATTATGTGGACTACAAGTATTTAGCCTATGCACAGTGGAATGAGTGGATTGCAGACATATGGAGGCACTCTGGCTCCAGGCCCCAGGCACTCTGGCTCCAAAGATGGCTCTTTCCTCACCTGTGTGTACAGTGCTTCCTCAGGACTGACACGCGAGGGTCTGTCTCCTGTATGGACAGTGGTCCCTCAGGACTGACACGCGAGGGTCTGTCTCACATGTATGTGACATGGTTCCTCAGGACTGACACGGGAGGGTCTGTCTCCTGTATGGACAGTGGTTCCTCAGGACTGACACGCGAGGGTCTGTCTCCTGTATGGACAGTGGTCCCTCAGGACTGACACGCGAGGGTCTGTCTCCTGTATGGACAGTGGTCCCTCAGGACTGACACGCGAGGGTCTGTCTCCTGTATGGACAGTGGTTCCTCAGGACTGACACGCAAGGGTCTGTCTCCTGTATGGACAGTGGTCCCTCAGGACTGACACGCGAGGGTCTGTCTCTTATGTGTGACAGTGGTTCCTCAGGACTGACACACAGGGTCTGTCACCTGTATGGACAGTGGTCCCTCAGGACTGACACGCGAGGGTCTGTCTCCTGTATGGACAGTGGTCCCTCAGGACTGACACGCGAGGGTCTGTCTCACATGTATGTGACATGGTTCCTCAGGACTGACACGGGAGGGTCTGTCTCCTGTATGTGACAGTGGTTCCTCAGGACTGACACGCGAGGGTCTGTCTCACATGTATGTGACAGTGGTCCCTCAGGACTGACACGCGAGGGTCTGTCTCCTGTATGGACAGTGGTCCCTCAGGACTGACACGCGAGGGTCTGTCTCCTGTATGGACAGTGGTCCCTCAGGACTGACACGCGAGGGTCTGTCTCCTGTATGGACAGTGGTCCCTCGGGACTGACACACAGGGTCTGTCTCCTGTATGGACAGTGGTTCCTCAGGACTGACACGCGAGGGTCTGTCTCCTGTATGGACAGTGGTCCCTCAGGACTGACACACAGGGTCTGTCTCCTGTATGGACAGTGGTTCCTCAGGACTGACACGCGAGGGTCTGTCTCACATGTATGTGACAGTGGTCCCTCAGGACTGACACGCGAGGGTCTGTCTCCTGTATGGACAGTGGTCCCTCAGGACTGACACGCGAGGGTCTGTCTCCTGTATGGACAGTGGTTCCTCAGGACTGACACACAGGGTCTGTCACCTGTATGGACAGTGGTCCCTCAGGACTGACACACGAGGGTCTGTCTCCTGTATGGACAGTGGTCCCTCAGGACTGACACGCAAGGGTCTGTCTCCTGTATGGACAGTGGTCCCTCAGGACTGACACGCGAGGGTCTGTCTCCTGTATGGACAGTGGTCCCTCAGGACTGACACGCGAGGGTCTGTCTCCTGTATGGACAGTGGTTCCTCAGGACTGACACGCGAGGGTCTGTCTCCTGTATGGACAGTGGTTCCTCAGGACTGACACGCGAGGGTCTGTCTCCTGTATGGACAGTGTTCCCTCAGGACTGACACGCGAGGGTCTGTCTCACCTCTATGTGACAGTGGTCCCTCAGGACTGACACGCGAGGGTCTGTCTCACCTCTATGTGACAGTGGTTCCTCAGGACTGACACGTCTGGATGTATCCTGAACCCTCGTTCAGGTGTGGCTTTCCTTCTGTTGCCTTCACCATGGCGATAACTTTGCTGGACCACAGATTCCCAGATCCAGCCTTTAGTCT
Organism: Lepus oiostolus; assembly: GCA_036325905.1. Lineage (NCBI taxonomy): Eukaryota > Metazoa > Chordata > Mammalia > Lagomorpha > Leporidae > Lepus > Lepus oiostolus. Next base: position 1,668,503 of record CM070797.1, on the reverse strand, counting down.
CAGATTCTTGGAATTTTTGTTTTATTGTATCATCACCTCGACAAGTAGCCTGCTGTTTCTTCCTGTTAATATTTCATAAGCATCTTCTTCGTTGCACATAAGAATTTTTATGCCTAGGGATCGAACGTCGGGTGGGCATGTGTCTGGTTGTAAACGTCCCTCATTATTTATTTCACTCGGCCCTCACTTATCATTTCCAACTGCAGATTCAGGCCTTTAGCTCAGAAATGCTGCCTTAAATTACAGCCTCGACACTGTTGTCTCTGCCTCGTGTTCTGTTTCCTTCAGAAATGGGCTATTTGCATGGGTAACTTCTGCTGTGCATCCCATGAACCTGTCGCCTTCTTTGTGAAGTTTTCACTTCTTTCTGCATTTTCTTTAACTTTAATCCTCCGTAGCGCTGAGCCAGTTTTATGCAGCTTCATCTCTGCCTTTTCTATGCCAACACCGTCTGAGATTCTGCTATGACAGTGTTTCTTTTGTTAGGTTTCTTCCCCAGCAGCTCCAGCGCCTGTTTAATCTAGCTGGCTGTCTTATCGTCACATCTTTGGCTAACGTTCTTAGACTGCACGTTGTCCTCCTGTCTCATGGAGAGAGCAAGGCAGGTATATAAAATGTCCCTCTTTTTCCTGCAGTTAGTCTTTTTTGAAACTATGCCAGTCTCCCCCCCTCAAATATTGGGTTTATTTCTTTTGTATAGGAAAATATTCCCACAGATGTTGCATGAAGATTTTGCTGTGTTTTGTTTTCTGAATACAGTTGGTCTTCCGTCTCTGTGGGTTAACGTCCATGGATTCCACCAACTGTGGATTGAAATAGTCAAAGAAAAAAAAAAACAAGCAGTGCTGCTGTACTGAGCACGTGCTGTTGTGTTGTATCAGGCCTTGTGAGTCATCTGGAGGTATTGATAGTAGAAAGCAGGGTGCACAGCACTTGCTAGTCGGGCCTTGGGCATCTATGGGGTCCTGCAGCCCACTGCATGGTCATCGGGGGACGGCTGAGCTTCCTCTGAGTCGGGAGAGGCTTCTGGCAGTCTGGGGCACGCCTCGGAGTTTGTCACTTTCACCCGCATGGTCCCCAGTCCCCGTCGTCTGCTCTGAACTTAGTGAACCGTTTGATAACGATTTGTGTGCCACGTGTGGTTGTCCAGCAGTGTGGTGAGGGCAGACCGGAAGGCCCACGTTCCCAGGGGCCTTCACTTCCCCTGTGTAGTGCTGGGCCGTCCAGCCCCCACTGCCTGCAGCAGGTCGCTGGGCTGAGTTCTTGGCTGGTGCTCGTTTTCGGGGAAGAGCAGCGGCAGGGTGCTCACAGCCGCGTGTGCTCCTGGGCCCCTGACGAAGCATCTCCACGGCTCCTGCTCCGAAGCAGTGAACTCTTCCACAGAGGAGCTCAGATCTCGCCATCAAACCGAGACTCCGGCTGTCGTGTGGCAGCCCGGTGACATGGATCTGGCCTCAGGAACACGAGGCTGCTGTTCCCTTGGGGGTGATGGTGACGTCTTCAGGCGTCTCCCCGTGACGCGTTGGCACCCAGGAGACTGTCTTCCAGCCAGAGCCTCCAGCAGGCATCAAACAGAAGACCACTTAACACGGTCGAGGGCGTCGCAGCTGCCAGAGCAGCACAGGGCGAGGGTCCAAGGCCAGGAGGTGGGGTTTGCTGAGCTGGGCACCGGTTCTGCGCAGACTCTGCCTCCAGCCCTTGCTGAGTGTGGGCCCTGTGAGGGAAGAAGTGGACACTCAGCCAGTGTTAGAGTTCAGAGCGTGTAGGAGGAGCTGCTGGCGGCCTCTGGGATCGGTCCCCTGGGCCGCCACGCCCAGCACAGCTGGGGGACCAGGAGCCCAGAGAGAGGGACACACTGGAGTGCCGGTTGTTTCTCGAGGCGTTTGCTGTGTGTTGGCCAGGAAAGGCACGGGGTCTGGACGTTGCCCAAAGCCTGCGTGTCCCAGAGTGCTTAGGGGACAGAAGTGAGAGGCCAGGGCCATCGGGGAGGAATCAGGAGAACATGTCTGCATCCATCAGCACTCTGTTGGGGTCCCCGGGACCCTAGAAAAGACCCCCTTGTGCAGGGGGACCTCCAAAGTAGAAGAGACTAAAACACAAGCCTGGGAATGCAGTGACCCTGGGCTCAGACAGCTGGAGGACGAGTCTGCTCAGGGGCCTTGCTCATGCCAAGCCACGGTCCTTTCTACACCGCACCTGCGTGTTCCCCGGCAGCCCAGCTCACTGCGCGGGGAGGAGCTCTCCACCTTGTGTTCTGTGGGCCCGTGTTTCTGGGATCCTTCGCAGTGGTTATATCTTGAGCATTGCGAAGACTGATGCGATAGGTTTGGAAACCCAAGCAGAGCTCCTGCAACCTGACAGAAAAGGAAGCAAGGAATTGATCCAGGCGTTGAACTGCAGTAGCTGGAATTCCTGGGTGGACTGTGCACGCGCAGGACCCAGCCCGGTAGCCCAGGTGATGCTGCTGGTGCCCCGTGTGTGGTAGTCCAGCAGTGTGGCGAGGGCAGGGCACCGAGCGAGCCGGGAGCCTGGCGGCGTGTTCTCGGAAATCGCTGGCTACATTGGGGTTGCAGAACAAGCTCCGTGCGCAGTGCCAAATACACACCCTGCATCCACTCCCGGGGAGGCAGCCAGGGTGCAAGACTGAGCGCCAGCTTTGACCTCGGCGCCGCACCTGGCGGCTTCACGTCCCTGCCACATGGGCGTTCCCATCTGGAGGGGGAGGGGTCAGCTCCGCGGCTCCCAGCGTTCCGTTCTGCCCCGCAGCCGGGGCACGTATGACTGGAGGAGACTTCTGCTGAGGGGTGGGCTTCATTACCATGCACGGGGAGAGATGTGGTGGGTAAAGTGGACGCGAGGGCTGAACACTTAAGGAGCTCCGGCATGGAAGACATCCAGATGTTGCGGATCACAATCTGCTTGCCTAGCGGCTGTCTCCCCCGGGATCTGCGATGTCACGGAGGCAGGCGTGCGTGCCGGGGTGGGCCTGAGGGTCACGTGCAGAGTCTGCCTTGGTCAAAACCGCAAGGCTGGTGGTCCGTTTCCTGGAACCCTCGCGCTCCTAAGACGTCCTGTCAGCCAGGAAGAAACGGGGGTGGATCCAGATGCGCAGTTGACAGAGCGGTCCGCTCACCCCCGTGGGAGGAGGACGGAGACCGGGGCTCGTGTGGATCCCTGTGCACGCGGCCTGGCTAGTGGGACGGGCTGGGGCAGAGCTGACCGGAACCCCAGGCCCCGATGCCTCGGAGTCCGCCGTGAGCTGCCCGGGACCGGATGGTTTTGTGGACATCAGTAAAGACTGCCCCGCCCCCAGCTGAGAGCAGCCGAGGGCAGGGAGGCTGGAGAAACGGGATGGTCCCCCGTGTGCCTGGCCAGGAGGCGGACGAGGCTATCTGGACATGGCCGTCCTGCGTTGTGGCTTAGGGGCCCTGCTTGCCTTTCTCTGGTCCTGAGGCAGAAGGCCAGACCAGGTCGCAGGGCTGTCGGTCGCTGGCCATGTCCTGGTCAGGTGGGCCCAGCTGCTCCAGGGCTGCTCCAGAGGTGGCGCTGACTCCTGCAGGGGCCACTGTGGACAGTGGGCTGGCTTCCTGGGCCAGTACCTGCAGGGCACCAGGCGCTGGGGCGGGGTCACATTTCTGGCCGGGTCCGTCGGTGTGTCCAGGCTGTCGGCCCCTAACGCAGCATAGACAGAGCTTTTTCCCCAGAGCTGTGGGGGCCTAGGATGGCTCTGGATTCAGCGGCTGGGTGGGGCATCCTGACACCACGCAGGCTGCCCTTGGCGTTCAGACCCAGGCCCGGGGAGCGGGACTGGACAAGCAGCTTCCCCGAGGGTCTAGGAAGCCCCCGGTCACACAGCGGGTGCGTGCCCTGCAGCCCTAGGATGTAGGCCGGAAGGCTCCAGAGCGGGTTGGGTGCCTGAGCCAAAGGAGAGGAGTAACTGGGGGTGGGGGCCCCAGGACGGAAGAGCTCTCCAGCCCTCCCGGCTTCTGCCAGACCAGTGGTTTCTAAACATAGCTTGGTTCTGCACAGGCTGTGCCTGGAGGGAGTGTGCGGGACCATTTGTGGTGCTGAAAATGGGTGTCCTGCTCACGTCTCTGGGCCTTGGGTAGCCACAAGGTCATTGGATGAAAGCAAGTTTCCAGACGTGCAGCGCGGGAGGCCCCACAGGTCCACCCGGCAGTCAGAGCCGGCCTCTCTGCGGTGCCTCGGCAGCTGTGCAGGCTCTTCGGAGCGGCCACCGAGGTTTTCAGTCGGTGCCGGGCTGGGCCATCCTGGGGCTTCAGTCCCTGGGGCCTCTCCCGCCTTCCCTCTCAGCTTTGGTGTTGTGCGTCTCGCGTGTCTCAGGTCCACCGTGATGTGTCTGAAGGTCACGTTCGCGTACCCTTCCTCTACTTTGAGTTTCTCGGCAGCCTCTTGTTTCCCACCTGTGCTGTGTGCCCTGGAGACCAGCAAGGGCTCAGTCCTGGGGCTCCTCCCCCAGGCCCCTCTCGGTGCACTGTCTGTATCTGGGAGCAGCGCTCATCCCATCTTCACGCGGGGGAAGCGCCTGTCGAAGATCCTTTTCAGGAAGGACGTTGGGCAACCCAAGCAGGGCGGCATGGGGTAGCTCCTTGTGCTGGCACTGGCAACAGAGTGGCTGCCCGGGCCAACTCACCGGGCTGTCCATCAGCAGGCCCTGCTCCCAGGTGGGAGCCGGAGATGAGAGGAAGTGGCTGGGTGCGTGTCCTCAGCAGGCAGACCCACGAATGCGCGGGTGGGCACTGTACCCCTGTAGTACCCTCACTGCTTAAGGCATGAAACCTGTTCATCAGACAGATCGGGTTCTCTTCTGCTCCTGCGGCATTCTTGGTGGACAGCAGGACCTTGAAGTCAGGGCACCATGTGACAAATCAGTGATGCCATGCAGGAATGGAGGTGGCGTGGTGCGGCTGGCGGGAGCTGGTATGGTGGGGCTGGAGGGAGCTGGTGTGGGGCTGGCGGGAGCTGGTGTGGTGGGGCTGGTGTGGTGGAGCTGGCGGGAGCTGGTGTGGTGTGGCTGGAGGGAGCTGGTGTGGTGGGGCTGGTGGGAGCTGGTGTGGTGTGGCTGGAGGGAGCTGGTGTGGTGTGGCTTTAGGGAGCTGGTGTGGTGTGGGGCTGGTGGGAGCTGGTCAGAGCTGGTGTGGTGTGAAGGAGCTGGTGTGGTGGGGCTGGTGGGAGCTGGTCAGAGCTGGTGTGGTGTGAAGGAGCTGGTGTGGTGTGGGGCTGGTGGGAGCTGGTCGGAGCTGGTGTGGTGTGAAGGAGCTGGTGTGGTGGGGCTGGTGGGAGCTGGTCAGAGCTGGTGTGGTGTGAAGGAGCTGGTGTGGTGGGGCTGGTGTGGTGGAGCTGGTATGGTGGGGCTGGTGGGAGCTGGTGTGGCTGGAGAGAGCTGGTGTGGTGGGGCTGGTGGGAGCTGGTGTGGTGTGGGGCTGGTGGGAGCTGGTCAGAGCTGGTGTGGTGTGGCTGGAGGGAGCTGGTGTGGTGTGGGGCTGGTGGGAGCTGGTCAGAGCTGGTGTGGTGTGGTGGAGCTGGTGTGGTGGGGCTGGGCTGTGCCCGGCCATGACGTCTTGAAGAGCAGCTTCAATCACAGGGCAGTGGGCCTCGCTGCACTGAGGGAGCTGCCCTGGGGGCCTCCTGAGAACAGGACGAAGTGCGTGGTGGGTGCAGTGGTCAACGGGGGCCGGAGGGCACCAGACAGAACACAGGACACCCAACTGAACGCGCATCTCAGACTGGCGCTGGATATACTTTTTTAAATTAAATAAAACCAGAAAGTGTGTGGGCACCTGTTTGTTTGCTGACTCTGGTCGTTGGAAGTTGGGGACTGAGTTCCAGGACGTCCGAGGAGCCACTGGTGGCCGCTCAGAGACGGCGTGCGGCCTCCCCTCGAGAGCCCAGGCGAGGGCACGCGGCCCATGGCCCTGTGGCTTCAGCTCAGGTCTTTGTGAATCGCTAAGAGAGCGTCAGAGATGGATGGCTGCGGGGCCTGGGAGGTGCTGCAGGGAGAGGGAGAGTGATGAAGGGGCCGGGCACCGTGTGATTTATGGCTCGTGAGCAGAGATGTTAAAAGCCAGATAGGATTTGCGTTAATTGTACTGTGATGAATTCTTGAGAGACCAGCGACAGAGATGAATGCGTGTCAACGTCTTTGTGGGCAAAGCCATCACAGGTGATTAAACTGCTGGAATGGGGGACAATGGGGCAGGGTGAAGAAAAGAGAAGTTCTTCAGAGTTTTTGTCCTAACAGCTTACCCCGTTTCCATTTACGATTCCCGCATGCTGCATTGATCTCTTGCATTTTACCCACCATGCCGTTCTTTGGATGTTTCCCCCACTCGAGAAGGTTCTGATCCGGCCCTTGGGACTCACTGTGGAGCAGGCACGGCCTGGGAGTCTTGGGCAGGCTCCGGCGTCACCACGAGCGTGGTGCTGGGAGCGGATGGAGACTCCGTGGGCCCCGGTCAGCTGCTGTTGCTATCATGCAGTGCCTGGGGCGGCCGAACTCCCAGAACGGATGCCTTTGGCTCAGGGCCCGGAGATCCAAAGTCTGAATCCATGGCGGAGGCTGTGGCCAGGGCCGCTCTGGACTGTGTCACAGGTGGAGGGCGTGTGTCCGTCTCTCCCCCGCCCCTTAGAAAGCCACCAGGATCCAACCACGGGGCTCCCACCCCAATGGCCTTGCTCACTCTGACCACTTCCCTGAGGCCTCAGCTCTGCCTCCACAGTTCAGCACCATTAACATAAGACCCCAGCACCCAAGCCCCGGGGGACAGGTACTCCAACCACAGCACCCTCTGAAAGAGGGCCAGGCAGGCAAAGAAAGACGACCCCTTGGGGCCGGCGCTGTGCTGTGTCATGGCAGGTAAAGCCACGCCTACAACTCTGGCATGCTGTATGTGTGCCAGTGCAAGTCCCCACTGCTCCACTTCCCATCCAGCTCCCTGCTCATGGGAACAGCGGAAGATGGCCACGTGCACCCATGGGGGAGACCCAGACACGCTCCTGGCTCCTGGCTTCAGCCTGGCCCAGCCCTGGCTGTTGTGGTCATGTGGGAAGTGAACCAGTGGATGGAAGATTCTCTCTCTCTCTCTCTCTCTCTCTCTCTCTCTCTCTCTCTCTCTGCTTCTCGGTAGCTCTACGTTTCAAATAAATAAATACATCTTGAAGAGAAAGAAAGAGAAGAGTGACAGGCGCTCGCAGCTGGCAGGCGGGTCTCGGAGCAGCTTCATCCATGCGAGCAGGGTGTGGCTAAGTCGGGAGTCTGGGGCCTTTCTTACAGACCTGCGGATGGTTCTGAGTGATGGACAGCAGCTGCGTTCTGTGGAGGTGGGGATTTGAGTCTCAAGTACTGCAGTGTTGGAAGGCACGAACAGAGCCGAGGCCCATGGTCAGTGGGGCCCAGGGGCCGCCCCGCACTCCATCGGCTGCCCCGTCGGCCACCGCTGCTTCCACAGCCAACTGTGAGAACCTCGCTCCTCTTTCTCGTGACTGTACACCTGGGAGGGACGCCTCCTGCTGGCGTGGGCGGCCGGAGAGGAGAGCGCTCAGCCAGACCACAGCTCCACACAGCGCTCTGATCCGTGCCTTCATGTTTAAAGTTCCAAGGAGCCATTTCCCCTTTCAAAGTCTGTGACGGGGCCAGCGCTGTGGCCTAGCGGGTAAAGCCTCCGCCTGCAGTGCCGGCATCCCATGTAGTCTCTGGTTCGAGTCCCGGCTGCTCCACTTCTGATCTGGCTCTCTGCTATGGCCTGGGAAAGCAGTGGAGGATGGTCTAGGTCCTTGGGCCCCTGCACCTGCATGAGAGACCCAGAGGAAGCTCCTGTTTCCTGGCTTTGGATCAGCCCAGCTTCGGCCATTGCGGCCATCTGGGGAATGAACCAGCAGATGGAAGACTCCTCTCTCTCTCTCTCTCTCTCTCTCTCTCCCTCTCCCTCTCCTCTCTCTGTGTAACTCTGACTTTGAAATAAATAAATAAATCTTTTTTTTTTTTTTAAAGTCTGTGACAGTCCAGTGGCGTTTGAGACTGGGGGTGAAACCCTGGATGTGCCCTCCCAAGTGTCCAGGCCTACTGCCTTGCTCTCTCCGGAGGGCAAGAAAATGAAAAGAGAGACTCCCATGGTGTGAGGGTGGCCACACAGCTGTTTGGCACTGGCCGGCTGGACAGGGCTCACACCTGAGCCTGGAGGTGAACGCTTATCCTGCAGTGTTTGTGTCCCCTAACTCCACCGCCTGACAGAGCAGCCCCTCGCACGGGGCAGCACGTGGACTGCGTTCTGCAAGCCGCCCCAGCAGTATGACCTGATGATGTGTCTTCCCTGTGGAATCAGAATCCCCGCTCTAGAAAGTGCAGCTAGCAGTGCCCCGGGCCTGAACCAGCTGTGAGCAGGTTCTGGTGTGGAATCCGCGGTTAGCAGTGCCCCGGGCCTGAACCAGCTGTGAGCACGTTCTGGTGTGGAACCCGCGGTCAGCAGTGCCCCGGGCCTGAATCAGCTGTGAGCACGTTCTGGTGTGGAATCCGCGGTTAGCAGTGCCCCGGGCCTGAACCAGCTGTGAGCACGTTCTGGTGTGGAATCCGCGGTCAGCAGTGCCCCGGGCCTGAACCAGCTGTGAGCACGTTCTGGTGTGGAATCCGCGGTCAGCAGTGCCCGGACCTGAACCAGCTGTGAGCACATTCTGGTGTGGAATCCGCGGTCAGCAGTGCCCCGGGCCTGAATCAGCTGTGAGCACGTTCTGGTGTGGAATCCGCGGTCAGCAGTGCCCCGGGCCTGAATCAGCTGTGAGCACGTTCTGGTGTGGAATCCGCGGTCAGCAGTGCCCCGGGCCTGAATCAGCTGTGAGCACGTTCTGGTGTGGAATCCTTCTCGGGACGCCTGTTCATTCATCTGCTTTTTATTTACTGGGCGGTTTCTATTATTTGACACCTGTTTGGTTCCGCAATTAGGAGGTGAGCACCAAGGCAAGGAGGAGTATTAATGATTACAATTGGGTTTAGGAGAAACAAGTGGAGTGAAAACAAATGGCTCCATGTTTGGAAGAAAGTCTGCCTCTTTGTTGTCAGGTTAGCACGGAGTCGCCAGGAATCACGAGTCGTGTGCAGCCCTGAACAACAGGAGAGGATGCGGGGCCCCGGCTACACGAGGCTGCGCGCCGGCTGCGCACGCCACAGCTCGCGTCCAGAAGTATTAACGGCTGCTCGCAGCCAGCTGGGCCGGAGCCAGCGCCAGCAGCCGCGCTCTCGGGGCCGTCCACTGACGCTGCCAGCCTGGCTGGGCCCCCGGGTCACCATGAGCAGCCAGCAGCACACAGGGGCCAGTTTCATGCCTTGTGACGTGGTCTGGAAGCCGGCGGGAAGCCGTTCTCGGGGACCTGGGCTGACCTGTGACCTCTGCGAAGGGTGAAGTCCCCCTGAAGGAGACTCCTGCGGCTCGGGGCAGTAAGGGTCGGCGTGAGGAGGGGCCGCTGTGCCAGTGCCTCTCGTGTGGACTGGTGTTTGGTGTGGCCCCTTCTGGAGTATCCCCAAGGCCCCTCTGGGCCGCGGGACACAGCTGTACCAGCTTCTCGGCAGAGCCAAAGCCAGCAGTGCTCCCGCCGGAGACGCTGACCGGGGCTCGGGAGAGCGGGTTCCCTTCCGCGGCTGCCCCTGAAGGCTGAGAGGCCTTGGACAGTGGCGCAGCTTCTGTGGCCCCGGTCCCTTCCTCTGCAGAGCGAGAGGTCTGGCCTTGATCTTCGCAAGCTCTGCAGTTTTGCAATTCATGTTTCAGTAATTAAAAAAAAAAAAAATCAGGTGTTCTGGGCTCAACACAGAAACCGCAGCGGTCTGGGCTAACCGTGCCTGGCCCACACCCGAGTGCAGAATGCCCCTGCCTGTCCCCGGCCCCCAGGGCCCTGAGCCAGCGCTCCGGCACTGTCCCCACCTGGGAGCAAGAGGCCCGTCCAGATGCCGCGGCCGCCTACGGTCCCTGAGCACATGGGACGCCTCACAGTTAAACTGATCCCATTACCAAGCAATAAACTGGAAATTGCAATGGCATTAGGTTGATTTCTGACAAATTTCCACTTTGCCGGGTGGAAAAGAAGTAATCACAGATACAGCGACAACAGCTGTTCCATCACATTATGTTTTAAAACCCTTTAGACGAATTGGTTAATTAATTTTAACATTGTTACACTCTCCTTAACAGAGTTCCAAAGTATACCTGGCAGTGGTTAATCATGATCAGAATTTTTATCAGTCACAATCGAATGCATTGTTTTCAAAAAGAAGATTTGCACATGACAATTACTTTGTTTGAACTCTTTCCTAGTAGATCTTAGTCTTGTTTGAAAATATCTCTTTATCCACTCAGCATCGTGCAAAGTTAGTGCTTCTCAAAATAACATTTCCCAACTTCCCCCGAGTCTCTTCTTCCTCCGGCGAAGCCGTATCACTTAATTCCACGAGGCCATGATGAGTGATGGTTTTCCACCCCTTCTGAGAGTTTCCCTGGGCAATCTTTCATCCCAGGATGAGAACTAATGACCCATAGATTCCTAATGCCATATTTTTATAGCCAGTAAATTAGTCTTTAATGGGCTCAATGAGCGCCATGATGTATGTCATTAATTGTTCATGGTGTTTTAACCAGATAATTATGATGACGGGCAGTCCATCACGAGTGGCTGAGCCAGGCCACGGTGCTGGCTTTATCTGGCTTTGTGTGCCAATGGCAGATCAGGTGCCCAAAAGGCACGCCTCACATTACATCCCATGCATGGCTGTCTGTGGGGGATGCTGGCTTCCACGCCTCACATTACATCCCACGCATGGCTGTCCGTGAGGGACACTGGATTCCATGTCTCACATCCCATCCCACACGTGGCTGTCCATGGGGGACGCTGGCTTCCACACCTCACATCACATCCCACACGTGGCTGTCTGTGGGGGACGCTGGCTTCCACGCCTCACATTACATCCCATGCATGGCTGTCCGTGAGGGACGCTGGATTCCATGTCTCACATCCCATCCCACACGTGGCTGTCCATGGGGGACATTGGCTTCCACGCCTCACATCACATCCCACACGTGGCTGTCCATGGGGGACGCTGGCTTCCACGCCTCACGTCACATCCCACACGTGGCTGTCTGTGGGGGACACTGGCTTCCACGCCTCACGTCACATCCCACACGTGGCTGTCTGTGGGGGACGCTGGCTTCCACACCTCTGTCACATCCCACACGTGGCTGTCCATGGGGGACGCTGGCTTCCACGCCTCACGTCACATCCCACACGTGGCTGTCTGTGGGGGACGCTGGATTCCATGTCTCACATCCCATCCCACACGTGGCTGTCTGTGGGGGACGCTGGCTTCAACGCCTCACATTACATCCCATGCATGGCTGTCCGTGAGGGACGCTGGATTCCATGTCTCACATCCCATCCCACACGTGGCTGTCTGTGGGGGACGCTGGCTTCCACGCCTCACATCACATCCCACATGTGGCTGTCTGTGGGGGACGCTGGCTTCCACACCTCTGTCACATCCCACACGTGGCTGTCCATGGGGGATGCTGGCTTCCACGCCTCACGTCACATCCCACACGTGGCTGTCTGTGGGGGACGCTGGCTTCCACACCTCTGTCACATCCCACACGTGGCTGTCCATGGGGGATGCTGGCTTCCACGCCTCACGTCACATCCCACACGTGGCTGTCTGTGGGGGACGCTGGATTCCATGTCTCACATCCCATCCCACACGTGGCTGTCTGTGGGGGATGCTGGCTTCCACGCCTCACATTACATCCCATGCATGGCTGTCCGTGAGGGACGCTGGATTCCATGTCTCACATCCCATCCCACATGTGGCTGTCCATGGGGGACGCTGGCTTCCACGCCTCACATCACATCCCACACGTGGCTGTCTGTGGGGGACGCTGGCTTCCACACCTCACGTCACATCCCACATGTGGCTGTCCGTGGGGGACGCTGGCTTCCACGACTCACGTCACATCCCACACGTGGCTGTCTGTGGGGGACGCTGGCTTCCACGATTCACGTCACATCCCACACGTGGCTGTCCATGGGCACCAAGCGCTGGTTCTCCCCACTACACCTCCTGGGCTGGGTGAGGCCAGAGTCACATCTCCAGTTTCTTACATCACACGCTCTGGGCCAGATCAGAAGTAGAGCCAGAAAATCAGAGACATCCCAAAAGCTCCTTTGAAGCCAAGTTTTTTCTAGAAGCCTCTGCAAGGCATCATGGGAAAGGAGCACAGGATCACCCTTTGAGAGCCTTGCTGCCTACTGGGCCTGCTGCCGGCTTCCCCTTTGGCTCTGTTTGCCTCTTCGGTTCGCACAGCTGGGCCGTGAGTTTCCTGGCTGAGCGGTGGGCTCACTCCTGGCTTTTGGAGGTTGCATAGATGCTACAACAGACGCGTTTCCTCCCTTCTGTGCACTGAGACTTCTACGGGTGGGCGTGTCTCGCACCCCCTCCCACAGGAGGGTGAATCTGAGGTTTGTGGTGGGGAGGGGACACGGAAGTGCCGACACAGATGCTTCTGTTATTCTGCCTAACCTAGAACTAATCACGCAGAGATAGAACGGGTTAAACCGCCACCAGCGACGTCAGCATCCGGTTTGAGCACCAATCTGAGTTCCAGCTGCTCCACTTCCGATCCAGCCCCCTGCTATAACCTGGGAAACCAGTGGCTGCCACCCACCTACATGGGAGACCCAGATGGAGTTCCAAGCCATCATGGCCGTTTGGAGAGGGAACCAGGAGATGGAAGATCTCCCTCTGCACACATGCACACGTGTACCCGTGCATATGCACACACATGGACAACTTGTGCTCCAAAGGCTTCGGAATCAGCACAGCACGCGGTCACAGGACCTGGAATTCCGAGGAGGGGGCCTGTTTCACGAAGCGGAATTCACAGTCGTCGGCTGAGTACGGGAGGCTAGGGAGAGGGGTTGGACTGAGAACCGGAAGATAAGGCTCTCAGTGCCCTCACACACAAGAGGGGCTCCATCTGGGGGAGGATGAAGATTTCGGCTTATCCGGCCATGTCCAGCGGGCAGCTGCCAGCCAGCCGAGATCTGGGCTCTGGGAATGTTTGGGGTCACTCCCGGGAGGAGGGGCAGAGGGGCTGGAGCCAGACTGTAAAAGAAGTGAACGCACCAGGGCGGGGGCAGTGAGAGGGTCAGGGCCCCGAGCGAAGTCACAGCTTCTGGAAGACGGTCGCTGTTCCTGAGGCCGAGCGCCTCCGTCCCGTGGGGCTGCGTGGGGGTGAGCTCCTCCATCCCGTGGGGCTGCGTGAAGATGGGCGCCTCTGTCCCCAGGGGGCTGCGTGAGGGTGGGCACCTGTGTCCCCAGGGGGCTGCATGAGGGTGAGCTCCTCCGTCCCCAGGGGGCTGCGTGAGGGTGGCGCCTCTGTCTCCATGTGGCTGTGTGAGGGTGGGCACCTCCGTCCCCAGGGGGCTGCGTGAGGGTGGGCGCCTGTGTCCCCAGGGGGCTGCGTGAGGGTGGCGCCTCTGTCTCCATGTGGCTGTGTGAGGGTGAGCTCCTCCGTCCCCAGGGGGCTGCGTGAGGGTGGGCGCCTCTGTCCCCAGGGGGCTGCGTGAGGGTGAGCTCCTCCGTCCCGTGGGGCTGTGTGGGGGTGGGTGCCTCCATCCCGTGGGGCTGCGTGAGGGTGGGCGCCTCCGTCCCGTGGGGCTGTGTGAGGGTGAGCTCCTCCGTCCCCAGGGGGCTGCGTGAGGGTGGCACCTCTGTCCCCGTGGGGCTGCGTGAGGGTGAGCGCCTCCTTCCCCATGGGGCTGCGTGAGGGTGGGCACCTCCTTCCCCATGGGGCTGCGTGAGGGTGGGCACCTCCATCCCCGTGGGGCTGCCAGTCTGCTGCACACCTGAGCTCCTGGAGACGTGGCACTTCCTGGTGGTGGGCGCCATGGAGATGGGGAGCAGGTGACTGCCACGGGAGTGCTCTGTGCTCGGAGGGGTCCCACACACACCCGTGTCCCGGCAGAGAAGGGCTGGTCTGCGCATGTGTGCCGTGCTTGCCTTGCAGCTCCCTGGGAGTGGACCCAGACTCCAGCTCCCAGCAGGTGTTGGTTCTGTGCCACTGATGCAGGAGTTCCCCGTGGGCCAGGGGAGGAAGGGCGCGGTCCCTTCGTGGAAGGGCAGTCCATCCGGGTACTTCTCTCCCGTGGGGCTGGAGACCCACACGGCATGGAATGCCGCTGCCCGTGAGAACCGGCCGAGGTGTTTGTCCGAGGGTCACCCACCCTGGTGAAGACAGGCCGAGCCGTGACGTGTGTCGGGGAACTCGGTTCGACGGCTTGCTCAGCGGCGTGTGCTTGTGTGTTTGAAGTGCAGCTCATCGCACTCCAGCATACATGTGGCGGCGTTGTGCGGTCTCTGAGTGCGACCAAGAGTCACATAACTGCCAGACCCCCTCGAACTCAGACAACACCCGGAAGGGCTAGGGTGCCAATCAGAGCAGATTCAATAAAGACAGACGTGCACCCTGAAAAAGACTCCGCGAGGTTATGTGTAACAGCAATAATAATAATAATAATAGGGCTCAAAGGAGAGAGTTGGAAGTGGCGGTAGGATAAACACCAAACCACACGGACATCGTTGTCGTGGGTTTAAGATGTGTACAGATCTCCGCACGCGTAGAGGCTCATCGTGACAGAAGCGTGGTCTCTGCGGCCGTGGCGGGGAGGGGCACAGACTCAGCCGGTGGAGTGAGGTTGGTGTCGCCGCCGCGGGTCAGCCAGCACCAGACTCAGGCTTCCAGAGACGGATAGCAGCTCCTCACTGCCGCCGAGGAGCCGGTAGGGAAGTGCGGCAGCCCTGCCGGACACGGCTCTTCATCCCTCAATACTTCTTCCTCCTTAGTTTCACAGTCATTTTAAATGTGCAGATAGCGAGGCTCACTCTCAGGGGTATAGGGTTGTGTGAGTAACCAGCACCACACTCACAGTTCTGGTCTCAACACCGCCAGGGGTCTGCGGCTTTCCAGAGCGCCACACAGCGCAGGAACGTGGCCGGTAACCTCCCGTGCAGACGTCTCTCTGACACACTCGCCATCGGCCACGTCGCCTTGCTCAGTGCTTGGAGCGTCCCGTTACGGGACGTCCACTTGGGCATGCATTCTCAATTCAGGACTGTTTTGGGTTGACCATAGCTAGAACGACTGTGAGGGTGGGTGTGAAGGTCTTTGAGCAAGCATGTTGTTGTCTCGGTGACACACCTGGGGGTGTGACTGTCCTATGTTTGACGCACAGAAGCTGCAGTGTAGCTGTTCCCCTTAACGTCCCCAGCAGCAGCGGACAGGCACTCCGGCCACTCTGCACCCCCACCAGCCCTTCACATGGTGGGTTTGCTTGTTTCCTTGTTAGACATTCCGAAGATTGGGTGGTGGTTTTATTCTGCATTTCTCTTGTGACGGATGGTGTCCAGTGCTTAGTTGTAAAATGTCTGTTCAGATCTTTCACGGTTTGTGACTTCTGGATGTGATCTGAGAGCTCTTTGTCTATTCCCTGCTCAGATACTTAGTTTGAAGACCTTTTCTCCCATGATACAGGTCATATTATCTTTTTCTTGGTGGAGTCCTGTGAAGCTCCAAAGTTTATAATTTGATTGACATCTACTTGATTCTTTTTCATTTGTTTTTGTGAAGCCACTGCCTAATCTGGGTCAGGAAGATTAATTGCCTAAGCTTTCTTCTAAGAGTTTTACAGATTTAGTTGTTACATTTAGGCTTTGATGCATTTTGAGTTAACCGTTGTTTTGAATATGGTGTGAGGTAGGGATCCAACTTTATTCATTTGCAAGTGGGCATCCAGTTATCCCAGCTCCATTGGTGGGAAAGACAGACCTTTCCCCCACTGGACTGTCTTGGTGCCATGGCTGAAAATCAGTGGACATTAAGTGTCCTGTTTTATTCCTGGACTCTCACTGGCTTCCATTCTTTATGAGTCTGTTCTTGGGCCCGTATGGTGCTGTCTTGTTTACTTTTGCTCTGTAATAAGTTTTAAAATCAAGCAATGAGTCTTCCATCTCTGTTCTGCCTTTTCTTGGCTGTTCTGGCCCCTAGCATTTTCATATGCGTTTTAGGATCAGTTTGAAACGTCCACAAAGAAGCCAGTAAGGTTTTGCCATAAGTGCCCCTCATGACACTATTAATTCTTCCAGCATAAACATGGGGTATCTTTCCCTTCATTTCTCTCAGTGATGTCTTACAGTGTCCAGTGTATAGGCTTTGCAGTTATTTTGTTAAATGTATTCCAAAGTATTTTAAATCTTTAATGCTGTTAAAAGTGTAACTGATTTTGAATTCCATTTTTAGGTTGTTCATTGGCAGTTTTGTTTTTTCTCTCTTTTTTTTTTTTTTTTTTTGGTAATCTAAAGTTCATCAGTTTCTTGGCCTTCTAAAAGAAACAACTTTGCTCAAATATAAGTTGGCTGCAGATGTTTGGATTGCTTTCTGGTGTTTCTATTCTGTTCCATTGGTCTATCCATCTGTTTCTGTACCAGTACCATGCTGTTTTGATAACTACTGCCCTGTAGTATGTCCTGAAATCTGGTATTGTGGTGCCTCCGGCTTTGTTTTTGTTGTACAAGATAGCTTTGGCTATTCGAGGTCTTCTGTGTCTCCATATGAATTTCAGCATCATTTTTTCCAGATCTGAGAAGAATGTCTTCGGTATCTTGATTGGTATTGCATTGAATGTATAAATTGCTTTTGGGAGAATACACATTTTGATGATATTGATTCTTCCAATCCATGAGCATGGAAGATTTCTCCATTTTTTGGTATCCTCTTCTATTTCTTTCTTTAAGGTTTTGTAGTTTTCATCGTAGAGATCTTTAACATCCTTGGTTAAGTTTATTCCAAGGTATTTGATTGTTTTTGTAGCTATTGTGAATGGGATTGATCTTAGAAGTTCTTCCTCAGCCGTGGCATTGCCTGTGTATACAAAGGCTGTTGATTTTTGTGCATTGATTTTATATCCTGCTACTTTGCCAAACTCTTCGATGAGTTCCAGCAGTCTCTTAGTAGAGTTCTTTGGGTCCCCTAAATAAAGAATCATATCATCTGCAAAGAGGGATAGTTTGAGTTCGTCCTTCCCGATTTGTATCCCTTTAATTTCTTTTTCTTGCCTAATAGCTCTGGCTAGAACTTCCAGAACTATATTGAATAGCAGTGGTGAGAGAGGGCATCCCTGTCTGGTACCAGATCTCAGCGGAAATGCTTCCAACTTTTCCCCATTCAATAGGATGTTGGCCGTGGGTTTTTCATAAATTGATTTGATTGTATTGAGGAATGTTCCTTCCATACCCAGCTTGCTTAGGGTTTTCATCATGAAATGGTGTTGTATTTTATCAAATGCTTTCTCTGTGTCTATTGAGAGAATCATATGGTTTTTCTTCTGCAGTCTGTTAATGTGGTGTATCACATTGATTGATTTGCAAACATTGAACCATCCCTGCTTACCAGGGATAAATAGCACTCCGGCCTCAGAATCAGCCCTTAAGGCATTCGGATCTGGCTGAAGAACCCATGAGAGTGTTTTAGGCATGGAAAGCCAAGACACTCTGGGAAAAAAATGACCTAAATGAAAGATCTCTGCGAGTGAGATCCCAGTAGAAAGAATGGGGCCATCCAAGAAAGAGGTACCTTTCTCTGAAGGGAGGAGTGAACTTCCACTTTGACTATGACCTTGTCTAAATAAGATCGAAGTCAGCAAACTCAAAAGGCTTCCATAGCCTTGGCAACTAGAGCCTAGGGAGATTACTGACGCCATAAACAAGAGTGTCAAATTGTTAAGTCAACAACAGGAGTCACTGTGCACTTACTCCCCATGTCGGATCTCTGTCCTTAATGTGTTGTTCAGTGTGAATTAATGCTATAACTAGTACTGAAACAGTATTTTACACTTTATGTTCTGTGTGGGTGCAAACTGTTGAAATCTCTACTTAATATATACTAAATTGATCTTCTGTATATAAAGATAACTGAAAATGAATCTTGATGTGAATGGAATGGGAGAGGGAGCGGGAAAGGGGAGGGTTGTGGGTGGGAGGGAAGTTATGGGGGGGGAAGCCATTGTAATCCATAAGCTATACTTTGGAAATTTATATTTGCTAAATAAAAGTTTAAAAAAATCAAAAAAAAAGAAACAACTTTGCTTTCATTGATTTTTCTTTATTGTTTTTATTCTTGATTTCACTTATTTCTATTCTCACGTTTGCTTAGAGACAAGGGAGTTAGCTTAGAGACGAGGTTAGGTTAGGGAGGGGGTTAGGTTAGGGAGGGGTTAGGCTTCTTGAGTTGAGATATTGTTTCCTGATGGAGGAGACTCCAGCTTCACCTGCTCCTGCCTTGAGGCACTGGCCTGGGTGGCCCATCCGCTCGGTGGGCTGTGGTGGCCTTGGGGCCTGGCCTGGGTGGTCCATCCGCTCGGTGGGCTGTGGTGGCCTTGAGGCCCTGGCCTGGGTGGCCCATCCGCTCGGTGGGCTGTGGTGGCCTTGGGGCCTGGCCTGGGTGGCCCATCCGCTCGGTGGGCTGTGGTGGCCTTGAGGCACTGGCCTGGGTGGCCCATCCGCTTGGTGGGCTGTGGTGGTCTTGGCCGGTCCGGGTGCTCCTTGCCTTCCCTGGCCTCCTCCTCTGATCTCTTGGTTATCTGGGGGGAGCAGGGCTGTAGATTAACTCCCACATTTTTGCCATTTTTCCCAAATTCCCTTCTGTTTGATTTCTAACTTCATCCTTTTGTCATCAGAATATATATATATATTTTTTTCTTTTTTTTAGTATTTATTTATTTATTTATTTGAAAGAGTTACAGAGAGGCAGAGGCAGAGAGAGAAAGGGCTTCCATTCACTGGTTCATTCCCCAAACGGCCAGAGCTGTGCTGATCCAAAGCCAGGAGCCTCTTCCGGGTCTCCCACGCGGGTACAGGGGCCCAAGCACTTGGGCCGTCTTCTGCTGCCTTCCCAGGCCACAACAGAGAGCTGGATCGGAAGTGGAGCAGCTGGGACTCGAACTGGCGTCCATCTGGGATGCAGGCGCCACAGGCGACGGCTTTGTCTGCTTCGTCACAGCACCAGCCCCCGTTGTTTTAATCGCGTTGAACTTGCTGAGACCGACTCTGTGGCCTGTTCCGTCTGCTGTCTTCCCTGGAGAAGCGTGTGTGTTTTCCGTCGGTGGGTATGTGTTCTGCTGCTCCAGTTGGCTTGTAGTGCTTTCCCCGTCTGCTTCCTGATTGATCTGTGTCTGTGCGCATTCCGGACATCACTGG
Organism: Lepus oiostolus; assembly: GCA_036325905.1. NCBI lineage: Eukaryota > Metazoa > Chordata > Mammalia > Lagomorpha > Leporidae > Lepus > Lepus oiostolus. The sequence goes on along the minus strand of CM070797.1, from coordinate 1,649,203 downwards.
AAGGGAGGTGTCGAAGCGCCGACCTTTGTTACTGCCCGCTCCTGCCTTCAGTCTGCCGGTCCTCGCCTCTGTCCTGGGCTTTGCTTTCCCCTGTGTCCCTTCGTGTTTATCTTCTTCTTTTTTTGACAGGCAGAGTGGACAGTGAGAAAGAGAGACAGAGAGAGAGGTCTTCCTTTGCCGTTGGTTCACCCTCCAATGGCCGCCACGGCCGGCATGCTGTAGCCAGCACACTGCGCTGATCCGAAGGCAGGAGCCAGGTGCTTCTCCTGGTCTCCCATGGGGTGCAGGGCCCAAGCACTTGGGCCATCCTCCACTGCACTCCCGGGCCACAGCAGAGAGCTGGCCTGGAAGAGGAGCAACCGGGACAGGATCGGTGCCCCGACCGGGACTAGAACCCGCTATGCCGGCGCCGCAAGGCGGAGGATTAGCCTAGTGAGCTGCGGCGCCGGCCCGTGTTTATCTTCTTGACAGACAACCTCCTTGTGAAACACGCAGCCCCGCCTCTGGGTCTCCGCGGCTGCCCTGCACTCCTAACTCCCCCTCTGGGTCTCCGCGGCTGCCCTGCAGCCCTAACTCCCCCTCTGGGTCTCCGTGGCTGCCCTGCAGCCCTAACTCCCCCTCTGGGTCTCCGTGGCTGCCCTGCAGCCCTAACTCCCCCTCTGGGTCTCCGCGGCTGCCCTGCAGCCCTAACTCCCCCTCTGGGTCTCCGCGGCTGCCCTGCAGTCCTAACTCCCCCACTGGGTCTCCGCGGCTGCCCTGCAGCTCTAACTCCCCCTCTGGGTCTCCGCGGCTGCCCTGCAGCCCTAACTCCCCCTCTGGGTCTCCGTGGCTGCCCTGCAGCCCTAACTCCCCCTCTGGGTCTCCGTGGCTGCCCTGCAGTCCTAACTCCCCCTCTGGGTCTCCGTGGCTGCCCTGCAGTCCTAACTCCCCCTCTGGGTCTCCGTGGCTGCCCTGCAGTCCTAACTCCCCCTCTTCTACTTGAACCTCCGCGTCTGTGGAGGTGAAATGTGCCGCGTTAGGCAGCAGAGCTGCTTTGTGGTATTTTCACTCGTTCTGCCCGTCTCTGCCTCGACTGGTTTGCTGTGTTTCCTGTGATTGCTGGGCGGACAGCGTGCGCTTTTGCATTCTGCTCCTTGTTTTCATGCCTTTTCCAGTCCTCCCCCCGACACTAATGCTTTCAGCTTTAAAAAACATTTATTTTTATTTGTTTGAAAGGCAGAGGGAGACACACACACACAGAGAGAGAGAGAGAGAGAGAGAGAGAGGTCTTCCATCTGCCGGCTCACTTCCCAGGTGGCTGCAATGGCCAGGATTATGCCAGGCCAAAGCCAGGAGCGTCCTCCAGGTCTCCCACCTGGGTGCAGGGGCCCAAGCACTTGGGCCGTCCTCCGTGCCCTCCCAGGCGCATTAGGAGGGAGCTGGATAGGAAGCGGAGCAGCCACATCTCAAATCAGCAGCCATGTGGGATGCTGGCATCCAGATGGCAGCCCAGCCCACTGTGCCACAACGCCAGCCCCTAAGGCTTTCCTGTGTGTTAAATCTATAGTTCCAGTGTAGCAGTTCTTCGGCTTGTCTTTGGTACCCTGATGAGGGTTACTGTTAGTACTCAGAACCAGTTCAGGTGAGTTCAGCTGAATTCTGGGTGGTTTCGGCTTCTGTTTCCCTGTCCCTCTGTCCACCCCTCCCCCCGTGCTGTTACTGTCACACAGATGATGTGGTCATCACGGCAAGTTCATAATTATTGCTTCCTGCGTTTTTCTCTTTAGTTGGGCAGGAGAAAAAGTTAGAGAAAAATATATAATATCTTGCATATTTGTGTGGCCTGGTTGTATATTTTTAACTTCTTCCTTTGGATCCGAGTTGCTGCCTGTAGAGCAGGTCTGGCAATGAGAGATTATCTCGGCTTCTGTTTATGCAGGAGACCTCCCCGTCTCCGTGGCTTCTGAAGCGAGGTCTCGCGGGCACACACAGGGCTTTCGCTCCCGTGTTCTGAAGACGGCGGCCCACCGCTGCCGGCCTGGCTGTCAGCCTGTGGAGAGTCGCCGGCAGGCTGCACCCACTTGGTGATTGTCTGGGAATGGGTCTCGCAGTGTGCGTTTGTTCAGCTTGGAGTGCGGTCAGCTGCTTGGGCATCTGGACCACTGTCAGCCCAGCCTGGGACGGCTCTTGTCAGTATTCCTTCAGATGCTCGCCCGCCTTCCTGGCTCACTTCCCCTCCTGGGACTCCTGATGCTTCTGTTGGTGTGGTCGATGCTCTCCCGTGGCCTCTCGGGCCGCACTTCCTGCTGCCCCTTCCTTCTTCCTTGGACATCAGCTGATGATGTTCCCTCTGCGTTCACTGCTTTAGTCTGTTGTTGGGTCCTTCTAGGAAATATTTAAAGTTTATTTATTTATTTGAAAGTCAGAGCAACAGAGGGAGAGGGAGAGGGAGAGGGAGAGGGAGAGATTTTTCCATCTGTTGGTTCACTCCCCAGATGGCTACAACAGTCAGGTCTCGGCCAGGCCAACGCCAAGAGCCAGGAGCTGTCTCCCACGGGGGCACAGCTACGTGGGCATCTTGTCTGCCTTCCCAGGACAGTAGCAGGAAGCTGGATGAGAAGCAGAGGAGCTGGGGCTTGAACTGGAGCTCCAGTGCAGGACGCCGGCTTTTCAAACGACGCCTCAACCCTCTGCACAATGCCGGGCCCTCTTGTGGATTTTTGTTCCTTTATCGTAGTGTTCGGCTGCAGAATTTCTATTTGCTTTTTTATAATTTAAAAATGTTTCTTTTCATTGAATTTGAAAGGCACAGACAGAGATCCTGCACCTGGTGATGCACTCCCCCGAGACCACAACACTGGGCTGGGCCCGGCTGGGCCTCCTTCAGGGGCGGCAGGGACCCTTCACCTGCTGCCTCCCACCGGTGCACCGCCAGGAAGCTGGGGTCAGAAACGGAGCCAAGACTTGAAGGAGGCACTTCAGTACGGGCGTGGGTCGCAGGAGCCGCTAGGCCGCCGTGCCAGGGGCCAGCCCCTCTGCTGTATGGTCTGCCTGTGTGTGTTGGCCTCACTTTCCGTTAGTTCTCTGAACGTCTTTAGCATTGCTGACTTCAAGACCTCGTGTGCAAAGCGCAGTGTCCGCATGTCCCCAGAAGGTGCGTTGTCTGTCTTCGAGTCAGGGCCACACTCTCTGGTTTCTCCGCACGGCTCAGAGGGAGTGGTTTTGTCATTGAAATCTGAGCCCTTTATAAATTTAGAGGAAATAGTACTCCAGCTCTGGAAGCCATGCTCTCCACCCCCAGAGTTAATTTCTGTGGCCCTTGCTTGTGTGGCTGTGAGTCATTTCTCATTCATTTCAGTGATTTTCCAGAGCCAATCCTACCCAGTCTGTGTTTTCCCCTTCCTGCCCTTCGGTGCGTGCGTCCGGGACCGTCTGTGGCTGCTGAGTTCGGCGCTTGTTAGCCTGTTCGTTGTGCGCTGGTTGAACACAAGCCCCCTGGAGGAAGCTGCCCAGCCCACGACCCGGGCGGTAAGGGCGTCCAGGCTCTCGCGGTCGCGGTCACGGTGGTGGCCTCACCGACCTGAGCCTGCTGCTTCCGAGGACAGGGCTGCCGTTCTCAGTTGTCACTGTGTCTGGGAAGGTTTGGCCGCAGAACTTTATATAGCTCAGCTCTGACAGACCGTGAGCAGAGGGCATTATTGTGACAAGAATAACGCGTTTAGTGTAATAAGTAAGAAGGAAGCCAGTGTGGCTGTCAGGAGGCCCCGATCAGGAGCAGGGAGTCACGGCCAGGGGCAGGAAGTCACTGGCCTGGAGCAGGAAGTCACTGGCCTGGAGCAGGAAGTCACCGGGCCTGGGGCAGGAAGTCACTGGGCCTGGAGCAGGAAGTCACTGGCCTGGAGCAGGAAGTCACTGGGCCTGGGGCAGGAAGTTACCGGGTCTGGAGCAGGAAGTCACTGGCCTGGGGCAGGAAGTCACTGGGCCTGGGGCAGGAAGTTACCGGGCCGGGGGAGGAAGTCACTGGCCTGGGGCAGGAACACTCGGCCTGGGGCAGGAAGTCACTGGCCTGGAGCAGGAAGTCACTGGCCTGGGGCAGGAAGTCACCGGGTCTGGAGCAGGAAGTCACTGGCCGGGGGAGGAAGTCACTGGCCTGGGGCAGGAAGTCACTGGCCTGGAGCAGGAAGTCACTCGGCCTGGAGCAGGAAGTCACTGGGCCTGGAGCAGGAAGTCACTGGCCTGGGGCAGGAAGTCACCGGGCCTGGGGCAGGAAGTCACTGGTCTGGAGCAGGAAGTCACTGGCCTGGAGCAGGAAGTCACTGGTCTGGAGCAGGAAGTCACCGGGCCTGGGGCAGGAAGTCACTGGGCCTGGAGCAGGAAGTCACTGGCCTGGGGCAGGAAGTCACTGGTCTGGAGCAGGAAGTCACCGGGCCTGGAGCAGGAAGTCACTGGACTGGAGCAGGAAGTCACTGGTCTGGAGCAGGAAGTCACCGGACCTGGAGCAGGAAGTCACCGGGTCTGGAGCAGGAAGTCACCGGACCTGGAGCAGGAAGTCACCGGGCCTGGAGCAGGAAGTCACTGGCCTGGGGCAGGAAGTCACTGGCCTGGGGCAGGAAGTCACTGGCCTGGAGCCGGAAGTCACTGGCCTGGAGCAGGAAGTCACTGGCCTGGAGCAGGAAGTCACCGGGTCTGGAGCAGGAAGTCACTGGGCCTGGAGCAGGAAGTCACTGGCCTGGGGCAGGAAGTCACCGGGCCTGGAGCAGGAAGTCACTGGCCTGGAGCAGGAAGTCACTGGTCTGGAGCAGGAAGTCACTGGCCTGGGGCAGGAAGTCACTGGCCTGGAGCAGGAAGTCACCGGGCCTGGAGCAGGAAGTCACTGGTCTGGAGCAGGAAGTCACTGGGCCTGGAGCAGGAAGTCACTGGCCTGGGGCAGGAAGTCACTGGCCTGGGGCAGGAAGTCACTGGTCTGGAGCAGAAAGTCACCGGGCCTGGAGCAGGAAGTCACCGGGCCTGGAGCAGGAAGTCACTGGCCTGGAGCAGGAAGTCACTGGCCTGGGGCAGGAAGTCACTGGTCTGGAGCAGGAAGTCACCGGGCCTGGAGCAGGAAGTCACTGGCCTGGAGCAGGAAGTCACCAGGCCTGGGGCAGGAAGTCACCAGGCCTGGAGCAGGAAGTCACCAGGCCTGGGACAGGAAGTCACTGGCCTGGGGCAGGAAGTCACTGGCCTGGGGCAGGAAGTCACTCAGCCTGGCATGGATGGTCACCATCTGAGTTCTGGAGTCTTCCATGCTGCCTGTGGGCCAGGGTTGGCACTGCCCCTGTAGCTGCCACGGTTTCCCGCCAGTCCTCGCACACGCGTGTGCACTGTGCCCTTCCTGGCCGGCCAGCCCAGGGCCTAGGGAAGCTGTTGCCTCTATCTGTCGCCCACAGGCTGCATCGGGCCGTTTTCTGACCGTTTGCCCAGGCCTTCCCCCTCGTGTTGAGCCTGAGTGTCGTTTAGCCTCACTCCTCAGAGTGGCCTCATTCATCCTCATCCTGTTTTCTAGGCTTGGGAGGACTCGGGCTGGCAGTTAGCGAAGGCTGTAATTCACTTTCCACACCGCTTTTTAAATCAGCCTGATTCGGCCCTGTTGAGTTCTGAAAATCCCCCCACGCAAGGACCCCCGGGAACCTCAGATCCCCCTTCCCAAGGCAGGCCCAGCCGCAGACCCGACCGTAGCGCTGCCTCCGGCCCTGGCCCCGCCTGCCTGCCACGAGCCCCAGACCTCCCCCCCTCGCTTCAGTACACACAGGACACAAAACGGAGATTTGGACACCCTCTCCATGGCACGCAGAGGAGCAAACACAGCCGCGCGTGGTTGGTTTTTGCGGGCTCTTCTCAGCCGTGAACTTCAGGCCAGGCCCTCCTCCCCCGGTCTCTCTGGGGGAGGGACCGCACTTGGTTGAAGTTCAAAGACCCGAGCTCTAATTACCCGCGTAATTAGGGTGAGAACAGGGCGCTGTGGGCTGGGAGGCAGTGCGTCTCAGAATTCCCATGGCGCGGCAGGGGAGGGAAGCGACCCCATGCCGAGCCGCCGACGCGGCCTTCAGCTTGTCCTGTGTAATTTCGTGCCACTGTGTTGAATGTGCTAACGGGGCACATTATTTTTAGCCGCGTCAGCAAGGGGACCAGATTCCTACACAGTTGTGCTGCTTGGGGAACTGGCTTGCTTTCTAACGACCGTCAAACGGCCAGAGGATGCCCACTGCATGGACAGACGTGCTGGCCCTGAGAGGTCTGTGCCAAGGGACCAAGCCCAGCCAGAGCCGCTGGGAGGCCGTAGCCCCATCTCCTGGGGCCCCACAGGGTGCTTGGGGAGCTGCCGTGGAGAGCGGTTCAGGAGCTCAGGTCCATGTCTTGGTGACTGGCTGGAAGGAGGCGATGAGGAAGGGAGACAGCGCGGCCTTGTGTGGGCCAGGTTCAGAGGGTGCCGAGCTAGGCACCCTGGGAAGCCTCGAGGTTGCATGGAAGCATCAGAGGGCAGGTGCAGGCTCCCAGAGCTACGGGTCTGGGAACTGTCAACCACAGGGGGTTACTGGCACCGCGAGCACTGTGGGCAGCCTTGGTGTGGGGGTGGGAGGAGTCCGCCCGGGGAGCAGGTCGGGGTTCACGCTCCGTCAGGGGTTGGGCCGCAGCATCAGTGTGGTGGAGCAGCGCCCACACAGACTGAAGCTGGCAGGGACCAGAGCCCCAGCAGCCATGGGAGGGGGAGAGCTGGTCCCAGTGTGGGTGGGAGACATGTGCACGTCCTATGCCCAGTGAGAGACCCTTCCTGAGGGGGCTCACCTGCCTCCAGGCAGGGCCAGTATGTGGAGCGGGGCAGGGGGCCAGGCCTGAGTGGTTTGTGGGGCCAGCGAGAGGTGAGAGAGCTGTGGCCGTGGCTGTGGGGACAGGAGGGCCCAGAGGCTGGAGGAGCAGCCAGAGCCATCCTGGGGGGCGTGCACGACTTCAGAGGAGCACTGGGTGGGGGGGCAGCCTGCTGGCATGCGCATCCTCAGAACACATGTACATGGACCAGTGCTGAAAGAGACCGCGCGTGTGCACGTCCTGTGCTGAGTGAGAGACCTGCGTGTGCACATCCTGTGCTGAGAGAGGCCCGTGTGTGCACGTTCTGTGCTGAGACCACATATGTACATGTGTGTGCTGAATGACCTGTGTGTGCATGTCCTGTGCTGAGAGACCCGTGTGTGCACATCCTGTGCTGAGACCACATATGTACATGTGTGTGCTGAATGACCTGTGTGTGCATGTCCTGTGCTGAGAGACCCGTGTGTGCACGTCCTGTGCTGAGACCACGTATGTACATGTGTGTGCTGAATGACCTGTGTGTGCACGTCCTGTGCTGAGAGAGGCCCGTGTGTGCACGTCCTGTGCTGAGACCACATATGTACATGTGTGTGCTGAATGACCTGTGTGTGCACGTCCTGTGCTGAGTGAGAGACCCGTGTGTGCACGTCCTGTGCTGAGACCACATATGCACATGTGTGTGCTGAATGACCTGTGTGTGCACGTCCTGTGCTGAGTGAGAGACCCGTGTGTGCACGTCCTGTGCTGAGACCACGTATGTACATGTGTGTGCTGAATGACCTGTGTGTGCATGTCCTGTGCTGAGTGACCTGCATGTGCATGTCCTGTGCTGAGACCACATATGCACATGTGTGTGCTGAATGACCTGTGTGTGCACATCCTGTGCTGAGTGAGAGACCCGTGTGTGCACGTCCTGTGCTGAGACCACATATGTACATGTGTGTGCTGAATGACCTGTGTGTGCACGTCCTGTGCTGAGACCACATATGCACATGTGTGTGCTGAATGACCTGTGTGTGCATGTCCTGTGCTGAGTGAGAGACCCGTGTGTGCACGTCCTGTGCTGAGACCACGTATGTACATGTGTGTGCTGAATGACCTGTGTGTGCATGTCCTGTGCTGAGAGACCATGTGTGTGCTGAGTGACCTGCATGTGCACATCCTGTGCTGAGACCACATATGCACATGTGTGTGCTGAATGACCTGTGTGTGCATGTCCTGTGCTGAGTGAGAGACCCGTGTGTGCACGTCCTGTGCTGAGACCACGTATGTACATGTGTGTGCTGAATGACCTGTGTGTGCACGTCCTGTGCTGAGACCACATATGCACATGTGTGTGCTGAATGACCTGTGTGTGCATGTCCTGTGCTGAGTGAGAGACCCGTGTGTGCACGTCCTGTGCTGAGACCACGTATGTACATGTGTGTGCTGAATGACCTGTGTGTGCACATCCTGTACTGAGAGACCCGTGTGTGCACGTCCTGTGCTGAGACCACATATGTACATGTGTGTGCTGAATGACCTGTGTGTGCATGTCCTGTGCTGAGAGACCCGTGTGTGCACATCCTGTGCTGAGACCACATATGCACATGTGTGTGCTGAATGACCTGTGTGTGCACGTCCTGTGCTGAGTGAGAGACCCGTGTGTGCACGTCCTGTGCTGAGAGACCATGTGTGTGCTGAGTGACCTGCATGTGCACGTCCTGTGCTGAGACCACATATGCACATGTGTGTGCTGAATGACCTGTGTTTGCATGTCCTGTGCTGAGAGACCCGTGTGTGCACGTCCTGTGCTGAGACCACATATGCACATGTGTGTGCTGAATGACCTGTGTGTGCACGTCCTGTGCTGAGTGAGAGACCCGTGTGTGCACGTCCTGTGCTGAGACCACGTATGTACATGTGTGTGCTGAATGACCTGTGTGTGCATGTCCTGTGCTGAGTGACCTGCATGTGCATGTCCTGTGCTGAGACCACATATGCACATGTGTGTGCTGAATGACCTGTGTGTGCACATCCTGTGCTGAGTGAGAGACCCATGAGTGCATGTCCTGTGCTGAGGCCACGTATGTACATGTGTGTGCTGAATGACCTGTGTGTGCATGTCCTGTGCTGAGAGACCATGTGTGTGCTGAGTGACCTGCATGTGCACGTCCTGTGCTGAGACCACATATGTACATGTGTGTGCTGAATGATCTGTGTGTGCATGTCCTGTGCTGAGTGAGAGACCCATGTGTGCACGTCCTGTGCTGAGACCACGTATGTACATGTGTGTGCTGAATGACCTGTGTGTGCTCGTCCTGTGCTGAAACCACATATACACATGTGTGTGCTGAATGACCTGTGTGTGCACATCCTATGCTGAGTGAGAGACCCGTGTGTGCACGTCCTGTGCTGAGACCACATATGCACATGTGTGTGCTGAATGACCTGTGTGTGCACATCCTGTGATGAGTGAGAGACCCATGTGTGCACGTCCTGTGCTGAGGCCACGTATGTACATGTGTGTGCTGAATGACCTGTGTGTGCACATCCTGTGATGAGTGAGAGACCCATGTGTGCACGTCCTGTGCTGAGGCCACGTATGTACATGTGTGTGCTGAATGACCTGTGTGTGCACATCCTGTGCTGAGTGAGAGACCCGTGTGTGCACGTCCTGTGCTGAGGCCACGTATGTACATGTGTGTGCTGAATGACCTGTGTGTGCATGTCCTGTGCTGAGAGACCATGTGTGTGCTGAATGACCTGTGTGTGCACATCCTGTGCTGAGTGAGAGACCCGTGTGTGCACGTCCTGTGCTGAGGCCACGTATGTACATGTGTGTGCTGAATGACCTGTGTGTGCATGTCCTGTGCTGAGTGAGAGACCCGTGTGTGCACATCCTGTGCTGAGACCACATATGCACATGTGTGTGCTGAATGACCTGTGTGTGCATGTCCTGTGCTGAGAGACCCATGTGTGCACGTCCTGTGCTGAGACCACGTATGCACATGTGTGTGCTGAATGACCTGTGTGTGCACGTCCTGTGCTGAGAGACCCATGTGTGCACGTCCTGTGCTGAGAGACCCGTGTGTGCACGTCCTGTGCTGAGACCACGTATGCACATGTGTGTGCTGAATGACCTGTGTGTGCACGTCCTGTGCTGAGAGACCCATGTGTGCACGTCCTGTGCTGAGACCACGTATGCACATGTGTGTGCTGAATGACCTGTGTGTGCACGTCCTGTGCTGAGAGACCCGTGTGTGCACGTCCTGTGCTGAGACCACATATGTACATGTGTGTGCTGAATGACCTGTGTGTGCACATCCTATGCTGAGTGAGAGACCCACGTGTGCACATCCTGTGCTGAGACCACATATGCACATGTGTGTGCTGAATGACCTGTGCTGACGTGACAGAGGCACCAGGTTCGCAGGATGCCCATGACGAAGGGTGTGTGCCTTTCTATGCTTTTCATACACAAAAATACTGCATATTTTTATTGCAGGTTTTGGTGAGCTTTTGAAGTACACATGAGCCTATACACACATGCCTTTAGCTACGTGCATACGTGTGTGTGTGTGTGCACAGAGCCAGAGGAGACAGGTGGGAGGCGGCCCTGGAGGTTAGAACAATGCAGTTTGGATTCCTGGAAGATGTTCATGGTACTGGAGAAAGCTGGGAGGTTCACAGCGCCACAGTTTGGGGGATTGGACTCTGGGGACAGCACGTGGGGAAGCGGAGTGGCGCGGGGGTGCCGGTCAGTGAGGGGCCCCTCCCCACCCTGGCGCCCCAGCTCGGCCCCTCTGCGTTTCCTCAGATCCCCACAGTAGCTCCGCAGGTCTGTGTTCCCTGCTCTCCACGTGGTTTAGCCGGAGCCCGGCCAACCCGGGTGACCCGCCCGCTGACTCAGGTTCCAGTCTGTGTACTGGGCCGGGGGGGGCCGTACCAGGGTCCCGGCAGGCTGCCATGCGTGGGCTGGGGGTTCCTGTTCTCTGAGAAGCTGTGTGGGTGCTCCCTGCCCCCCACATTCTTCACACCTCTGCCCCCGAGTGGCTGTGCCCCCGCCCTCCACCTCCGCAGGCCCCTCCCACACTCTGGCCCTGCTGCCAAACTTTGCCACAACGGTGGGCCCAGCCAGCAGTGGACAGTGAGACTGACAGGGCCTAGAGCCACACAGCTGAGCCCTCCTCCCACCCCCGCCCACAGCCTGGGAGCCGGGCACAGAGCCCTGAAACCTCAGAGGCCTCTGCCCTCGGGAGCCCCCATGGGCCCTGACCCAGAGCACTCGGAGCTGGGCCCCCGGCTGGTCATTTGGTCATGAGCACGGAGGACAGACACAGGCCATGTGGGCTGCCAACGCTCCATCAGCCCTCTGGCCTTGGGGGAATGCCAAGAGCCGCTAGGATTCTGCTCTGTCCCCTCCTGCGTGGCCTGCAGCCCCGTGCCTGCTCGGCAGCCTGGCCATGCAGCCGCTGTGCCAGCATCCCAGCCCTCCTGTCACAACCCAGAGGCCCCTGGGCACAGTGCCCCCGGCCCTCTCACCAGGCCTGCTGACCACATCGCCCTGCCGACCGTGTGTGGCTCCCACACTGCTGCAGCTGCCCTGGGAGGGAAGCAGTGGGCCTGGCCGGCCACAGCTTCTCGCTGGCTGCCCAGCACCCTCCTTGGCCACTCCTCCTTCTCTGGCCTTCATGCAGCTCCGCGACACCCCTAGGCCCTCCCCGCATTTCAGCCGCCGTCGGGGTGGGGAGGTGACAAGGGAGCACCTTTGAAAGCGAGAGTTCAGAAGGCGTCTTGCATCTGTCACCCACTGGTACCCGCAGGGATGGATTCCAGGCGGGGCTGAGCGGCGCGTTCCGGTTGCACTGAGTCACTGGGAGCATTAGAGAAAAGGTGGACACCGTGGCCTTTGCATTTTTAAGTGGGTTCCGGGGAGGGCATGAGGTAGTGTGGACAGGACGCCTGGGTGAACCCGTGCAGGGTTTCTGAGGGAAGGGAGTGCAGGCGCAGAGTTGGGCGTGGGGGGTCGGGGTGCACTGGGGGACCCAGGTGAGACATGTGTGGGCTGCTGCACGACGCAGGGGCCTGGAGCCTGGGGCTGATCCATGCTTGCAGGCAGAGATGCGGCTCCGTCAGCCACGTCTGAAATGAATTCTCAAGCGCTGGGCTCGTCCTCCGGATGCCAAGTTCTAAGTGACGTAAGCAGTGCATCACAACAGCCGGAGAGGCATAGGAAAACAAAGATCATTTCCTTAGCCCGGGTTGTTGGATCCAGAACCAAACCTGCGCCATTTAAGACGGGGCAGGTGGGGGCTCACGAGAGGAGCTGAGCTGGACACGTTCCCGGTGCACGTGGCCACTGCACAGCCACGGCCTGTGGGGCTCCCTCTGTGCCTGGCCTGCGGCTGCTGCACCCATGACCTGATGATCGGAGAAAGCTCTGGGTCGCCCCTGTATCCGGGATGCGGGAAAACAGGCTGGCCCGTGTTCCCCGGGGTGGCCGTCCACGCGGGAGGGTCCGCCCCAGCGCCGCTGTCAGGCAGACAGGTGTCAGGAGGCTCCTGCTTCATCCCACAGGGAGAGGAGAAGGGAGGAGAGCACGCTGCGAGATGCAGCGTGGGTCAAGGACAGCTCGGGCGCATAATGGAGTCCATTAGCTCCCACCCGAGCCTCCCCGGCCGCGTCTGGCCAGGATAATCACCGCGGGGCCTGCCTTCCTGTTGATTTCTCCGTCCACGTGGTCGGCCGTCACTGTGAAGGGTTTTCTCTCTTAATTGGCTAAATCCACAGCTGCTGTGAGGGTTGGGTCTTTGATCCCGCCCTGCTCTGTTGCTTTATTCAGAAACACGCCTTTTCTGAGCCCTGCGTCGGCCGGGCGCTCGGAGCCCCGCAGGCAGGTGCTTAGAGACACGTCCCTGCCTTGGGCAAAGGCCCTCTGGATCCCAGCCCTGCTCCCGGAGCCTGGTCCTCCACACTCAGCTCCGCGCTGAGCCTCTGGGGCGAGTGGAGGCTCAGTCAAGGACCAGACTCCTGGGGGCTCCCAGGAGGCGGCGTCACACCACGCAGGCTGCCAGGCTGTTCCCCGGCTCCTCGGGTGAGGAACACAGAACCGTGCCGGAGCCAGTGTTGGTGGTCCCTGTCTCTCCACGTCTCTGTTTTAGGGTTTCTGTCGGGGTTCCTCAGGGAGGTGCAGGTGCTCATCAGGGAGGACTGCTCCTGCTAGCGAGCAAGGCCACACTCACCCCACCGGCTTCCGAGAAGAGAGAGGCTTTGGTTGCAGCCACAGGGAGGTAGAAGGGCGTGACTCGACGCTGCCACGTGGCGGCGCCCCTGGGGGCTCTGGGCAGAAGGGGGACAGGGTGTGCGTCTTGATGGCCGCAGATGAGGAGGTGACGGTGGTGCTCCGGTGGGGTCGGCTCTGCAGCACCGCCGGCTGTCTCTCCTTCAGAACATCGGCCAGATGCTTTTGCTCCACCGAGAGGTGGGCTTTTGGCTTGGCCGAGGCCAGGTCATCCTAACTTGATAGCCAGATGTTGCACAGCTGTGTGACGAAGTCCCTGAGAGACTCTCCTAAGGAATGGGCACTTCAAATTGTTTGTTTGTTTGTTTGCTGGAGAAGCAGAGAAAGCGCTCCAGTCTTCTGGTTTGCTCTTCAGAGGCCCACAAGAGCCAGGCCAAAGCCGGGAGCCAAGAGCCCAAGCCAGACCTCTCACCAGGGTGCCAGGGACCCAACTACCTGAGCCGTCACTGCGCACTCCTGGGGTGTGCGTGAGCAGGGGGCTGGGGTCAGGAGCCAGAGCCGGGAGCCAGGCCCAGGTCCTTGGCATCTTAGCCAGTATCTTCTCCACTAACTAAGCCAGACACTCACCCCAGACGTGAGCAGACCTCATGGCCGGAGCCTGCTGTGGCCTGCAGGGCACGGGAGGGGCGGCCCAGCAGGGCTCCAGGCAGCAGGTCCCGTCTCGCTCCCTGGCACCAGCCCCCGGGGCAACCCAGACAGCTGAGACAGACACGCATCAGGTACGTCAGCTGCACTCCCCAGTGACTCGGCTCGATGACCAGCCCCGGGGTGGGGACAAGGGGACACACCCCGTCCATGGGGCCAGGCAGCAGGGCCCGGACAGTGACAGAGGCGGCGGCTCCCCGGTGCCCACGTGTCCATCTGCCCTGAGAAGCTGCCCTCTGTACAGCGGCCCTTGCGCCTCCAGGGCCAGGCTGGCTCCTGATCGCGCCTTTTCACGGAGCTGCTGCGGCTGGCTGGAAAGTGCAGGCTTGGCTGCGCCGACGGCCTGGGTAATGGCAGTGATTACGCCCTCCCCATCCCCTTCCCGTGCCAGCCTTTCAGCCGACAGCACATTATGCGAGGATCAGACTCAGAGAGCAGCTTAATATCAGGTTCTCCGGGGCTATAATAAACGGTTCGAGATGGAGCAGATAGCGCCGCGGCGCTGTTTCGGAGCAGCCCCGTGGGTTAAAGCGCATCCGCGGGCACGTGCGAGCTGAGGCCCCACTTACACATCTGCCCGTGGCGAGAAGCATCGAGGGAAACCAGCAAGTGGACCGAGCCCTGGCATGCGGCACAGCCCGAGAGAAACCAGGGGCCCAGCAGGGACAGCGGCTCACCGCCCCCCCACGGCCCCCGAAGCCATCCCGGCTCGGGATGTCACCAGCACTTCCGGCTCCACCCGTGTGCCTCTGCGTTTCTTAAAGAATAAATAAATCAAATGCGCTGGAGAGAGGCAGGCGGAGGTCTTCCACCTGCTGGTTCACTCCCCAAGTGCCTGCAGCAGCCAGGGCCGGGCCAGGCCAACACCTGGAGCCTGGGCTCCATCTGGGTCTGCCACGTGGGTGGCAGGGACCCAAGTCCTTAAGGTCGCTACAGAGACCGAGGAGGAGCCTCCTGGGCACGTCAGGACGTGGTGAGGCGCGGGAGGGGAGGGGAGAGGCCTGGCGCTGCAGGGGGCCAGGACCGGGCATGGTGGGTTTTGGCACTGAGCCTGCACTGTCTGGGTGAAGGGTTGAGGAGGTAATGGCTGCCTGGGAACAGTGATAAAGGCATGACGGAGACGGAAACGACACGGGGACCGCGTGGGGGATCACACAGAGCTGCTGCTTAAAATCTCGGCCTTTATCTGAGACACGGGGAGCCCTCATCCGCTGGTTCGCTCCTCAGATGCCTCCGGGGGCTGGGAACTCCCTCCGGGCCTCGCACGGGTGCAGCAGGGACCCAAGTACTTGGGCCGTCACCTGCTGCCTCCCAGGGTCTGCTTGTGCAGGCGGCTGGAACATCCTGAAGTGGGGTGTGGACACCTCACCCTGGCGTGAGTCCCGCACCCCCATCTCCAGACCACAGTCGTCCACAGCGCTCCCGCCCCCGGCTGTTTCTGCAGAAGCCGCCCACGCCTCTCGCTTGGGCCGTGTTTGCCCTGGCATTTGGAGATGATGCCGCCACGTGCGTCTGTGTGACAACAAAATCCAGGCCGCGACCGTCCTGCTCCCACCCGCAGTCCTCAGACCCTGCCCCATCCTGCCTGGCCATTGTTCTCTGTGGCAGCCCTGGGCCCCCGGGCCTCCCCTGGGCTAATTGGCTTGCCCTGCTCCCCCCACCCCCTCCCTCTCTGTATTTGTAGTGCTTTCTTCTGCCCCCCGCCTCGGTCCTGCCCACCGCTTTGCCAGTTTGCTGCAGGAGCGGTGGGGAGATCCCGCTGTGGATGCCCTGTGCCCCGGCACAGCCCGGCACGGCCCGGCACAGCCTGGCACAGCCCGGCACAGCCCGGCGTGGGATTGTGTAGCTGAATCCTGGAAGCGCTCGAGAGGCAGATGACCAGGGGCCAGCCACGCGGATCCTGGCTCCTGCGGCCACTCTGCAGTGTCTGCTCGTCACTTCTCGCTCAACCCTCCATGCCCCGGGGGGTCCCGAGCGGTGGGGGTGGTGGCCAGCACGGGACAGCCGGCTTCTGAGCGCCTCGTCTGCCTCCCTTCTCCACGGCTGTTCTGTCCACACACGCCTGGTGTGCGGGTCCCACGGTGGCAGCTGTGCTCACAACCCCAGCGTTTCCGTCACTTGACATTGACATTGCGAGAGCGCTCCAGGACCACGTAGGGGGTGTTGAGGGTAAGGAGGGGACACTCTGCCCAGCGTTCAGGGGCCCGTGCTGGTGCCCAGGCTCACCGCTCATCTGCGCAGCAGTGGGTTTGGGCCGTGATGTCCACCTGTGGCCCGGCAGGTGGGGTGCGTCTGCGCTCGTGAGAGAAGCAGTGCCCCGCTGTCTGCCCTCTGCCTGGGCACGGCAGGCGCTGATTTGCCCTTAAAGATGCCTCGTTGGCTCCGCCGTGTCCCGAGCCCTGTGCTGGGTAGGGAAGAAATTCCTTGAAAACAGGTTTGCTTTTGACCATGGCCCCAGGATAGAATCTCACTCACTCTGAAGACCCGGCGGTCCTGTCCCCTCGTCGTGGGTCTCCCCGGAGCTCTCCTTGTCTCCCAGTTGCCCACCCCATCCTGCCCACTCAGTGCGTTGACTCCTCCGTCTGCCTACAGCACCTGCTAGGACCCAGGGATCCCAGATCCGGATGGCGCCATCGTTGATTCACTGGGTCTGCTCCTGGGCCTGGAAGCTCCCAGGATGACAGCCGTCGCCGTCGTCCGTGGACCCAGCACAGTGCATACAGCTGGTGCTCTCTAAACGCTGGTTACCACCTCCAGTACAGCCACGCACAGTGGGACTGCGGCGCTGGGCTCCTGATCCCAGGTCCCACTGAGGGTTGCAGGCAGTGGGCCCCTGAGCTCCGTCCAATGGACGGGTGGGCGGCCGTGCTGCTGGGCTGGGATTGAGGAGAGGAGCTGCCCCCAAGGGAGGGGCGTCCACGTGGCCGGTCACGTCAAGAGGGGGCGGCTCCTGAGCCAGAAATTACAGATTAGCATGGGGGTCTCATCGAGGAGGGGAAGGCAGCCCCTTCCCGACTGCGCCAGGCTCTGAACAGCCTGAACCTGGGGGAGACTGGGACGCTGGCGGTATAGGGACAGCTCCAGCTGCAGGCGCTGTGGGAGCCGTGCGGGCAGCAGGGGCCCCCTCTGAGGACGGGGCTTGCCGGGGCAAAGCCACGTGAGGCCGGGGCGACCTCGCCTGGGCCCCCCGGGACTGCCCTCCCAGAGGCGCTGTCTCTGGTTGGAGCATCTTAGTGCTCCATGACTAGGAAGCCGGCGTTCTTGACCACGTGCGAGGGCTGTGGTAGATGTGAGGTCTGGTTCACCAGCTGTTTGAGTTCTGCGTGGCTGGAGTCAGTCACCCCGAAGTAGGTGACTCAGCCAAGTGGACCGATGGGTGCTGGTGCCCCAGAAAGGGGGGACAGAAAAGGGTGTGTGAGCCAGACCAGCACCCCAGCACTGCCCAGTCAGGGCCAGCTGGCAGAGAGCACCCAGCGCACCAGAGCAGTGAGCGTGTCACAGCCTGGGACGCAGCTCCCCGGGGCCTGATCATCATCCCCTAGACCCCTGGACGTCACCAGCAGCCAGAGCAGGAGCTGAAGGGCAGGCGGTGGGGCCGCAGAGCCCCAGGGGCCCCGCCTCCTCACAGGCTGGGATTTCACACGCTCGTCTGGGGCCCACAGCCAGGCCAGGGCAGCAGGGAACCACGCATCCACAGGATGCACTCGGCTGCAGTCCCCTCGTGCCCCAGAGCTACAGGAGACCCATTCCCCAGGGGGACGCGCGGCCCTCCCGTGATTCCCCGTGTAGACCGGCCACGGTGACCAGCCCAGGCCTGTGGCTCCGGCCTGAGCGTCCTGGGATTTTGGTGTCCATGGGAGCCCTGAGCCAGCCCGAGCAGACACGGGGCCACGGCTGTCCTGTGGAGTCCACAGCTCCCCGCGGCACATTTCCTGCAGGACGACAGGGCACGGACCGCCTCGTTACACAGCTGTGCCGCCTGGGGCATCAGGCCCACGCGGCCGACTCCAGGATGAATGCTGGACTGTGCGAGTGTAGGAGAGCATGGTCTGTCTGCTGAGAATCTAAGGTCTGGAACGTGTAAGGGCACAGCCTCCTGTGCTCACCTCCTCCCCCATGTGACCTCACCCCGTCCTCCCCTCCTCCTGCGTGACCTCACCCCTGTCCTCCCCTCCTCCTCCTGTGTGACCTCACCCCTGTCCTCCCCTCCTCCTCCTGTGTGACCTTCCTCCTGTGCTCACCTCCTCCCCCATGTGACCTCACCCCTGTCCTCCCCTCCCCCTGTGTGACCTCACCCCTGTCCTCCCCTCCTCCTGTGTGACCTCACCCCTGTCCTCACCTCCTCCTGCATGACCTCACCCCGTCCTCCCCTCCTCCACCTGGGTGACCTCCCTCCTGTCCTCACCTCCTCCTGTGAGACCTCACCCCTGTCCTCCTCCTCCTGTGTGACCTCACCCCTGTCCTCCCCTCCTCCTGCGTGACCTCACCCCTGTCCTCCCCTCCTCCACCTGGGTGACCTCCCTCCAGTCCTCACCTCCTCCTGTGTGACCTCACCCCTGTCCTCCCCTCCTCCTGTGAGACCTCACCCCTGTCCTCCCCTCCTCCTGTGAGACCTCACCCCTGTCCTCACCTCCTCCTGTGAGACCTCACCCCTGTCCTCCCCTCCTCCTGTGTGACCTCACCCCTATCCTCACCTCCTCCTGTGAGACCTCACCCCCGTCCTCCCCTCCTCCTGTGAGACCTCACCCCTGTCCTCCCCTCCTCCACCTGGGTGACCTCCCTCCAGTCCTCACCTCCTCCTGTGTGACCTCACCCCTGTCCTCCCCTCCTGTGTGACCTCACCCCTGTCCTCACCTCCTCCTGTCCTCCCCTCCTCCTGTGTGACCTCACCCCTGTCCTCACCTCCTCCTGTGAGACCTCACCCCTGTCCTCCCCTCCTCCCGTGAGACCTCACCCCTGTCCTCACCTCCTCCTGTGAGACCTCACCCCTGTCCTCCCCTCCTCCTGTGAGACCTCACCCCTGTCCTCCCCTCCTCCTGTGAGACCTCACCCCTGTCCTCACCTCCTCCTGTCCTCCCCTCCTCCTGTGTGACCTCACCCCTGTCCTCCCCTCCTCCCGTGAGACCTCACCCCTGTCCTCACCTCCTCCTGTGAGACCTCACCCCTGTCCTCCCCTCCTCCTGTGAGACCTCACCCCTGTCCTCCCCTCCTCCTGTGAGACCTCACCCCTGTCCTCACCTCCTCCTGTGTGACCTCCCTCCTGTCCTCACCTCCTCCTGTGAGACCTCACCCCTGTCCTCACCTCCTCCTGTGTGACCTCACCCCTGTCCTCACCTCCTCCTGTGAGACCTCACCCCTGTCCTCACCTCCTCCTGTGTGACCTCACCCCTGTCCTCACCTCCTCCTGTGAGACCTCACCCCTATCCTCCCCTCCTCCCGTGAGACCTCACCCCTGTCCTCACCTCCTCCTGTGTGACCTCACCCCTGTCCTCACCTCCTCCTGTGTGACCTCCCTCCTGTCCTCACCTCCTCCTGTGTGACCTCCCTCCTGTCCTCACCTCCTCCCGTGTGACTTCCCTCCTGTCCTCCCCTCCTCCCGTGTGACCTCACCCCTGTCCTCACCTCCTGCTCTCTTCTTCCTCTTGTCCCCCAGTGTGACCTCCCTCCCCTCACTCTCTGCCTCCTGTTCCTCCTGCTGGGCTCTGAGCTCCCCTCCCTCCACCCTGCCTTTCCTGCATGCCCGTGCCCTTCATTCTCTGCAGAGCCGCCCCTCCGCTCGACCTGGGAAGCTGTCCTCCACACACTCCTGCCTCTGACACGTGTGTGGCAGGTGCTGTGAGCCTTACGCTCCTGTCCTGTGCCTCTGCCGCTGCGTTCCGCCCTGCGTGGGATGAATGCCCAGTCCCCTAGGCCTCACCCAGTCCCCTTCCCCTGGGGTCTGGCCTCCCTGGCTCCTGGGCCCCTCAGGCCTGGGGCTGTTGACCTCAGCTGGCTGTGCTTGGCTCTGCGGCACCTGTCTCACTGGCCGCACACCCCTGCCCCACGCCGCTGCCGGTTCCGCCCAGGGGCACTTTGCATTTGTCCCCTCTCTCTGGAGTCCTCGTCCCAGCGTCCCCTGTGGAGGACCTGCTCTGGACCACCTGTCAGGCAGGTGGGGTCTGCCCTCAGCACAGTAGCTGGCTTTAGTAGCTTCGGAGAAGCTCGTCAAGGTCATGAACCTCAAACGGGAAGGGTCCAGTGTGTGTGCAGGAGGTTGGGGCAGTACTGACCAAAGTGAGATGGGGACAAGAGGACCCAGTGCGGCTTCTCCACCTGCCACTCCCTGCAGTGCTGCGCCAGGGCTAGCAGCTCCTGATCCCTCGGCAAGCACACAAGGCCGGAGGCCGCCATGTGCAGCCCAGAGCCGCCGCGTGCCTTTGCCACAGTGCGTGAAGTGCCCCGGCAGATTCGGGTGCAGCATAGCCAGAGCAGGGAGGCTTCCAGTGGGGGCGGGGGAGACCCCGGGGGGAGGGGCTCCAGGAAGGGCACGGGGCAGAGCTGAGCCCAAGGCTTGGTTCTTCCGTTCCCACACTCGAAGTGTTCATTGCCCCCTGTGCACCAGTTGTCCGGCTGCTTGAGGGCCTCGTCCATGTCTTCTACACCTCTGTGTCCCTTCTCCCGTCCTCCTCCCCTGTGACCCCACCCTGTGCGGAGCTGGAGCACGCTCCGACCCATGCCGCAGCAGGCCGGCGCTGTGGTTCTGCCGGGTGGCCCTGGGCCTGCCCATCCCCCGGGGCGTGATGAGGAGCGAGACCCACAGCCAAGCGGTGGGAAAACGACCGGGAAATTGAGCCGTGATTTCTGCCAAGCACCTTGCTGCCGGCGAGAGTAATTTGAGAATAAAACGCTCCTTTTCTCGGTGAAGGCCTCGGGGCATGTTCTCACTCTCCTCCTGCTTGGGCAGAGGCTCTGCGCCATGACACCGCGCCTGCAGCGGCGACGACAGCCCCCAGGTCGGGGAGCTCCTGCTGCGCACTCGGGCTTTTACATAAATCCATAAATCGTTTTGTGGCTGCCCGGGCAGCCTGTGGGGGGACGACGCCGGCCGCAGGAGCGCTCAAGGGCTGCCGAGGGCACAGGGGTGCCCGGGGCTGGCTGGGGGCCAGACGTCACCCCAGCTTAGCTCAGCTTTCCAGCACGTGAGTCCCCAGAGACCCAGCCGGGAAGTGGAATCTGCGCCTGGGGACAGGAGCGAGCGTGTCAGAACACGCCACACGGCACCTCGTGTTTGCACGTTTGCGTGCAGTTCTTGGCCCATTTCAAGAGCCCCCCTCCCCAGCTTCTCACTCTGGTGGCTGGAGAGAGACCCATGCAGCCAGCACGGTCCAGTGTCTGCCCACCCCCTAGCCAGGGCCGGGCCGCAGGTGCAGTGGGATGGCCGTGGTGCTGGGAAGCCCAGGAAGCCGGCGTGAGTTCGGGGGCCCCCTGCTGCCAGCCTCCCCCTCCCTCTCAGCCCCCACTCAGCCCCACACCACACGTGTTCCTCCTGATGTCTCATTGGTTTTCCTAAGTAAGAAGTGTGGGAAGAGCAACGCAGGACCGGCTCTGGCCCTGCCCATCTTCTAGGCTGTCAGCAGGAGGCAGACGGGCCCCGGGCACCCAGGGCTTGGCGGGTGGAGGCCTGCGCGAGAGTCCACTGTGCTCCTCCTCCCCCCCCTCCCCCCTCCCTCCTCCCCCGCCTCCCCCTCCCCCTCTTCCTCCACCTCCTCCACCTCCACCCAGGAACCCAGGCGGCACCCAGGCCCCTCTGGACTCAGCCCCACTTGTCTGGGGCTCCACAACTCCCGATGCCCTGGTGATGACAACAGGTCCCGAATGCTCGTGCCGTCACATTTGCTGAGCTGAACTGACGCTGGGCACGTGGGCCTTGGTGCCATGCACCAGGGCATCAGCTTTCTGATAAGAGACCAAGCCTTAGAAATAAATCAGAACTTGGAAACTAAAACCAAACACACATGGTAGAGAGTAAAAAAAATAATAATAAAAAAGCCAGCCGGGAGATGAATAGCGACGCAGCAGATGTGGAGACCCAGGAGAGATCTGATATCGGGCGTTTGACTGCGGCACGAGCTGACTCCACAGTTGGTGTGCGCTTGCTGTGCGCTGATCTTGCTCGGAGCCGACCCACCCACACTTGCAAGCGGGAGGCACTGCTTAGCTCCTGGTGGCTGAATAACAGGAAAATTTGCAGATAGTTGCCAGGGGGTGGTTGAGCTCTGTGGGCCACGGAGAATTCCGGGGGGCCTAGTGGGTTTTGCCAGCTGCTTGCCAGGCTATAGACCACGTCTCCCCCTACCCCCCGACCTGGCCGTGGCAGGAGGCCCCTGTCAGGAGCAGGGGCGAGAAGGAGACATAACCCCTCCAGGGCCTCTATGGCCCTGTCCACACAGGGGACAAGGACCCTAATAGCGGCACCGTGGACAGGGACCCGACCAAGCCGGGATCAGGCAGGGCGGCCATGGACACAGCCCTGCAGGCTGGGGTCACCCCTGTTCCACGGAGACCACGTGAGTCCCTTCCTCGCGTTCCAGCCGTGTCCTCTGTCGTCCGTCTTCACTTGTAGGGTCTCGGGCCGGCGCGGTGGCCCAGCCACAGGCATCGTCTTGGCACCTGGTACCCTTGCATCACTCACTCACTCGCAGAGTGTCCACCAGCCCGGGGCGCTGGGTCAGAACTGGATAGTTTTCTTCCTAAAAAAAACGGTTCACGTCCTATTCATTAATAATTTTGAAATTCAGGAGTTACTGGCCCTGGCCATCTTCCACTCATGCGAGCGACAGCCAAGAGCATCTTCTCCAAGCCTTGTCCTCTCGCGCAGAGCCTGTTCCTGGCCATCCCCTCGCGGGCAGATCTAAGCCTGCTCTGCATTTCCCGGGGTATCAGCTCCCAGAAACCCCAGGAGGCTGGCCCCCACAGCCCGGAGCCCCAACCCGGAGCCCGGTTTCACTTTGCGACTGGAGCTGACCAGTGTGAAGGCTGGACCGTCGCTTCTACCTGAGCTAGGACACGCGTGCAGAGGTGCAGAGCCGGGCTGTGCACCTCGGAGGGGCTCGTCCAGAGATGGGTTCCCAGGAATCCGCTGGTGTTGGGTGTCCAGTTCCCAGGGCCAGAGGCGTTCGAGTGAGCTGAAATCCATCCCATAATGAGCACCCAGGATCCTCAGCTTTGAGGAGACATGAATGCGTCCCTGTGCCCGCGGGCGACACTTTGATGCGACCTGGGGATGAATGACCCCTCTGTCCAGGCCTGCCTGTGGCCCTGGCACCGTGGGAACTAGACACGGGCATGGCCCAGCCCTGCCGTGGGGGCCCCGGGGAACAAAGCCGTCTCTCTCACAGCTCCCCCACTCCGTGAGACCTGAGCTCCCATGAGACCCTTGTCCTGCCTGCCCCGGTGCCCAGCCCCATCCATCCAGGCAGGTGGAACCTGGCGCCCATCGTCACTCATCAGGAGGCCTCTCGTCTCTAGCCGAAGCGCAGCGAGGCGTGAGTCCTGGGCGTGACGTCAGGAGCAGACCCCAGTGCCCCGGCCCAGGATAAACGCTCTGACGTGCACTCCCAGCCCTGTCTGCTGAGTGCAAACCGACGCCCACTCAGGCCTTGCGTCCCCAGCGTCCCCTGGGCCTTCCCGAGCCTCCATGTCCTCGTGACACCAGCACTGCTGGGCAGCGCCGAGGCCCCGAGGTGCTGGTTGCATTCTGTGTGTGGAGCACGTTTGCTGGCCATGGTGTTAACCAGAGCAAGCCCCGTGAGACGGAGATGCCAAAGGACTTGCAGCAGCCTCCGCGTGGCCAGCACACCTTGGTCACATGGCCCCGACACGCCTCCCTCCTCTCTCGAGGGAGCACTGAATCAACCCACCAGCCTGGCTGTCTGTCTCTTTCTATGGGAACGTTTGATCCCACGAGAAGACCCGTGAGGAGCCTGCCCTCCCGCAGGGACCGTCCTCGCCTGGCCACACCTTGGTCCACGTGGCTCCTGTGTGTGATGTGCAGACACGCAGGCTGAGTGGGGGCCTCACCGGATCCCTGCCTCCACACTGTGCACATCTCCTCCCAGGCCTGCTGTCCTCTGAGGCCACCGTCGCCTTGCACTGGGGACCCAGCCTCCCCTGCACCCCTGCCCTAACCAGTCGCCAGCAAGGCCGCTCCGTGGCACTGGGGCTGGGCGCCGTGCGACCCCAGCAGCCTTTCCCCAGCCCCGGGTTCTGACTTCCCCACATCGGGGGTCTCCCTAAGCCATTTGGCTCCTGTGGCCCCACTCTTGGGCCTCTTCAGACATCTCGCAGGTGGTAGGGTCTCGCGGCAGGATTGTAGCAGTGGCCCAGGCGCTGACCTGGTGCACTCTGCCCATTGCAGCTATGGGATTCGGCTTGTTCAGCTACAGACGGGCTCAACCCTCTCGTCGTCAGAGGTTCGCTTTTCATGCTCAGACCAGGAGCCCGTTTGGAATGTTCGTTCTCTGTCAGTGGCGCTGGCCGGGGGCACCTCCTCAGCGAGCAACCCCCACCCCGTGATGCCATGCCCGAGGACCCCTCCCGGCAGCAGGGCCCGGGGGGAGGAGGTGAGCAGGCTCTGCTTCTGTAGGGAGCTCCCTGTGCAGCGGTGCTCACCGCACAGGTGAGGGGCGTGGAGTCACACAGGCATGGATGCTCGTGTCCGTTCCGGCCTCACTTCTACACACCTGCAGGAGCCAGAACAAGTCACTGAGCTTCCCTGACCGTGAGGAGGAAGGAAATGAGAACTCAACCAGAAGAACGCGGTTATCAGGGAGCAGCCCTATGATTACCAGCTAACATGCTTGTGATCGTCTCTGGTCCTGGGCAGTCCTCTGGAGCTCTAATTCTGAGCAATAGGGAGAGGTGTGGATAGATGGGTGATTCGTGGATAGACAGGTGGGTGGCTGATGATGGGCTTATAGATGCATGGTAAATAGCTGAATGGGCAGATGACACACAGATGGATAGACTGAGAGAATAGATGAGATGGCTAACTACATACAGGTGTTCGCCAGGCTAGGCCGCTGGCAGGTAGACACACAAGGTGGCTGGGTGGATGGAAGCCCGGCCACAGGGCCCGCGGTCGCTCCTGACACCCCCAGAGCTGTTTGCTGTGCCGATGCACCAGGTGAGCGTAGGGGGTGAGAGGCACCTTTCTTCCTCACGTGAGAAGGGAAAGGAGAGGAGGAGGCAGCCGGGGAGGGTGTGGCAGGCGCAGGCATGGTCCTCGCACGCACAGCGGTCTTCAAAAGCCAGGCCCTGGAAAGCGAGGGTCATGGCCGTCTTCCACAAGAGCATCCCCGGCAGGCGTCTGCCTTCCCCGGGAGCTGCAAGGCAGCTCTGCCCCATACCTGCCAAGTCCCCCGCTCCTCGCTCACTTCTCTGGCTGGGACCTGGGGCCTCCCAACCCTGGGGTCCGCTCAGCCCACATCTTCTCCAGAGGACCCCTACCCACAGCCCCATCTGAGCCCCAAGCCTGGGGTAATCAGATGTTGTCTCCGGACACTTCCATCAAATCTACACACAGCAGACAAGGGAAAGGCGAAGAAGGGCAGGTGGAGGGGGCCCCAGGCCCCAGCCGTGGCTCCCACAAGAGCCCTGAGCACCTTGGAGGGCCGAGGCGCCCAGCATCAACCCCAAGGTGCTCACGCACATGCTTGGGGAAACAGGTGCGTGTGGACATGACCGGGCTGCACCTGCGGTCGCCCTGGGCGACTGGAGCCGGCTGCACCCGCCCTGGCACGC
Source organism: Lepus oiostolus (assembly GCA_036325905.1). NCBI lineage: Eukaryota > Metazoa > Chordata > Mammalia > Lagomorpha > Leporidae > Lepus > Lepus oiostolus. The sequence continues at coordinate 1,623,672 of CM070797.1, read as the reverse complement.
AAGGCCCTCGTGTGGGATAAAGGCCTGTGTCAGCATTTCTGCGGTGAATTCCTGTCTTCAATGATTTCTAATGAAGCGTCTCTTTAAACTGGTTTCAGCTGCGCGCGCTATATGCAGCCAAGAGAATAGATCCCCCCGGCTTTTTTAGCACTCCGCTAACTATGAAATTGTTTGATTTTTACAAAACACATTTAGCAAATTGTTAAAAGTATTGGCTAAACACAGCATTTCATAAATGAAATGTTGAAGTGATCAAGATGTTGAACTTTAAAACCATCTGTTTTTGCTGAGCGGAGCCTTTTCCCGCAAAGTTCAGTCGGGGTTTCCGCCGTGGCTTCGCCCGGCGTCGTGAGTGCGTCGCTCCATGTGGTAAATATCACGCCATTGCACACTCTAATTACCTGATTACATTCATTTACATTAAATTTGTAATTAAATGCAATTTCATGCTTACGGAGGGAAAATCCTTTTGGAGCGTGGCGAACAAACTCTCCACAGCCCCGCGTGAGGTCGGGAGAGAGCAGCGAGCGAGTCCCACGGGCACGTGGTGTGCGGGCGGCAGCGGGTGCAGGGCTCGGTGCGTCGGCTGCTCTGGTCTTGGGGTCTTGAGGTGATGAGGTTAGGGTGAGACACTGCGTAGGCTTGTGAGTGAGGTCAGCCTGGGGGGGGGCGGTGACGGCGGCCGCGTGACAGGAAGTGGTCAGGGCCGCCGCTGGCCTGTTTCCTGACCAAGGATTTTTAAGTCAGAAAGATTTTTTCTGCACTTGCAGAATTTCGTAACCGTTTTCCAAATTCTGCCTCCTGCCATCACCATAGCAACCACGGCTTCTGGCAACCAGGAGGGGCGCACAGCTTGGCCTTGTATGGCTAATTTTATCTCCTTCTGGGAACGCTGGGCCCCGCGTGACAGCCCGGAAGCCCAGCGTGGCAGTGAAGGGTCTTCGGAGGGCTGTTGGCTTTGCTGGCCATCTTGGTACCCAGGATGGTGTTGGGGATCGGGGTCACCCCGGCGTCCGGCACAGCCAGGTCAAGGAAACACCAGATGGCGTCTCACGGGGACACGGGAGGGGCCTCAGTGTCCCCCGAGCCTCGGTGGGCATCTAGCCCAGGTGCCTGGGGCCTCCTCCCAGGGCCAGAGTGGCTGTCCAAACCAAACAGGAAAACACAGGCCTCCTTGCTGAGAGGGTGCCTACACGAGGCTGCGCCCCAGGCCTGACCAGTGCCAACCCCAGGCTGTACCCCGGGCCTGACCAGTGCCAACCCCAGGCTATACCCCGGGCCTGACCAATGCAACCCCAGGCTATGCCCCGGGCCTGACCAGTGCGACCCCAGGCTGTGCCCCAGGCCCAACCAGTGCAACCCCAGGCTGTGCCCCAGGCCTGACCAGTGCGACCCCAGGCTGTGCCCCAGGCCCAACAAGTGCGACCCCAGGCTGTGCCCCAGGCCTGACCAGTGCGACCCCAGGCTGTGCCCCAGGCCTGACCAGTGCCGATTCAAGGCCTTGCTCCAGGGTTTCTGGTATGAGAAAGTGAGCGAGTGGGTGTTCCTGAGAACAGACGTTGCTCACCAGCTCCCAGGGAGGTGGCTTTTGGCATCTTGGGAGCCATCCCTGGAGAACTTCTGGCCGGGTCGCACCATGTGCAGGTTGTTAGGGCCCCCGTGAGTGGTGTCCCCCTCCTCATCTAAGCTGGACGCCTGCTGCTGGGGTCACTGAGCAACAGGGCTGTGTCTGCCCTGCAGGCCCTGCCCACTGTCCCCTCTGGGAGGTGCTGGCAGAGAGGGGTGGCCTGCTCTGTTCCCCCCTGGGAACCAGGGCACTGCAGGGCCACCCTCCTCCCAGGGCCGGCATGGGAAATGGTGGCCAGCGGGCTGGCTGCAGGGGCCTGGTCAGTAGCTACAGTCCAGCGGGCGCCCACTCAGGGACTTTATCATGGGAAAGACTAGAGCCAGCCTGGCCCTGTTGGACCCCCAAGGGCTCCGTGACCAATTCCAGGCCCAGGGGAAAGAGGGATGCTCTGAGAATCGCAGCGTAAAATGTAGGTATTTCCTGTGGCTCTGTCCATGTTTTGGTCCCAGAACGGGAGTCCTTGGTCTGCTCCTCAACCCAGACATGGTGGCGACGTTCTGTGGGCGTCTGAAACGTGGAAAGGGTGGAGCCACCACCCGAGTGCCATGTCCAGCCTGGGTGGACAGTCAGGGGTCGAGCACGAAAGAATGTGACTTAGAAACTGGGTGATTGCTTGGAAGACTACATCGTCACAGTCCTGGGGGACCACTGTCCCGCCCGGCACTCGCTGTTCCAAATGCAGGGTCCCCTCGGCGAGGTCCGCCCCTGGCCCTGCTCAGGAGGACGGGGAGGGGGGCCCCACGGGGTGTTACTTCCTCCCGGGCCGCCGTTGCTGACCCCTCCCGGGCCACTGAGCTGCGCCCGGGCTCGTGCTGTATTTCCATGGCATTCTCAGGCGAGACGCCGTTCACTCGCTCATTCGTTCAGATTTAACAAAATACCAGACGTGGTTGTTCAAGATGCTTCGTGCCCAGATTGCCACGGCGACAGGAGACCGAAGAGGAGTGCGGCTCAGGCTGACGGCAGCTCCAGGCGGAGGCCTTGCCCGGGACGGCTTCAGGGCTGCCAGAAAGCTCACTGTGCCCGTACCTGCACTCAGGGCCTTGCCATCACCCTGTGCCGGTCCACCCCTTCCTGGCTCCCCCCATGTACCTGTGCTGCCATCTCGGTGACAGCCTGTCTGCTTCACCCTGGAGGCCCCACCTCTGTTCCTCCCTAACCAAATCCATCCAGACGAGCACCGTGGGGACAGGGGCAAGACCTGGTGATGTAGGTGACGTGTCTGCCTCTCAAGGGAGCAGCACTGGGCGTGTCGCTAAGTACGGGGAGCCGTGACCCTGGCAGCAGACGGCCTCAAGGGGCAGGGGGAGACACCCTGGGGTGAGACCAGGCCCCTGGTATGTCCCAGAGGGTGTCCGCTGGGCAGAGTTGTGCGAGGGCAGAGTGGGGTGGCCGGGGCACCACTGGCTGACCCCTCTGAGGCTCCCGAGAGGGTGGCTGACCCAGGAGATGGGGCAGAGTCGTCCTCGTGTCCTAGAAGAACAGACGCACCTGCACTTCCAGGGCAGCTCTGCAGACTGGACAGGGCTCGGGCAGGCACAGGTCGGGGGTGGAGGCGCGGGCGCCCGTTGGTGCCGGGGGTCACGGCCCCTGCGCCTGCTCCCCAGCCGCAGACACGCCTCCCCCCCTTCCACGCTCTTCCTGTGTGCATGGACACCGTGCCTCGTCCTCCCGGTGATCATCAAAGGAAGCCTTTCCCGTCGCCAGTGATGGAGAAGCAAAGCTGGCGCCACAGCGGGCTTGCTAGTGGTGCTGCAGCCAGCAGTGGCTACGCACCCTTTAGAGGGGTTCCCGCGTTGCTCTGCGAGAGCGGGAGCAGCAGCAGCTTGGGGGTCCCCTCCCCACCACAGGTGCTTGCCTGGGGCAAGACGACCAGCCTGTCCCTTGGCGCCTGCTTGGTCATCTGGTCCTCAGGACGTGCAGTGAATACCCCTTTCACAGACGGGGAAACTGAGGGTTACCAAACCTGAGCAACTCCCCCGACCGCACAGACCGAAGGTGCGGCTGGCACAGCCACCATGTGGTCACCTGCTCACCCAGGCACCGACTTCACTGCTGATTCATCCGGGGAACATTTTCCGACAACGGCCCCTGGCCTGCCTGGAGCCGTGACTGTCACAAAACCTCTTCTGGGGGCCGGCGCTGTGGCGCAGCGGGTTAACACCCTGGCCTGAAGCGCCGGCATCCCATATGGGCAATGGTTCGAGACCTGGCTGCTCCACTTCCTGTCCAGCTCTCTGCTATGGCCCAGGAAAGCAGTAGAAGATAACCCAAGTCCTTGGGCCGCTGTACCCACGTAGGAGACCGGGAAGAAGCTCCTGGCTTCGGATCGGCACAGCTCCGGCCATTGCAACCATCTGGGGAGTGAACCATCGGATGAAAGATCTCTCTCTCTCTCTCTCTCTCTCTCTCTCTCTGCCTCTCCTCTCTCTGTGTAACTCTTTCAAATAAATAAATAAATCTTAAAAAAAAAAAAAAAAAAAAAACCTCTTCTGGAAAACCTTCCCAAGCCCTCGGCCCCCGTGAGCTGGGCCAGCGGGGGGAAGGGACGGTCTCCGTGGTGCGCCCTTGCTCCGCCGCCCAGGCCAGCGCAGGGGCCTGCCGCCTGCTTCACCTCGCCACCGTTTCCTGGCACTGCCAGACTGCAGCCCTCGCACACGCAGCGCCGGCTGAGATGTGCCATCGACAGTTCGGGAGCTAAGCAGGTGCAGCAGGGAAAAGAAAAAAAAAAAAAAAAGGCCCAGCCGCCTTTTCGGAAGTCAGATGGCATTGTGCAGCAAACAGAAGGCAGCGCTGATTGCAAAGCCCAGAATCAGATCCTTTCATCTGTGTGGAATGTATCAATTTGGAATGCACAATTTGAAATTGCTGGTTATAGAATTTGCCACATTTGATTGTAGTATAATTTTCCAAGGCTACAGCATCCAGCTCCCAACCTGGGGACAAGCTCTCATCCAGGTTTATTGCTTCTGGGACGTCACCTGGTGCCCCCAGAGGCGCGCCTGGGGGGAAAGCTGCTGCGGCTCCCCCGCGCTGGGCGTGTGGGAGAATCCCTCGGCCCTTTGTCTGCGGGAGCCTCTCTCCAGGAGCCGTGTGCCGCTGCGTTAGAGTTTTTGGATTGGATTTTTATTTGTGTTCTCACTTTCTCTCTCATTGATTTCTGCTTAGCTACACTTGTGTGTAAACAAAATGGTGAAAATACCCCTGGAGCACAGCACCCATTCTGTTCTCTGGAGTTCATCGGCTGTGTGCGCTGAACTGTAGCTAACCCCGCCTGAAGCGGCACCACGCACGCCTCATGGCTCCCGTCCAATGCCACCCGTGTCCTCGCCCGCTGTGGCCCGAGTCCACGCAGGCAAAGGGTGGGCTTTCTTCCTTGAGGTCAAGGAAACCCACAGGGGCGAGATTATGCAGGAGGTGGAGGTGGAGGTGGGGGTGGGGAAGGTGTGGCCCTGGAACAATGATCTCGGGGGCACAGAGGGGCCTGGGGCCGGGCCCGCGGGAGGTGGAGACCGCGCCTCGCTCCAGCAGCCCCAGCTGGGCAAGTGGCCTCCAGGGCCCGGATGGTTCTTTGCCGTCTGCATTCAGACCATGGTGAGGACGAGCAGGAGGGCACCTGCCCATGTGCCTTCTGAGCCCACACCAGCTCCTCTGAAGCCGTGGTCTCGAGAGGTGGCCACCAGTGAAAGTGACCCCAGGCACAGCCTCGGAGGCCGAACCTCAGTGTCGATTGCTCTCTCTTTCCTGCTGACTGACATTCTGAACCCAGGGAGTCACACACGGGGCCAGGGCCTTGAGCATGGAAGGAGAGAGAGAGTGGACAGGTGGGAGGGACACTCATGGTCATGGAGATGAAGGACAGCCCCTGTCCATCAGACCTGTCATTGAAATGCTGAGCTTGGATGTCTCCAGTATTTCTCTTTTTTTGGATTTATTTTATTTATTTGAAAGCCAGAGAGAGCAAGAGATCAATCTTCCATCCCCAGATGGCCGTAGATCCGATGCCAGGAGCTTCTTCCCAGTCTCCAACATGGGTGCAGAGGCCCTAGCACTTGGGTCATCTGCTGCTTTCCCAGGCCATAGCAGAGAGCTGGATTGGAAGTGGAGCAGCCAGGACTAAAACTGGTGCCCATATGGGAGCCGGCGCTGCAGGCCAGGACTTTAACCCACTGAGCCACAGCACAGACCCTGACTGACATTTTCAACCCAGGGAGTCACATATGGAGGGCCAGGGCCTTAAGCATGGAGGAAGAGCGAGAGAGTGGGCAGGTGGGCAGGACACTCATGGTCACGGAGATGAATGACAGCCCCTGTCCATCAGACCTGTCATTGAAATAATGAGCTTGGATACCTCCAGTCTTTTTTGCTTTTTAGAGTTATTTTATTTATTTGAAAGGCAGTTAGAGAGAGAGAGAGAGATCTCCATCCGCTGGGCCACTCCCCAGATGGCCTCAACAGCCAAGGCTAGGGCAGGCTGAATCCAAGAGCCTGGAACTCCATCCAGGCCTCCCACATGGGTGCAGGGGCCCAGGCACTTGGGTCACCCTGCACTGCCAACCCAGGCCATAGCAGAGAGCTGGATGGGACTGGCACCGACGCCCACGGGGGACGCCGGCCTCCGCAGCGGCCTGCAACCACCTTCCCTGTGCGTCTCCTACTCGGGGTGCCTGGAGCCTCTTCCTTTTTGTACGGCATTCCCAGCCTTTAGGGTGTTTGTGGTTTTCTACAGCGTAGCCGCCTGCACACAGGGACCACCACACCACCCCGCCCAAGAAAATCCCTGCCCAGCTTCTCCCCGGCGAGCCAGGAAGCACCCAGGAAACCTCTGTGTTGATTTGCCATCCCACAGGGATCGCTGCCCTCCCCCCGCCCGCCCTCCGGCCCCGCTCGTCAGCCCCACGGTCCTGCCTCCTTCCTGCTGTAGAGGGTTTGCTAGTACCCAAAGGGGCAGCTCATTTGAGTGGTTATACGTGAGGGGCTGGACTTAAAAGGTGACATGTACTGGTTTGAAAAAATCCACAACCAGCCCACCTCATGCGTGTTGTCACGTCACAGCCCTTCAGTCCAGTGACAACGTGCGCATCACTGCTTGGCTAAGTCCAAAAAAAAAAAAAAAAACCCAATATGGCATCCACATGAAGACAAATATTCGCAGCACAGTGGTCAGAGCTGGGGCCAGGGGTGCCCAGTACCCCCTCCTCGGGCTGGGGCACCTCTGCCCGCCGTCACGTGGCTCTCTGGACACCATGCGCACCGGACCCTGTTTCTCTTCAGGGAGCTGCACAGGGACGATAGAATGATGGGTTTTCCAGTTAGCTCAGTGTCCACCCTGATCTCTTTTCATTCAAGAATTGATAAAACCTTTGAAAACACTGTTTCATCATCTCTGTACCATTTTTTTTTCTGATGATAGAACACACTGATGCTTATTGCAAAAAAAAAAAAAAAAGAAAGAAAGAAAGAAAAAGCAAACTGCACAAAAAATGTATATAGTAGGGCCTAGGCTGAGGCATAGTAGGCTAAGCCGCCACCCAGGGCACCGGCATCTCACATGGGCACTGGTTCATGTCCCGGCTGCTTCTCTTCTGATCCAGCTCTCTGCTGTGGCCTGGGAAAGCAGCAGAACATGGCACAAGTACTTGGCCCTGCACCCACATGGGAGACCTGGAAGAAGCTCCTGGCTCCTGGCTTTGGATTGGTGCAGCTCCAGCCATTGTGGCCACCTGAGGAGTGAACCAGCAGATGGAAGACCTCTCTCTGTCTCTCCCTCTCTCTCTAACTCTGCCTCTCAAATAAATATTTTAAAAAATGTATATAGTAAATAAGGCAGTGCTTACAAGGAAATAGACTCCAGTTCTCCACACACAGGCACACCACAATTGCATACCTTTACAGCAACCCTTTTTTGCACAATTCTCCACGCACAATTCCAGTGGCCTGGCTTAGTTAACCAACACAGTTCGAGTTTCAGTGACCGTGGTATATTAACCGCAAACAACTGCGTGGAATCCAAGCTTGCCACTAGCTCTGCAGGCTCAGGCAACAGGTGCGCACCGTGAGCTAAGTCTCACCCGTCCCTGTGTTCACACACGCACGACACAGCATGCAAACCCTGCGGCGTTCTGCAGCAAGAGGGAGACGAGCAGAGAATCCAAGGCGGGGCGGTGGAAGTGACGGTCTAGGGGAAGGCGACGGTCCAGCGCGACAGAGGGAAGCCGGTGTGAGAGCACGGCGAGACGGCGAGGCCAGCAAAGCGCTTGCCGTGAGAGGGCCTCTGGGGACTTGCAGGGCAGCGGCGGTGCGAAGGGGGACGTGCTGCAAGCTGGTGCAGACTTGGGAAGGACCTGGACGCCCTGGGCCGTCTCCCGAACACCGTCCAAACCGCTCGCGACTGCTCTACGAGAGCACTTTACATCTACTGCTTTGAGCATCAGCGTCCTAAATCATCTTTGTTTTCTGTGCGTCACAGCTGCCGGCACGAGGCTTCGGCATGGCCTCCCTGCAGCCGCACGGGCTGCTCTGAGCACAGTCCGACACGCCCACGTTCTCCCTGACCACCGCGGGAGCTGACCGGGTGCCGGGGGGTCACCGACAGGCTTCTGGGTGGTCCCAGTGTTATTTCATTTCTACTGTTTCAGTCGGCACCACAGAAGAGCACACGTGCACACACGACAGTACACACAGGCGCATGCGTGTACTAACACACACACAGCTCAGCACCGGCTTCTGCCCTGCCTGTGCCGACACGTGGCCTTCCAGTCGGGAGCTGCTGACCAGGCCACTGGTCCTTGCTGCCTGCTCTGTGATGGTTGCTGGGGAGGCCGAGTGCCCTCCGTGGGTCAGTGTCGTCCTTTCTTGTCCCGAGCACGTGGTGGACTCTGACGGTCGGTCAACCTCTCTGTGAGCCTCAGCTTTCTCCCCTGTAAGATGGGAAAATAAGACGCACGTAGGTCTGCGTGGCTGAGGGCCCAGTGGGCAGTGGCATCTGGACGCTGGCTGGGCTTTAGCTCGTCGTCCGTGTGCACCGAGGAGCACGGGCTCCTGGAGGCTGGGAGCATGTGGGACCTGCAGCTTCTCTTCCCAGGGGGCTTCCGGGGCACACTGGCATCCCAGGCTGGAAGCCCCTGTTTGCAGGACCTGCGGTGAGCACATGGGGTTTGGGCGGCACCTCCATCCCTTTCAGGTGCAGCTGAGCAGTGGGCGATGCCACCCCACGTGGTCACGTGGCCCAGGAGACACACGTGGGGAGTGGCATGTGCCCCGTGGTAGAAGCCTGGAGGGGGCCTGTGCTGTCCCGGGGCGGTAGCGTCAGCCCGAGCCTCAGCCCACGCAGGGAAGGCTCAGCCCGAGCAGGGGCTGCCCTGGGATGAGGACGGCTCCTGCAGGTGGGGGTGAGAGCATCTTGGGCAGCGGCCGCCATGCCCTGGAACAGAGCCGGAAGTTCGCGGGCCCATCCCCCAACCCCCAGGTTCCCTCACTGGCCGGTGGCGTCCGCCTGCAGGTGCTGGAACTCACCTGAGGGCAGGCTTCGCCGTCGTGGCTGCGACGCTGCTCGGGACGCCAGCATCCCATGTCGGAGATGCCTGGTGCAGCTCCTGCTGCTGCTCCCGGTTCCAGCTTCCTGATACGCTCACCCTGGGAGGCGGCAGGTGAGGGCTCAAGTGCGTGGGTCCCTGACCCGTGGGAGACCTGGCTGGAGCGCCGGGCTCCTGGCTTCAGCCTGGCTCAGCCTTGGCTGTTGTGGGCATTTGGGGAGTGTGCCTGTGGATGGGAGGTCTCCCTCCCCCCAACACTGCGCCATGGCAGCGAGAGGGCACCCAGCATGCAGGGTAGCCCTGCGGCCCTCCGGCAATGGGTGTGTGTGGATGAGCCACACAGCCAGCCCAGCCTGCACGCGGGCAGCCCTGAGCCATGTTCTGCTGTCCCCCAGGTCCCTTGTGGAACTGAATGCCAGTGGCCACAGCAGCAAACACCCACGAAGACCCTGCATCAGCGCCCCTCCCTCTTGGGCTTTACCTCCTGTCCCCTTGCCTGTGTTGCTGGGCCCACCTCCCAGATACACTCCCTGCTCTCAAAAGCGCCCGCAGATCGGCTTCTGCAGGGCCCAGCCTGGGTAGTAGGGAGGAGGTAGGGCAGCGCTCAGGATGACAACACAGGGAGGTGGCCGCCAGCATCCGCTGTCGGGAGAGGGGGCGAGGAGGACCGGGAGACAGGGCGCAGAGTAAGCCTGTGGACAGGACCGGCGCGGTCCAGAGCAAATGGAGAAAGAAACAGAGAAGGGACGGCAGGCCGGGGCACCTGCTGATGCCCCCAGACCAGAGGGAGGGCTGCACCCCGGGAGCCCCTAAGGATTTTGACCCAAACAGTGTTCTCTGATGGCCCCGAGCGTGGGGCATTGCCTGCAGGCGCTTCAACTGCCCAGGGCCGGAGGGGTGGAGAGCGTGAGAAACGAGGTGTCTGCAGCCGGAGCACGGTTGCGCGCGTGAATGTGTGTCTGTCCCTCTGTGGAACTTGGTCGGATTCTATCTCGCTGTTCGTCTCCAACTTGCCGACAAAACTGCCAACCAACTCGCTTCGGAAAATGCAAACTGAATTGCCCGGAAGAGCTGATCCGGGGTTGCTGCCAGGTAGCCGTGTGCCGACTCTGAAAGTGTTTTCCTGAGTTGAGTGAGCCAAGCTGTACGTTGTTCTTCCCTTGTGACCATGGAGAGATGGTCACAACAACCCATCCCTTGTCCACTCGATGGCCGCTTACTCTGTGCCAGAAATAAGTAGAGGAAATCGCATTCCCCGAGACGCTGTGTCCTGGGAAGGCAGGAATTGAAGGACCCCCCCCCCCCCCCGGGGTGGGGACGAGGGCTCAGCGATGGAGCTCCAGGGCCAAGATGGGGCTGGTGTGGCTGCTGGACAGCAGTGACACAGAGGTGACGGGAGCAAGCACAGCGCCACACAGCAACGTGGCAAGGGGAGGCTGGGCCCGGGAACACACACACCCTGCTCAGGCTCCACCGTGACCCCACGAGCCCGTCAGCAAAGCAGTGAACATCAGGAAGTGCCGCTCATGATGCCCTGCGGGGCTCCGTCCCGACGTGGGTGCTGTGGGCTGAGCCAAGGGCAGAGGTGCGTGGAGCAGGTGTTGGCCGGGTACTGAGTGAGTGCGCTGAAGAGGGCGAGTGAGAGTCCCGGTGAGTGCAGGCCGCGGCTGTCACAGCAGCTGTGGCAATTCCTGTGAGGCCGCACGGCCCGGCTGGGGCTGGGAGCGGGGGGCTTCACCCAGGAGGAAGACGCGAGATTGCGCTTGGGACAGCAGTGTCGGTCAGGACTTCACTGTGAGCATCCTCATGGGTGGAGGAAGGCTCGGGCAGGGCTGGCGAACGTCCAGCTCACGGGCGGCTCTGTCCCAGGCCCATAGGACCATCCGGTCATCTGGTCTGGCCCTGCCAAGGCAGCACAGGTGGGGCTGGAGATTCAACACATCTGTGATGGGCGGGTTATTTTGTTAAGATTTGTTCGTTTATTTGAAAGGCAGAGAGAGACAGAGCTCCCACCTGCTGGTTTACTCAAGGGGCCGCAATGGCCAGGGCTGAGCCAGGCTGAAGCTAGGAGCCAGGAGTTTCTTCCAGGTCTCCCTCGCAGGTGCAGGGGCCCAGGGACTTGGGCCATCTTCTACTGCTTTCCCAGGCCATAGCAGGGAGCTGGATTGGAAGTGGAGCAGCCAGAGCAGGACAGGAACCGGCGCCATATGGGCTGCCGGCACTGCAGGTGGTGGAGGCACCTGCTGAGCCACAGCACCAACCTGCCCCCAGGACTGATTTTCAAGTCACTTTTGTGTGGCCCGTGAAGGATGTCCTACACTTCTGAATGTCCCCTGGCAGGAAGGGAAGCGCAGGGGTGCAGAGGCCCCAGCAGGCACCTGGGAAGTGGTAACTTGTGCTCTCCAGTTTGCACGGGAGGAGGCAGAGCCATCCCCAGGTGTGGGCGTGCAGGCCTGCGTCCATCTTTGCCCTGCCTTCTTCGCGGAAGTGTTTTCAGCCTGTCCTCCATGCTTCGTGAGCCGCGGTGCCGGCCTGTTGCTGATGTTTGTCTTGGCTAGAAGCACAGCCCTTCGCCACTGCATTTTCTCACGGGGTTCAAGCACGTCTCCCTCTGCGCCGAGTTGTCAGTTTGGGCACTTCCTCGGGGACCAGGTGCGACAGGTCCTCCAGGGGAGGCCTGGGAGCCCGCGGCATCCGGGAGCAGCCAGGACGCCTGAGCAAGGCAGGAGCCAGGTGTGCGTGTGGCCGAGTGGCTGCAGCACAGGCGAGGCAGGCCAGCAGCAAGGACGTGGCATGACGTCTGGGGCGCGTTGGGTCCGTGGAGCCTTTGCCCAGCGTGGGGTGGGCACGTGCTCCCCGTGGCTGGGACCGCGCAGCTGTCACAGATTAACTGCTCAGCAGGGCACATCTGGAGGTCCTGGGAAACCTCCGGATGCCTCGGGACGCTCTCTCACTTCAGTCCTGCTCTGGTTGCAGAGTACGGGGCCTGACCCGGTGCTGAGCCCTGCGTCAATCATTCCTACGCACCTGCCCTGGCCCCCGCTCCTGAGCCAGTGACCGTGTCCCAGCTCCGAGCAGAGCCCAGGCACCCAGGAAATCCCTGCTGAGCCCATTAATCAATTACATCATCTCCAAACTCAGGCTCATTCTTCTGAACATGAGCTCCCATTGAAAAACACATCAGACCGGGAATGTCTAGGTTGACTGAATTAGTATTGAACGTGGGACACACTCACGATGCTCCGTGTTTTGATGAGCTCACTTAATCAGGCCCCTGTACCAGCGAGGGGGTCACTAGGTATTGATCGTCCAGCAGACCATGCCTCGGAGCTGGGGGCAAAGCAGGCAGCGTCAGACACCTCCCACCCCAGAGGAGAGCGGGGACCGGGGGGCAGGGGAGACGAGGGGACAAGCCCAGCAAGCACCGGGGAGCAAACACAGGGCCTGCAGCCCTCCAGGGACCATCAGCCGTCGGGATTGTGACCCTTCCTCCTACAGTCAAGAGGAGAAACAACCCGCACTTAGTCACAGTTAGCAGGTGGCTCACCCCTCTGCACCACAGCGCCGGCCAAAGCTGGTTCCACTGGGTCCTCAAGGCTCATTCTCATTGCCCAGGAGTCGCAGCCTCTTCCCCTTTAAGGGTGGATGTCGTCCTGTTGTGTGGACCGCACCACACTCTGTCCACCCGTCCCCCAAGGGGCAGGCATCTGCGCTGTCTCCGTCTTTCAGTCCAGTTAATTACACTGCGTACAGAAATGAACCAATCCCATCCCCCTGAAACTCCCATTCCCTTGACCCCGGGTGTGCATGACTACGATTTCGCCGTCATCACGGGGGCACAGGTGACTCCTCTGAGCCGTCCCTCCAACCCACAGGTGCTGATCACCACATGGGAGCCCGAAGCCCATCACTCTTCACAGAGACATAAGGGTGGTGCGGCCTGGGGGGCGGGAAGTGCAGCCCTCCGCAGACAGTGGGGGCTCCTGGGGCTGCCTCTGGTTCCTGGTGACATCACAGCAAGCAGGTGCATTTGGGACCAGATGAAATTGTGGGTGGCTCAGGAGATGGTGCCATGGCTGAGCAGGGCAGAACCACACAGGGGACACCTCCCACTTCACACTGCTTTGCCTGAGGTGGTGAGGGGCCCGTGGGCTCCGTGCCGCCTGTCCGGCGTGCCCCGCTGCACCCTGCTATCCGTTACAGCATCAATGCCGGCTGCACCCCGCGACCCGCTATCCGTTACGGCGCAGTGCACGGGCCAGGCGCGGGCCAAGTGTCAACAGAAGGTGAGGAGGGAAATCAGCCGCAATCTACCGCTAATTACCCTGCCTCAGAGTTAATTAAATCCTTGTTAGGAACAGCGGGGTGGCTCCTAATTAAACTTGTCTAATAGCAGTGCCCTGACACTTCCTGACGTGGGGTTCCTGCCGGCTCGCAGCGCCCGCCCGGGCCATGATACCTGTCACGCCGCCGACCGCACGCAGCTCCGGGCGCCTGGCCTCCATGTTTTCTGTACTAATTTGCCACATATTGAGCACTTCACATGCGCTTAATTTACACACATTTAATTTGGGGGCTCCTAACGACGTTGTCATTCGCCTCTTTTTCCAAGAGGAGAAGAAACGGGACAGGAAATACCCAGAGTGCGGCAGCCGCGGTGGGCAGCGGGGCTGGTCTGGGGTCGTGCTCTCTGCCCCGTGCAGTGCAGACGAAGCTGCAGCCTCCTGGCCTCCCGCACAGGGCCCTGCAGCCCCAGCCCCGGCACAGCCAGGGGAGGCTGAGAGGCTGCTTCGAGTGGCGGGGACCAGAAATGCCCCCTGCTTCCCCTCCCCCTCCCTGGCTCTCCACGCGCCCGTGCCGAGGGCTGCATGCGGGACCCGCGCTCCAGGCAGCTGTCCACACTCCCCGCAGGCTGGTGGAGGCCAGTGCTCGGGTCTGTGCCTGAGTGGGAACAGGGGAGAAGGGGCCCTGGCTCGGGGCTGTGGCCGGGGCATTTGGGGAGGAGAGCAGCAGGGGAGGGAGGTACCTCGGCGCTGCTGCTCAGGCCACAGACGGCTGTGCTCAGAGAACCGGAGGACGGGGCTGCCGCTGGGGTCGTCCTGTAAATACCAGAAGTTTGGGGCTGCTTTTGGTGTTTTTAGGAAACAGGATTGCCTGCAGGGTTTCAATGCCTACCCCAAAACATAAACAATGGCAAAGCTGACCTCTGATGGGTTCTGCCATTCAGCTGCCGACTGTGGCACTTGGGTGACAGGGACACGAGGGTGGGCAGACGGCCCCAGCCAGGCTCTGCACGGTGTACGTGCACAGAGCAGGTGCTGCTGTGGCCGGCGCGGGAGAGGCCGCAGTGAGGTCGTTGTTGGCATTGGGAATGATCGCCGGCCTGTGCCCTCCGTAGTCCCCGTGGGCACCTGGGGCCCTGGCGCCACCCCTGCTGCTGCCCCTGGGGACATGGGCCCAGCACAGCTACCTCTGCTCCTTCCTTTGGGAGGCAAGGAGGAAACAAGGCTGCCCCCGGTACTTTCTGCCTTCTTGCCAAACAGCACGAATTAAGGACACCCGGCGGCACTGGGGTCTTCGCTGGCAAGAATGCTGGTGGAAACGTCAGTTAACCTTGGAAGACAGCTGACGGCGGGCTTACGTGCGAAGCCACCCAGACGCCAGCTCACCTGAGCAGGTGCCACGAGGGCTGTGGCCCAAGAAAGTGGCAGGAGTGCTTCGGAGGAAGTTCAAAGCTTCGGGAAGATGTCTCGTCACTTCCCCAGAGCGAGTCTGCCCGTTAGAACAGACTTGTACTTGTGCCAGGTGGCATCCTGGGATAGCCGGATCCAAAGGCGAAAATGACTCAAAGCAGCAAACACAGAAATTAATTTCAAGCTTTTGTTCTCATTCATTTTTTAAAATGATTTTTGTTTGATTAAATGAAAGCTCAGCCTGCAGGCCATTTTTTAAATTCAGAGGGCCTGACTGCACCCACGTGTCTGATTCTGCTTCGTGTCGTGTCAAAAAGATGGGAAGATGCTCCCCGGGCAGCGCGTCCGGTGCACGCCGTCCTCGTGCCACACGGCCCGCTCTGACGGCTTTTGTAGAACGTCCCTGCGCCCTGCCGAGCAGCCCGCACGGTGAGACGGAGCCGACGGCACAGCCGAGGGCAGGCAGTGCCGTGGTGGCGCCCGCTGGGCTCCGTCTTCTTCCAGTCACGCCCGGGGAGGAGGTTTGGAGCGGCCGGCGCTCCATGGTGTTTAACGTCTCGCTTCCAAGTCCCTGGCAAGATGAAAGTATCGCTGATTTGGAGCCGAAGAGCGCGTGGTTCAGACCGCACGTGCTGACCGGGGCCAGCTCCACGGCAGGTGTTGCCTCTGATGAAAGCGGCCTGCTTCTTGGGCATTCCTTTAAATGAAGCAAACCTTTTCCCAAGCAGCCCGCCCCGCGCCCCCTGGCTCCCCGCTCCGCACCCAGGAAAGACGAGCAGCGAATGAAATGCTCCGTAAGCTCGACGCCGAACTTCTGTGACAAAATGTGAATGAACGTGATGGACTTAATCGTGAGCGACGATTCCGCCGTGAATGGCTTATGGGCGCAGCGTGACAATGGATTCATCTGGCGTGGAGGCAGCAGATGGGAGTGCTGGTCTGTAGCTGAGCTTGATAGCGCTGCTGGAGTGAGTGAATCAGAGCTCCGGGATGAAGGAGCCAGGGGCGGGGGCCGGGGGCCTGGGTGTAGTGGGGGCCGGGGGGGGACCAGGGGCCTGGGTGTAGTGGGGCCAGGGGTAGAGGTGCCAGGGGCCAGGGCGTGGTGGGGCCAGGGCGTGGTGGGGGCCGGGGGGGGGGGGTGGGGGCCCAGGGGTGGAGGTGCCAGGGGCCAGGGCGTGGTGGGGCCAGGGGTGGAGGTGCCAGGGGCAGGGGCCGGGGGCCTGGGTGTAATGGGGGCCGGGGTGGGGGACCAGGGGCCAGGGCGTGGTGGGGGCCAGGGCGTGGTGGGGGCCAAATGCTCATCCACAAGTCTCGGAGGAGTCAGGCTTTGTGACTGGCACCGTGTAAACTGTGTTTTGTTTTTAAGATTTATTTATTTGAAAGCCAGAGCCTCAGAGAGAGTGGGAGAGAGAGATCTCCCATCGGCTGGTTCACTCCCCAGATGGCTGCAACGGCCAGGGCTGGGCCAGGCTGAAGTCAAGAGTCAAGAGCTTCATCTGGGTCTCCTATGTGGCTTCAGGGACCCAAGCACGTGGGCCGTCTGCTGCTGCTTTCCCAGGCCATTAGCAGGGAGCTGGATTGGAAGTGGAGCAGCCAGGACTCAAACAGGCACCCATGTGGGATGCCAGTGTTGCAGGTGGTGGCTTTGCCCGCTGTGCCACGACTCTGTCATTGAAGGGACTGGTCCGTGCCATGGGTGCCACAAGCACATTCCTACTACAGCTCAGGGCCTCTGCACCTGGCTGGGCAGCCTCCTCTGGGGATTGGCCTGTGCCTTCTTGGGCGTTGGGGAGCACCCCGGCCTCTCTTCCCCAATGCCAGGAGCTGCAGTCCCAGCCCCCAGTGGAGCTGATCAAAATGGTGACTCCAGACATCTCCAGATGTCCCTGGAGGAACGCTGCAGCCAGCGACAGCCCAGGTGCCGGAGCTCGGCAGGAGGGCGCCGTGAAGCTGACCAAGGACGAGGGCCAGGGTTAGCTGACCAAGGACGAGGGCCAGGGTGCCGTCCCGGGCCTGCCGTCTCTGTTCCTGGTTTCACCTGTGCCATTTCTGTGACTTTCAGAGGCCGCCTGAAAGTCTAGAAGCCCAGGACCCACAAACTCTCTGTTAACCCGATTCGCGAACCACATCTGCCTGCCGGCGTCGTGGGTGTGTTTACAGGCCGTGACCGCGCGGGGGGCTGTCCCTGTGCTGGGCAAACCAGAGCGTCCCAGTGTCGGCCCAGGGCTCAGGGAGCCCCTTCCAGGAGGAACGTTGCCCGCGAGGAAGTGGCGTCCCAGTGTCGGCCCGGGGCTCAGGGAGCCCCTTCCAGGAGGAACGTTGCCCGCGAGGAAGTGGCGGGTCCCTGTGTTCCCATGCCTGGGGGCTTCACACAGCCATCCGTCGCCAACCCAGAGTTCTTACACTTCTCACGGAGCGGCCTTCACGTTCAGACATACTGGAGACAGCCCAGTCCCTGCCAACATCTTCCTAACACTCAACACACAGTGAGGGAGAAGAGAGCGGTGTGAAAATCATGGCTGTGTGGATTCTGCTGGTGTGTCCCTCATGGGGGCCTGGGAGTGATCAGTAGAGGCCAGGCATGTATAGGTGACTCCAGGTGTCTGCCGGAGTACCCTGTGTTGAAACCTTAAATATGTCCTGATGGTTTGTTAAACCCGAACCAGGCACAGCTGGCTGGCTGGGTGGAAGAAAAAGGAGGGAGGGAGGGAGGAGAGGGAAACGGATGATGGGTGGGTGAATAAATGGGCATGATGAATAGGTACCTGGATGGATGGGTGGGTGGGTGGATTGGAGAGGGGTGGGTGGGTGGGTGGATGGATGGATGGATGGGAGAGGGATGGGGGATAGTGGATGGAATGGGATGGGTGCATGGATTAAAGAGGAATGAATGATGGGTAGTGGGTAGGCACATGGAGGCATGGGTGACTGGATGGATGGATGGGTGGATATAGGGATGGGTGATGCATAGACTGGAGAGAGGAATGGATGGGTAGATGACTGACGCGTGAATAGATAGATAGAGAATTATGAAGCTCTGCCTTTGTCCTCTATTTTCCTCTAAAAGAACACAAGAAGCCGGCCAGTGGTTGGCCGGCAGCAGGTGGACGAGGAGCTGGTGCCGTGCTTTGGGGGCTGGGGGATTCTCCCTCCTCTTGTGCGCTTTTCTGTGGCGTCCGCCTTTCCTTGCCATGTGTGAATTACCCTTAGACGGTGGGGGTATCTGGTTGGAGTGATAATGGGCTGTTCGCTTTCTTCCTTATGCTTCCAATATTTTTAATGACTAAACTGTGATAAATGAACCCTCTTGGGAGCTTCCTGCCACGTGACACGCTTGCAGGTCTCGCCTCATTACTGCTGAGTTCGACAGATACGCTCCCACTCTGTGCCCACTGGCTCCCTGATGGGCCTGGTTGTCTTCTTCCGTCTCTGGCCTTGCCTTCCTGTGACCCTGTGCTGGTCAGCCTGGGCCTGGGCCTGTCCCTGCCCACCCTGCTGTGCCCACATCTCACTCTCTTGCTCCACGCCGCGGCTCTGACTGCCCACTATGTGCCTGTGGTCAGCAGTCTCCCTCCCAGCACGGAGCTGGGCACGGGGAACGTAGAACGGGCTTTCGCGACAGGTGCACAGGGGCCCCAGCCCAGCCGCCCCATGCCTCCATCACCATGGCCTATGTCTTTGTCCCTGTGCCGTCCACCCCGGCTCACACAGGCATTCAGGTGGAGCATGGGGCTGCTCGGCGTGGCGCTGCCATCCGGCACACCGAGGGCACAGAAGTGTGTGGAGCGTGAAGAGGGTGTCCTCTGCACCGCCCAGCTTCTGCGGGCAAAACTCTGCTCGGCTCTGGGGCCTGGGAACGCGGCTGCCCTGCATCTTGCCCAGGGTAGGGCCCCCGGTAGCTCGGGCCCAGCTCAGACAGCCCGGAGCCACTCCGCGCGCTGGCCCCGCCATGGCCCCGGCGCTCCCTTCACATCCGCCTCCATTCTCTGCTGTTGCCCTGGTGCCTGCGGGGCAGCCCGAGCCGCCCCTGTCCTTTGGCGAAAGGTGAACGAGGAGATGGAAGCGCAGGTGCCCGGTGCCCTCAGGCAGGTGCGCACTGCTCCTATGGCAGGAGCCGTGTCTCAGAGGGCCCAGGCAGCTCGCTGGCTCTGCTCATGCCCTGTGGGGATCACAGTGCCTGACCTCTGATCTCTGACCTCCGACCTCCTCGCCCCCGGCTGCCGTCGCCTTGTCCCTCCATGTGCAGACGTGTCTTACTTGGCTCCCTGGATGCCAGTGCTGAGGTGGGACGTGTGCTGGTGACCACTGCTCCCGTGGGGGCAGAGGGTGCCGTGTGGAGTGAAGGCGGCCCCGTCTCCTGCAGAAGAACCAGAGCTCTCGGCTGGGGGCTGGCGCAGCCCAGAAACCCTGCCCAGGAGGCCTGAGCATGGCCTGGGGTCCATTGCCCATCGCGTCGCCTGGTTGTTGGGGACACAGCAGGGACAACAGCACTGGGCAGCCGGCCGGTTCCCCTGCAGCCCCCGAAGCTCCAGTCACCGCCAGTCACCCAGGGGCTGAGGCATCACGTGTGTTTGCACAGAGCGTCCTGCCTTCCCCTGCCTGGCGCTGTCCCTGGGGCGCGGGCAGCCCTGGAAGCAGCCCCACCGACCGGAGCTGGGACCGTCCACACACGGCCTGGGGATGGGGCAGGGAGGAGCCCAGGTCTAGCTCTGCAGGGAACTCCGTGCAGCCACCGCAGGGAAGGGCACCACAGGGGACCCACAGGCCCAGCGTGGCAGCTGCAGCCCGCACCGTGGAGAGAGGCGGCCTTGTCACCACGGGCACCGCCACCCTGGCTGCCTGCTTGGCAAGGCTCCCCTGGGCCGTCTCCTCCGTCTCTGGGTGTCCCTGGGGCGTTGTGACAACGTGCCGAGATGCCAAGGTGAATCCCCAAGGGAGTCTGTGTGAGTGGCGGCCCCGTCACGTCTGTGTCTGCACTCGGACCCCAGGCCCCCAGACCGCCCATCAGCAGCCCTGTCGGGGGGGGAGGGGAGTGGCAAGCTTGGACGCCTGCCTTCTGATGGACGCATGGTGATTTCCCCCCTTGCTCCCGGGACGTCAGTGTTCACTGGCGTGGGCGCAGCCCAGGGGCTCAGCGTGGGTCCCTGGATTGAGCTCTGGCCAAGCAATCTCTCCTCCTGAGGTTTTTAAATTCCTAACCTCACTCTGCAATCCACAGCTGACAAAAGTTGCACGTGTGGACAGACACAACCGAGGTGCCCTGGCACTGCCCCCGTGCATGGCCAGCGAGCCTGTTGGACAGCAGGGCATGGCCTGGGGGTCCTCAGCTGGGAGCCAGTAAAGGGGGAAGCAGTGCAGCCGTGGCATGCCCGTCTCTGCCCCACACCGGCTCTGACCTGCGCACTTGCTCCTGGTGATTCCATAAGACACCGACGACGCCTTCGCCCTGTCCCCAAGCACGCAGCCTCACGGGAACCAGCCCGGGGCGAGGGGGCGGGGCACCGGGAGCAGACGTGCAACTTGGGCCCTGACCCATGACTCAAGGAGGAAATGGTTTCGTCCTCACCCACAGCAACGTCCTGTGTGCACGGTGTCGAGTGGAGCCGTCTCTCAGCCGCTGCTCACTGTGGCTGTAGCTGTGTGACCTTGAAATACCTGGCAACTGGGGCCAGCACCGTGGTGCAGTGGGTAAAGCTGCTGCCTGCAGTGCCGGCATCCCATGTGAGTGCCGGTTCAAGTCCTGGCTGCTCCTTTTCGATCCAGCTCTCTGCTATGGCCTGGGAGAGCAGCAGAAGATGGCCCAGGTCCTTGGGCCCCTGCACCCATGTGGGAGACCCAGAAAAAGCTCCTGGCTTCAGATCAGTGCAGCTCCAGCCATTGCAGCCAACTGGGGAGTGAGATGGTGGATGGAAGACCTACCCACCCTTTGCTTCTCCTTCTCTCTCTATCCCTGACCTTCAAATAAATAAGCAAATCTTTACAAAAAAAAAAAAATACCCAGCAAAAGGCAGACGAAGAGAGCACCTGTGCTATGGCGTAGCAGGTAAAGCTGCCACCTGTGATGCCAACATCCCATATGGGTAGTGGTTTGAATCCCGGCTGCTCCACTTCTGATCCAGCTCCCTGCCAATGGCCTGGGAAAGCAGCAGAAGATGGGTCAAGTGCTTGGGCCCCTGCACCCACATGGGAGACCTGGAAGAAGCTCCTGGCTCCTGGCTTTGTCCTGGCCCAGCCCTGGCCGTTGCAGCCCTTTGGGGAGTGCACCAGCAGATGGAGGGTCTCGCTTGCTTTCTCTGCAACTTTGACTTTCAAAAAAATAAAATAAATTTTAAAAAATATAAAAGCAGACCCACAGGTCAGTATCCATGGGCGCCATCGTGTGATGCCAAACCAGCTCTCGCCTCGAGCTGCACTTGGTGACTGGCGTCACCCAGGTCACAGCAGTCCCTGCACCCTATTATGGTTGTGCTGATCACAGAGACGGGGCCCTGCCCAGCTGAGAGCGTCACTGGACTCTGCCCCAGAGGCACAGGCCCGGGACCCCCAGGAGGCGCAAGCCTCCCACCCACCTGCCCCTGCCACAGACCCTCAGGCACCTCCTCCGGGCCTCAGCGAGAAAGGAGGAGGCTTCCCTGGGCCGCCAGGTTTGCCCTGCTCTACCTCGTTATCACCCAGCTCGGGGGACCAAGCCATGAGTCACACGCTCCACACGCGTGTTCCCGGCACAGGGACAGCACACACTGGTGCAGAGCAGGCACTGAGCCTGGCTAGGACTGTGTGTGCCGGGGTCCCAAGTCTACCCGCAGCTCCCACGGGCGCCGCTCAGCACGGTCGGAGCCCCACCCGCCCAGCAGAGGGTGGGTGGTCCCCAGTCTCCAGGGCGCCACTCAGCCTGGTCGGAGCCCCACCGACCAGCAGAGGGTGGGTGGTCCCCAGTCTCCAGGGCGCTGCTCAGCCTGGTCGGAGCCCCACCGACCAGCAGAGGGTGGGTGGTCCCCAGTCTCCAGGGGCGCATGCGGTTCTAGAATCTCTCCCAGGTGCCCTGGTCTGCTTTTGTTTGGAGGTCCCGGGGCTGTGACTCTTTGCCGTGCTCGGGCACTGGGGCTGGGTCGCGGTCGCCAGACCAGCACTGTCAGCTGTGCCCTACGCGGGAGGAGCCACAGCTTGGAGGAAGAGGAATGGTGGAGGTGATCTCAGCGCCCTCTCGCTGAGTGACGTGAAAACCCACACAAAGACCTGCTCACGGGTTCTGGCAGCTTTGTTTGTATTTGACGTCACTCAGAGCAGCACCCACCCATGGCGCGGCAGGTTCAGCCACTGCCTGCAACGCCGGCATCCCGTCCCGAGCGCTGCTCCACTTCTGACCCAGCTCCCCGCCGGAGCCCCTGGGGAGGCAGGGGATGGTGACTTGAGTGCCTGGGGCCCTGCTGTCCACATGCGAGGCCCAGATGCAGCTCCTGGTCCTGGTCTTTGGCCTGGCCCAGACCCGGCAGTTGTGACCATTTGGGGAGTGAATTAGATGATGAAAGATCCTCTCTCTCTCTCTCTCTCTCTCTCTCTCTCTCTCTCAACTAAATAAGTAGCAAATCTATCTGTCATACAAAAGGAGAGCTTGGAAGCCACCAGCATGTTCAGTGGGGAATGGATGAATCGGCTGTGGCACACGCAGAGTGCGGTGACCTTCCAGGAGAAGCTACAGGCCGCAAGGCCAGCCAGACGTCAGCCCTCCCTGTGGTTGCACGGAGGGGACAAGTAGGAGCAGCACAGGGAATCTGTGAGCAGAGAAACCATTTTGTATTGTGTTACAGTGGACATGTGTCTGTGTGGTCACAGTGAAGGACACGTGTCCGTGTGGGGTCACAGTGGAGGACCTGTCACTGTGTGGGGTCACAGTGGAGGACATGTGTCACTGTGTGGGGTCACCATGGAGGACATGTGCCATGTGTGGTCACAGTGAAGGACACGTGTCAGTGTGTGGGGTCACAGTGGAGGACACGTGTCCGTGTGTGGGGTCACAGTAGAGGACATGTGTCACTGTGTGGGGTCACAGTGGAGGACACGTGTCCATGTGTGGGGTCACAGTGGAGGACACGTGTCCCTGTGTGGGGTCACAGTGGAGGACACATGTCAGTGTGGGGTCACAGTGGAGGACACGTGTCGGTGTGGGGTCACAGTAGAGGACACGTGTCCCTGTGTGGTCACCATGGAGGACACGTGTCAGTGTGGGGTCACAGTGGAGGACATGTGTCACTGTGTGGGGTCACAGTGGAGGACACATGTCGGTGTGGGGTCACAGTGGAGGACACATGTCAGTGTGGGGTCACAGTAGAGGACACGTGTCAGTGTGGGGTCACAGTGGAGGACACGTGTCAGTGTGGGGTCACAGTGGAGGACACGTGTCCCTGTGTGGGGTCACCATGGAGGACACGTGTCAGTGTGGGGTCACAGTGGAGGACCTGTGTCACTGTGTGGGGTCACAGTAGAGGACACGTGTCCCTGTGTGGTCACCATGGACGACACGTGTCAGTGTGTGGGTTCACCATGGAGGACACGTGCCGTGTGTGGTCACAGTGAAGGACATGTGTCAGTGTGTGGGGTCACAGTGGGGGACACGTGTCAGTGTGTGGAGTCAGCATGGAGGACACGTGTCCGTGTGTGGGGTCACAGTAGAGGACATGTGTCACTGTGTGGGGTCACAGTGGAGGACACGTGTCACTGTGTGGGGTCACAGTGGAGGACACGTGTCCGTGTGTGGGGTCACAGTAGAGGACATGTGTCACTGTGTGGGGTCACAGTAGAGGACACGTGTCAGTGTGGGGTCACAGTGGAGGACACGTGTCGGTGTGGGGTCACAGTAGAGGACACGTGTCAGTGTGGGGTCACAGTGGAGGACACGTGTCGGTGTGGGGTCACAGTAGAGGACACGTGTCCATGTGTGGTCACCATGGAGGACACGTGTCAGTGTGGGGTCACAGTAGAGGACACGTGTCAGTGTGGGGTCACAGTGGAGGACACGTGTCAGTGTGGGGTCACAGTAGAGGACACGTGTCCCTGTGTGGTCACCATGGAGGACACGTGTCAGTGTGTGGGTTCACCATGGAGGACACGTGCCATGTGTGGTCACAGTGAAGGACACGTGTCAGTGTGTGGGGTCACAGTGGGGGACACGTGTCAGTGTGTGGGGTCAGCATGGAGGACACGTGTCCGTGTGGGGTCACAGTGGAGGACATGTGTCAGTGTGGGGTCACCATGGAGGACACGTGTCCCTGTGTGTGATCATAGTGAAGGACACGTGTCGGTGTGGGGTCACCCTGGAGGACACGTGCCCCTGTGTGTGGTCACAGTAGAGGACACATGTCCCTGTGTGGGGTCACTGTGGAGGACACGTGTCCCTGTGTGGGGTCACAGTGGAGGACACGTGTCAGTGTGGGTCACAGTGGAGGACACGTGTCCGTGTGTGGGGTCACAGTAGAGGACATGTGTCAGTGTGTGGGGTCACCATGGAGGACACGTGTCAGTGTGGGGTCACAGTAGAGGACACGTGTCGGTGTGGGGTCACCATGGAGGACACGTGTCAGTGTGGGGTCACAGTGGAGGACACGTGTCCCTGTGTGTGGTCACAGTAGAGGACACATGTCCCTGTGTGGGGTCACTGTGGAGGACACGTGTCCCTGTGTGGTCACCATGGAGGACACGTGTCAGTGTGGGGTCACAGTGGAGGACACGTGTCCCTGTGTGGGGTCACAGTGGAGGACACGTGTCAGTGTGGGGTCACAGTGGAGGACACGTGTCCGTGTGTGGGGTCACAGTAGAGGACATGTGTCAGTGTGTGGGGTCACAGTAGAGGACACATGTCGGTGTGGGGTCACAGTAGAGGACACGTGTCCCTGTGTGGTCACCATGGAGGACACGTGTCCCTGTGTGGGGTCACAGTGGAGGACACGTGTCCGTGTGTGGGGTCACAGTAGAGGACACGTGTCCCTGTGTGGTCACCATGGAGGACACGTGTCCCTGTGTGGGGTCACAGTGGGGGACACGTGTCCGTGTGTGGGGTCACAGTGGAGGACACGTGTCCCTGTGTGGGGTCACAGTGGAGGACACGTGTCCGTGTGTGGGGTCACAGTGGAGGACACGTGTCCCTGTGTGGGGTCACAGTGGTGCACACATGTCTCTGGTGTCACAGTGGAGGACGTGTCATCATGCGATATCACAGCAGCACACATGTGTCACTGTGTGGGACCACAGTGTTAGACGTGTGTCCATGCACTTGTGTCCCAGCCCATTGACCCACAACACTGGGATTGACCTGTGAGTGGTGTGGCTGCATCTGCCTGGGAGCCGAGGCCTCTGCCGGGTGCTGACACTGGGGGAGGGCACATGGAAGTTGTGAACCTCACTCTCAGCTTTGCTGTGAACCTGAAACCGCTCCAAACATGGAGTCCGTGAATTCAGGTTTTAACAATCAGGTTTTTCCCAACCAGTGCTGGGTGTCCGGTGAGCCTGGCTCGGAAGCCCCGGACTCTGCCTCGGCACTCAGGCTCGGCACCTGCTGGGAGGGAGCTGGGGAAGGCTGAGAGCAGCTTGGACCCTTGGGCCTGGGTCCCAGCGAGAGAGACGTGGCCACCCTGGTGTCTCCAGGCACCGGCCTGCTGCCCACGGAGTCAGCGCTGCTCTGTGAGCCCGGACGCCGGCACGCGGGCGTCTCTTGCTGATGGTGCCCGCTCTATCTGAAACACATCGTGGGTGACCCGTTTACCTGGGGTCCGGTGCGCGTGGCCTGTGCTGTTCCGGGTTTCGTCTCAGGGTGGGTTTCCCACTGGAGCAGTGGCCCCTAGCAGGTGTGCGGTTCATAGCCACTGACCTGAGTGGTGACTGTGTTATTTCTAGAAAGGCCTTGTCTTCGGGCAATTAAGTAGATATCCAGACATTTTCTCTCTTTCGTTTTCAGAAATTTCCTGACTTTGGTATTTAATAAGCTAGGAATTTAAAAGTCTTAGAAAAACAGTTGATTTTAAACATCATTATTTAACAGCAGAATAGGCTGCTCTCTCTCTGAGAACTTTTTATAGGGCATTTTAGCCGCCAGCTGCTCTATGACAGTTAAGCGTGATGCCCCGAGTGGCCCTGAGAAGGGAGCAGCGCGGTCCTCCTGGCCATGGGCGGTCAGCAGTGACGTCCTGAAGGCGGCCGTCCCCGAGCCCATGGTGGGCATCTCGATGGCTTCGTCCTAAGCTCAGCAGCTCCCCAGACCTGTTCCACGCACCACCTGCCAGCCCTGGAGGTCCAGGGCTCGGGCTCGGAGGAGCTGTGTCCACTCCGTGGGGGCACACAGCTGGACCTCACACCCAGACCAGCAAGGTGGGAGACCCTCTGGGGACAGGGCCATACCCTGGTTGCTGGGGTCTCAGAGTGACACCGCGAGGGTCCTGATCCCAGCCAGCCACTGCTTTCCCACAGAGGGGCAGGGCGGTTTAAGCTGGCCTTATCTGAAGTGCTAGGGTTCGGCGTCCCAGGTTGTGGAGTATTTATATACAGGTAACAGGACCTCCTGGGGGTGGGGCCAGCTCTAAACACATCGTTCACTTCGTTTCTCGGCAGCCTGTGTAATATTTGTAATAATTTGTTCAGTCTGGGGTTTTGCACCTTTGGTGTCTGGTTGGTGCTCAGAACGCCCTGGATTCTGGCGTGTTTGGGCCGGTGAACTTTTGCACGAGGGACGCTCAGCCGGGGGCGGCCGCCTTATGCAGGGAGCTGGGCGGGGTGGGGGCTCGGACACGGCACACGCCCAGTGCCAGCCTCTGCCACTCCCTCCCGCCACGGTGGCACCAGCAGTGGAGCCGCTGATAAACTGAAAGAAGCAGCTGGTGTTTAGGAAGTGGAGACAACAACAAAAATGAAATGGAGAACCGAAAAGAAAAAGAAAAAAGCAGAAAGCCACGGAGGAGGCCGGAGGGCCGGGAGCCAGAGCCCCATGATAACAGAGTGATGAATGGAGGCAGCCCGGGAGCCTTGGAACGAGCGCGTCTGGTGTCGTGCGCCAGGACGCACGGCTGCAAGCAGCGTCACAGCGCACTGGGGGAGTGGGAGAGGAGAACGTGGTCCCGACGGGTCTGCTCTAATCCCGTGA
Organism: Lepus oiostolus; assembly: GCA_036325905.1. NCBI lineage: Eukaryota > Metazoa > Chordata > Mammalia > Lagomorpha > Leporidae > Lepus > Lepus oiostolus. The sequence goes on along the minus strand of CM070797.1, from coordinate 1,596,690 downwards.
GCAAGCAGTCCCCAGTGAGGACTGTGCGTGTTTCCTTCTCCTCCGGTCGCTTTCCCCGGGAGACAGAAATCCCTGCTGGACCAGCTGAGCCTGCCGTGAGCCGGTCCCGTGGAGTGAGACCTGGGAGCTGCAGCGTGAGGCGCTGGGCCCGGCTGGGCTCTTGAGAGACGGTGGGATCGGAGTGAGGATGGCCAAGTTCCCTTCCCCGGCGTTCACAGAGAAGAACCCGGTCCCGTGGGACAGCGTGCAAACCGCGGAGACGCCTGCGGGGACCGGCTAAGGGGCGGAGTCACACTCCTGCCGAGAACCCCAGAACACAGGCAACACCCTCCATCCCGAGCGCCCAGAGCGGGTCTGCTGATCACCGTCATGGAGGCTGCAGCTGACCGCCTACGCTGGGGACGTTTTCTCTTGGGAAGCGTGGATGCCAACGGGCATAGTTACCATGGGCATTCTGAAGTTGGAGAACCGGAGACCAGGAAGCAAGATACCTTCCCGCACCCCGCCAATCCCTCAAACCTCAGGAGAGAGCTGGAGTGTGCCCGCCCCTCCCCCGCCACCGCGGCTCCCACCGCCGCCCAGCCACCTGCCAAGGCAGCGCAGCATTGCCACATTGTCGCCGTGCGTTCTGGGCCCCACAGCCGCTGTGGAATCTCCGGTGGCTTCGGCGGGAAGCCTCCTGTGGAGGCCGAGAAGGAACTGGAGAGCCCAGCTTGTGGTTCCTCACCTGCCAGTCAGCCCAGTTCTACGAGCTGGACAGGAAGCGGCGGGAGGGGTCTGGGGGGAGGCGGTCGGCCACCACGGGCATCCCATCCCGGAGCGGAGCCCCGGCTGCTGTGCTTCCCTGCGCTGACACACACCTGGGGAGGCAGAGCAAGATGGCCTGAGTGCCCGGGCCTCTGACCCCACATGGGCGACCGCGATGGAGGCCTGGCCCAGCCCTGGCCGCTGCAGCCGTTTGGGGGGTGAGCCAGAAATGGAAGGTCGATCTCGATCTCTCTCTCTCTCTCTCTCTCTCTCTCTCTCTCTCTGTTACTGTGCCTTTCAAATAAATAAATAAATAGGTAAACAAGAAGCAGGTGTGTGTTTACGGGAAGTCTGCGCTCGGACCACTGAGCTGGCCCAGAGCTCGGACGTCTCCCCCATTTGTCTACACTGATGGCGAGCGTGTGAGACTTCTCCATCTCACATTTCTCTGAGAATCAGAACGCTTGGGCCACGGGGCTGTGGGGCTTCTCCGGGCTCTTCAGCTGCCAGGCTCCAGGCCCACACACACACACCCACACACCAGGGTGCACACACACACACCAGGGCCCATACACACACACCAGGGTGCACACACACACACCAGGCCTCCCCACACACATACACCAGGGTGCACACACACACATACCAGGCCTCCCCACACACATATCCAGGGTGCACACACACACACCAGGGCCCATACACACACACCAGGGTGCACACACACACACCAGGGCGCACACACACATATCCAGGGTGCAAACACACACACCAGGGCCCATACACACACACCAGGGTGCACACACACACCAGGGCACACACACCAGGGCGCACACACACATATCCAGGGTGCACACACACACCAGGGTGCACACACACACACCAGGGCTGCTGTGAACTCGATGGCCGCTGGGGCTTGGGTCCCACATGAGGCGGGTGACACGGCATAGCTGCACAGGCACCCAGCCTCAGCCAGGTGCCGGGGACACACGCACCTCGGGGTGCAGCCCGGGTCTTGTTCCGTCTGTGTCCTGGAGCCCAGGAGGAGGCGGGCTCAGAGGCAGGACACACACGGGGCTGAGCAAAGCACCCCGGAGGCTTCCTGAGACCCCCAGGCGGGGTTCAGTTCCCTCCTTCGCAGCCATAGAGGCCTGGAGCGGCCCCTGGGAGGTGAGGGCAGCCCCGCCCTCGGCACCGGCTCACCAACACCTTCCCATGCCGCCACAGAGCGACTCTCCTCTCTCTCTTTCTCTCTCTCTCCCTGTCTCTTTTTCTCTCTCTCTCGATTAGAGACGCAGGGAGGTAGGCAGACAGCTGTCCCATTGGCTGGCTCACTCCCACAAGCCTGCGATGGCCAGGACTGAGCTGGGGCTGAGCCAGGAACCAGGCACTCACGCCGGGTCTCCCACCCAGGTGGCAGGGACTTCGCTCCTTGAGCCATTGCTGCTGCCTGCCAGGGGTGCGTTAAGGCGTCAGGAGCCAGAGCTGGGCCTGGAACCCGGGGCCTCCCCTGTGGACGTGGGCATCCTGGCCACAAGGCCAAACGCCTGCCCCCTTCCTCCAGGAGGAGGGCTCAGCCAGCCCCATCAGAGCCAGGACAGGTGTCAAGGGCCACACCTGCGACTTCATCGTCTGAGGCACTGCAAGCAGCTCATGAAGACGGGAGTGAAACGATGAGTTTGACATCTACGACAGCTTTTTAAATAATGTGCATTTTCTGCAAGCCGCGTGGAGTCCCCTCGTGTTTCCCCGTCTGCTCTCCCTGTGTCCGCAGGCTGACCTGTCTCTTCCCGTCTTTGTAGACGACTCTGCTACAGCACTAGTGTCACATCGCCACGCCTGTGAACTCCGGCATTTGTCACGGCGTCGGCTTTGAAACCACCCGGAGAGCCCCACTGCGGACCCTGCTCGCTGCTGCTGTCTGCGTCCATCGCAGGACAGAGGTCACTGTCAGTTTTACAAGCGTCTCGTGACGAAATCCACATCTCACAGACCAGCGGCTGGAGACTGGGTGGGCTTTTCTGGGGCTCGGGGGTCTCTGGAGCACAGGTGTGACCGAGGGCGCGGCTGGGAGCTAAGGAAGCCCTTGGGCCCCTGGCTCCCGCCTGGGACACGGAGCAACCCCCCTGGCCAGGCCGGGCGCTCGGACCCTCCGGTAGCTGGAGCCGCCAGCTGTTGGCTTGCTTGCTTGCTTTCTCTCTCTTTTAAGATTTATTTGTTCAAAAGTCAGAGTTACGGAGAGAGGGGTACAGATAGAGATCTTCTATCCTCTGGCTCACTCCCCAGATGGCCACAACGGCCAGGGCTGGGTCAGGCCAAGCCAAGAGCCAGGAGCTTCTTCTTAGTCTCCCAGGTTGGTGCAGGGGCCCAAGCATTTGGGCCATCTTCCACTGATTTTCCAGTCCATTAGCAGGGAGCTGGGTCAGAAGTGGAGAAGCTGGGACTCGAACCAGCCTCCATATGGGATGCCGGCCCTGCAGGCGGCAGCTTTACCTGCCCTGCCCGCCACGGTGCCAGCCCTGGCTTTTTTCATCCTCACTTGATAAATCGGAGAGGAAAACGAATGTTTGGCACCAGATACCTAGATAGACTAAGCACGGGCTGGCCTCCCTTGTCCCACTCAGCCCTGAACATGGCCTTGAGAAGCCCCCGACCTCTGCCAGCCACCTGCCACCCCAGGGGGCTGAGCGAGCCTCGGTGAGGACACAGGCCCGACACCCCCGAGCCTGCCCCTGGGCGCCCAGCACAGACATGACAAGGGCGTCCTGCCTGGGTTTTCTCCCCTCGTGTTCTCGGCACACGGAGACACACTCTTCCTCCAGGCTCTGGGTGCAGCGGGCAGGCACATGGGCGCCGTCCAGGGCCGTGGGAACTCTCAGGTCTCCCACATGCCCAGTGAGGGACACTCCAAAACAGGCCGAGTGGCCCAGCTGCAGGGCTCCGCCGTGTCTGTGCCACGGGCGTCCAGCCTGCACACCAGAAGGGAGCCGGGTTCCGTAACGCCGTCACCACAAGCCAGCCACGGAGCGGGAGCCCACGGTTCACAAGGAGCAAGGCCCTTTCTCGGTGTGCGGCCGGTCCTGTTTGGCAGGAGCCTCCGCTAAGCGGGAAGGATACAGCCATGGCCTGACCTCCCGTGGGTGGGCCGTGAGCGGATGGAGCCTCCCCGTGACCTCAGTAGCCACGGAACGACCAGCTCCTGTCCTGGGGGCTGGCCCTGGCCTGCAGACACCCACTGCGGCCCCTGCACTGGCTCGGGAAGGCTGTCTCTGAGCCTTCCAGAAACTCGGCAGTGGAGGGCCTGGTGCCCTCCAAGTGGAAGAGTCTAGAAAATTGCTAGAAGCATTAGGCGGGCTCGCCTTCTGCCTGGGAGCCTGGGCAGCAGTGTGTGTTCCTGGCCGGGGCTTCCCGAGAGAACCTTCTAGAAGTGCCTCAGGCCCACGGCGGGGTTGCTGGCTGGGGAGAGGATGGGGGGGGCCTCATCCGAGCCCTGTGGAACCCAGGCAGCCAGGGCTTCCCTCCCAGGGCCCAGGGCCGGTCGGCTGCAGCCTGGCCCCGCTGCCCGCGTGCCATTCAGCCCGTCTGCCTTTGTTTGCCTGCAGCCCGCGCAATGCATCATTTATAAGTGTGTCCTACCTCTGCACATCCAGCCAGCGCTGGCCGCCGTGAATGGGCCCTGTGAATCCTGCCAAGACACTGTGCTTTGTTCAGCACTATTCCTCACAATAGACACCACACTTTGCAAGTAATTTTAAAAAGGGAATCAAAATAGTGGTACTTTTACCCTTTGTCTGCTTTATACCACAGTGCATTCTCTGTCTCTATTCAGCTGCTCCCATTATACTGACAAATTAAATAAACCACTCCACCGCAGAAAGCCCGGGCAGGCAGGACCTCACTCCAGCGCAGCCCCGGGAACCCGGGACCAACGTGGAGGTGGTCTCTGCTGGCGATGCCGGCTAACTTCCGTCAGGAGCGAAGGGCCAGACGTGGGGGCGCTTCAGAACTTGAGCCAGCCGAGCGTGCGCCGCGTGGCCTGGGAACGCCAGCGGTGAGTTGGGGAGCCCGGCCGCGCCAGGCCGGGGCCCCCTCAGCGCACCCCGAGCCCTCTCTCCCTCTTAGAAGGCGTGCTCCCGTTCGCGCCTCTGCTCACCGCCGAGCTCTGCGTGCCCCGTGCCTCCGCGTGGCCTTTCAGCCCTGACCTTCTGGAGTTTGGGGTTGCGGCACTCAGCCTGCTTCGAGTGGGGGGTTCACAGCAGGAGCGGGAACTCGGGGACGAGGCTCCCCTCACTTCTGGCCGTGAAGCATTGCCGTGAGCCCGGGAGGAAAGCAAGTTCGTCCGGGAAGGATGGGCTCCACAGTGAACTGATGTGAAAACAAAACGAGCAGACTTGTGTGGAAGCGCGTGCACCTGGACTCCGTCTCAGCTGAAGCTGAGGTAAGACGGCTGCGCCGCTCCTCCTGCCTTGGCTGTTGCAGAAATGACCGACCGAGGCCGAGCGGGGATCCCACGCGCCCTGGCACAGGCGCTGTCCCCTCTCGGCAGAACAGGTGGAGTGGGGGCGGGAGGGGGGGGCAGAGAGCAGAGTGGGGGCTGGGCGGGGGCAGGCAGGGGCTCCCAGCAGCCTGATTTCCTTATGAAAACAGCACCAGTAAATGCCAGTTCCAGGACGGCTTTGAAGACCGCGGGCCCCAGCCAGGGCGGCCGCATCTCAGACGCAGCCTGGAGGGGCTCTGTGTTCCAACAGAGGCGTCCCCGGGCGCTAGAGTCACAGGGCGGCCCAGGCAAAGGGAAATATTGAGTTGCAGGGGCTTGAACAGAACCATCAGGGTTCATCTTTTATTACCAAAGACAGACTTGAAAAAGCCCAGGTGAAATTTCCCTCCATTGTCCGGGAAAATTCTCTGTAATTTGCCCCCAGGGAAATCGGAGCGCCTCGCGGCCAGGGCCCCCACCCCCGCCTCCCCTCTGTCCATCTCTCTCCTGCTCTCTCGACGCAAATGTCTCCGGGGTCCCTGGAGAGCCGAGTGGGCGAGAGGGGACGGAGAAGGTCAGGGTTGCCCACTGTGGCCTGACTTTTAAGCTAAAGAGGTTTTTCTTTCTCTTGTTGCCATGTCAGGTCTAATTTGGCGGCATTAGGCTAAGGGGTGGGCCTGCTCCCGACAGGAGGGGGTTAAATGGGATTACAAGCTTTGCAGGCTGTCAGCGGCTACGGCTGCCTGCCGATGGTAAATTGCGATTTAATGGTCAGCTTTATCTGTGCAGTATCAGTGGAAATCTGCCGTTTTCAGCAACTTAATTGGCACTGTGTTTGCAGGAGTTTTTCGGGGAGGTAGGAGAGCTGGCCAGATTCTAGCTCTGGGTTATTCGGAGACGGGGCTGGCGGCGTGCCAGTGGGGATCGGCGGCGTGTTTTGTCTTTCCGGAGCCTGGGAAGCTCATGAATGGGCGAGATGCTGAATTCTGCTGCGAAACCCGAAACCTTCTAGAACTATTCGCAGGGTCTGATGTAGCACCGAGAGTATTTATAGATGGGATAAACAAAGAGGAACAGTTGCTATCACAACATCTGTGCGGTGTCTGATCCGAAAGGCGGAGCCGTGAGGAGGCTCGGCAGGACAGGCACCGCGCACAGATGGAGCCGGCGCAGGCATGGCAGCACTGGAGTGACACCTGTGGCGGGGCGCATGCATGGGTGGGGGTGCCCTGCAGGGGGGCGTGGCGAGGGGCAGGGAGCTGCCTGGTGCCTGAGTCGGAGCCGAGTTAAGGCTGGACCGGGGGATGCTGACCACATGCCGTCAAGTCACCCGTCGGGCCCTCAGTTCCCGGCGATTCCGTGCAGGGCGTCCAGGACCGAGGCTCTGAGGGCGAGCGCGGTGCGTGGGGAGGCCCTCTACGCTTACCTGTGGGGACAAACGGTTCTGGATGCCGGCGGTGGCCGGTGGGGCTGTGTCCACGCCAGGGTAGGGATGGGTGACGGTGTGGGATCCTTGCAGAAGGAAGAACACAGACCCCAGCATTGTCTGTTCCCAGTTAGGGTCAGTCCGGAAAGTTCAGGATTAGTACATTTAATATCCTGTCAAAATTCCCCGCTAATGAATCCTGCCGGCACCGCAGCCGGCGAGATAGCGCGGCTAATTTATCAGCAAGGAATTGTGCTGTGCTGGCACCGGCAGGCTGGGCCGGAGCCGGCGGAGGGCGGTTCCCACCCGCACGGAGGTGGCCCCGGAGGGCCTCCGCTGCTCTCTGGGCCCCCGGCCCGCCATCTCCAAGCGGCCGAGCCACAACACAGGTGATCCTTGCGGCTGGAAGAACTGGGGAAAATCCAGTCCTAAAATGCTCTTTTCCCAGCTGTTGGATGCCTCAGTATCTACATTTTCATCATCATAAAAAAAGAGGGCAGGAAGGGGGATGGCAGCGCCCCTGGCGAGCCGTGGTGTGGGCTGCGCGGCCGCCCGGCAGCCTGGCCTGGGTGGGTCTAGCTGCGGGGGGATGCACAGCCTGGCGCTGCTTGCGAGGGCCACTGAGCCCAGAAAGTTCCTGTGCGATTTGCTCGAGGTTCTGCACCTCTCTAAGCAGCTGTCAGATCCGCGCATTATGGTGCATTGAATCTGAATGAGGCTCTCAACATCAAAACCTTGCATCCATTATGGTATCATCTCCCGCTCGGGCTGTAATGCTTATTAATTCTGCACCCATACTCGCCCGGCTTCAGCAAATGTATTCCATCAGCCTAGCATTTAATTTAATTAGTACAGCTGGGCTCTCATTCGCCTTTCTGTGTCAGAGGTATTGTCAGCACGTTCGGCTATAACACAATTACTGATTGCTTTTAGATAGGCAGAAATATGATTAGGGTATTGGGTGACTGTATCACAAGCCTTATTAGATTCATTTGAAATCTGGAGATAAATAGGAAACTTTTATTTGCAGTGTAATGAGATTATGCTTATTAGGCCAAGGCCTCACAACCTTTTGCAAAGAACACAGTGTATCGGTCGGATTAGACTGCAGCCACACTCTCGGCGAGCAGCCTCCGAGCTGCCTGGGTGCCTCCCCGGCTTAACCGTTGTCGCCCTGCATCCGGGCACGGCTCCCTCGCCGACGGGACACGGACTACGTACGTCTTGCAGTGGGGTTCCGTGAGAAGTATTTTTTTTTTTTTAAAGGAGCGGGCAGGCTGAGAGAAATGGTTCCTTTAAATGAATCTATTTGCTTGTAAAGATGCTTGCGTTGCCCGCGCGTGGGCTCCCCGCAGCTGTTATTGTCTGGGCAGCCGTGCGTGCAGACCCCAGCACTTGCTGCTGGGCTGCTCCCGCGTCTCCCATCCCGCGGAGGGGATTTCTCCTGCCCAGGATACAGCCGCGCCGCGGAGTGTGGCCCCGTCGTGCGTGAAGGGACTGGCGTGGTTTGAGGACAGCACTCGGAGCAGAATTCAGGATGGCGACGTCTCTAACCCAGCTGCAGCTGGTCACGCTCATGTATTGGCGACTACATAGTGTACGTTTGCACGCGAGGAAAATGACAGAGGTTTGTCCCGGATGTAAAAATTTGGGGCTGGTGTGTGAATCTCGCGGTGAGGCCGACCTGAGACGCAGAGCCTGTGTTTGCGAAGCACGCACCGTCTCTGCGGGAACGGGCCCCGCTCCCCTCCCGCTCCGTCTTTGACCAGATCATCCGCACCCTGACTTGATTCCTCTGAATCTGAGTCGATCACTGCTATGAGGTCACTGCCTGCAACATGCAAGTCCCACGCGAAAAGTGGGTTTCGGCGCTGATTTCCTAGTTCAAGGTGCGCCCTGACCGAGGTGTGCTGCCTCAGAGCCCAGAACTGGGAGGGAGGCGGGGCTGACTGGGGACAGCATGTCCTCCGGGGGTGATGGAGCCGTTTCGGAAACAGAACCTGGTGATGTTTGCACAGTACTGGGACTACGCTGAGCGCCTCTGGATTGCAACCCTGAAAAATGTTAAAATACAGGGCACATGTTTGCCATAACAGTGAAGACGCCACTTGGCACCGCCACAGCCCACAGCAGAGGGCCTGGGTTCGAATCTCGGCTCCACCGCAAATCCCAGCTCTGAAATTAGCTGGAGCATTGGCGCGTAGCTCATGCACACCCTGGGCGGCAGCCGTGAGGGCTCAAGTGCTCGGGCCCCTGCACCCCCTGGGAGGCCTGGATGGAGCTCCCGGCTCCTGCTTCGCCCTGGCCCAGCCTGGGCATTTGGGGAGTAATCAATATAGATCTGTCTCTCAAGTAAAAGTAAATAAATAAATCGCATGAAATGCTTTTAAAATGTTAAAGTGACAAACTCAGTGATTTTTAATTCTACTACAATAAAACAAGAAGGAGAGAAGCGGGAGGCCGGGCCACATGCCGGGCTGCGTGAACACCGTGGCTCCTCCTCGCGCCTGGCTCCGGGTGTGACTGGGTGAGCTGGTGGCTCTGCCTTGCCAGTCCCACCCCCTCACTGCCTGCCAGTCCAGCCCAGGGCCTCCGCGAAGGCGTTTGTCCATGAGTGAGAGCTCACCTGGCCTGGGCAGGGATGCCGGGCGCTGGGATCTGCGTCGGCCCACTCTTGCCAACATCGATGTGTGAGGAACAACCCAGAAACGCCCCAAACATCCCCGGTGGCGCCGAGGGGACGGCAGCACTGCCCTGCTGTCTGAGAAGGGGAAGGAGAGAAGGGAAGGAAGGTGCTAGTGCCCAGTGTAGACGGGGCCTGGTAGAGGCACGGCGGGAAAGGGGCCGAGAGGCCGGCCTGGGCCGCGGCAGCCAGCCCGAGCCTCCGCCCAGAGCCGCCCCCCTGTGGCCAGCCCAGCTTCCCGCCAGGACCCCCACACTCCTGCTCGGGCACCGGGGTGTGCCCAGCACCTTTCTGATGCCACCTGCAGCTGCCCTGGCAATTGCTGTTACAGCCTTGCAATTCCACCAAATGTCACGTGAGCTGCTAGAATAGGAGTGCAAAAAAAAGAAGGAAATCAAAGAATTGGGTTTTTTTCCTATGAAAATTAAGTTAAGTAAGATGGAAAGACTGGGTAGAAGCCAGTTGCTTTCAGGACTGCAGCATGACCTGTGCGTGAGGGCAGTGCACCCCGGGCGATCGCTGCGTCTCGGCTCTCTGCGTCCAGGTTGCTGCGGGTGGCACTGACAGCTCCGCTTTGAGCAGGCCTGGAGGTGCTTCCTGGATAAACGTGGCTGGGCCCACGCAGCCTGCGTTCCGAGACGAGACAGGGGCCCCGCACCGGAGTCCCCACAGCTGTCCCTGAGCACACAGGGGCGTGGTTCCAGCGCCACCCTCCCCCCCACCCGGGGTGCACCAGCGAGGCCCCTGCATAGGGTGGTGTGGAGTCAGCAGGAGCTGCACGGCCGGCCCGTGACCCCCACAGCATCGCTCGATCACGTGTAAGAGCTACGCAGCGTAGCTGGCTGTGAGCCTGCAGAGCCAGGGGTGAGGACGAAGAGGTTGGCTGCAGAGTTCACCACGGACACGGATTTTCCCAGACACATCGGACCCATGGCTGCAGGAACCCGCAGGTGCGGAGGCCGGACACGTGCGCCCTCGTCGATTCCCAGTTCCAACGGCGGTCGCCGATGGCTGACTTGTCCCCGTGTCACCTGCGGAGCTGCAGGCTCTTCTGTACCTCCCGACCTGCAGTGCCGACTGTGGCGTGGGGGCTGCTGTGACGTGGAGGAGGGGGCAGGTGGAGCACCCCCAGCAGTGCAGGTGGACGGGCAGGGCCCGGGGCTGAGATGCTGAGAGCGGGGGATGGATGGGCGCCTGGGGAGAGAAGCAGCAGCTGAAGGGAGCTTGTGTCCTGAGGAAGGCCCGGCTGCCCCACTGTCCCACTGTCCCACCGCCCAGCTGTCCCGCTGCCCGGCTGCCCCGCTGCTGACCGCCCTTAGCCAGCAGGTGGATCGGTGCTGTTCTCACTCTGCTCCCGCCCAGTGCAACAAGGGCGTCCCTGGGTGCATGGGGTGTCAGTAGCTCGGGAGAGGCTGCTGGGCAGTGTCTCGAGCTCTGCCCCGACCACATGGGCTGGGCCAATGAGCCCCTTGCCCTTCCTGCGCCGGTGTGAGGGACCCCCGGCCTCTCCCAGCTCGCGACAGAGCAGAAGCGATCAAGTCTCTTAGGGACGTCATCTGCCACACCGCAGTGCTGGCTTCCCCGAGTTGTCGTCGCTGGTGGGAGCAGCTTCGCTGCGGGCAGCCTTGGGGTGGAGTAACCTCCGAGTGGCGTCCAGGAGGCCACAGGTGTCATCAGCACACACGCCTTCCAGGCGTGAGTAAGCGCGTGGGTGGGCACACCTGCACATACATGTACACACATGCACACGCACAGTCTGCTGTGGCCCTGCACCCCAGCGCCTGCCTCTCCGTCCGTCTTGCTCCCCGGCTGTGCCCGCTCAGAGCAGCCTCCCGGGAAGCCTCCTGCTACCTGGTTCTCTTCATGCCCTACGCATCTTACTGGACCGAGCCCACCCGCGTCCTCCCACACTCTTGTTGTGGCCGAAGTGGACCAGGCAGAGCCCGAGCCAGTGTGTCGGGGCGGCCGTGGAGGTGGAGCGGGCTGGTCCTCCGGGGCCTCTCTCCTGCTGCCCGCCTGCATGGGCTCTGTGTCTGGAGCTCCCCTGATTAGGGTGTTGGTCACGCTGATGTCCAGGGAGGACCCCGTGCTAAGTCCTGGAGGGCAGGACGTCCACGTGAGCCTTGGGAGCAGGGGCTCAAACCCCAGGGAGAGCAGACAGTGCCCTGCCCAGGAGCAAGGGGCTTCACGGAGAAATGGAGGGGCCTCCGCCCGCGGCAGTGCTGGGGTCCCCAGCACCGTGCGGCACGACCCCGGCCACGGCGTGAGTGAAGCCGGCTCCAGCCTGTCACAGGGACAGCTGCTGCTTGACCATTGCTTTCGCCCACCCTGACCCAGGGGCCTGCTCTGCGTCTGGTCTTGGTGACAGAGGACAACTGGACTGGGGCAGAAGCTGTGGCCTCCGGAGCCCATGGAAGCCAGGCTCTGGGGGTGAGCTGGAGGAAGGGCTGGGCACTCTGGAGCTGCCGTTTAATGTGGACGCGGGGCCAGGATTATCAGGTGGAGCCCCCAGGGCAGCTTCCCAGCACGCTGGCTACATGGCCTGCCCTGCCCAGGGGCCCAGCCCCCTGTGTTAGCAAAGCTGCCTGGGGGAGTCTCACCCCAGCCAGTGCCACCGTTACAGCTGCAGGGGCAGGTGGCCCCATGTCGGAGAATTTGGGAGTGGGCAGAGGGTTTGTCCCCAGCACCTCTCCCTGCTCAGCACCCTCAGGCAGCAGCTATCCATCAGGGCCCACCTCCCCTCAGTGGGAGCCCCGTTATCTCAACACTTCCAGCAACAGCTCAGTCACAGCATACAGATCGTGTGGGATGCAGCCAAAGCCGCACTCGGAGGGACGTTCATAGCACTCGATGTCTGCACCAGCAGAGCAGATTCCTGGGTAAAGGCCTGACACTGCTCCTCGGGGAATCGGGGAGACCAAGTCCAAATTCAGCAGAAGGAAGGAAACAGTAGACATAGACCAGAAACAGTGAGATAGAAATTGTCAAGGGTTTTGCACACTGGTCACGTCCCAATGTACATATGTATCAAAATGATTGCTTCCTAAACATAAATAATTGCTCTGTTTTTAAAGTTCAGCGAGCTGCCTGGTGTCATGGAGTAGGAGGTAAAACTGCCTCCTGTGACGCCAGCATCCATATGGCCGTTGGTTCATATCCCAGCTGCTCCACCTCCCATCCAGCTCCCTGCTGATGGCCTAGGAAAGCAAAAGACGGCCCAAGTGCTTGGGCCCCTGCACCCACGTGGGAGACCCAGAGGAAGCTCCTGGCTGTTGTGGCCGTCTGTGGAGTGAACCCGTGGATGGAAGACCTCTCTGTCACTCCCCTTCTCTCTGTAGTTGCCATTCAAATAAATTTTTTTAAAAATAAAATGAATGCGATGTCACTTCACACCTACTGGCATGACTGGCATCAAGAACACAGGAAAACAAGTGTGGCCAAGGGTGGCGAGAATTCTCATACAGTGCTGGTGGGAGCATAAATTAGGTCCCCGTTGTGGGAAAACGCCTGATGTTCCTCAGAAACTTGAAGCCAGCGCTACCCTGAGGTTCAGCTGTCCCCCTTGTGGGGGCAGATCCAAAATCAGCGAGGCGAGGGCGTCTACGTCCCCACGTGTGTGCCACGCCGTCCACGACATCTGTGAGAGGGAACTGACCCGAAGGTTCCCTGACACAAGGACTAGGAACCGCGGGCTCTGTGTGCACCTGCCTTAGCAGGAAGGGATCGTGGGCTTGAAAACTCGCCTGGAGGGTGCGTCTCGCGGTCTGCAGTCTCGTCATGAGCATGATTGTGACAGCGGGAAGCTCCACAGGCCACAGCGAGGTTGATGGCAGGGGCCGTGGGTTGGTTTACGATGAACTACCACGTGCAGCTCTCAGTGTGCCTGGAAAGAAGTAGGAAAAGGCAGCTGGGAGAGCCAGCCAGCCCAGGGGCGCCTGCCCTGCCGGGAGACCCGTGGCCGGACCTCATGGGTTTTGGGGCCCCCGGCTTTGTCCTCCCTTGCAGGCTCTGCCACAGCCAAGTTCAGGCTGCTGGGCACCGCCCCCCACTGAGACCCGGGGCCAGGGCTGGAAGGCAGAGACGTGGCCATCATTCATGACGGTGCAGTGGTTTGGGGGATGCCATGCCCCCCCTTTGACCCTGCCCACGGCCCTTCCAAGGTGGTTGGCACTGCCATGGTGGCCGTCAGCCACAGAGGGAGAAGCCTGCTCTGCAGGGGTCACTCGCCACGGCCACACAGCTCCGGAGCTCAGTGCATGGCACAGGGGACCGCTCGAGTGACATGTGCTTTGGATGCCGTGGCTGAGGGTGGAAGAGGTGAACAGGACCCAAGGCAGGTGCAGGGCCCTGGTCCCCTGCTGCTCACTCGCCTGCAGCCCTGGTGGGGAGTTCAGACTTACAGTGTCTTCTAGAAGCAGTCTCTGGCAGTGTGCGTCAGGCGCCTTGGACGAGCAGAGGGAGGGCGGGGGTAGGGGGGTTTCCACCACTGCTGCTGGTCCCCAGGGGTCCCACCACGCCCCGCCCCCCGGCAGGCGGCATCTTCCTGTTCAGAATAGTCCGTGCGCTAGGGTTGTGTGTGGGCAGCATCACGTCACTGGGAGCTGAATGCGTGTTTGCTGCCAAACCAAAGCAGACGGCGTCCCCGGCCTTATTCGCGGGCAAGCAGGGCTGAGAAGGAAGGGCGAGAGGCTCCCCAGATCGGGGCGCTGGGCAGAAGCACAGGCAACGCGGGGTGTGTGTTTGATGTAGGCTCAAAGGCGGAGTCACAGCACAAGTAATTAGAGCAGTTATCAAAGCCTGCCTCCTGCCCAGCGCCGGGGGGGGGGGGGTGCTGCCTCTGGAATCTTCCTGGGTGAGCACTGTCCAGGGCAGAGCCCTCGCCCTGGGGTCCTGTCTCCCAGCCCCCACTCTGTGTGCTCCAGCGGCCGGGCGTGTCTTCCTCGGCGCTCCAGAGACACTGCTCTAGTGCCCGTGCCGAGGCTGGAAGGCTGGGCCTTGCCCAGTGCCCCAGGCCCCTGCGGGTGACCGTGCCCTGCTCCGTGCACCACGTGGACCCTCACCAAGCTGTGGGCATCACGGCGCTGCTCCCGCTGTGTCCCCGCCCCTGCTCCACAGTGACCCACAGTGGACCCACACGTTTCTCTGTCCTGTTTGCTTTAAAAATGGATTTGGGGAGCGGGAGCAGTGCTGTAGCACAGTGGGTTAATCCTCCGCCTTCAGTGCCAGCATCCCCTATGGGCGCCGGTTCAAGTCCCGGCTGTTCCTCTTCCAGTCCAGCTCTCTGCTATGGCCTGGGAAAGCAGTAGAAGATGGCCCGAGTGCTTGGGCCCCTGCACCCACATGGGAGACCCAGAAGAAGCTCCTGGCTCCTGGCTTTGGATTGGCGCAACTCTGGCCCTTGCGGCCATCTGGGGAGTGAACCAGTGGATGGAAGACCTCTCTCTCTGTCTCTCCTTCTTTCTGTAGCTCTACCTCTGTTATTTGAAAGGCAGAATCAGAGACAGCACGCACTTCTGTCCGCTGGTTCACCCTCCAAATGGCCACAAAGGCCGGAACTGGGCCAGGCCAAAGCCAGGAGCTCTGTCCAGGTCTCCAACACGGGCAGCAGAGACACAGCAGCTGGGCTGCCTTCGGCTGCCTTCCGAGGCGCATCAGCAGGGAGCTGCATCGGCAGCGGAGCAGCTGCCCCCACCATGGGAGGCGGGCGTCACAGGCAGCAGCTTTAATGGCTGTGCCGCGGCACCGACCCCCAGACCCACCGAGGAGAGAGGTGGGTTCAGCACCAGGTCAGACAGAGCCAGGCAGGGGTTCATGAAAACACCCGTGTACAATGCCGTTCGCCGTGGAGTCCACGTACACGGGCTGGCTGTTGGATCCAAGAGAACAGGGCAGAGGAGCTCGTGCCCCGGGGCAGCCGACGCCGCCAACGCCCGTGGCCTGGCACTCCCGCCTGCTGTCCCAGCCCTGTGACCTCGGGCAGCTTCTCACCCCCCCGGCTCCCGCTTTCCTCAGCAGGAAAACAAGGTGGGAAAGGGTTGGCGTGAGGAGTCGCCGGGGCGGTGCACGCAGCCCCCGCCCTCGGTAGAGGTCCAGCTGACCCCGGTCGAGGCCGCGTGTTCTCGGCCTCTCCACACAGGAGAGGCACGGGGGTCGGGTGGGAGGGACCCAGCCATTTCCTCTGCTCTCTGGGTTGCTTAGGCGTCACCCACGGGGCCATTCAGCCCGGGCCTCCTGACCAACACCTGGGCTTCCCGTCTGGTGCCACGGTGACCATTTTGTCCCTAAGGGAGTCCCGAGCCCAGGCACAGAAGCTGGGGCGGAAATCAGAGGTTGTAGAAGAAGGGCTGCATGCGGGTGACATACAGCACACGCAGGTCGCCCCCAGTCCGAGACCTGGGACAGGAGTGGCGGCTGTGAAGCCACCATCAGCCCCTCACCTGTACGGGCAGAGGCTGGGGGTCCCCAGGATGACCCCGTCATGCTCTGCAGGGTCTGTGGTATTTTTAATTTTTTTTGAAGTTACTGTAAGCAAAGGTGACAGAAGCTGCTCACCTGCAGAGGGGAGCTGGGACCCGCACGTCCTGGAAACTGAAGCCAGGCTGCAGGGCAGGGACACGGGGACCACGCGGCTGTGAGCCAAACCTACAGATGGCAGGAAAGGCCAGCGCCATGCGTGAGCGTGCGTGTGGGCTCCTGGAGCCGCAGAGGCCCGGGGCCCCGTGTGTGGCCCACAAGCCAGCGAGGGCACACCGTCCACAGCCTCCAGTAGATGCCACCGGGGGGCTTCACCGACACAGTCTGGGTTGCCACGCGTGGTACTTCCGAGGCGGAGTGTGGAAAGCTGGCGTGGCGCTGCCCCCATAGCGAGATGCCTTCCGTAAACGCACGGGGCTTCAGTGGCCTGTGGATGTACTCAGCCGGAGCTGGGGGCGTCGGGAGCCTCCACGGTGCAGGGGGCACGTGGCAGAGCCTGGCCACCTCTCCTGTCTGGCCCTAACTCTGCTGGACCTGGAGAGCACTGGTGCGGGTTCACCTGCCGCAGCTGCGGGCTGCCGGGCTGTGGTGCCGACGGTGCCATCCAGAGGGAGCCACTTATATGCCGTGGCCTTTCTCACGTCCGCTCCTTCTGCAAAGAACCCTGGGGGCTGGCGCTGCTTCGAGGGCGAGGCTGGGTTCTGTGCACGCACCCTGCACCCCAGGCGGTTTCCTTGGCGCCAACTCCAGCCCCTCCCTGGGCTCCGGCTGTGCACCTGCCCTGAGCTGAGGAGGGTCCCAGGCCTTTAGTGCCAGGCCAGCCCCTCGTGCAGGTGGACAGGATGAGGTACACTGGCGCATGGAGGACAGGACACCCAGAGTGGGCTCCCACTGAGCCCCCGTGCTGGGCTCACGTGGGCCCTAAGTAGATCATGTTTCCCGAACACTTAAAGCCAGAGCCGGGCGCCAGGCTGTGTGTGGGATTTCTGCTGCGAGGGGTCTCCGGTACGGTGGCTCCTGCTCAAATGCAGAGGCCCATGGGCGTTGAGAAAGTACATGTGTGTTCGGGAACACTGGCTTTGAAAACGAAGATGCGTCCTGGGCGGGTGGGGGAACGGGCTCCAGGCCTCGGAGGCCCCGCGGGGAGGGCCGGGTGCAGAGGGAGCAGGCCGTGGCCGGAGCAGGTGGACGAGACTCAGGCTCTCTCGACAGCCCTCCCTGAGAGCACTGCATTCCGAGGTCACCTCCCGCCAGGCGCAGGCCACCCTGCAGACAACTGTGTCACCCTGGGTGCTCTGGGCTGCGCCGCAGCCGTCTGGTGTCACAGCTCCAAGTAAGGCACAGCTGCGGCCCCGCACTCGGTCCCATGCGCAGGTCCTCCTCCTTCCCAGGGTTCCATGGGACTCAGCACTCCCCACCCCACCCCCCTCTCCCTCCTCACCCCGTCCCCCAGGATCCTCTCTGTCCTCACCCTCGCCCCTCCCTCCTCACCCATCCCACATCCTCGTCTCCCTCCTCACCCCATCCCCTTCCCCATCCTCCATGATCCTCTCCCTCCTCACCCTCCCCCCTCCCTCTTCACCCTCCCATCCCCCATGATCCTCTCTGTCCTCACCCTCACCCCTCCCTCCTCACCCCCACCCCATTCCCCATCCCCCAGCCCATCCTCCATGATCCTCTCCCTCCTACTCCCAACCCCACCCCCTCCCTCCCCATTATCCGGGTTCCACAGGACCCACCCCCTGCCCATCCTGCCACCTGCCTCCCCGGCCCCGCCCTCTCGCGCAGACCCCTCAGAGCAGCAGGGTTCTCTGGTCTCTTGCCATGGTGGGGTAGCAGCAGACGGCAGCTGTCTGTGAAGGAAGTGTTGGTGCCACTCCGTGGGATGTGGCTGCTGCTTGGTGGGCAGATGGGACCCCGAGATGTCACCCACGGCTGCCCCACAGACATGTCAGGAGCAGCTTCCGGGGCGGAGTGTACACGCCGCCCGGCGACAGCAGCCTGGGGGAGCCCGTCACAGCCACCTACCAGCAACCGCCAGGTTTCCAGGGCCCGGGGCTCCTATGACCCTGAGCAATTAACAGCCCCTGGCACAGCGGTGCTGGCCTCTGCCGTGCCGTGAGTGCTGGGGACCGTCACCCCCAGCGTGAGTGACAGAGGCCTGATGATTACGGTAATTACAAGTTATGACACTGGCAGTATTCAAGGGGCCTTCCAAGCCCATTAACAAGGTTCCTTTAAGTGATCCGACTGTGAACTGCTCCAGGGACTAATTACACGCGTGTCCGACTGAGTGTGATGTAATTAAGCGGTGGGCGCGGGGATTAGCGTGGAGCTGCGTGGAGAGAGCCTTTCACAGGAGCGGCTCCTGGGGCGCCGTCCGCTTTTCTCCCACTCACTGGCGTGTGCGGCTGGAGAAGAGAACCCTCGCCTCCGTGCACCTGGGTGCGTCTCGCACACGCGCGCTTTTGCTCTTTCTTCTGCGGTTTCTTTCTTTGTAGCCGTGGAGTGGGCACCTAGACCTGGTGCCCTCGGCTTGTACGGAAATACGGCTCTATCTCGGGCGCGTGGAGACGCCGGGGCGCTGTGCTTGTCCCAGGTTCCGTCTGCTGACGCGCGGTCACAGCGGAATCTCCAGCCACCGGCCCTGCTGTGTGAGCCGGGTGGTGAGCGTCACGCTGCGCGAGTCTGGACCCTGGCTCTCTAGGACGTTTTATCCCACGAGCTTTATCAGGACCCGGGAAGACTGAGCACAGCTGCACTTGACCGCGGTGTGTAAATGAGGGGTTCTTTTTAAAATCCGGCTTCCAGAAAGGCCGCTACCCCGAGTGGCCTTCTGAGTGTCCGCTTCTTACTGTGCGAGTCCCTTTCCACTTGAGAAGTGTCTCGGCGGCCGTGGGAGGAGCGGCGCCCCCTCCCTCCTCCCGTGTGGGCCGCCTCCCTCTCCCCTTCCCAGCAGCCACAGCGGGATCCTCCCGGGATCTGTGAGAGGGAGGTGGGGCCGCGCCCCTCTTTGGCACCCTGTGATTCCGGCTCAGGAGGGCAGCCCGGAGCTGTCCAGCTGCCTGCTGTGGTCATGGGGCGCTGCAGGAGTGGGGAGTGCCACGTCGTGGGGGAGGCAGGAGGGCAGGCATCCTCTCCGGGGTGGGGTACTTGGGACGACCACCCACCCGGCATTCCCCCAGCTCTGGGGCCTGCCTGGCTCTCATCTCTGTTGGAGACACAGCAGACCCCGTTAGCTCCCAGCCGGCAGCCACCCTCACCCCCTCTCCCTTCTAATGAGAGGGGACTTTCCACAGGGTCCGCCTACTCCCCGTGACCCCCAGTGCCCTCGGGATCCACCGGAGCGCTCCCCGCGGCCTGGGACGCAGCAGGTGCAGGCCAGCGTGTGAGAGCTGCCCGGGGCTCTGGCTGTGGCCCCCTTACTGCTGAGCTGGCACACGGTCCTCTGCAGCCCTGGCCCCCATCCTGGAGAGCCTGGGTGGGCGCAGCCAGGAGGGGACCGGGCTGAGGCCAAGGCAGTGCCCGTCTGGAGGATGCAGGGGCGGGAGAAGCCCCCCCCTCACCCACCACAGTCAGAGCCCTGGGCTTCTTGTGATCTGGGATTCAAACAAGATTCCAAAGCAGATTTTAAAGTTCTCACAACAAAGAAATGACCAATTGGCGAGGTGATGAGTCTGTTTAATGAGCGTCATTGAGTCTTTGCATACGTGCGCATGGACCCCAACATCGCATCGTGCCCACAGGCAGACACAGTGCTTATTCTTCGGTCAGAACAACAAGTACCTGAGAGATCCGCACCACTAAGCAACACAGCGGCTCCCTTCTTGCCGGACAGTCGCACCTGTGCTTCCTGCGGCTTGCAGCCCAGCACAGCTGGCCGCAGGCTGCCGCGTGGGTGCTCTTGTCACAGAACCCTCCGTGGAGAGAACAGAAAGGCGAGGCTGCGCCACTCCTCCTGAACCACGGGGCAGCGGCCGGCGCTGTGGCACAGCAGGCTAAGCCGTCCCCTGCGACGCCAGCACCCCACACGGACGCTGGTTCAAGTCCCGGCTGCTCCACTGCAGATCCAGCTCTCTGCTGTGGCCTGGGAAAGCAGTGGAAGATGCCCGATAGCCACATGGGAGACCTGGAAGAAGCTCCTGGCTTTGGCCTGTCCTAACCCTGACCATGGTGGCCCTGGATGAACCGAGTCTGTCCGTGTTTGTGGACAGAAAGCGGGTTTCTAGACCCCAGCAGCGTCTCCGTAGCACCGAGTTCTGGTGCAGGATGACCTCTGACCCTGGTCCAGCGGGGGCTGAGGGCCAGCAGAGCGCTGGGTGGCTGACCCAGGGAGGGGATGCTGGGAGCTGGCGGAGCCTGGACTCGGTGGTGGCTTCAATGCAAGAGAAACTGAAATCCACGGAGCTGAGGGCCGCAGGAAGCTTGTGCAAAGTGGGTCTTTTTTTTTTTTTTTTTTTTGACAGGCAGAGTTAGTGTGAGAGACAGACAGAAAGGCCTTCCTTCCGTTGGTTCACCCCTCAAATGGCTGCTACGGCCGGTGCGCTGCACCGATCCGAAGCCAGGAGCCAGGTGCTTCTCCTGGTCTCCCATGCAGGTGCAAGGCCCAAGCACTTGGGCCATCCTCCACTGCCTTCCCGGGCCATAGCAGAGAGCTGGCCTGGAAGAGGGGCAACTGGGACAGAATCCGGTGCCCCGACCGGGACTAGAACCCCGAGTGCCGGCGCCGCAGGCGGAGGATTAGCCAGGTCGTACGAAAAACCCACGCCCCGGCTTTCAGAGTGTCTAGGCACCCAAATAAGAGTCTTCCAGATCCGCTCGTGACGGGTGTTGGGAAGGACGCTCACTCCCCGGCAGGGAGCTCCGTCCTCCGTGGGCCCAGAGGGAGAGCCGCCGCCTGCCCTACGGCCAGTGCCCAAGTTGCTCTTCAGCGAAACACAAATTTGAGATCAGCCATCACCGGAACACCCAGCCTGCGTGAATGGGAATTAAACTCCCCAGTGCTTGCCCAGACTCCCACGCCCAGAGAGCCTGCAGGAGTGGCACCTGCCACCCATGGGGGCATTGATCACCTGGGCCACTGGGCTGCTCCTTGGGGAACGGACGCCGGAGGCTGCCCCCGTGCCCAGCACCTGCCTGCCCCAAGCCAGCGAGCTCACACTGCACCTTCAGACCACAGTCGCCTGGAGGACTTCGCCCTGAGGGAAGGCAGCGGCTGGTGGCGGCCCTTTGCCGTCAGGCACAACTTTGCACACTCGGCAGGCACCTGCTGTCGGCGGGCACAGGACCACGCGTGTGCTGCCCTGCACCTGCCGAGCCTGCCTTGGAGAAGCCGACTCCGTTTCTGCAGAGTGTCTCTCTCAGCCCGAGGCCTCACAGCACTGACTAGAGACGTGTGGGTGTTGCCCAGCCCAAGGTTAGAAGGATATTGGCAATGAGCTTTCTGGTAACTTTTTTTTTAAGATTTTCTTTATTTATTTGAGAGGTAGAGTTACAGACAGAGGGAGAGACAGAGAGCAAGGTCTTCCATCCGCTGGTTCACTCCCCAAATGGCCACAAGGGCCAGGGCTGGGCCAGGCTGAAGCCAGGAGCCAGGAGCTTCCTCCAGGTCTCCCACGTGGGTGCAGGGGCCCAAGTGCCATCTTCCACTGCCTTCCCAGGCCATAGCAGAGGGCTGGATCGGAAGTGGAGCAGCCGGGACTCGAACCGGCGCCCATGTGGGATGCCGGCACTGCAAGCAGAGGCTTCGCCCACTGCGCCACAGCGCCGGCCCCTCTGCTAACTTCTAACCCCTGCTTGCTTCGGCTGCCTCGGACTGAAAGTATCGCGTCCTTTGTGATCACTGGAAGACACAAGAGAATTAGCTTGGAGCGCGTGGGAGGACGTTGGGGAGAAAGGAAACCCTGTGAAGTGTAAAGAATTTTTGAGCTAAAATTAGTGAGAATATTAACGTCTGAAAATCATGAACTCAGCAGGATCACTAAAACATTCATCTTGGAGCGTTCTCCCCAACGCACGCAGAAGACACGTGCAGAGCCCGCGGCGTGAGCAGCCAGCAGGGTTCCCAGGGGCGAAGACACCTGTGCCCCGGGAGCAAACCCGTAGCTTTTCTTGAGTGGTTTTTTTTTTTTTTTTTTTTTGCTAATAAGTACCACTTAAAATTTACTCCAGAACCCAGTCACGCAGGGCTGCACGTGTGCCACGCTGTGTCTGAGTCGCCTGCGTGATGCCAGGCAAGCGGTTTACAGCCCGCACTAGTGAGTGCCCGTGTGCACCTCGAGTCGGCTCAAGCCGACATGCCCGCCAGGGACACCCGGGATCGAATTGTCCCATCCTTAAGATCTGAGCGCTCGAGGGTCGGTAGTCTCTCTGGGACGAAGCCAGACGCGGCGTGGGGCGCTCGGCTTAGCTGGTGTCAAGAAGCATTCTAGAAGCTCGGCGCCTGTCCAGAGAGAGGAGGGAGGACGGTCCTGCCTCGGGGGTCACTTCCACTTCAGGAAGGACGCCCCTCCCTCGCCCTGGGCTCCGGGACCCCGTGTGGCGGGGTCAGCAGCGCCCGGGCCCCCAGCCGATGTTCATGAGATCATAGTATGATGCCACATGAAAACCGCCGGGGACGTCGCGCAGCAGGCGCCCCTAGAACGCACCTGCCATTATCCTGATTACTTTGTGACGGAACAAGACCCAGCGTCTCAGAGCGGGGAGCACGGGAGACTGAAGCCGGTTTCTCACTTTTATGTCGGGGAGATTGAAGCTGGTTTCTCACTTTTATTTCATCGCCAGCCTCAATACAAAAAAAAAAAAAATAGCACGTTGGTCTTTAGCCACAGCACACCCTTCAGAGAGGAGAACCCAGAGGACCTGCAGCTGAAGTGTTAGGGCTCTGATTCATTCATAAGTGAGGGATGATTTTAATACTTTGTAACTTTTCCACGAGCCCTGTTCTCCAGGAGGCAGAAAGCACGTGAGCCAGAGGAGTGCGGCTGCCCTGACCCTGTCTGGGCAGGCGACCGCTGGGGGCCGCTGCCTGCGGGTCACAAGGGACGGAACGCGGCGAGCCGGGGAGGCGAGGCGCTGCCCACCGTCCTCCTTGGCCACGGGGCGGTCAGCGAGGCCATGTGGCCCCTTGGCCTCCTGCACTCTGACTGGGCCTGTCCCGGTGGTGCTTCTGTGACGTCAGGCGACCGTCACCAGGCCCCCGCTGACCCACGTCATCGTCCACTCCCGGGAGTTACTCACCAGCATGTCCTCGTCCTCAGAGAGGCGGCCAGGCTCGGTGGCAGGTGCGAGTTTTCGGAAATTCGTGTTTTCAGAAATCTGCCCATTATTTTCCTTAAAGTGCCGGCAGCTCTCTCTGGCGATGAGAGCACGCACGGGTCTGCTAAGTCCCCAGCGTGCACAGCCACGGGGCGTCGCTGTGCATGCTGGGTGTCCCTGTGCACACCCCAGGGTGCTGCCGGGGTCTGCAGCCGTGCCCTGCAGGCTGCCAGGTCCACCCAAAGGGAGCGCCAAGACGACCACCCGGGGGGACGGGCGGGGGACGCCCTGTGTGGGAGGGCAATTTTGGTCTTGGGGCCCCTTGTCAAGGCCCCGTGTACCCCATTTAAGAATTGCTGATGTAGGCGAGGTGGGGAACAGCCCCACAGCAGCTCTTAGGGAACAAGGAAGAAGCTCGAGCACGGGTCTGGGGAAGGGGCTGGCCTGCCGTGGTCCTGGAGGGAACAGGTGTGAGCACTGGCAGGTGGGGAGGGGCTGGCCTGTGTGGTCCTGGAGGGAACAGGTGTGAGCACTGGCAGGTGGGGGAGGGGCTGGCCTGGGGTGGTCCTGGAGGGAACAGGTGTGAGCACTGGCAGGTGGGGGAGGGGCTGGCCTGGGGTGGTCCTGGAGGGAACAGGTGTGAGCACTGGCAGGTGGGGAGGGGCTGGCCTGTGGTGGTCCTGGAGGGAACAGGTGTGAGCACTGGCAGGTGGGGGAGGGGCAGGCCTGTGGTGGTCCTGGAGGGAACAGGTGTGAGCACTGGCAGGTGAGGAAGGGGCTGGCCTGGGGTGGTCCTGGAGGGAACAGGTGTGAGCACTGGCAGGTGGGGGAGGGGCTGGCCTGGGGTGGTCCTGGAGGGAACAGGTGTGAGCACTGGCAGGTGGGGAGGGGCGGGCCTGGGGTGTTCCTGGAGGGAACAGGTGTGAGCACTGGCAGGTGGGGAGGGGCGGGCCTGGGGTGGTCCTGGAGGGAACAGGTGTGAGCACTGGCAGGTGGGGAGGGGCTGGCCTGGGGTGGTCCTGGAGGGAACAGGTGTGAGCACTGGCAGGTAGGGAGGGGCTGGCCTGGGGTGGTCCTGGAGGGAACAGGTGTGAGCACTGGCAGGTGGGGAGGGGCGGGCCTGGGGTGGTCCTGGAGGGAACAGGTGTGAGCACTGGCAGGTGGGGAGGGGCGGGCCTGGGGTGGTCCTGGAGGGAACAGGTGTGAGCACTGGCAGGTGGGGAGGGGCTGGCCTGCCGTGGTCCTGGAGGGAACAGGTGTGAGCACTGGCAGGTGGGGAGGGGCGGGCCTGGGGTGGTCCTGGAGGGAACAGGTGTGAGCACTGGCAGGTGGGGAGGGGCTGGCCTGGGGTGGTCCTGGAGGGAACAGGTGTGAGCACTGGCAGGTGGGGAGGGGTGGGCCTGGGGTGTTCCTGGAGGGAACAGGTGTGAGCACTGGCAGGTGGGGGAGAGGCTGGCCTGCCGTGGTCCTGGAGGGAACAGGTGTGAGCACTGGCAGGTGGGGAGGGGCTGGCCTGTGGTGGTCCTGGAGGGAACAGGTGTGAGCACTGGCAGGTGGGGGAGGGGCTGGCCTGGGGTGGTCCTGGAGGGAACAGGTGTGAGCACTGGCAGGTGGGGAGGGGCGGGCCTGGGGTGGTCCTGGAGGGAACAGGTGTGAGCACTGGCAGGTGGGAAGAGGCGGGCCTGCCGTGGTCCTGGAGGGAACAGGTGTGAGCACTGGCAGGGGGCTCAGTGGAGGAGAGGCCACGCCTCCCAACCGCACTGGGCCAGAATCGGGGTGGGGCCGTGGGCTGCATGGGGCCGCCCAGTTCCCTGCTGTTAAGTCCCTCTCCCCCGGGGCTGGACACGCACCTGTGGCCCTGCCGGGCATAGACAAGAAGCAGCACCCGCATCTCGGGCACCTTGGGATGGTGCGGAATTTTACTGAAAGCCATTTTTCAGTTAGACATCAGGAATAAAACCTGCGTTCTCCACAAGACAAAGTCACGGAGTGAAAATCTTAGGAAGAAAAACGTCCTGTCACCGCACGGTCTGGAACCCGCTCCGCAGAGTGTCAGCGCGCAGGCAGTCCCATGTCCGACCAGAAATCCTTTTTTTTTTTTTTTTGCACAAAGACAATGAACGCTAACAATGACTGGAGCTGCAGTTGATCTAGAATTCAATTGCCGCCTTGGCAGTTTACTCGGTTTTTTGGTGAATGCAGGTTTTTGAAAGCTTTTTGGCTTCCATTCAGGCAAAGCAAAACACGGCTGAAAATGTACAGAATTGTGCGATGCTCAGATCCGGGCCAGCCCCGCGGCTCCCGCTCAGCGGCGTCCTGGGCCAGGCTGCTGGTGATGAGCGCCTGTGGCAGCTTTGTTGGGAACAGAATGGGGTGGGTCTAAAAGCGGGGAGTGTGTGCACGGCTGACGTGTGTTGATAGCTGGGGATGTTGGTATCTCGCCACGATGTCTTCAGGAAATGCCGCAGTATCCGCAAGGTGTGAGGTCCTGTTTATGCCCGTTGTTGATCACTTTATTCCTGTTTAATAAGCCATGGAGGAGGCGGCGTGGCTGCAGTACAATTATTTATTAACGCTCTTACAATGAAATGAGCACTCCGAAGGGAAGGACTGTCTTGGCTGTATCTTAACCAATAATTATAATGTATTTACCATGTGTTTTTTATGTCGCTGATGCGTGGTACATTGTGTTGGTGGTGGTTCCACATTGTAGCCACGGCGTGGTTATTTTACAAATGTGCTAAATCTAATTAGGAAGGCAGCGCAACTCAGAGCCCCACCCGCCGGCCCTGTGCCGCTCCAGAGTAGGCACAGAGCCGCATGCCTGGGGCGGCAGGTTCTGGATGAAAGACTTGTATTCCCCTGGGAAGCTGCCGGTGAGAAAGAGCCCACGCACCTGGGGCCCCGGGCGCTGCACCAGGCTGCGCCGGTGCCTGGCGGGTCTGCAGGGTCTCACACACCAGCAGTGCACCTGTTAGGGCCACGGGACCCTCCCCTCGGCAGCTTGGTGGCTTCTTCAGAGCTCTCTCCTGCCCACGTGCAGTGCTGGCTCAGGTCTCACAGTGCCCCGCGGGAGGGAGAGGAGAGGCTCCGAGCTCCCCTCAGCCAGTTAGAGAGGAGCCCTTCCATAGCCAGCACGGTCAGCCAGAGGCTAGCCGCCCCGTCCGGCCCCCAGCTCTGCCCTGTGGGGCCGCGCAGTGGGCCAGGGAGACAGAGTGCTGGCAGTGGGAGGAGCCCAGGACCTAGGGTGTCCTGAAGCCAGCCGGGTGAGCGGAAGTCCCGGTTCCCGAGCAGGGAGGGCGGGGTCTCGTGGACCCTGCTGCGTGCAGGGCTGGGCGCAGGGAGGGCGGGGTCTCGTGGACCCTGCTGCGTGCAGGGCTGGGCGCAGGGAGGGCGGGGTCTCGTGGACCCTGCTGCGTGCAGGGCTGGGCGCAGGGAGGGCGGGGTCTCGTGGACCCTGCTGTGTGCAGGGCTGGGCGCAGGGAGGGCGGGGTCTCGTGGACCCTGCTGTGTGCACGGCTGGGCTGGAGGCAGAGGCGTCAGGCCTGCGGAGGAGGAGCCCCGTCACTGTCACTCTGCTTCTCTCTCCCGTCCGCTCTGTGCAAGAGCTGATCAGTACGACGCTCTCTTCAGAGGACAGCTAGGCCAGGCTGCTGGGAGGGGCCCCAGGGCCTTGGCTCCATCACGCTGGCCAGGGCAACCTGCGAGGTACCTGGCGAGGCACCCAGCCAGGCACCTGCTAACCTGGGCAGCCGCGCGTCTGCTCTGCCAAGGAGCCCACTTCCATCCCTTGTCTATGCCCTTACTGTGAAAGATCTCAAACACACCCTGGAGCAGAGAGGCGGAAGAGCGCCCGCACGGCCCTCAGCCTGGCCCTGGGTCGGCCCGGGATCCTCCGGCCACCGAGCTCTGTGGTCAGTACTAACACCTCAGTGTCGCTGCAGAAGTCGCATTATTACACCTAAAAGTTATCAGAGCCTGTCAGCACCGCTCGCGTGGGACACCAGAAACACAGGGGACAAAGCGGGCAGTAGACCAGTCGGACCTCACAGCACGGCAGGGCGCCGTGGGGAGTGAAAGGGACAGCAACGGCCAAGTCGCGCAGCTAACAAGGGGTTACCCATCGCTGTGGGGCGGGGAGACTCCACGTGCCGACAGCAACAAGAAGCGACTTCTTTAACAATGGGCAGGGAGGGGCATTTGGCACAGTGACTAAGCCCCTGCTTGGGACCCCGCACCCCTGTCAGAGGGCCTGGGTTCGAGTCCTGGCTCCGCTCTCCATCCAGCTTCCTGCTGATGCACACCCTGGCAGGCAGCTGGTGCTGGCTCAAGTGGTTGGGTTCGTGCCACCCTCATCTGTGGGAGACCCAGCTCCTGGCCCAGCCCTGGTGGGTATCTGGGGAGTGAGCCAACCTCTCTCTGTCTTTCTGATACGTACATAGACTTTTTTTAAATTTCATTTTCAAAGGATTGGGTGAACATTTATCCTGCACAAGGGCCAATACACACGTGAAAAAATGTTCCGCGTCCCTGAGCGTTGGGGCAGTGCCGGTCAAAGCCACCACGATGAGGCGCCATGTCGCACCCATGGCGCGGGTGGGGGGCAGCGCCAAGGAGAGCAGACACAGAAGCCAGCGAGGGCTGCTTGTGCACCGTCGGTAGAACGTGTGGCGATTGCTGGCGATATGAACAGAAATACCGCGGCATGCAGCGGCCAAGCCTGGGCGTACTCCCAGGAGAACGGGGGCGGGGGGACAGAGAGCTGCAGCTGCACCCCAACGTCGGGCAGCGGTGAATGGACGGCGTGCGGTGTGTGGACAGTGGGGCCACACTCAGCCTTGAAGGGGATTCCGACAACCGCTGCAGCACGGATAAGCCTTGAGAACATTCTGCTCTGGGGGGAAAGCCCAGGCGCAAAAGGACAAATGCTGTAGGGTCCACTGTTAGGAGGCGCGGAGAACAGCCACGGCCACAGCCACAGCCACGTGGAGACACAGAGCAGAGTGGTGGGCGCCAAGAGCTAACGTTTGATGGGCACAGCAGATCGGGTGTTGGAGATGCTCTGTACATGGGTGTGCACAGGAAAGTGGTTAAATTCTTTTATAAAAAGATTGATTTATTTCTTTGAAAGGCAGAGTTACAGAGGCAGAGAGAGAGAGAGAGAGAGGTCTTCCATTCACTGGTTCACTCCCCAAATGGCCACAATGGCCAGAACTGGGCAGATCTGAAGCCAGGATCCTGGAGCTTCTTCAGGTCTCCCACGCGGGTGCAGGGGCCCAAGGACTTGGGTCATCTTCTACTGCTTTTCCAGGCCACCGCAGAGAGCTGGATTGGAAGTGGAGCAGCTGGGACAGGAACTGGTGTCCACATGGAATGCTGGCGGTGCAGGTGGCGGCTTTACCTGCTATGCCACAGCGCCGGCCCCTAAGTTCTTAAATTTATTTTGTGTGTGGGTGTGTGTTTGTGTGTGTGATTTAAAAAAATATATTCATTTATTTGAAAAGCAGAATGACAGAGATGGACAAAAAGAGAGCTCTTCTGTGCCCTGTTTCACTCCCACATGGCCACAACAGCCAGGGCTGGGCCAGGCCAAAGCCAGGAGCCTGGAATTCCATCCAGGTCTCCCATGTGGGACCCAAGAACTTTTTCTGCTGCTTTCCCAGGTGGTTAGCAGGGCGCTGGATCAGAAGCAGACAGGACTCAAACCAGCACTCCGATAAGGGATGCCAGCTTCAGAAGTAGCAGTTTAGCCCACGGCACCACAACACCAGCCCCTCTACAGGGATTTTAAAAACTAAAAGAGTAGGCCGGCGCCGTGGCTCACTAGGCTAATCCTCCGCCTGCAGCGCTGGTACCCCTGGTTCTAGTCCCGGTTGGGGCCCCGGATTCTGTCCCAGTTGCTCCTCTTCCAGGCCAGCTCTCTGCTGTGGCCCGGGAGGGCAGTGGAGGATGGCCCAAGTGCTTGGGCCCTGCACCCCATGGGAGACCAGGAGAAACACCCGGCTCCTGGCTTCAGATCAGCACAGCACACCAGCCGTAGCAGCCATTTGGGAGGTGAACCAATGGAAGGAAGATCTTTCTCTCTCTCTCTCACTCTGCCTGTAAAAAAAAATTTTTTTTAAATAAATAAATAAAAGAGTAGACAAAATTCAGTACTATCATCACATATCTAGGGAACGTCATGACTTCCCGGTTGTCTTAGAAATGCCCTTTCTTTGCTGCTGCTGTCAAGGTAACGGCGTTCCACGCCCTGCACCTGCTGGAGGTGTGGCGCCTCTCCCCTGGTGGGTAGGTTCTTCCACCTCCTCTGCCCGCTCACTGCTCACTGTGGGAGCTGCGGAGCTGCCGTCTGCCTTGGGCATTGCTCTCTGCTTTCTCCAAGTTGACTGTGATTTCTAGGACTTGGGGCTTTCTGCAATGACAGGAAGATTCCACGTCCCTGCAGCCACCAAGCCCTTGAACTGTGGCTGGCGCAGCACGGAACTAAACCTCAGCAGGACGCTGACGTCCGTCTTGGAGCCTTGCCAAAAGCAGGCTCGGCAGGGTGGTCCCCGAGATGGGGTCGCACGCTGGCTGTTCCCCCACGCACAAAGCAACTTGAGTGACTCGCTCGGGGGGACGGGGGCTGTCAGTGAGCAGCAGCGCCCTGAGCAGCTGCTGGACGCCTGTCCAGGCCCCTGTGAGCAGGTTTTCCCTTTCTCAGGCCGAGGGGCAGGGTGCAGGGGGCTCCTGACCCTCAGCTCCCGAGTCCTGCAGGCAGCAATAGGCCCTGCTGGTCTAGCAGCGCTTCTCTCCATGGCATGTTGGCAGAGCCCCTGTCATCTTCTGTCCTCCCCACTTTATTTATTTATCTATTTTTTGACAGGCAGAGTGGATAGTGAGAGAGAGAGAGAGAAAAAGGTCTTCCTTTTTGCCGTTGGTTCACCCTCCAATGGCCGCTGCGGCCGGCACATCTCGCTGATCTGAAGCCAGGAGCCAGGTGCTTCTCCTGGTCTCCCATGCGGGTGCAGGGCCCAAGCACTTGGGCCATCCTCCACTGCCTTCCCGGGCCATAGCAGAGAGCTGGCCTGGAAGAGGGGCAACTGGGATAGAATCCGGCGCCCCAACCAGGACTAGAACCCGGTGTGCCTGCGCCGCAGGCGGAGGATTAGCCTGTTAAGCCACGGCGCCGGCCTTGTCCTCCCCTCTTTATTCCAGTCTCCTGATGGCCCTCAAGTCCACGCGTGTGTGAGTTTCCTAAAGTACCCCGTCCTCTGTGTGCCCCCCCATTTTCCCTGCCTACCACCTGCGGAGATCCAGGAATGCGCCTATGTCTGATGTGCGGTCCCCGGTCACAGGCTGAGATCCAGGAGGGTGCCCGTGTTGGATGTGTGGTCCCCGGTCACAGGCTGAGATCCAGGAGGGTGCCCGTGTTGGATGTGTGGTCCCCGGTCACAGGCTGAGATCCAGGA
Source organism: Lepus oiostolus (assembly GCA_036325905.1). NCBI lineage: Eukaryota > Metazoa > Chordata > Mammalia > Lagomorpha > Leporidae > Lepus > Lepus oiostolus. Next base: position 1,566,178 of record CM070797.1, on the reverse strand, counting down.
GGGTGCCCGTGTTGGATGTGTGGTCCCCAGTCACAGGCTGAGATCCAGGAGGGTGCCCGTGTTGGATGTGTGGTCCCCAGCTGTGAGCTGAGATCCAGGAGGGTGCCTGTGTTGGATGTGTGGTCCCCAGTCACGGGCTGAGATCTGGGAGTGTGCCCGTGTTGGATACGTGGTTCCATGTTGGATGTGTGGTCCCCGGTCACGGGCTGAGATCCGGGAGGGTGCCCGTGTTGGATACGTGGTTCCATGTTGGATGTGCGGTCCCCAGTCATGGGCTGAGATCCAGGAGGGTGCCCGTGTTGGATGTGTGGTCCCCAGTCACGGGCTGAGATCTGGGAGTGTGCCCATGGTGGATATGTGGTTCCGTGTTGGATGTGTGGTCCCCAGTCACGGGCTGAGATCCGGGAGTGTGCCCGTGTTGGATATGTGGTTCCGTGTTGGATGTGTGGTCCCCGGTCACGGGCTGAGATCTGGGAGGGTGCCCGTGTTGGATACGTGGTCCCCAGCTGTGAGCTGAGATCCAGGAGTGTGCCTGTGTTGGATGCGTGGTTTTGTGTTGGACGTGTGGTCCCCCGCCACAGGCTGAGATCCGGGAGTGCACCCGTGTTAGATACATGGTTCTGTGTTTGATGCGTGGTTCCCACCACCCGCCTTAATGAGAAAATCCACTCCTCGAGGTTTTTATTGCACACATGCATGGTTTTCTTTTCCCGCCATCTTGCTTTGTTTGGAACGAGTGAACTCAAACCCCACCCATCCCTGGCGCACCTCGCTCTGCCACCTCCACTGAGCGCGAGCAGGATGTGCTGGGAGTCGGCACACAGCTGGGGTGACCGAGCACGGCAGGATGGCTGTGCGTGGGCCCCTCTTCCAGGGGTCAGTGGGAACGTGGAGCCACAGCAGGGGCGTGGGCATCTTAGCCCTCGGGGGGCCCCCAAACCGAGCACTGTGCCCTCCTCGTGGATGCTCCTGGGCGGCTCCGTGCTGCTCCCTGGGTCTCAGTGTCTCGTCGTGCAGTAGAGAGAAGGCACCGCATGGCAGGAAGTGCCTGGCTGCGTCTGAGGTGGAGAGCAGGACCAGCCTGGCCGCTGGCTGGGGAGTGTCCCTGGAGCAGACGGAGTGCACAGACACGTGGCGCCCCAGAGTGCCAAGCACCCCTGCACCAGGAACGGGGACTCCGCGTGCACAGATGAGCCCAGCCCGAGAGCTGGCAAGGGTCTGCAGACGGCCTGCACCCCCAAAGCCATATGTAGACAGCGTCCCGACCCCCCCACCACAGAGCGTGGCCTCATCTGGGGACAGGGGCTTCACAGAGGCGAGTCGCCAAGAAGACCTCATGGCTGACAGATCTTGGAGAGACGCCCATCAGCACAGGTCACCAAGGAGACACACCACCACGTGACCACACAGACAGTGCACCGCCCATGGCGGCCAGGGTCTGGAAGACAGGGGACGGCGCACAGCTGGGGGCTCTGTGCTCACCTCCCTCCAGGTCCGCGTGTGCTGCTGGACTGAGAGGCGGAGCCCCGGAGGATGCGATTCAGTCATGGCCTGTGCTCCGCGGAGGCTGGAGGGCTGCCGGGCTCCCTCCTCTGTGAAGAGAGCACCAGCAAGGGCCGCCTTGCGGGCTGTGCCAGACCCCAAACCTGCCAGCACCCAGGCCGAGCTCGGCCCACCCAGCCTCCAGAACGGGGCAGGTCCCAACGACTCTGTTGCAGGAGACAAGTGCATTCCGGAGAGCTAACGTGCAGCAGTGTGGATGCAGTGACTGGCGCTGTGCCGTGTGGGGTGTGAACGGGGACCAGCGCTGTGCCGTGTGGGGTGTGAACGGACCAGCTCTGTGCCGTGTGGGGTGTGAACGGGGACCAGCGCTGTGCCGTGTGGGGTGTGAACGGGGACCAGCGCTGTGCCGTGTGGGGTGTGAACGGGGACCAGCTCTGTGCCGTGTGGGGTGTGAACGGGGACCAGCTCTGTGCCGTGTGGGGTGTGAACGGGGACCAGCTCTGTGCCGTGTGGGGTGTGAACGGGGACCAGCTCTGTGCCGTGTGGTGGTGTGAACGGGGACCAGCTCTGTGCCGTGTGGGGTGTGAACGGGGACCAGCTCTGTGCCGTGTGGGGTGTGAACGGGGACCAGCGCTGTGCCGTGTGGGGTGTGAACGGGGACCAGCTCTGTGCCATGTGGGGGTGTGAACGGGGACCAGCTCTGTGCTGTGTGGTGGTATGAACGGGGACCAGATCTGTGCCGCGTGGTGGTATGAACAGGGACCAGATCTGTGCCGTGTGGTGGTATGAACGGGGACCAGATCTGTGCCGTGTGGTGGTGTGAACACAGTGACTAGCGCTGTGCCATGTGGTGGTGTGAACAGTGACCAGGTCTATGCCGTGTGGTGGTGTGAACAGTGACCAGGTCTATGCCGTGTGGTGGTGTGAACAGTGACCAGGTCTATGCCGTGTGGTGGTGTGAACAGTGAGCACTGCTCTGCCGTTTGGGGAGTGAACCAGCTCCGTTCCAATGTGCCGGGTGCCTGCTCGCCCACACACCTGCTGCTCTGCGTCGTCCATGCCCAGCCCCGCCCATGGCAGCCTCTGTCTTGCCCTCTCCGCGTGCCAGACCTGCTGGTTGTGAGGTTGCAGGCGTGGGTGGGTCCACACTGCTGTAGCTTCTGTTGGCGCCGTGTCCTCGGCCAGCCCACATGGTGGACGCTGACGAGACTTCCCGCTGGGGGCTGAGTGAGTGCTGCGTAGACGCTGGCGAGCTTCCGAGTGTTCCCGGGAAAGTGAGGCGATAACGTGGCCATTCCAGAAACCGCATGCGGCTCCCGTGCCCTTGCGGCTTCGTCCACCATCCGGGCCACACCTCGACTCTCCCGGCCTTGGTGGCTGTGACTGCTGCCAAAGTGACCCTGAGTGCAGGTGTCCTTGTGGGCAGCGGGCTCCTTTCCCGTGGTAGCCGTGGTTTCATTTCTGGAGAGACTCCCTGCCGCTCCCCTTGCCCCCTCCCCTGCTCGCGGTGTCTCTTCCTGGCCCTGCCTAAAGTGGTGCCATCACGGTGGCTCCCACGTGTGCTCCCCTGGCGATCAGAGACTCTGAGCACCGTGTCACGTGTCTGCTGTTCCAGTTTTGTGTGTTCGTTGGTCCCTTGCTCAATTTGCGATCGGCTTACCCGATTTTCTGCTGTGGAGCTGTGAGAGTTCTCGTCACTTCTGGCTACAACCCCTCAGCTGGGCGGCTTGCCAACGTTGCCGCGTGGCCCGGAAGCTGCCCTCGTGTTGTGTCGGCAGCCGGGTAAACTCCCATTTGCCTGCGCCTGCTCTTGCCGCCTGAGCTTTGGCGCCAGGGCCGACGCCAAGACCCTGGATGAGTCCCCCTCAGGCGTTCTGTGGCTTCGGCTCCCACACGGGCGTCTCTGTCCATGTCGAGTCGACCGCTGCGGGTGGTGTGAGGTGAGGACCCACCCTCGTTCTGCACGTGGAAATCCAGCTGACCCAGCACTGCCCGTGGAGACACGGTCCTTCCCCACCATGCCCCCCATGGCTGGCTGGAAACACTAGTGGGTAGTTCTGGGCCACTTTGCTTGGTGTGTTTCTGTTTTTATGGCATACCATACAGTTTTGATTACTACAGTTTTGCAACATAACTTGAAACCAGAAAGTGTGATTTGCTTTTCTCTCTCTGTTTTTTGACCATTTGGGGGTGGGGGGTCTTTGTGGTTCCATATGAATTTTAGGATTTTTTTTTCTATTTCTATGAAGAATGGCATTGGAATTTTGCTAGGGGATTGCATTAAATCTATAGACCATGTCGGGTAGCACGGGCATCTTAGCATCAGCTCGTCCAGTCAGTGGACGTGGGCTGTCTCTCCACTGAGGAGTGCTCGCGTCTTAAGTTCTTTCTTCGATGGTTTGTAGTTTCCAGGGTACACATCTTTCACTTCCTTGTTTGAATTTATTCCTGATTATTTTTGATGCTATCATCAGCGGGATGTTTTCTTTTTAAATTATTTCAGCCTAGAAAGGCTGCTGAATTTTGTCTCCTGCAACTTTGCTGACCTGGCTCGGCCCCCGCCGCAGGCCTTCTGGGTTGTAGCGGGGTTTGCGCAGTGGTCACCGCCCTGGGGTACAGAGCGCGGCCAGCAGGAGGCCGCAGGCTCCCCCAGGAGAGGAGCCGCAGGGTGAAATTCACCGGCTAGTGAATCCTGACTTTCCCCGTCCTGGCCGGTTTGGAAATCGGCGATGACCCCCGGCGTGGTCACTTGAGACTAAAGCAGGCCCAGGAATGACTTGTGGGTGCCCTGCGGGCGGTGGGGCCTGGCAGGGTCCAGGCGGGTGGCCCTGCGGGCGGTGGGGCCTGGCAGGGTCCAGGCGGGTGGCCCTGCGGGCGGTGGGGCCTGGCAGGGTCCAGGCGGGTGGCCCTGTGGGTGGTGGGGCCTGGCAGGGTCCAGGCGGGTGGCCCTGCGGGCGGTGGGGCCTGGCAGGGTCCAGGCGGGTGGCCCTGTGGGCGGTGGGGCCTGGCAGGGTCCAGGCGGGTGGCCCTCAGGGCCGGTGGGGCCTGGCAGGGTCCAGGCGGGTGGCCCTGCGGGCGGTGGGGCCTGGCAGGGTCCAGGCGGGTGGCCCTGCGGGCGGTGGGGCCTGGCAGGGTCCAGGCGGGTGGCCCTGCGGGCGGTGGGGCCTGGCAGGGTCCAGGCGGGTGGCCCTGCGGGCGGTGGGGCCTGGCAGGGTCCAGGCGGGTGGCCCTGTGGGCGGTGGGGCCTGGCAGGGTCCAGGCGGGTGGCCCTGCGGGCGGTGGGGCCTGGCAGGGTCCAGGCGGGTGGCCCTGCGGGCGGTGGGGCCTGGCAGGGTCCAGGCGGGTGGCCCTGCGGGCGGTGGGGCCTGGCAGGGTCCAGGCGGGTGGCCCTGCGGGCGGTGGGGCCTGGCAGGGTCCAGGCGGGTGGCCCTGCGGGCGGTGGGGCCTGGCAGGGTCCAGGCGGGTGGCCCTGCGGGCGGTGGGGCCTGGCAGGGTCCAGGCGGGTGGCCCTGCGGGCGGTGGGGCCTGGCAGGGTCCAGGCGGGTGGCCCTGCGGGCGGTGGGGCCTGGCAGGGTCCAGGCGGGTGGCCCTGCGGGCGGTGGGGCCTGGCAGGGTCCAGGCGGGTGGCCCTGCGGGCGGTGGGGCCTGGCAGGGTCCAGGCGGGTGGCCCTGCGGGCGGTGGGGCCTGGCAGGGTCCAGGCGGGTGGCCCTGTGGGTGGGCTTGCTCCACAGACAGGAGGCAGAGACCCTGGGCTACTGCCGTTCGCAGGGCAGCCACTCAAGCCCCAGAGGCCTGGGGAGCGGGCCCCGTCTGCGCTGGGGAGGCCGGGAGAGGACGTGGGCAGGCTCGTGTGGCCGGCCATGCTCCCGACAAACTGGGAAGAACGTGTGTTACTCCTGGTGTGGAGCCGAGGCCAGGGAAGCTCAGGTTTGTACGTGCTGCTGGGGGAGGGTTGGGTGGTCTGGCAGGCCCGGGAGACCTCGCCTGCGACCTCCCAGCCCTCCCAGGGCCCCTCTCTGCGCCCACACTGGCTGCCTCCTGGCTCCTGCTGCCCACGTCCAGTCCTGGTCCTCACTGCAGGCCCACGCCTGCCCCCTGGCCTCAGGGCACCTGTCACGTGAGGTGCAGTGACACCTGCTGTGTGCCCACGGGACGGTGCCACGTCACACATACTGGGATGAGTGACGCTTGCTGTGGGCACAAGGGCGGTGCCGTGTCGCAGGCACTGGGATGTCAGTGTCCCTGCCCCTGGCTGTGACGTCCTCCCTGCAGGTGCTGGGCTGGTCCCTGTCACCTAGGTCGCTTGTTTGCCAGCTGCCCTACTCTGTGTAGCACCCACCCTGGTGCACGGGGAGCGAGTGGCTCGCGTGGAGTCGTTACACACCTGGTCATCCCCGCGGCGTGGGCGTGGATGTGGACATGCGCCAGGCAGAGGTCTGGGCGGGTCCTCTGCTGCAGGCTGGTCGGCAGTGGGGGTCAGAGCACACAGGGAATGACCGCAGGCAGCCATCACCGCGGCGCTGGCCACGAGAAATTCAGAGAAGACAGGACGGCGCTGGCTGCCGAGCTGCCTTGAGGTGGAAGGCCAAGCTGAACCTGGCTGAGAAGAGAGAGCAGCAGTCCAGCAGTCGTGGGACCTCAGTGGCTTCCCTGTGATCAGAGTGAGATCCGTGGGCTACTGGCCGTGGCCACCACGGCAGGCAGTGCCACGGAACACCTGATGAGGCTGCTCCGGAGGAGGGGTTACCGGGGCTGATGGCTTTGGAATCCACAGTCTGAGGCCGGGTGTGCCCACGGTATAGTCCCTGGCGGCAGAGCCCCGAGGCAGTGCATGGCGGCCCCAGCTGCTAAAGGCTCCACCTCTCAACGCCATAACCGCACTCAGTTTCTGCCCTCTTAGTGCCGTTAATGCAAGGCCTGGGCTTCCTGGGGGCCCCAGGCTGCTGTCCCAACCCGGTGCACAGGCGCGGGCTGTGCACAGCTCTGCCCTTGCCGCTGTGTTTCTTTGTCACAGCCCTGGCGCCATGGCGCACGGCTGCTCTCACGGCCTTTCCCTGGGCGAGCTCCTGCTGTGGGGGGGTGAGGGGCCCCAGGAGCCTTCTCCTGGAAGCCCCAGGGGTGTCCCAGGCCGCTCAGCAGCTCGCAGACACAGGGGCCTCCCCACCGGCTCACACCCACCCCCTCCTGCAGGCTCTCCTGCTGCACGCTCTGCCCTGCACTGCTCCTTGGGACCCACGCAAATAAAAAGGCAAAATCTGAACGCACAGTCGCTGTGGCCCCTGCAGCGGGGCCACCCAGAAGCAACACTGGGCCTGCGGGGCTGGTCCCCGCCTGCACCTGCTGCCCGCCCTCGTCCCCTGGGCACCGAGTGTGGCTTCCTCAGCCTGCGGCGCTGACTGCCCCTCACCACAGGCCGTGTCCCAGGCTCCCCCTGTCGCCCTCCCCATTGAATCACAGGAGCCCAGGGACAGCCCAGGGCTTTGTAAGTAAACCGTGGTGTGCAGCCTTCTTCCCGCACTTGCTGTCCAGAAAAGTCTGGCCCCAGCTATGCCTGCTGGGTTTTCTGGGATGCTAAGAACGGGGTCCCTGGGGTGGGAGTGCCATCTGCTCCCCACCGAGGTGCCAGGCCCGTGAGGCTGAGCTCCAGCACCACAGCTGGGACCACGGACCGCATGCTAGGCTCTCCAATGTAGTGAAGTGAAAAAGCTCAGTAGGGGCCGCGGCATGGCGCAGCAGGTTAAAGCCCTGGCCTCAGCGCCAGCATCCCATATGGCACTGGTTCCAATCCCGGCTCCTCTTCTGATCCAGCTCCCTGCTAATGGCCTGGGAAAAGCAGTGGAAGATTCCTCAAGTGCTTAGGCCCCTGCAGCCACAGGGAAGACCCGGATGAAGCTCCTGGCCTAGTGCTGGCCATTGCGGCCATCTGGGCAGTGAACCAGCAGGTGGACCATCTCTTTCTGTCTAGCCCTCTGTCTCTCTGTGTAACTCTTTCAAATAAATTAATTAATCTTTAATTAAACCCAGCAAGATTGAACTTCACTCTCTGAGGGGTGAGTTGTGCAGTCGGCTCAGCTGCTGTTGGAATGCCCGCACCCCATATAGGAGCGCCTGGGTTCAAGTTCTGGCCTCCTGCTAACGCGCACCCTGGCAGGCAGCAGTGAGGGCTCGAGTACTTGGATCCCGGCCACCCACCTGGGAGACCTGGATGGAGTCCCTGGCTCCTGGCTGCTGGCTGTTGTGGGATTTGAGGAATGAGCCATCAGCTGGAAGACACCTCTCTTGTTCTCTTCTTCCTTCCCTCTCTCCATCGCCCTCGCAAATAAGTCAATAAGCAAATTAGAAACACAGCTCTGCTCTCTTACTTACATCAGCCACATGTCTGGTGCGCGGTCGGCACGGCTGTGGCGGTGGACAGTCCCCATCACCACAGAGTCCTGTGCAAGCTGGGGTCACACTCCATCCCCTTGACTTCCTCTCTCTCCATTGATCCTGGGGATACATTGGGGTGGTTCAATGCAGAGCCAAGGAAATCATTGCTTTTCTTTTAGTACTACGTTGTAGGAACAAAAATGAACAGATTCATAAAAAGCCAAGCCAGTACCACCTGCTGGAACGTGGGACGGAAGCAGGCATGGACCTGTGTCCAGTGGTTCTGCACATCAGCGTTGGAGCTCGCATGAACCTGCTCCCCCATGCTCGGTGCCAGAAGTCACTGCTGTGGGACAGTGGCCCCGATGGAAGCCGTCCCCAGTACTGAATATGAGCAATCATCAGCCAGGTCTCACCTCCCTGCCTGCTGGGGTCACCAGGTCGTGGGCAGAATGGGGCTCCAGAAGGCACATGGTGTGTAGGTGTTTTCCCTCCCTGGATTTTGCAGCATCATAAAGCTCCAGTTCTCCAACTCACACCTAAGATATTTGAAAGCCGTGCAAACCATGCAGGTTGCCAGAGACACCCCCTCCCCCAGCTCAGTGCTCACCATCACCGAGTGCCAGAGACCACCCTTCTGACCTGCACCTGCACCCTCACAGCCCCGCACACCCGGAATTGCACCGCTTGGTGTGAGCCGGGAGTTCTGCACCTGGCTTTTCTCCTACACAGACACGCTGTACTTGACCTCATTAGGGAAGGAAATGCTGACCCCGTGCCCCATCGTCTCGGCGTCCACACGCGTGTGGTGTTACTCGCTTTGGACTCCACAGGACGTTGGCCATATGAAGATGAAAGACGCAATCGATCCCACGTGGAGTCCCCCTCCCCTCCGTAAATGTCACCCTGTCCCCCAGCTGAGGTTCCTTTCTCTCGCTGCCCGCGCCCACCCCCTCTGCGGCTCCTGGCATTTCTTCCTCCCCGTGCGTGGCAGCCTGTCAGTCCTGGCCACCTCTCACCGCGCGCTCTGATGTCTCTCTTGCTGCTGGTGCAATGCAGCAAGACAACTTAGCATGCAAGGGAATTTCTAAAACTTCCTGGAGAAGGCTTATTATGGGAAAAAAAAAAAAACGGTACTGATTTCAAAAATTGTTCCGCCAAAATAAGCTCATCCTTAAGTCCCCTTCTCTGTGAACTCGAGTAGTGTAGATGCTCCCCGCTGTGTTACTGCGGCTTTAACGCCCACTGTCGTTTTTTAGGCTTGATTTATTTGAAAGGCAGAGTTCACTCCCCAAATGTCTGCAGCAGCCTGGGTGGCCAGGCGAAGCCAGGAGCCTGGAACACCTCTGGGGCTGCCTGTGGGTGGCAGGGACCCAACTATTAGGGCCTTTGTCCACTGCCTTCCTGGGCAAGGTAGAAGGAAACTGGATCAAAGCAGAGTAGCCAAAGCTCCAACTGACCCTCCGATGTGGGCTGCAGGCTCCCCAAGCAGCCGCTGAGCCCACGGCGCCACGGTACCTCCCCCATCATAGTGGTATAAGAGCTTCCGCTGAAGTATCACACACTCGGGTGATGAGTGGGCCACCCGCCCGGTCGTCAGCACCCAGACGAGGGCCAGGGCCTCTCCTGAATCCACGGCCGCCCCACCCCCGACTCCGTGGGTCAGTCCGTGCGATCTTGGCCAGGGAGTTTGTGCTTTTCTGTATTGGGTTTGCTCTGCTCAACGCGGTGTTTAGGAACTCACTGATCCAGGCACGCACAGAAGCGGCGCCTCTCTGCCACATACCACTGCGGGAATAAAGCCGGTACCCAGCACATGGGAGCCTTGCGGTGACCGCCGCGTGACGCCGTCATCCGTCAAGAGCTTCGCTTCGAACGATGGGGCTCTCTGACTTGAAAGGGGAGCCTGAGGCCACCACATGGCTCTGTGCAGGAGTTCAGAGCAGCGCAGTCGGTACTCGGGCTTCATTTTAAGGAGAAAACCTGCCCCCAGCTGTGCTGTAATTCTCTGGGCCACAGCAGCAGCGGGGCAGGGAGACGTGGAGGGCCCGGACCCCTCCTTCCTCGCTTGTCTCCCTGAGAGCCGGTTGGGCCCAAGGGCGCCAAAGGCTCCGTGCTCCCCGGAACGAACAGTCATGCCCTGCCCGGGAACCACCGGGTACGCGGGACTTGGACCTTGAGAGCACATCAAGTAGGCTGACGTTCAAATTCTGATCTAACTGCTCGCGATCTCCAATTCTGAGTTCAGTTTTTTAAAACTTGCCGTCTTCTCCCACTAAATAGTACAGACACATTCCAGTACCTGGAGCCCCTGTGGCTCTGTTCGCTGCCTCTCGCGTGTGGTGTGTCCTCTCCTTGCGCCTGGTTATCTTTCTTGCCTACTGGGGCAGCGAGTTCAGAAAGTACGTGTCTAGAAGACACGAGAGGCCCAGGACGCGTACAACTGCCGTTAGGGAACACGCTTCCCGAGTTCTGAGGTTCACTGGGGAGCAGCCGTGCAGGACCCGGGCCGCCTGGCTTCCTGGAGCGTGCAGTTCTGGGGTGCCAGGGGGGTGTTCCCAGCACTCACTGCTCCTGGGGTGCAGCCCTCCGGGGCGAGAAGCCAGCCCGAGCAGGAGGTCCATCCCGAGGTCCACCACTGTGAGCCCCCAATTCCAGCTTTGGACTCCAGGGATGCAAGAGGCCACTGATCTAGGAAAAACAGTTTAAACGTCAATATAACTTCCTTATCCTTGACTGTTTCAAATAAGATTTATATTACCCAGAGGTCCTGACACATTTAATTTTACACATGGGCCAGTTCACATTTCATATTACCCATGATCCCACTCACATCTCACATTACCCATGATCCCACTCACATTTCATATTACCCACAGGCCTACTCACATTTCACATTACCCATGATCCTATTCACATCTCACACTACCCATGATCCCACTCACACATCACCCATGATCCCACTCACATCTCACATTACCCATGATCCTATTCACATCTCACATTACCCACAGGCCCACTCACATCTCACATTACCCATGATCCTACTCACATCTCACCTCACATCTCACATTACCCATGATCCCACTCACACATTACCCATGATCCCACTCACATTTCATATTACCCACAGGCCTACTCACATTTCACATTACCCATGATCCTATTCACATCTCACACTACCCATGATCCCACTCACACATCACCCATGATCCCACTCACATCTCACATTACCCATGATCCTATTCACATCTCACATTACCCACAGGCCCACTCACATCTCACATTACCCATGATCCTACTCACATCTCACCTCACATCTCACATTACCCATGATCCCACTCACACATTACCCATGATCCCACTCACACATTACCCATGATCCCACTCACATCTCACATTACCCATAATCCCACTCACATTTCGTATCACCCACGGTCCCATGATATTAATGTTATCCTAAGCTCCCTGAGGCTCTATTCCTTCTTTTCCGTTTTTCTCTCTGTTTGAGTGATGCTGATGTCCTCAAATCCCGGTTCTTCCCTCTGACGCTCCTGCTGTCGCCAGTCCACCTCCTGGATTCTCCTGCCTTGCTGTGCTGCTCGGTCCCTCACTTCCATCTGGTTCCATCTTCACTGTTTTGTTTTTGTTTTGACAGGCAGAGTGGACAGTGAGAGAGAGAGACAGAGAGAAAGGTCTTCCTTTGCCATTGGTTCACCCCCCAATGGCCGCTGTGGCCGGCGCACCGCGCTGTTCCGATGGCAGGAGCCAGGTGCTTCTCCTGGTCTCCCATGGGGTGCAGGGCCTAAGCACTTAGGCCATCCTCCACTGCACTCCCAGGCCACAGCAGAGAGCTGGACTGGAAGAGGGGCAACCGGGACAGAATCTGGCGCCCCAACTGGGACTAGAACCCAGGGTGCCGGCGCCGCAGGCGGAGGATTAGCCTACTGAGCCGCGGCACCGGCCGGCCATCTTCACTGTTAGCAGTCGTTTCCCCCAGGCCTCTGCCAAGTGCCTCTTAGGTCATCTCAGGGCTGATTTCCAGGGTCTGCCTTTTCTCTTGACCCTGAATCTGTTTTCCCGCTCCCAGTGCGCGGTGATTTGATGGTGGACTTGGTGTGCAGTGTGCTGTGGAGACCTGGCTCTGTCCCTTCCTCTCTCCAGCTCCGTCTCTGCACCAGCCGCGGCTCAGTTACCGAGTCCTTAGTGCAGCCATGGTTTACGCCATGTGCACGCACGTGTGGCAATCCTGTGTTTCCTCAGCCCCTCTGCCTTGGTCAGATTGCACTGTGTCTCCCGTGTGCACTCACAGGGCCGGGCGTCCGGTTTGGTGAGGACAGATCTTGGCACTAGCATTTGATCCCAGCCCACACGGGAGTCTTTGACCCAGACGCCACAGGTGCCCGCGCACCTCTGGCAACCCCACCGTGGCAGCGCCAGAACTCCGAGAAGGTTCCCGCTCGGCTCCTCCTGGCTGCCCTCTGCGGAGCTGTGCTTCCTCTTTGCTTGTGCCTAGACAGCCTGGCCCTCAGCCACAGCCTCCCGGGAGCGCTACCGGGACTTGGGGCGCCCCTCTGCCGCTGGCCTCTCCTCTCCACCATGCCACCATGCAGATTCTGGCTGCTCTCTCAGCTCCGAGCCTGGCAAGTACTCCTTGGGTTCCATCCCTCAGAGCGCGGCCAGGACGTTGTCCTCGGCTCGCCTCATGGCCTCTCCTCCCTGCAGTGACCCTGTCCGCTCCAGAGCCCAGTTGCCTCCTGCCTGGCAGCCAGGGGCGCTGCTCTGGCATCAGCTTCTCCATCGTAGAAAGTTGAGTGCGCTCCAGCAGCGCTCACTCAGTGCCCCTCGTGCTAGGCGCCAGGAGCACCACGCCGAGCAAGTGCCGTGGTGCCTGCCCTCACGAAGATGGGGATCTGTGGAGAAACAGAGCTTCAGACAACGGCAGTAGAAATTAACCTGTCATTACGACGTGATGGATGTGGGGTCTGTATAACCCATTGAGCCGCCGCCTGCAATGCCGGCATCGCATACGGTGCTGGTTTGAGCCCCAGCTGCTCCACTTCTGATCCAGCTCTCTGCTGATGCACCTGGGAAAGCAGAAAATGGCCCAAGTGCTTGGGGCCCTGCACCCACGTGGGAGACCCGGATGGAGCTCCTGGCTCCTGGCTTCGGTCTGGCCCAGCCCCGGCCATTGCAGCCATTTGGAGAGTGAACCAGCGGATGGAAGATCTTGCTGTATATCTCTCCCTCTATCCTATATAACTCTGCCTTTCAAATAAATAAATCTTTTTTTTAAAAAATTATGATGGATATTATGTGTCAAGAGTGCAGAGTAAACCAGTGTATCAGAGAGCCCTAAGGTAGCCTGGGGGAGGAAGGCTCAAGCAGGTGTTCTGAGACAAAGTCAAGGCGTGTGGCCCAGTGGGCGCAGCCACCGCCATATGAGAGTGCCAGTCCCGGCTCCCGTGCTCCTGGCCCTGGGGGAGTGAGACAGCAGATGGAAGGGCCCTCTGTCTCTCCCTGTCTCTGCTGTGCAAGCCAATCGATCTTTAATGACAGCAGCAAGAGTGGAGCGGGTCTTAGGGATCAGCAGCAGCCAGAGGAGATAAGGATGGGCCACAGGAAACCACTTTCTAGTTGAAGGTAGCTCTCGTGCAAAACTGTTGGAAATGTTTCTGGAATCTTCTTTGGACCCCTGCCATAAACATGCCAATTAATACATGTCTGTCACTGGCGAGACTGTCCTTAGGGCCTCGCTCATCGATTGAAGCTTAAACATTTTCAAACCCTGGAATGGAAACTTTCCACACAGCTTCTGCAAACTCGCATTTTAGACCACAAATTGCTTCTCCCCCACACACTCAAGTCAGGCCACTCCTGCCAGATACAGACAGAGACTGAGGAGTCTGGATCCGGCCGGCGTCTGGCGAGCTCAGTGTGTGCTCCTGGGTCCAGGGACCCTCCGTGTGCTTGTGCGTGCTCACTTCAGCCATCACAGAGGGTGCGCTGATGGCTAGAATCTTCCAGAGACCCGACACAGGGCAGGCACACGTCTGCCATCTCTTGAGCATGTGTGTGTGTGTGCAAGTGAGTGTGCATTCACGCATGTGTGTGTGTGTGTGCCCCGTGAGCAGCCGCAGCTCATAATCACACGCATGTGTAACCCAGTTTCTCTGTGTCACCTCACGTATACTTTACTCGGCTAAATTACCGAAAATAAAACGTATAGTATGACATATTGCAACCATATATTGTGTACAGTTTGTATATAAAAAAGAAAGAGTGATTAAAAGTCGATGAGAGAGTGTTTATAAATCTTGATTGCTTCATAATTTTAACTTTGAGCAACATTTTTATCATAATTATAGGCTTCCTTAAAGCACTTATGCAGATTGTTGTTACTCAAAAGGGGGTTTATTCCATTTTGGTGTAAACTACACTTTTTTTTCTTTAAGAAATCTTTGAGTTCCTAACCCCCCGTGCTCTGCCATAGCTTCCCAGTCCTGGCAGCCAGAAGCCCTCGTGCCCCAGGGCTGCCCAGACGCCCCCTGCCCCCTCGCCTGCCTGCTCTCTGCCCCGGGGACGGGGTGAGAGTGAGGCTGCTCTGCAGTGATGGACATCGGACACGCTCAGGGCTTCCCGCTGCTCTCTGACCGGCGCGTTCCTGCGAGGCCACCGGAACACACTCTCCAGAGAAATGCGACCCTGGTGGGCTCCGCTGGGGTCACACTCAGGCCGTGATTCGATTCCGGAAGCGCAAAGCTAGGGTCTGGAAAGGGCATCCAGGATCCATGGAGCTCTGCTGTGGTCCTGGGCTTAGAAAACGGAAGCCCAGGGGAGTGACGTCACCTGCCCAGCCACGCACACAGACTTGACCTGATGTTCAGACCGACGGCCGGGGCCTCGCCCTTGGCACTCGAAGCCAGGTAGAGGTGATCCCATCAGCGTCTCCTCCCCCACAGAGCACAGCCCAGGAGGCGACAAGGGGGCAAAATGCATCACTGGGAAGAGAAACCAAAGGCAGGCAGCTCGAGAGGGAGAGCACGGGCACCGGGGAGCCGCAGCTACCCCAGGAAAGCCGCCAGAGCTCTGGTCCTCTCCCGGCTCTGTGACCGCAGAGACTGGATCTGCCTTCAGATCCGCAGTGCACGCCCAGGACCTGCCAGGACGGCTGGCAGCAAACTTCAAGCTCCCCAAACAAATACGGGGTGCACCCCCCCACCGTGCCCTGCTGTAGGAGGTAGGGGTGTGCATTCCAAGGCGACTCCAAGGCGATCGACAGGGGGTGGCAGTGTCGCGCTGCTCTGAGAATGGGGCGTCCGTCTGGGAGGAAGTGCACAAACACGGAGGCCCACCAGAGCCCAGGGCTGCAGGGAAGGCTACTGGACAGCAGCCCACGCCACCTGGCCAGCTCTCGTCACTGCCCACGCCCGCGCCGTGTCAGGGGCTAGCGGGGAGGGCCTGCGGTCCCGACGCCACGCTGAGTTCTGAGCACTGGTTCCATCTGTCCATCATTGGGTTGCTGGGGTGAGCCTACAGCGTGGCACTTGCCAGCCCCTTCTGCGATGGGAACGTGGGGGTGAGTGAGTGACCCCCCGTAGGTCACACAGCACAGAGCCAGGCTCCCTGCGAGCTCTGGCCCCGGGGGCTCACCAGGGCTCCAGGGCGGCTGAGCAGAGGCCAGGGCTCCTCCTGGGCCTTCCACGTAGTTGCTAAGTGTTAGACACTCCGCTGAGCTGTTTTCTCTCTTCAAAGGAAATGTGCGTTAGTCATGAGCGGATGCCTGAGAAGGCCCTAATTCACAGGCACCATCAGAAATCTGTAGGCTGTGGGCGCCGCAGCTCACTAGGCTAATCCTCCGCCTGCTGCGCCGGCGCCCCGGGTTCTAGTCCCGGTCAGGGTGCTGGATTCTGTCCCGGTTGCCCCTCTTCCAGGCCAGCTCTCTGCTGTGGCCCGGGAGTGCAGTGGAGGATGGCCCAAGTCCTTGGGCCCTGCACCCCATGGGAGACCAGGAGAAGCACCTGGCTCCTGCCATCGGAACAGCGCGGTGCGCCAGCTGCAGCACACCAGCCACGGTGGCCATTGGAGGGTGAACCAACGGCAAAGGAAGACCTTTCTCTCTGTCTCTCTCTCTCACTGTCCACTCTGCCTGTCAAAAAAAATAAATATAATAAAGAAATCCCTGCAGGCTTGCACATGGGAACATACTGTTGTGCTGTACACACATACATAGCACGTTGCTGTGCTACAGGATACGTGCACACACATGCTCTACTGGCCCGTTCTAATACGTTCTAGGAAAATAACCATGCAAACAGCACGCTGGGAGGTGACAGTGTATAGCTATCAGCCCACACACACATAGCGTGTTGCCACGTTGTATTATTTAACAGGCACATGTGTAACCCAGTGCTGCGGTGTCTTGCATGTACACACACACTGCTCCATTGTATTATTGTAGACACACACTTGTGTAACCCAGTGCTGCGTTGTCTTGCATGGACACACACACACTGCTACGATGTAATATTGTAGACACACATATGTGTAGCACAATGCTGTGTTGTCTTGCATGTACACACACTGTTACCTTGTATTATTGTAGACACACACTTGTGTAACCCAGTGCTGTGTTGTCTTGCATGGACACACACACTGCTACGATGTAATATTGTAGACAGACATGTGTAGCACAGTGCTGTGTTGTCTTACGTGGATACACACACTGCTCCGTTGTATTATTTTACAGACAGGCACATGGGTCACCCAGTGCTGTGGTTCTTGCACGCACACACACTGCGCCGTTGTATTATTCTACAGTACTCTCCCACTGACAGCCTGCACCTATTTGGTGAGGTTGTGCGGTGATTCTACTGTGCGCCCCAACTGCACGCTCCAGGGTTGGAATACAGCGAAAGATTGGCCCTGGCCAGCTCTGACCTGGGGAATGTTTTCTTCAGCCAATTGCACTCCTGTTCTACAATTCTGAACACATCTGGTCCGCGATGTGGGCTGGGTTCTGAGAGGATAGGACAGGGGAAGAGGAAAGGGAAACTTGCGTTCGGCTACACATGAATGCAGAAGTCCAGTAAACCCATGCCATTCGCCATCTTGGGTTCTGCCAGTTGGTTCCATTTAAATCCTTGGATAAACTGCATAGAAAAACATCGCCATGAGAGTGAAACAACTTCCTTTAATAAAGAATGGTGGGACCTGAAGGTGAGGACTCCTGGAAGGGACTAATTCCGGCAAGGAGAAGGTGCGCTGCCGATGCTGGCCAGCACCTCCCATCTGAAGGCGGGAGTCGCGGAGCTCCGACTAAAAGGAAAGCAGCGATCTCAGACTTAATCCACCTCCTGGATCCCTGGTGGTGCCAACGTGTGCAGGGTGCCCACGTCCCCTCCAGCCTGCAAGTCCGCCCCGCAGGTCCTGAGCCTACAGAAGTGCTTGGTTGCACCACGGGGAACGAGACCATGGGACAGCCCCTGCCCACCCACTTCTTCCCCAAGCAGTGTTTCTCCCCAGCCTGGGAAAGGCTTGCTTCTGTCATCCCTGGGGAAGTCCCCCCAGGCCCTCTCAGTCTCAAGCCCCTTCCTGGGGAGCATCGGCACCACCAGCCACCACTGCGGACACTTTTCCTTTGGCCAAAGTTCCAGCTGTGCGCCTTCCCAGTCACTCCTGTGGACCTTGGAAGACGCGGTGTTAGCATCAGCGGACACAACGGGGCTTCAGGTCTCTGTCCAGCTCGGGCTCCGCCCACCCCTGTACAGGGCTTGTTCTGCACAGGGTTTGGGGAGGGGCGCGTTGTGCTCCGATTGTGTTCAGCCAATGGAAATATAAGAAAGGAGATCTGGTCACAAGCTCCACTAGCTGTCTATGCATTCACAGAACGCGAGAACGGGGCTCAGGCTGGTCCCATAGGACTGCGGGTGCAACCGTGTCTTATCTAAAATACAGATACCAGCTTCAAGAGTTGGTTAATTTGTAAAATACCTGTCGAGAAGGAAAGCCTGAAATTTCTTTTTTATCCTCCTAAGAACACTTTTGCCTTCCATCACATCTTGTGATATAGTCAAAATAAACGCCAAGCGGGTAGATGGTTCTACAGAGGCTGAGAGAAGTGGGGGCTGGGCACTGAATCAGACCCAGTAGGTATTCCCAAAACCTGGGAACCAGGGTCGCGGGGCACAGCAGTTTGTGTAAGCCTTAGGCTGCTTCAAGACCTGGCCATCCGGGAGGGTGGTCGAAGCCAAGGCCAAGGAGGCTCCCTGCCCTGAAGGCAGGAAACCCGCCTTGACCACACCCAGGGCCTGGGGCCTGGGGGGAGGACACCCCAACAAAGAGGCTCCCAGCCACTTGTCACAGGCATGGCCGGGTCTGGTGTGATGGTGACCGGCTGACCCACTCTGGTCGGGGCCCCTTGGGAGCGCCCTCCCCAGTCTGAAGGCGGAGGGCAGCCCGGCCCCCCAGGGCACACGCGCACACAAGAGGTTGCGGGGAGGTGCAGGGCTCCAGGCCAGGCGCAGGACCTCCGCGTGGGTTAAAGCCCCACTTCACAGCCCCCACTGATGCGGGTTTGACATCTGTTTGCCAGAGTGTTTTGCACTTAGCCTAACACCCGCCATTAAGTGACAGAATCGTGGCAGCCTGTCAAAGCCAGCTGAGTGGCAGCTGCTCGGCTCACAAAAACCACTCAAATATTTGCAAGTTTTGAAGCTTTGTGCAGTGTTGTACCCACTCCTTCCGCGATTTAACATGTAAAATGGAAGGCAGAGTTTCAGATCTGGGGCCCACAACGTTGCCATTTCCCGCACAAAAAGAACCTTCTGGGGGTGTCTGCCTGCCGGAGTCGGTCCAGCCCCGAGGCCCGGATTCCTGCACAGACCGGGGCCCCAGGAGCAGCCGCCGCCTTAAGCCCCGAGGGTACGGGTTCTAAAGGTAGATTCCCAACACCCGCACCGTGGTGACCCCTGCACCTGTGTGCGGGGTTTGCGCCTGCGGGGGCGGGGGGGCGGGCTGAAAGCTGCGGGAGGCGGTGCCCGACCACCCCCGCCGCCCAGACCCGGCTCCTCTCCCCTGCTCCCAAGGCTAAACCTGATTAAGAAACTACGTGCAAACGGCATCGGCATCGCGTTTCTCCGGACGAAGATCCGCCGACCGCGGCTTCCCGGACCCGAGCTGCAGGCAGCGGGAGGAGGGCGACCCCCGCGTGTCCGGGGCGAGCACTGGGCAAAAGCCCCCGGCCCTGCTCTGCTGCCGCGCCCTGTCTTGTTGTTCGGTGGGGTTTTTTTGTTTGTTTCTTGTGTTTTACGTTGGCAAATGTTTTCCTTCCCGTGGGAGGGAATCGCAGGTCCTTTGGGAAAACCCTGGGGTCATCGTTTTCAAAACAGCGGTCGGTTCGCTTTGGATCCGTTTCCGGGGAGTCTCGGAGTGACGTCCCCGCACAATGCGTGGGGGGCGGGGGTGGTCCCGGGAAAAGAGGCGGCCGGGGCGGCCTGGGGTGGGGGTGGGGGACCCGCGCCCCGGCCCAGGCCCTCGGCCTCGGGGAGGGCAGGCAGCTCGTCCCCGGCGGGATCCGGCGGGATCCGGCGGACGTTGCACCAGCAGTCCGGGCGCGTGCGGGCGGAGGGGGTGAGGCTCGAGAAACAGCCAGCGAGCGCGAGCTGCTCCCGGGGGAGGCCCGGCGCGGCGCCCCCGGCCAACACACAAAGCTCAGGCTGGGTCCCCAGCGCGGCGGCGTGGAGCGGGGCCGGGAGGGCCGGCGTGGCAGCCCCCCCGTGGCCGTGCGACCCCAGAGGTGGGGATGGGGTCACCGCCGTGTGCCTGTCGCGGAGGCGCTCGGGTCGCGTTGCTTTCTCTGGGTCCAGGGCCGGGCGGGGCGGCGGCGAAGGCCCGAACCCAGCGCGCAGAGCACGGAGAGGCGAGCAGGCGGGGCGGCCGGGGAGCGCGAGCACCGGGGACGCGGCTCCACCTCCGCGCCGGGACCGCGTCCCAGCTGCCCGCGAACCAACTGTTCGGCATCATTCGCTGTCGCGCAGGACAAAAAAGCGGCTGTTTATTATAGAACTTGTTGGGTATTGTTCGCGCCGCACAAAAGCGTCTCATTGTGCCGAGGGAGCCCCCTCTTCTCCAGACAGAAACAATAACTTGAAATTGTCTTTAAAGTCTTTTCTATCATTAATAAATTTCATTTTCTCGCCTCTCGCCTGCAGTGTGTGTGTGTGTGTGTGCGCGCGCGCGTGTGTGTGTGTGCCGGGGAGGGTGCGCGCCAGGCAAGGAGAGGAGCGCGTGCGAGCGGGGCTGCGCGTGAGTGTGCGTGCGCGGGGCGCGCTGCGGGCCGGCGCCGCCGGGAACTGGACCGGGCGTGCGGACCCGGCGGGCTGCCGGCCTCGGAGCGTTGGCGGCACCCGCTCTGGGGACCCGTCGGAGCTGCGGGAGGAAACCACGTAAGTGTGCCTCCAACTTGCGCGGGGGCTTTCGCCCGCCGGGGCCTGCGGGGCGGGGGCTCGCTGTTCCCGCGGCATGCGGCGTGGGGCGTCCCCGCAGCTTTCCAACCTGGGTGGGTCACAGGTGGGGAGAGGTACCCTTGGCATGCGGGACACAGTTGCGGTTTGCGGTGTTCGCCCCTCCGCCCCCCAGCCTCGGCTTTTTGGATCGGGCGCCCCGCGCCTTTCTGCCGGATTGGGCAGTGGGGGTATCGGAGAGTTTCGCGGCCGCGGCACTGCCCTCCCTGGCCAGCACGGCCCTGCGCCCCCTCCTGCCCTCGCCAAGACCCAGGCCCCTTCCCGTGGCTGCTCCAATCCGCTGCGCGCCGCCGTGCGCGCCAAGAACTAAATCCTCCGGTTGGAATTAGGTTTTAAAAATGAACACGTTGCAGCGTGTGCCATTTAATAAGAGATGTTTGGGGCGAAGAATCAATTTAACTTTGACCAACGGACTCGACTGTGTTAATTCTCCCACCAGAAAAAAAAAAAATCAATGAGGCGCCAGCCCCTGACAGCCGCGAACGCCTGCGGACCCGGTCCGGGCCCGGAGCCTGGAAGCGGAGCGGACGCCTAGGTCCCTCTGGGAAGGGGAGGGCGCCCCAGGGCGGGGCTGGGGTGACCGAGCCCCCTCTGCGGAGCCGGCCGCCCCACTGGGGTAACCCCAGCCTTGCGGGCTCATCCGCCCTCCTCCAGCGAAATCGCACTCCGCGCGGGCTTCCCTCGGCGCCGCCACGAGTGCCGCGGTGCTGGGTGCGCGCAGCCGGGGTCGTCCCCCGCCCGCCTCTGCCCCCTCTTTCGCGTGCTTGGAGCCGCTGGTGGAGAGCCAGGGTCACGAAGTTTCGGAGGTGAACCGGATTTTCGGCGGTAGCCGGTGCAGGGCGGGACATGCCTGGCGTCGCTGGCCTGGGCTGGTCTGGACCAGCCGCCTCCTCCGCAGGAAACAGGTGCTCGAGTGTGATAGCCGCCAGCAGGCAATTAACCCATTAAAAGCCCGATTTCGTGGAGGGCGCCGAGGCTGCTCTAGGAAGTGCTTTTGTGAAAGGCAGGGGGGCGCCGACGGCGCCCCAGTCCCAGAGCCCGGGAGCCTGGCTTCTCGCTTGCGCCGGATTGGAGAGAGGAGTTCCTCTTGGTCCTCCCCGGGACAGGCCCTTGCCCGGCTCTCTGGCCGGCGGTGGGCGCCCTCATTGCCTTCTTCGGCTCCACCGGGTTTCCTCCACTCGGCGCCTCTCCCGGCTGGGGCGAGGCAGGCCGGGTTGCTCTGCCTGAGTAGGGAGGCAGCCAGGGGACGCCACGCGGGTGCAGGAAGATGCACCCGGGTTCCAAGCGGCCCCTGCTCGTGTCCTCATTGTCACTTCGGGGGTGGGGTCGGGATGGATGAAGGCAGGCGCACTGGGACTGGGAAGGAAAGGAGCCCTGTACAGAGAGAACCCGAGGGGCGGGCGGTCGGGCGTGCCTGCTGTGCTGGCCTCTCCCTGTGAGTAGGAGGCCACTGAACCCTGCGCTTGCGGCTGCCCGGGTAGGAGGCAGGAGGCTTGGGTGAAGGGGCAGAAGACAGGAGGTCAATGCCCTGCTTGTTCCCAGCTGAAACCAATTTTAAGGGATCAGCAAAGACTGAGCCCCCACCCCTGCCTGTTTAGGGACCCTACCCACCCCCCGGGGTAGGGCTAGCAGAGGCACGGAAAACTCACCTGCGTCCACCTGCTGTTTCCTTACTGCACGGGTGTTGAGATGTAGGATTCAAATCCCGTCTAAAACAGGGCCCTTTCTCTCTCTGGTCCACTGAACCTCCCTCTATCTCATGGACACAGTACCCTCTACCCAAATCCACCAGGCCTCCACCCAGACAGAGGCCAGCCTGATTCCCACTGACGGGTCCCACATGTCCGGCAGGCAGGCAGCCAGCCCAGGGACCCTGCATCCCCTCTGGTCCCCGACACCCATGCCAGAGCCTGGCACTCTTTCCCGGGTCCGCTTTCCCAGATTGCTGCTTCTGGAGTGAGCAAGCGGGGGAGCTGCAAGGGCCCGGAACGGTGTCAACGTGATGTTTTCATCTCATTGAAAAGTGTATTAAAGGGGGAGATGTAATGTGCCCGAGCCGCGCGGCATGAAAGCAGCGGCTGGAGTGGCGAGCCTTTCTCTCGCGTGAACTGCGTGTCATGTTGATATGGAAGCCTGTGCCAGCCCTTCATCTGCTGTAACAGGGTGGCCCGGGAGAAAAGGCGTCTGATTCCACTTTATTTCTTTTCATATAGAAATCCCCGCGACTTGTCTCCTTGTGAGTGACGCCTTTTCTGTGTGGGGCCGGCTAATGAGAGAGAGAGAGAGAGAGAGGGTGGGAAGGGGCCGGGGTCCTTGCACCTGCAGCTGTCTCTGCCGTGCCGGGACCCCAGCCTCGAACTGCACTGGCTTCGTCTGCCGTCTGGAGGAAGACGCCGCCCAGCCCCTTTCTCCTGGCTCTCCGGAGCAGGCCCTTGGGCACGGTGCTTACCGGCAAGGGGCTGCAGGTTTGCTGCGCCAAAGCCGCTGGCTCGGATGCCCTGCGTTCTAGGAATGTTTATGTTCTGCCCATTTGAATTCGAATAGTTGCAAAACCCCGATATTCAGAGTTTGATCTTGGGCCGGATTCTTTGCCGTGTTTTAGGAAGAAACAACAAAACACCTCCTGCTCCCACGAAGCTCCTGCTTCTTACTGCGTCTTCCCAAGCAAACACCAGCCTGCATCAGGAAATCACAACTTGTGTACAATGTGAAAAGGTGTATTCAAACTGTTAATTACCGGGGTTTGCGCAAATGCAACTGTAGCACTGACCCACTTAATGTTGCCTTAATTACTGACAAAACAAGAAGTGGCTGGATCACAATACAGTGTATTTATCTTCGGGGAGGATACGGTGCTGACGTAGTTCAACAAAAGAGCAAGAAAAAAAAAAAACCTGAGGGGAGGGCGTGTGCAGAAACATGAAAAGTACACAGACACCGCGTTCTGGAACCACCCATCGCGCGAGCTGCAGAACCCCAAACCGCGAAAGCGCCGCGGATGCGCGGCTCTGCCTGGCAAAACTTCCACGGGGCCTGCAGACGCACGGGGGTCCGGATGGCCGGGCAGAGCGGGGCTTCCTGGGTGACTCGGAACCCGCCCCCCGCCGGGACCGCGAGGACACCCTGCACACTGCGACCCCTTCGCCCGTTCCCTCCCCGGTTCTTCTGCAGGCCCGTGAGCGGCTGTGGGGAGGAAGGGGCCGGCCCTGCGGTCTCGGGTTCTGGGCCAGCCGCCCAGCCAGGCCGCTGAGCAGGAGGCCGGGACTCCCGAGAGTGCGGGCAGCCTGCGGGGCCCGTAGGTACCAGGGAAAGGCGGGGGCCCGGGCGGAACGCGTGCCCTCAAGCTCGCCCGACGGCGCCCGCGCGCGGACCGCACGCACTTATTGGGGCTGGGTGGGCCCATGGCGCACAGAGGGCGCAGGGGCGTGCAGGGCAGGTGGGGCTGGCTGAGACCCTTTCCGGGAAGTTTCCCGCGCACGGAGGGCGGCAGGAGCCGGCGCGCGGCGGCGGGGCCCGGCGACCGCCCAGCCCCGCTCGCTCTGTCTCCCGCCGCGGCGCCCCAGAGCGCCCGCGGCGCAGTGGGGCGGAGGGCGAGGCGCCCCTCGCGTCCCGGCGTTCTCCTCCCCTTGTCTTCTCTTTCATTCATAAACCTGGGGGCTGCAGAGGCAGCCTGGATAGACTGCTCCGCCGTTAACCCAATTACAGAATTCATCAAGAACTGTGTTGAATTATCTCTTTCCATACAGTATCAGCATTAGCCTAATTAAAAGCTATAATGTCTGATATAATGATTAAATCGTTAGCGCTGCTGTAGCGAAGCAATATTTTGTTTTCCCTTCAATTAGCAGCTGATTGAGGTTTTCAGAACAGGTCAGCTGTAAAATTTGAATTATATGTGTGAGTACCGCTCACAGGGCGAGCCCCTACTCGAAGCTCCGAGGTTCTCCAAGCGCTTTCGCCGCGGGGCTGGGAGGCACACGACACGCGCGCGCGCACACACACACACACCGCGCTGTGGGAGCCTCCGCTGTGCACGCGCGGCGCTGCCCACGAAGCCTTGGCTGCTTTCGGGGGACAAGGAAGGACTGGACCCGCCCTCGTCCCGCAGGCGCCACACAGCAGCCCCAGAGCCGGCCTTGGTCTCCGCGCCAAGAGAGGCCTGCAGGCTGCGCGAAGCCAGGGGTCTACGGGAGCATCCCCTAGGACGCGCGGAGCACGCTCCGGGGCCACTACCGCGCGCCGTCCTCCCACCCGCTCACCCCGACGCCCCCAGAAGGAAACAACTCCTCACACCCTCCAACTAACGCCTGTGCCACTTGGGCTCCTGGGAATGCATTTGGGAAACGCAGGACCCAGCTGGTTCAGGGCCAGGGCGCTGAAGACCGGAGCGCTCTCGCCGACGCAAGCGAGACGAGCCGCCCCCGAGAAGCCCCCTGGGCGCAACCCCCGCGCCGAGCCCTCGAGCGGGATGCGTGGCCGCACGAGGCAGGACTAGGGGCAGGTGTCTCCGCGAGGGGCCGCCAGCAGACGGCGATCGCGACCCGCGCCGCGGCTCTGACCGCAGCCCCGCCGCCCGGCCGCTCCCTGGCACGGTCGCCGCGGTCCCCGCTCTGCGCGCCCTCTCCTCCCGTTGGCTCAGCTGTGCCTTTGCGCCCAAGCTCTGCCAGGTCCTCCCCCCCCCACCCACAGGCCCCCTCTATTCGCTCAGAAAAGTCCCGCCTGGGAAGCAGAGGGCCCCACAGATCTGTCATCCTGGAACAGCGGCCACTGCCCTTTGGGGGACCGGCCTGCGCCCCCGGGATGTCCCCTGCGGGTGGCCTTAGCCCTCAAACGGCCCAGGAGCCTCGGGAGTGGGGCGAGGGGCGCATCCCTCCGGGAGATTGTCCCCAAGGCTGTGTCCTTGGACCCCTACTCTGTCCACCACTGCTTGCAGCAGGAGGCCGTCGTGGGTGCCCCAAAGCTTTCGTGTCAAGGTCGTTAGGGGCAAGGGACTCCACGCACCGGGATCCCCTCTGTTTCCCAGGTTTGGGGTGCAACCGCGGACCGGGGAGGAAGCTTGAATTTGTTACCCACCCCAGCAGCAATCTGGGTCAGTGCTATTGGTTCTGGCTCTGTTGCTCAAACACAGCACATACATGTGCACGTGCATGTGCAATGTGTTCGCGCATACATGTACACGTGCGTGCACATGTGTACAGGGCTTCCTGGCATGATGGCTTGGGTCTGAGTTCTCTTTCAGGATCCTGATTGCAGGTTAAATAAGAGGACCTCTTTATCCACATCTCTAAGTAGAGCAGAGGCACAGGAAGCTCTCCGTGAGCAGGGAAACCCACCCCTTGCCGGGCGGGGGCGGGGAGGGGGCGGACTGGCTCTGACACCACTTGGAAACCGCACAGGCAGTCTCCAAGTCTGGCCTCTGGGAAGAAAGGTACTGGGCTCCAAGGGGGCCCCTGCCCACCGGGGTGGGTGGGAGAGATGTCTTTGCCCTCTCCTTTAAAGAGAGCCCACAAGAAATCCAGGCTCCGTTCGCGGTCGGTGGCAGGAGTTGGTGTGCACGCCGCAGCCCTCGGGCCAGCCTAGAAGGCACCCAGAGGCCTGGCACGGCACCCTGACCGCTGCCTCCCTGGCAGGGGCTGTGGCTGCCAATCACCCATCGCCTGGCAACAGGTTACACCTGAGGCTCTGGCCGGCTCCTCCCGCGGGCGGGCGCCCCCAGGGTGCGTCCCTAAGCTGGGCTCCTCAGTAACCAGAGGATCACGCAGGAAGCTGCGCTGCCCTCCTGTTCAGATGATCTGGGAAGCACCGGTAACCGCGTATTTGGAAACAATTTCCAGGACTATGGCAGAAAGCAACAAGACCATTTCAAAGTCAGCTCTCCAACTCCCGAAAAGCATAAAGCATTCCTGCAAAGCCTCCGGAGTGCAGGGTGTTTATACAATAAATTGCTCCATTGATATGGAAAATAATGTGCCAGGCCTGGTTCATACAAAGCATTTTCAGGGGGTCTTGGCCTATTTAGTTTAAAATCTAAATTGAAAAGCAGAGGAAAGAAATCTTTCAATTGCTAAGTGGATAATATACTTTATAATTTGTGAACCATTTTCTTTATATCAGTCTTGCTGACTTTCCCTAACACACTGGATCCCACCGCACACCCATCGCCTCCTAAATTATCAGAAGAAACATGGGTCTATAGCATTCTTAAACAATACTCCTGCACCTTTTTTGTTCATTCACAATGCAACTGATATTTGCAGGTAGTGCAGGAAACAAAGACTTAACAAACTCGACTGGCGAAATAAGAAGGTAGCTGAAAATCGAGTTTACAACCTAGATATTTAGTGAAAAATAAATACCAAACTATGTTTCCTTTCCAACATAATTAGATATTTTGTGATGAGTTTACTGCTCCGCGCAGAACGCCCTGAAACGGAAGCAGTTCCATCAGCAGAGGTCCCTTGGCTGGGACGAAGCGGCCATCCCAGCCCCGAGCGCGGACAGCGGTGGTCCTGCGCCTGCGACAGGCAGTAAGGCCAGGGGATTCGCCGCTCGGGATTTTGTAAAAGCCAGAGTAAAGGCAAGGAGCCCCAAGTTCGCTGCCCGGCTCCTCGTCGTCACGTGAGAATCTCTGTAGCCCCAGCTCAGGCCTGCAGCCCTAGCTTAGCAAGCTCTCCCCAGGCCGGGGACCAAAGCGCTGGGCGCGCGGTGGTCTTAGAGGGAGGTCTGTGGGCCGCCCGCGTCTGTTCTGATGGAGACCGAAGCCTGTGCCTGTAGGCGTCCCGGATCGCAAACACGCCAGGGTCCGAGCCGGGGGGCCTCGAGTTTGCGCGGCGCATGGCGCGGCCTCTGTCGCCCGAGGCCAGGCCCCACGGCTCAGTTCGGTTCGGTTCTGATGGGCCCCAGGGGCAAACGGCCCGGGGAAGACCCGCTCCGGAAAAGCGTGGGCTACACCCTTCTCTGGCGATGTCCGCAAACTTTGGCCACTGTCGCAGTAGCTGGGTTCCAGAGGCGGCTGGCTGGCCGCCTCCTGCAGTCTTTCCCGGGAGCAGCACGCAGCCGGGGGCCGGAGTTCCAGGCTCCCCGAGGCTGCTACACCGACCACCCCCTGAAGCAAGGTCAGGACTGCGGCCAGAGCGAGCTGCGGAGCCAGGCCCCCCACCTGCGCGCCCCGGGCCCTGGGTGGTGGGGCCAGGTCTGAGCAAGCACAGCCTGGAAGACTGGGGCGGGGTGGGGGTGGGGGGATGCGCCGCAGGGCCTCCGCACAACCCGCGCTTCAAGCCCCCCTTGACCCGCCCCGCTCCGTCCCCTCCTCGGCACCCGGGCCGAGCCGAGGCCAAGGTGCCGGCTCCGTCCCTAACTCGCCTTCCCCGGCCGGCGCAGAGCTGGCGGGCGGGGGTGGGAGGGGGAGGAGGAGGAGGAGGAGGAGGAGCTGGGTCCCCGCGGCGCGCATTTAAGCCCGGCCCGGGGCTCTAGTCCTCACCCCACCCCCCACCGCCACCCCCGATCCTTTCTCCGTCTTCGCTTTTCAAGCCAGTCGTTAATCATTCGGAGCGCGCGGGCGGGGAGCGGCGCGGAGCGCGAGCTCCGGGTTCGCCGCGGCGCGCGCACGCAGGAAGCCGAGCGGCCGCGACCCCCTCCCGGGCCTCCTTCCCCCTCCTTCCTTCCCTCCGCCCCGCTCCGCCGCCCGCGCCCGGTGCATCTACTCCCTCCCCACGTCACTCGCCAGCGCGCCATGCAAATCACCGCCGCCGCCGGCTCCCATTGGCCGCGGCGCGCTCATTTAACGGCAGCCCGGGCCCGGCGTATGGCTGCTGGGCCCCGCACGCCGCCGGCCCCGCGTGCGCCTCCGCTCCGAGCGCACCGCCCCGGGCAGGCAGCGGGCCGCCCGTCCCGGGCTCGTCGGCCCCGGCTCTCTGGTGCCCTCGGCGCGCCCGCGCTGCTGCCCCCGGCCCCCCTGCGCGGCCCCCCTGCGCTCCCCCCCGCGGCACCTGGGACCCGCGCACGCCCAGCGCACGCGGCGCGCCGCCCTGCTACAAGTTGCGGCCCCGGAGTTGAAGGCCGCCGAGGACCGAGCGCCAGAGCAAGGAGGCAGCGGGCGCACGGCGGCGGCCGGCGAGCGAGGAGGCCCCGCACCCTGCTCCCGGCCCACAAAGTGGCGCCGCAACTTGGCCACGACTGCACCTGTTTGCACCGCTCGGCCGAGGGCGACCGCGCCGCGGCGGCGACTACGGAGACCCTTGGCCGTCGGCCTCCTGGGCGAGCGGCTCGTGCGCGGGCGAAACTGTGCACCTGCGGGCCGGACCGGCGCTGAGTGCGTGTTCCTGCCTCTTCCCCGCCGTCGCCTCCCTCCCCCCTCATTCTTCTCTCCGCCAGGCACCCCCCGCCGCCCGTTTGAGCCCCGCTCCATCCGTGCCCCGCCCCGGCTGTCCATGCTCCAAGCCTTCTGCGCTCGGTGCCGGTGAACCGCGAGCCGCCCCGATGTACAGCATGATGATGGAGACCGACCTGCACTCGCCCGGCGGCGCCCCGGCGCCCACGAACCTGTCGGGCCCGGCCGGGGCGGGCGGCGGCGGCGGCGGCGGGGGCGGCGGCGGTGGGGGCGCCAAGGCCAGCCAGGACCGGGTCAAGCGGCCCATGAACGCCTTCATGGTGTGGTCCCGCGGACAGCGGCGCAAGATGGCCCAGGAGAACCCCAAGATGCACAACTCGGAGATCAGCAAGCGGCTGGGCGCCGAGTGGAAGGTCATGTCCGAGGCCGAGAAGCGGCCCTTCATCGACGAGGCCAAGCGGCTGCGCGCGCTGCACATGAAAGAGCACCCGGATTACAAGTACCGGCCGCGCCGCAAGACCAAGACCCTGCTCAAGAAAGACAAGTACTCGCTGGCCGGCGGGCTGCTGGCGGCCGGCGCGGGCGGCGGCGGCGCGGCCGTGGCCATGGGCGTGGGCGTGGGCGCGGCGGCCGTGGGCCAGCGCCTGGAGAGCCCGGGCGGCGCGGCGGGCGGCGGCTACGCGCACGTCAACGGCTGGGCCAACGGCGCTTACCCCGGCTCGGTGGCGGCGGCCGCCGCGGCCGCGGCCATGATGCAAGAAGCGCAGCTGGCCTACGGGCAGCACCCGGGCGCGGGCGGCGCGCACCCGCACGCGCACCCCGCGCACCCGCACCCGCACCACCCGCACGCGCACCCGCACAACCCGCAGCCCATGCACCGCTACGACATGGGCGCGCTGCAGTACAGCCCCATCTCCAACTCGCAGGGCTACGTGAGCGCGTCGCCCTCGGGCTACGGCGGCCTCCCCTACGGCGCCGCGGGCGGCGCGCACCAGACCTCGGCCGTGGCGGCAGCGGCGGCGGCGGCGGCGGCCGCGTCGTCGGGCGCCCTGGGAGCGCTCGGCTCGCTCGTCAAGTCGGAGCCGAGCGGCAGCCCGCCGGCCCCGGCGCACTCGCGGGCGCCGTGCCCTGGGGACCTGCGCGAGATGATCAGCATGTACTTGCCGGCCGGCGAGGGCGGCGACCCGGCGGCCGCGGCGCAGAGCCGGCTGCACTCGCTGCCGCAGCACTACCAGGGCGCGGGCGCGGGCGTCAACGGCACGGTGCCCCTGACGCACATCTAGCGCCCGCGGGGCGGCCTGGCCGCGTCCCGCCGCCTCCGCGCCCCCGGGCACCGCGGGGCCTGCGTTCGGATGGAACTTGGGGGGTTTCTTGAGACTTTTTGTACAGTATTTATCGTTCTCTGCGGAGGAGGAGGAGACAGCGCGCGCTCTCTTCGCTCCAGGGGACAAAGAGACAAAACCGATGGCGCCCTTCGCGTCCCCGCCTCATGCTGACGCCGCAGCCCGCCGTCCCCTCGGTGCCGCGGAGCCAGGCCGAGCCCGGGCCTGACGCGGTCCTGTCGTCGCCCCCGGCGCCCTCGGGCCGGTTTGTTAATTTATACACAGATTTTGCCCACCCACCCCCTCCTCGGACGGCGGCGCCACTCTCCGGGTTTTGTACCACTTTCTGTATCTGCGCATAGCCAGTTTTTGGTTTTGTACCATTTCTTGTCCATGCGTTGTGAGTTTTTTTTTTTAATTTTATTTTATGTTAGGCGTTGCTGTGTGGGGAGGAGAAATCAGATTATGTACATAGTTTCCTAAAAAAAAGCCTTTCTTCCAAAACCGAAATCGAACCCGCCCCTAAAAGTGCATCGAGTTTTAATTCAATAAATTTGAGAGAAAGCCCTTTCCACCCCATGAATCGGAAACGCGCTGACCTTCTGTGCGTGTTTGGCGAGCGCAGAGCGCCAGGATGGCTGTGGACGGGGGAGGCAAGCCGTCGGCCGCGCCGGGAGGGAGGAAGGCGCAGATCCGCGGGTCATCGCGTGGACGGTCAGAGTCCACACGGAGACAAGGTGATCATAGAGCTGCCGTCCAGCCCCGGCCCTCCACCTGCGGCACTGGCGGCTCCCGGCTGCGGGTTCTGCGCCCGGAGCGTGTCCCCGCAGCCGCGTGGTCCCGAGGAGGAGGGAAGAAGGGGCGAGCCCCACGGCCTTGGGACCAGGCCGAGGCCGCGTGGTTAAGGTTCGGTAGACTGCTTGTGAGTTTGGTTCCAGGGTAGGGGCCGCGGCAGAGCCCGGCTTCCCCCACGTCCTCCCCAAGAGAGGCCCGGCGATTGCGCGGCGTTTCCCGCGCGCACAAACCGACCCCGCTCTCCCCCGCGGGGCCCCTTACGCTCGGCTCGGTGTCGAGGTGGTTGGCCGCTTTCAATTGTTTAATTCTATTTTTATAGGTCTTTGCTGGTACATTTCAGGTGTTTTTTTTTTTTACTGGAATTTAAAGTTTCCTGTAAAAAAACTTTGTCTTCAATCAGCATTAAATATTGCATTTAAAAGTTATACTGTAGCAAACACGTTTTGAAATTAATCACAACGTTAAGATGGAATTATATTTTTGGGAAAAAAAAATCCCTTTGATCCAGACGGAGACGTGGTGTTCACAGCCTGAGGCCCAACTCCTGCCTGGCGTGCGGTAGAGTCCCGCACAAGCGGCCCCAGCTATCAGCCCCCGTGCAGCCCGCGTCTGGGAATAGTTTGGAGAATAATGCCAATCTGACAATTGACATGTGTAATTTTTTGGAGTCATTTTCATAATTTTGCTTAAACTACTCATTCGTTAAAGTGATGGCAAAAAACAAGAAAGGTGTCCGCTGCTAACGAGATAATAAAACCCCTCCCCTTTTTCTTTTTCAGTTTTATTTTTGCTTGTTTTTTCTTTTCATGGATTTGAGTCTTGGCGAGCCTATGGTGGGAGCAGGCCGCGGAGCCCCTCCGGAGGGTGCTGAGAAAGGCTGCGGTGCGTCCCAGGCCCTGGAGATGCTGCAGGTTCTCGAAGGACCCCCGGGTTCCCATGCAGGCGTGGCACTGCCCCTTCCCCGGCCTGAGGCACGGCTGTGGCCACACGCGCTCCCCTCTCGGCGGGGACCCTGGCGCTGAAGTCTGGGCTGTCATCGGAGGACCCGCTCCAGGCCCGGGCACCCCAGCACCAGGCAGGGCTGTCCCTTGTTCCCTGGAGGATGGACGTGGGCCTCCAGCCGCCGGCACCGTCGGTGCCTGCTGCTCCCAACCGCCTGGTTTCATTTTGGTTGTGTAGGTTAGAACCACTGGGAAAACAACGACTCAGTTCAAAAACGGGGCGGGCGTGGTGGTGGTTAGCTGGGCTTCAGCTCGGGAACCAGCCTCCCTGCGGTTCAAAGGCCTGCGGAACACGCTGCAGGTTGCGCTCCCAGGCACCGCTCACGCCCCGCGCCCAGCCAAACCGCAGCCGCGGGCGCCGGCTGCTCCCCGCGCACGGTACCGGCTTCGGTCGCTGGTTCCAGTTCTGCCTGAAACTCGCGCAGAGAACTCGGACAGGACCCTTTGGGTGCCTGGGACAAAGTTCGCAAAACTTCGTGCGTGGTTTCCCGGTCGACCCCACGGCGGCGCGCGTGGGCCTGGCTCCGAAGCGGGCAGCGGCACGGTGGGCTGGGAGATCTCTAGCTTGCCTGGGGAGCTATGTTTTTGGTTCGGCCTTGTTTTCTCATCTCACTGGCCCCTTTGTGGGGCCCGAGACCCTCCCCGGGGCTGGACGCCCTGAAGGATATTTTTTAGGAAGACGCGCGGGTGCTCGTGTCGGGAGCGAGCCAGGCGGCCCGCTGTGTCCCAGTCGTGCGTTTTGGGGAGGAGGCGCGCGCCTGTGCTGGAGTTTTATTTCCCCGCAAAGCCTGGGCACCGCACACATTTCCGTCTCGGGAAAACTTTAATGAGTTCTAGAGATCTGTCCCGGGACGTGCGCCCGGGGAGAGGAGACCCGGCGCGGCCAGGCTCTGCTCGCTTCGCCCGGCTTCCGCAGCCACGAGCCGCAGCCGCGGGGTTCAATCCTCGGTAGCACTGCGGGAACCGGAGAGAAAAGCGCGCAGGGTCTCCGCGCAGCGTTCTCCAGCGCGGCCATTTGGCTGCAGAGAGAGAGGCCCGGCCAGCCGGCGGGGCAGGGGCGGGGGCCCGGCCGGGGGTCGCGGCGCAGGGACCTCTCCCCGCCCCGGCGCTCTTTGCTCGCTCAGCGAGAGGCCTCGGGCCGCCTCTGCAGCCCCAGGGCGAGGCCCCACGGGGGGCACGGAGCTCCCTGACCCGCCCTCCCTCCCTTCCTTCTCCCCACCGTCCCCACTCCCGGCTGCGCGCCCGCCCCTGGGACCCTGCAAGCTCGCGCTCCCCGCTCCGCCCGCGCCCTGCCGGGGCTCCCCGCGTCTCACCCGCGCGCCTCTCCCGCTCTCTGCCCCTCTGGTCGGCGCCACGGCGGCCTCTCCCCCGCTCTCCCTTGACCCAGCCCCCGGCGCCAAGCCGCCTCCCAGCCGCGTCCCTCGCTCCGCACCGCCCGGCCTCCTCTTTGTCTGCGCCCGCCCGGCGCTCTCCCCCTCCGAGGCCTGCGGGCCCTGCCGCAGCCCCGGGAGTGAGCGCGGGTCGCGGGCGGGAGGGGGCGCGGGGTCCGTGGCGGGGTGCGAGCCGCGGGGGCGCAGGATTAGGATGGCGCGGGCGAAGGCGCGTGTTTAAGGAGCTCAGGATTAGCGGGGAGAAGCCCTGACCCGAGGTCAGCCGCGAGTCAAACCCTTTCACAACCGGCGGGCGGAACGAGCTGGCCCCGACCGGCCCGCAACAAGTGCGCCCAGGGGCGGGGCGGGGGGCGCGGGCCCGCCCGGGGGCGGGAGGAGGGCGCCTGCGGGGAAGGCCGGCGTCCGCGCCGGCGGGGCGCGGGGTTTTGCCCACGCAGTGCAGTGCCGTGCGCGGAGGAAGCCGAGGAGCCCCGGGCTGGCCCCAGGAGAGCGCGCCTCGCCGCGGACGCCGTGCGGGGGTGCAGGGGTGCGGGCGTGGGGGGATGACCGGAGGAAGGCGCCAGCCGAAACCCGCTGGCTCCTAGGTAGGGAGGCACCGGGCCTCCGCCCCGCAGGCCGCTTTCACGCAGAGCGGGGCAGGGCGCCCAGGCCCTGGGCCAGCCGCGCCCGTCAGGACCGTAACGACGCCGACACCAGCCCGCCAAGGTCTGGTTCCCATCTGCAAAGACGGGGGACGCTGCCGCAGGACACGCGTAGAGGCGGGCGGTCCCACAGAGTCCCCGAGGGACCCGCGAGCGCCCTGGGGTCCCCTCAGATGGGCGCCGCCCGCCCTGGGGCAGCCTTCAGGGCGCCACAGAGTGGGAGAAGCGGTTCTGACTGCAAAACCCAGCGGACAGCGTCCGAGCGACGCCCCTGGGGACGTCCGCCTCGGGCTCTGAACGCCGCTGCGGGCCTGTGGTGCCCTCGCCATCCGCAACGACCCCGGGGCGTGCGCGGAGCCGCGGCGTGGCCCGCGCCAGGCCCGAGTCGGCGGCAAAGCCAGCTGTCGCGGGAGCTCTGGCCGGTTCCCAAGGGGGGGGGGGGGGGCAGAAGCCCCGCCGCCATCAGAGGACACCGGGGTTTGCAGCCTCTGGGGCACGCGGGAGCGGCGGGTCTGACCGGCGGCACCGGCAGGTGCAGCCCGTGCACCCGAGCAATTCGGAGGCCCAGGGCACTCGGATAGGTCCCTGGAAAACTGGAACTAAGAGAAGTTTATTTCGGTGCAAACCGCTGTCCGAAGCGCATGCGTAGTTTTTTCCCCCGCGGTGCACTTTTTGGTGAGCTTTGTGAAGATGCCTCGTGTGGGTGGATTGCAACCCTTCCTTGGCACCAAGAGTAACCCACCCTTTAGTTCCGTTTCCCATGAGCTTGTACCCAGGTGGGCGTGTTCCAGGCCAGGAGAGGATTTAGCGGCCCGGAGCTCCAAGGCGCAGATTCCAGGGCGGGGAGCGCTCACACTTGAGCGGGCAGAGTGCCCGGAGGAGCAGGAGCTGGGGATTCACGTCCATTCCCACGGAAGCCGCCGCCTGCCCGGCCCACCTGTGTGGCCTGCCCGGCACCCGCGGGCCCAGCTCAGGCACAGAACCAGGGCTGGCTGCCGGGAGCTGTGTGCTGTGGGTGCCCGCGGTGGCCCAGGCAGGAGCCCACGGTGCTGGTGACGACACAGACCGCGCTCTTCCAGCTCTTCCCGGGCTTCCTCCTGCACGTTCGTCCTCACCTCCACCCCCAGGAGGTTGTGTGCAGCTATGGTGTGAGTCACCTGTCACGGGCGGCCCTCTGGAGATAAGCCCGAGTGGAGTCACCTGTGCGGTGGCCACCCAGGCCAGGGTGATGGCTAGGATTCGAGGCGCAGCGGCAAAGGCGTGGCTTCAGGGCCATGGCCTCGGGGTGCCTGTCTCAGAGCCCCTCTCTGGGCCTCCCTGGGGGACCCGGGCTGTCGGCATTTTCTTTGTGGGCTGGGGAGAATCTCCATATGAATCCCACCAGCCAGCCTGCCTTCACTGGTCAGACTTGGCCATGGTCTGGTCTCAGGGCCAGAGGACCAAGGAGGGGCTTGTCGCGAATTCACATCACTGAGCCAGGCTCCCCAAGGGCTCAGAGCTCCCTGAGACTATGGGAGAGGATCCCGGCTGACACAGGGCAAATCTGAACTTTTCTTTTTTTGATGGTAAGCAGCTACTAAGGCTGTGTCTAGAGCATTAAAATTTGAGTACCAATTTGTTATTTATAAAGTGCTCTCACGTAATTGTTCAATTTAGATGATTTTTAAAAATTAAACCAGCAGGAGAAGAAAGAAATTTTTGAGCCGGATTATCAGAGGCTGGGACTAGAAAGGACTGACTGGTTGGCTGGTTGCACGTTTGCCAAGGGGTTGGTCCCGTTTGCCTGTCCTGGAGGGGGCTGTGTGTGGAGAGTGGGGGGGCCCTGGGAGGGCTCAGCAGAGCCACTGCTTTGTCTTCCCAGTGTCTGCACCACCTCGGACCCCCACAGGGGCCCCAGTCAGTCACCGCAGGGTGGGGGGAGGTGTGCCTTGGCGGCAGTGGCAGCCAAAACACCAAAGCCACTGGCTGGGACGCCGGGCACTGGAAGGACCAGACCGGATGCCTGCACTGCACGGTGACCCTGCGCGTCACCCCCTCCCCCGTGGCCCCGTGCTGACCAGTGCACCGTGGACATGGCTGCTGGAGGCTGGGATCCCGAGCTTTCCCACGCAGGGGAAAGCCCAGGGGTCTGGGTGAGCAGACCGACAGACAGCACCTTTCAAATGGAGTCCCAGAGAAACTTTAAAATTTTTTTAAATGTAAAATTCTCATTTAAGAAATAAATGAATCTTTGAAACTGAGAACACTGTCAGAAATGCATTCTCAATTTAAATAGCCTGACTATGACATTCAGACAACAAACCAAATTAGACACTTGCTAGGGGAAGGTAAAGTTTTAACGGCAAGCCAACGCCATTATCAAAATCAGAGCATCACCGGTAGCAAGTGCTGTTGCAGGAAAATAAAATTGCATTTGAAGTCACAGTTTAATTGAATCATGAAACAGATTAAGATATGATATAAACAAAACAGAATTCTAAATCAGTCTACATATATGTTACCAGCTTATCAGGTAGAACAGCGTAACCTTCTCCTCAATTGGAAATAGTTAGGATATCAAATTTGAGGAAAATAGAACATTTGTAATAACATTGTAAGGTAACCTTTTCATTGTAGGATTAAAAAAAACAAACTTCACAGCTAAATAAGCCCCTCCCTACCTCACCCCCAGCCCCTGGCCATTGATGGCAGCTGGGGAGGGAGGGCTGGTGGGGAGCGAGGGGGCTCTCCCAGGCCGGAGGCAGAGGCCCAGACCCTGGTCACCAAGCACGGGTCTGGACACACTGTGGGGCACGGTAAACAATTCACCTAGTGGAGCTCAGGCTGGGGGCGGGGGGCAGGCACAGGCTGTGACGCCAGGACAGGTGCAGGGGGGGCGGCCGGCCTCGGGGACCAGGATGGTGACGTCCCCCAGAAGGCCCGTGCTCCTGCAGGACACTGGGCAGAGCGACAGGGAGAGGGAGGGAGGGAGGGAGTCTCATCTCCTGGCTCACTCCCCACAGGCTCCAACAGTCAGAACCGGGCCGGCAGAAGGCTGGGGCCTGGAACTCAGGTCTCCTTTTGGGTGCCAGGGCCCAGCCCCTGAGCCCTCACCTGCCGCCTGCTAGCGTGCACCTCCACAGGAGGCTGGGTCGGAAGCAGAGCAGCCAGGACTCACCCAGATCTCCGTGAGGCATCCCAGGTGGCATTTTAACGCCTGAACCCAGCCCCTGCAGCGTGCCCGTGGGACCTAGAGCTCCAAGAGCCAGCTCCAGGCCGGAGGGTGGACGGGCCGTGGGGAGGCTTGGCACCTGGTTGTGTTGTGCACACGCTGCCTTGAGCCAGCAAGCTCCGGGCTCACCGACGAATCCCCTGGGACCTGCTGCACACTGCAGCACACAGCAGGTGCCGTGCCGGGTCCTGCCATGTCACCTGCACACGTGGGTACCTCGCTGGGTCCTGCCGTGTCATCCACGCATGTGGGTGCTGTGCTGGGTCCTCCTGCCGTGTCACCTGCACACATGGGTGCTGTGCTGGGTCCTGCCATGTTACACACTTACGTGGGTGCTGTGCCAGGTCCTGCCGTGTCACTTGCGCATGTGGGTACTGTGCCGGGTCCTGCCGTGTCACCGCATTGATAAAGACAGAACCCTCCTTCCATGACCAGGAGCCATCACTGGCTTGGACTGAAACCCGGAGGGGGAGGGGGCAGAGCGGGCTGTCCTAGAGTTGGAGAAGCAGAGCAGGGCTCCTGGCAGCCAGGTGACAGTGACACCATGAGTAACCCCAGCCAGACCCCCTCCAGGTGCCCGGGGCACGTCCCTCTGTGCCCTGCACCGGGCGGTGGTGTGCCACGACAGACAAGAGGGCAGCTCACTACGGTTCTCAGGGTGACTGGTGTCCACCCTGTGCGGAATGGTCGGCTCTGTCCCCTGCTCCTGGGTTTCCCCCGGGCCCCCCAGTGGGATCAGAGACAGCTCAGGACCTGCTGAGTCCCCAGGGAAGCAGCCACACTGGGCACCTGTCAGGGGCCGAGCCGGTACATCATGGCCCCGGGCAGCCGGGGTTCCGGCCGCGGCCATGTCAAAGGCCGGGGCTGTGGGAGACGGGGGATGGGGCAACTTCAGGCTGCACGCCGACCTCAAGCTGCGACCCTGGCTTTTCACAGGACGAATGGAGAAGCGACTTTTTTTCAGTCAACGCGTGTTATCTTAAGTTGCTAAGCTGTTTGAATAGAAACATATTTTTTGTTGTTTGGCTGCGACACAGGGCTGGTGGGCATTGCTTTCGGCTGGGGCACCGTGTACGAGCTCCTGGCAGTGGTAAACATTCATGCTATTCAAATGGGCATTGAATTTTCTGCTTATACGTTGATTTAAAGTGTTGTAATTTCGCTTATATTATGTCTTTATGCATTTGCATCACCTAATTTAAGTTTTGCCTTTAAATACAATTTTATTTTTCTGCAAATAGCAGGTGAATAATTTGGAATCATAAAGTGTTGGTTTAATTAGTTTTAAGAATTTTATATAATTTTCCGTAGTAAGTGGATAATTTAGTTTGTTATCCAAATTTCATAGTCAGTATTTTAAAACTGAGAATACATTTCTAGTAGGAGTTTCAATTTGAAATTGGCTGAAATAAATGATTTATTTATTTCTTAAAAATGAGCAAGAAAGTTTTTACATTAATATCTTCCTCAGATTAGCATAACCACATTTAAATCTATGCGGCGCAGGGAATCCGAGGTGGCAGAACGGAAGGCGTGAGCTCTCGCGCCGGTGCCGGGGCCGCTGCTCCTCCAGCCTGGCTGCCCTGCTCCCCAGCCGCCCTGGCGCTGCCGTCTGCCGCGTCTCTTCGCGTGAACAACCCCGCTGCAGCCTGCCTCTCTGGGTGCGGGAGGCCCCTCTCTGCACACCGTGTGCAGGTGGCCATAGCCGCCGGAGACAGCAGCCCAGGCTCCCGCGCGTCCCGGGCAGCTCGGCAAGTGGAGGGGCAGCACTGAGTTACTCTTCCTGCCCCGCGACCCGAACTTTCCACGGTCGTTTTAGTTTTCCAAAGAATTGCTTTTGTCTTGCTCACCAAGCAGAGGCGCCTGGGAGATGCTTCCTGTGGAAGCCAAGGAGCAAGCAAAGAGAGGAGGGATTTGGAGCAGCGCGTGGCCGGCTGCCGGTGCCCCGGGCTCGGCAGAGGCCCCGGGTGGTGCAGGTGGAGATGTGGTTGCAGGCTTCGCTTGGCGCAGGTCGCGATGGCCACGCCGTAGGAACAAGCGGAGAACAGGACTTAGGCCAAGAGCCACGTGGCCCAGGGAGGGTGTTGTCTGGAACAAGGAAGCTGGAAGCCAGGAGTGGGTATAGTGTAGACAGGGATCAGAGCCGGGTCACGCTGGAAAGACAGGAGACTGGTGTCGGGGCCCCACGCACTCGGAGAGGGCAGCCCGGGAGCAGCGCTGGAGCTGGGCTGTGGGTGGGGCCGGCGTCAGAGCACCTCGGGCAGGTGGCTCCGGGCAGCACAAGCCGGGCACGCTCACTCGTGCCCCAGCCCCAGAGGGGAGCTGCCCGACTCCTGGCCACCAGAGCACGCCTCGCTCTCTCATTGATTCAAATCCATTTCTGCTGTAGACCTGCTCTCTGTGAAGCGCGCCCATCCCTGTAGAAGATGCCGTGCAAAGGGGGCTGGGGCGGGTGAGGTCCCCAAGCACAATCAACAGGCTCGTGAGCCAGCATCCGTGAATTCCCCACCTGCAGACGACACAGCGCCGCCGCCCAGGGCCGCCACACAGCGTCTGTGGCTGGCAGGGCCAACGGGCTTTTTAATGTTCTGTTCCTTTTCTTTTTAAAAAACTCTATTTATTCAAAAGACAGAATTACAGAGGGACAGAGAGAATGAATCTGGGGCCAGCGCTGTGGCTCACTTGCTTAATCCTCCGTCTGCAGCGCCGGCATCCCATATGGGCACCAGGTTCTAGTCCTGGTTGCTCCTCTTCCAGTCCAGCTCTCTGCTGTGGCCCGGAAAGGCAGTGGACGATGGCCCAAGTGCTTGGGCCCTGCACCTACATGGGAGACCAGGAGGAAGCACCTGGCTCCTGACTTCGGATTGGCACAGCACCAGCTGTGGCGGCCATTTGGGGAGTGAACTAATGGAAGAAAGATCTCTCTCTCTCTCTCTCTCTCTCTGTAATTCTGTCAAATAAATAAATATATATAAAGATTTATTAAAAAAAAAGAATGAATCTTCCATCTGCTGGTTCTCTCTCCCAATGGCCACAACAGCCAGGGCTGGACCAGGCTGAAGCCAGGAGCTTCTTCCAGGTCTCCCACATGGGTGCAGGGGCCCAAGCACTTGGGCCGTCCTCCACTGCTTTCCCAGGTGCATTAGCAGGGGGCTGGATCTGCAGTGGAGGAGCCGGGACTCGAATCAGCACCCACATGGGATGCCGGCACTGCAGGTGGCAGTCTAAGCTGCTGTACCACAGCGCC
This sequence comes from Lepus oiostolus, assembly GCA_036325905.1. Classification (NCBI taxonomy): domain Eukaryota; kingdom Metazoa; phylum Chordata; class Mammalia; order Lagomorpha; family Leporidae; genus Lepus; species Lepus oiostolus. Next base: position 1,525,844 of record CM070797.1, on the reverse strand, counting down.
GGCCCCAGATTCTAATATTTAAGTTGAAATATGCATATGAGGGGCTGGCGCTGCGGTGTAGCAGGTTAGACCACCGCCTGCAATGCCGGCATTTCATGTAGGCACTGGTTCTAGTCCCGGCTGCTCCACTTCTGATCCAGCTCCCTACGAATGCGCCTGGGAAAGCAGCAAAAGATGGCCCAAGCCCTGGGGCCCCTGCACTCACATGGGAGACCTGGAAGAAGCTCCCGGCTCCTGGCTTTGGATTGGCCCAGTTCTGGCTGTTGTGGCCATTTGGGGAGTGAACCAGCAGATGGAAGACCTCTCACTCTAACTCTGCCTCTCAAATAAATAGATGTTTAAAAAAAAATACGCATGTGAGCTGGCTCCGAGGCCAGCAGCGTCGCCACACTCACGAGGGCAGGGGCAGCCCCGGCCCAAGCCCAGCAGCCCCTTCCGGTGCTGGTTTGGGCTGTGTTTGCCACATCTACGCCCAGGTATCCTGTTCCTTTTCTTCCCGCCCCTTTTCACATATTTCTGTTCACCCAGCTGAGAGGCAGAGGCCTCCCATCCGCTGGTTCACCCTTCAAATGCTCTGACCGCTGGAGCTGGGCAGGGGGCCTGGGGCTCAAGCTGGGGCCCCCACATGGGTGACAGGAACCCAGGTATCTTACCCTCCGCACACCGGCAGGAGGCTGGACCGGAGAGCGGAGCTGGGCTCTGTCCCATGTGGGATATGGGCTTCCCGGGGGGCAGGTTAACCGCCCTACCAAATGCCGCCCCTCGCTTGCCCTTGGTTTTTAGTGTTAGCATCACCGGGCACCACGCGTGGACAGGCGTCTTCAGACGCTGCCTCCCCAGGTGCCACGCGTGGACGGGCATTTTCAGACACTACCTCCACAAGGTAACTGCGTCAGGAATTTTCTGTGCCCCTGCAGGGTGTGTGCCAATGGCTGGCTGGCCGCAGGGGCTGCCCTCGGCACAGGCCGCCTCCCTGCCCCTCCCCAGGGGGCTCCCGCCGTCTGGGGCTCTGGCCTGTAGTTGGGCGGGGGGGAGGGCTCTGTCCTCTAGCTACAGTGTGGCCTTTGCAGCCCTTTGCATCCCTGGGGATACTTGTTACACAGAAAGCCGCACCTGCCTGAAACCATCGCCACCAAGACCCCGGGCAAACCCGTCGCCCTCGGAACGCCTCATCCTCTCCACGCACAGGTGACCGCCAGCCTGCTTCTCGTCCCTGCAGGCCAGGTGCATTTGCTAGAACTTTACGGAGCTGGAGTTGTGCGGCACGTCCTGTCTAGCTCCTTCCCCTTGGCGTAACGGCTTTGAGCTCATCGGCGTTGGAGCGCGCATCAGCGGGCCGAGCAGGATTCCAGCGTACGGGTGGGCTACAAATCGCTCATCCGCCTGCTCGTGGACAAGGTCTGAGATTTTAAGAAAGTTACCGTGAAGCGACTTTTCGGCTGCCGTGTCTAGGATTCCTACACCCACACGGGTCCCTGCTGACGTCAGCGTGTGCAGCGGCGTCCACCTTCATCCTTTGTCTGAGGACTGCCCACGGTGACCGTGGTCTCTTCACACGCCCCGTGGCCTCACAGGCATCTCCCGTTGGGAGATGTCTGTTGGAATGTTTCGCCCGTTGCCACTGCTGAGCCGTGAGAGCTCTTGTGTGCTCTGGACAAAGCCAGCAGTCTGCTGGCACGCGGCTCTCATTCTGGGGTGGCCCTCTCACTGCCGCAAGGACGTCTTTGGAGGAAGCGAAATGGTGCATTTTGGTGAGGTCCGACTTAGTGATTTCATTTTCCTTCCGGTGTTGTGTCGTGTTGCCAGAATCCTTGTCCAGCTCCAGGTCAGTGAGAGTTTCTCCTGGCATTATCTGAAAGCCCGGTGCACAGCCGCATGGCCAAGAGCTGCACGTGGCTCTACCAGGCTAACTTTCACCCAGTTAGCGTGAAACCAAACTGTAGCTCCTTGGTCACCTCCGGGTCACGTGTGGCCACTGTGGCAGGCAGCACATCTGTCCATGGTCATGTGGTCATGCGTGGCCACTGAGGTGGGGACAGATGGCAGCCGGTGTCCTCACGTTCTGCAGCGTCAGCTCTCACACTCAGCTCTGTGGTGCAGGTGAATTAACTTCTGTGTGCGGCCTGAGGTGAGCGTCAGTGTTTCTGGCACACGGCTGTTTACCATTCCAGGGCCGGTATTTTTGGCACATGGAGCTCACGGCTCCAGGGTCCGTCTCTGAAGAGCCGATCCTTTCCCTGTCGAGTTGCTGTTGTCAGAATCGGCCAGGTCTGTGTGTGTGGGAGGTGTTCCGCCACACGGATCCGGGGCCTCTTAGCCAGCGGCGCGCAGTCCTGATGGTCGCACCTCCGTGCAGATCCTCTGACTGAGCCTCGTTCTCTACCACTGTGTAGGTTCTTCCACGTCGGCCGCATTTCCACGTAGGTCTTGGAAGACGGTTATGAATTTCTACCGGCACGGCAGTTTAACCTAGGGGTTAATGGAATCCACAGATAATTTTGGGAGTGCTGATCGATCTAACAATACCGAGCCTTCCGAACCATCAGCGTGTGGCACCTCCATCCTCCCCGATGTCCTTCGTCTCTCTTAGGGATGTTTTGTAGTTTTCAGCGTACAGATCTCACTCCTCTTACGTCACATTTATCGCAAACCATTTCACGTTCAGGTTCCCGACACGGACGGTCGGACAGTCGGACGCTCTCATTCCTACGGTTCTAACTGGAGGTCTTTTCCCCTGAGCTCCCAGCACTGGGAAGCCCCTGGGGCGGAGCGGGGGGGCAGTCACCAGAGCAGGGTTCCGGTCTCCCTCTGGGTCCCAGGGGACCCGGCCAGTCCCTCTCAGCACGGGGCACAGTGTTGGCCCGAGGCCACCCAGACTGTTTTGATTCTTGGTCCTTCATATGTGACCTAGCTTTGTCTAGTTTATTTTTTTTTTAAAGATTTATTTGTTTATTTGAAATCAGAGTTACACAGAAAGAGGAGAGACAAAGAGAGAGACAGGTCTTCCATCCACTGGTTCACTCTCCAAATGGTTGTAATGGCTGGAGCTGGGCCGATCCAAAGCCAGGAGCTTCTTCCGGGTCTCCCACATGGATGCAGGGGCCCAAGGACCTGGGCCATCTTCTACTGCTTTCTCAGGCCATAGCAGAGAGCTGGATCGGAAGAGGAGCAGCTGGGACTAGAACTGGTGCCCACATGGGATGCCAGCACTACAGGCGGCAGCTTTACCTGCTATGCCACAGTGCCAGCCCCTAGTCTGCTTGGTTTTTTTTAAGCTAATCCATAATATTTCTATGTAAGCTACTCTGCTTGTTTGTTAGTTTTTATCTGTTCCTTTTTTTTTTTTTTTTTTTTTTGGAGATTGTATGATGATGTGCATTGATGTCTTTTTTCATTTACTGGGTACACATTTTTTAATCTCAAATATTCTTTTTTTTTTTTTTGACAGGCAGAGTTAGTGAGAGAGAGAGACAGAGAGAAAGGTCTTCCTTCCATTGGTTCACCACCCCCCAAATGGCCGCCGATCCGAAGCCAGGAGCCAGGTGCTTCTCCTGGTCTCCCATGCAGGTGCAGGGCCCAAGCACTTGGGCCATCCTCCACTGCCCTCCCGGGCCACAGCAGAGAGTTCTCTTGCCACATGTGTGCGTGCGCGTGCTCATTCTCTCTCGCTCTCTCTTGCTCTCTTGCTCTCTCTCACTCTCGCTCTCTCGCTCTCGCTCTCTCTCGCGTGGGGCCGGTGCTATGGCATCATAGGTTAAGCCTCTGCCTGCAATGACGACATCCCATGTGGGCGCTGGTTCGAGTCCCAGCTGCTCCACTTCCATTCCAGCTCTCTGCTGTGGCCTGGGGAAGCAGTAGAAGATGGCCCAAGTCTCTGGGCCCCTGCTCCCGTGTGGGAGACCTGGAAGAAGCTCCTGGCTCCTGGCTTTGGATCAGCACAGCTCCGTCCGTTGTGGCCATCTGGGGAGTGAACCAGCAGACGGAAGACCTCTCTCTGTCTCTCCCTAACTCTGCCTCTCAAATAAATAAATAGAACCTTCAAAAATAATTTCTCTCTCTCTCTCTACTTTTCAAATAAAATAAGAAAAACAAACGTAACAAAGAAACGGGCTGGAAGATGAGTTCGTTAAAAAACAAGGAGCTTTTTTGCACCCTGGGCCACTCCTCCTCCTGAACCCCTCGCCGTGTCAGCCCCGGCCCCGTCTTGGCGTGGGGCTCCCCAGGGGCATCTGGTTGTCCTTTCTCCTCTGCGGGGCCGCGGAGTGGGCGGTGTGAGCGCGAGCTGCCTGCGCTTCACCGCGGAGACCCCAGGGGCCGGCTCTGCAGTCGGACATCTCTCCAGAGGAATCTCACAGCTGCCTGTCACGGTCTTGCAGCCGAGAGGGCGGCGGGGACCAGCACAGGGAGGTCAGCGCGGGGCCTCCCCTGCGCCTCCCGTGTCCGGCCTGGCTGGCCCCCCATGCTGTCCCCTCCAACCTCTCTGTTTCCACATTCTGCAAAGGAACCTGTGGGCTGGAGCAGGTGGCCGCTGGTGCGCGCTCAGGGCGCTCTGGACCCCGCCCGCGCGGGCGGTTTTTACCCCTCCTCTGAGAGCCCGGATTCTGGTGTGTACCTTTCCAGGCTCCGTGGAGAGAATCAGCGTTTTCCCTAGGACGTCAATCACGACAGGCGCTGGTTCCAGCTTCCTTAGTCCCGTGCGCCGCCGCCTCCACAGACCACTCTGCTGCGCCCGGGCCGCCGCTGGCACCCTCCGCCCAGTGGTCACAGGCAGGAGGGGCTCCTCTGCTCACAGCGGGACCTCAGCTGATGGCGCTGGCTTCTCCCTGCCGGCTCTGGCCGTTGGCTGCGGTGTCTCCCCAGTCTCTGTGTCTCCCCACGTCTGGATCGCCGTAGGGAGGAGGAGCTGGCGTCTGTCTCAACATCAGGCTCACCGTCCCACACGTAGAAACTCTGAGCGCTCGCGGGCGCCTCTCCCAGGAGCCGGGAGGCCAGAGCTCTGGGGACAGCACGTGTGGGAGGAGCCGCCGCAGCCTCCTGGGAGTCACAGGTCCTGAGGCAGGAAAGGTGCTGAGGGACACAACCATTGTTCACCCTGTGTCCCTGGATCTGCAGGTCCAAAGTTCCCTGTTGGGTCCCTGTTACAGAAAATAGCACGCTAAGGCCAGTCGCCATCACTCCTAGTCTTGCATCATAGTTATTTTTTAAAGACTTGTTTGTTTATTTACTTATTTATTTGAAACCAGAGCAAGAGAGACCAAGAGATCTTCCATCTGCTGGCTCACCCCCAATATGGCTGAAACAGCCAGGAGCCAGCAGCTTCATCCCGGCCTGCCACGTGGGTGCAGGGGCCCAAGCACCTGGGCCGTCCTCAGCTGCCCTCCCAGGAGCACCAGCAGGGACCTGGATCCGAAGTAGAACCACCAGGGCTTGAACCGCCACTCTGATGTGGGTGCCAGAGTCAGGTGGCTTAACCTACCGCGCCACAACGCCATCCCGGTATCACGGTTTAACGTTGCCAAAGAGGCCCCTTCCCTCGGGCTGGGAAGAGGCCAGGGCACGGACAGCCCCGAGCCAGCAGACTGACGCCACGAGCTGGGGTCGTGTTTCTGCAGGGGACCTCCCCCCCCCCCCCCCCGGTGACAGAGGCCACCACCCACTACAGCACCCTGACAGCAACGCCCAGGCCAACCCCGGCAGATTCAGGTCCCCAGGGAGACCAGCGCCCAGGACAACACAGCTCCCAAGGATGCTTCAGTCCAAGAGCCGTGGTTTCCGGCTTCCACCAAGGCGGGCTTTCATGTGGTGGCCACACAGAGACAGCCAAAGAGTCACCACGAGGCTGGCACAGAGGCCCAGCGGGTTAAGCCCTGGCTTGTGGTTCAAGTCCCGGCTGCTCCACTTTGGATCCAGCTGCCCACAGATGCACCTGGGAAGACAGCAGAAGACGGCCCAAGTACGTTGGCCCCTGTGCCCACATGGGAGATGGGGATAGAGTTCTGGGCTCCTGGCTTTGGCGTCTGCTTGGACCAGTCCAGCTGTTGCAGGCATCTGGGGAGTGAACCAGCAGAGAGAAGATTCTCAATCAATCAATCTCTCCCCCCCAACCCCAATCTCTGTCGCTCTGCTTTTCAGATAAATAAACTTTAAGAAAAGTACTGCTATAGGAAGCCTTGCAGAATCGGGAAGGGGTTCCGGGCCTGCTTGGACCTATTTGGAAAGTGAAGACCCACAGAGCATTGTAGAGACACAAACCTCCCACTGCTGTCGCAGAGGAAGCTGGCTACAGCCACAGCTCGCGGCCCCAGCGAAGCTTAGCGGAATTATCATAGACAGTGTGTGTGTGTGGCTTCCTCGGACCCCAGGGAGATGGACAGGATGGGCTCCGGGACCTCCAGGGAGGCATCTGGTGGCACAGAGCTCTGGACAGACCACACAGGGACGAGGTCTCGTCTCCCGATACAGCCATGGCCACGCTCGGACGCAGCGGCACCTGTCTCCTCACTGGTGCCCACTGGACGCAGAATGACAAAAGGCCACGCCGGCTGGCACGGGACGTCCCCCGCTGCTTCGTGTCATGTCCGCACAGGCACACACGCGTGTGCAGCACACACGGAGCAGGGAACACGCCCCCAGCGCAAAACGGCAGGCGTCTGAACTGCGTTCCTAAGTCAGCCACGCAGAGACCGAGGGCCCCGTGCACACGAGGCGGGAGAGCTGTCCGCACACGGTCTCAGCTCCGTCCCCTGCAGAGACTTTCCGCTGGGAGCAGCGGCGATGCGGGAGAGGGGGCCGCCGGCGTGGCGGGGCCCAGGTGAGCTTCCTACCTCGGGCTCAGCGCCAGCCCTCCCTGGCTTCGCCCCCCAACGCCGCCCCACCCGAATCTCATCAGGTGAACTCTGCAGGTGAGATCCGTGTTCAGCACGGGTTATGACCTGAGGGGATGTTCACCCGGGCCAGGGAACACGGATTTGGGTGAGCTTGCCCGCTCAGTGCTCACTGTCATTAATTCACAACGAAACAGGGGCGGCGGCCCAGAACCACACAGCTGTTTACCTGTGCGACGCTGGCCAGCGGCGAGGACGGGGACAGCGCTCAGCGGGCACAGGTGCCCTGGTTCTCACGGCGTGATCTGCCCGTGTGGATCCCCGAGGCTCGCCCAGCCCCCGCTGCACCTCAGCGTCTCAGGCAAAGTCAGGGCGGGGCGATCTACCCGGAAAATGCACTTTGCTCTCAATAAAATCAAAGGAAAGCAAAAAAGTATTTTCCTGCATTTAAAAAGAGCTTCGCTGGTCAATACCGACCCCAGTTACGAAAGGAAACAAAAAGGTGTCCACGTCTCGCTCGGAGACCCTGCCGATGGAAGCAAAGGCGCTTAGGCCGGGACGTGGTGTTTTCCTAGTGCGCCTGAAGGGGGCGTCATGCGATAGAACTCTCTGGAATGTGTCCTAACCGCGTGGCTCCCACCAGGCTGGATGCTGCTTCATGTGGGCACAGTGTGTCCTGGAGATCTTACAACAAACTGACTGCCCGGCTCTCCGCTGAAGGGTAAGACCCACCCTGTCCAGACGAGGCCCCACCGGTCCCTCGGCACTGACCCGAGCCATGGGTGGAGACCCCTCCCCCCTCCAGACAGACGCCTTACAGGGTGGAGACCCCTCCCCCCTCCAGACAGACGCCTTGCAGGGTGGAGACCCCCGCTCCAGACAGACGCCTTGCAGGGTGGAGGCCCCTGCTCCAGACAGACGCCTTGTAGGGTGGAGGCCCCTGCTCCAGACTCACTGTTCCAAGATTTTCACCAAGTTCACCTCAAGGCCAGAATCCTCCTCCTGGAGCCCCAGCCCTGCTGCCGTCCCCCGGAGCGGAATCCAACTCAGACAGCTCCCCGTGGCCGCGCGGCGCCGTGACCCCCACGCTGGGCGGTGCAGACGCCCATGTTCCCAGGCGCACAGAAGCCCTGTGGCCGGCGCCGGCGCGGGTCGCTGGGGCGGAAGCGGCTCGGGCAGTGCGCGCTGGCACGAGGCTCGCTGAAGGCTGCGTGGTGTTCACGAGGCGGCAGACTCCGGGCGAGACGGAAGGACGCCGCGGGACCTCTCGGGTCCTGGGGTCTGCTCCGCGGCGGCATTTCCACGCACACCGGATCTGCCAGGGCAGCGTGGAAGCCCAGCTCTGTCACCCGCAGCTGCTTCCCGGGAGGGCGGGCGGCTCCTGGCTGAGCCTGGGGTCTCGCCTCCCATGCAGGGCCCGGAGCTCCCCGACCGGTGCGGCTCCAGCGGGGCCTGCTCGGGCCCTCGGCGGAGACCGTGGCGTGCAGCTTTCTCGTTTCCCGTTTTCCGGTTTATCACGCGGGCTCCCAGCGAGCCGCAGCACGGGCTGACGGCGTCCAGGGATGGACGACACCACCCGGCCCCCTCCCGCCCGGCCCCCGACCCTCTCTGCCCCCTCCTCCCCGAGCCAGGCCTGCTGGAGCTGTGCCCAGGAGCCGGGGCAGCCACGTCGCACCTGCACGGGTCAGCGCTCCCGGGGCCCCACAGGCTGCAGCCAGGACGCTTCCAGATCTTTCTCTCCCTCTTCAAAAGCGTTTCCGGGACCCCCGCCCCCGGCAGTCCCCACGGCTGACTTCCCCAGGCCGAAGCAAGGCTGCTCCGGAGCTCCCTCGCAGGCGGTCCCGGCCCCCCCCCCCCCAGGAGAGAGGCGGCTCCCCGCCTCGGGAGCAGGGGTTAGAGCAGATTTGTATGAATAGCATCCACTGCCACGGGTGATGTGGAGTCACTAATAAAAATGTCACTTCCTGTGATTTTTATAAATTACAGCAAATATGCCAGTAATCACCCACATTACCGCCTGAAAGGCACGCCGCCGCCTGCAGGCGAGGCCAGGGGCCCTCACCGAGGCCTCAAGAGGCAGACCCCACAGGTGCAAATTGGCGCCTAGGAAAACAGTAGTTAGCACGCGCTCGGGTTTGGAGGGGGGAAGCGTTCCCGCGAACGGATGTCAGCCAGACAGCTTTGGACTTGGTGAGGATCTGTCACGTCAAACAGGAAATAGCTATAAATTACCTGTAATAGTAAAAATCTTGTCATGTATAACCCTCGGAGCAGCAGGCTCATTTAACACATCAGCCCACACGTCGGAGCTGGGGCGAGGTGTGCGTGTGCGTGTGCGTGTGCGTGGTGCCGGCCCCGGCGGCCCCTGGGCTCCGAGCTTGGGGACACACGGGTCACGCCGTGGGAGCCGGGGCTGCTGGGGACTCCGAGGCGGCGGTGGTCACAGGAGGAATCGGTGCTCAGGCCCCTGACTTCTCTCTTGGGAGCTCTGCCTGCGTCCTCGGCGCCTCGGAGCTGTCTGCCGAGCTGCCTGCAGGCCGAGGCTGGGCTGCGCATTTGCTGCAGGCACCGCACACGGGAAAGAAGCCAGGGCTCGGACGGCTTTGGAAAGAGGCGAAAGTGCCCCCTGCACCAGCCCTGGGGCCGGACCCTGGACGCTGAGTCCCCGGAGTCATCGCCTGCACGCTCTGAGAACCCAGTGGGCGTCTATGAAAGAGCCGCGTCCTGCAGCCCACACGCACCCAGCACCTGCACGCTTGTGACATGGTGCTGGCCGGCGGAGGAGTCCCAGATGGGAGGAGGAGGAGGGCCAGGAGGAGCCCCAGGCCATGTACAGTCAGGGGGTGGAGGGGCACGTGACTCACAGGTGCATACCTGTGCACACACACATACTCACATGCATGCAGGCTCACATGAACACACGGCCACTTACATGGAGACGTGCACACACGACTCATGCATGCACACAGACTCACATGAACACACATGCAGACATGTACACACATACATGGCTCCTACATGCACATGCATGCATGCATAGGAATGCACAGACTCACATGAACACACAGCCACGCTCACATGCAGACATTCACACATGACTCATACATGCACACAGACTCACATGAACACACACATGCAGACACGCATGCACACACGACTCATACATGCACACACATCCACACTCACACAAAGCATGCACACACATGACTCATACATGCACACACGGCATGCACACACATGACTCATACATGCACACACATGCACATGAGTGCACAGACTCCCATGAACGCGCATCCACACATGCAGACACACACAACTCATACACGTACACACATGAGCACACAGACATGTACACACACGGCTCCTACATGCACACACCTGCACACACACACAGGTACATGTTCATGCACTCAGCAGGCGGGCACTCTCACATGCACACACACACATATACATACATGCACACATGTTCTGCACCTTGGGCTCCGAGGGTCTGTCTCCAGAAAGACACTAATCCCAGGTGCACTTCCACAGACCCCGGGTCCCTTCCTGGTGCCACTGCCCTCCCGACCCCCACAGAGCTCAGCCAGTGCTCAGTTTGAGCAAGAGCAGGAGATGCCGTGTGCCGCAGTGTGCTGGTCCAGATGCCAGCTCTGAGCACGTGTGTGCACACACATGCACAGCCTGGTACAGACACATCCTCCCACACGCAGGCACACAGCGCATACCTACACACGAAGGCACACACACTGCAGTCACCCCTACACACACAGGCATATACATACTGCAGTCACCCCTGCACACACAGGCACACACTGCAGTCACCCCTGCACACACAGGCACACACACACTGTAGTCACCCCTGCACACACAGCACACACAGTCACACCTGCACACACAGCACACACACTACAGTCACCCCTGCACACACAGCACACACACTACAGTCACCCCTGCACACACAGGCATATACATACTGCAGTCACCCCTGCACACACAGGCACACACACTGTAGTCACCCCTGCACACACAGGCACACACACTGCAGTCACACCTGCACACACAGGCATATACACACTGTAGTCACACTTGCACACACAGCACACACACTACAGTCACCCCTGCACACACAGCACACACACTACAGTCACCCCTGCACACACAGGCATATACATACTGCAGTCACCCCTGCACACACAGGCACACACACTGTAGTCACCCCTGCACACACAGGCACACACACTGTAGTCACCCCTGCACACACAGGCACACACTGCAGTCACCCCTGCACACACAGCACACACACACTGCAGTCACACCACACACAGGCACACACACAAGTCACACCCGCACACAGCACACACACTACAGTCACACCTGCGCACACAGGCACACACACTACAGTCACACCTGCACACACAGGCACACACACACTGAAGTCACACCCGCACACAGCACACACACGCTCTCCCCCCCTGCAGCCACACGCAGAGGCCCACGCCTGCAGCCGGATCACTCTCCCATCCCGGGAACTTCCCACTTCTGCCCAGCTACACTCCGAGCGGGGGCCTAGATGAATAGAAGCTAATTTAAAAGAATTTCCTGGATTTCATTTTTCAAGGAAGTTAACATTCTAAAACTAGCTCCAACCGGTGACCACGTCAACCAGCCACGTCAAATTGCTCTCTGGACAGGGAGCACAGTTCCCACAGATGGGCGGGGGTCTTGTGTGTGCAAGAGGAGGGGTTGTCGGGACCTGAGAGCGTGTGGCGGGGGAAGTCCCGGGACTCAGGGAGAAGCGCTGACTGCCGCCCAGCGATCCACGTTCGCCTCTGGTCTGGAGACAGAGCCAACCAGCAGCCTGTTCACCTTACGTCTCGGACAGCAAGTGTGTGAGTGTGCGGTCACATGTGTGCATGTGAGTGCCAGTGTGTGTGTCTGTGAGCACGTGTGTGACTGTGTGAATGTGGGTATGGAGATGTGTGCGTGTATGAGCGCCTGTGTGTGTGTGCAAGTGTGTGACTATATGTGTGGAGCTGTGTGAGACTGCACGTGTTCTGTGTGTGAGTATGTATGTGTGAATGTGTGTGCAAATGTGTGAATGTGAGTGTGTGAGAAGTGAGACACTGTTTTAGCACCTAAATCTATCAAAGTGAACACCCGGGAACCTCTGAGCCAGAGCGTTTCTGGAAAAGTGAGCAGCCTGCACCTTTTGCTCAGTGGCTGCGTTATTACTGCTCAAACAACATTTGCTGTTATCCATGTTCTTCTTTTCGTGAGCGGAACGGCCAATGGCTTCAGTTCTACGCTTTTGAACCATGGTCACCATGGACTACATGTTACATGTGTGTTACACATGACTACCGACACGCGTGGTGATCTAGAGCAAAGTTAGTTTCAATAGAGCCGTGGATAAATCCGAGAACGGTTTTCGTTCGTCGACTAACTCGGCTCTGCCTGAAGACCCCCAAGGGGGCTAAGAGGCACAAACCCAGTGCCTGCGTCCCCACCAGTGGAGGGGGGGAGGAGGAGAGGAGGGAGGGGGAGCACCCAGGCCGTTGGAACAGGGAGAAGCCTGGGTGTGGCAGTGGCCTGCTCACGGGGCAGGTGAAGAAAAACTCGGCCCAAACGCGGCCACTGGGCCTCGGCAATCCTTGTGCGGGAATTCCAAGCCCCAGCCCCCAGACCCCAGCATTCCTCTGTGTCCTAGAAACACCCCTGTCTGTGCCGAGCCCCGAGACCCCGCTGCAGCCGCGCACCGCGAACTACAAAGGCCGCAGTGGAAGCTCTAGAAGATTCTCAACAGGTGAAGCCAGGAGACCGCTGGACCGCACCCACGCCCAGGAGGCCAGATGACTCCATCAGGGTCGCCACGGTGACCCCGCGACCACATGGTGCCCCCCTCCCCGGGAGCCGCCCACGAAAGGCCCGGCGCTGCCCCACCCCAGGGCCAATGCTGAAGCACCAGGCCTGAGTGCTTGCCCTCAGGAGCCCAGACGGCTGTGGTTTTTGGATTGCAGGTGATGGGGACGAGGCCTCCAGTGGCCGCGGGCCCACGGCGCCCAGGCCTGGCCACCTCCAAGGCTGGGGTGGCCCCTGACCCTGCCTCCGGCTCAGCCCCCTCCCTCCAGGCCTGCAGGGGAATTACCTGCAATCCTCCCTTATCTGCTGATGTAAACTACAAGCATTCGCATTGAACGGACATAAAGAGCAGCGAGCCCCGCCCGCCCTGCGTGAATGTAGCCTAAATAATTTCCTGCTGTATGGGAGTGGGGAGTGGGAGGCGCGGCGTCTGACCAGCAAATCTCCCCTGCCCACGAAGCCCTTATCTGGTCCCGGCCAACAGATTCCACACGAAGCCGTCCTCACTGGCTCGGGCTTGTCATTTGTAAACCTTGATCTTCTGCACTCGGCGTCCTAAATACGGATAATTAGCATCAGTTTATCACGCCTCTGCATATTTTCTCCGCTCTCCGAACACACGCGCTGCCATTGGCTGCCATCCTGCTCGGGGAGATTACCGGAGAGATTGCAGGCGGCGCGCGTGCCGGCCGAGATTAGCGGGGAACAGAAACAGCGACTTGGCGGGGACTTTCCTCGTGAGAGCCTTATCGTGCAATTACATGTTGACTCCGCGCGCGCTCCCAGCCTCTTAATCCAGCGCCCCCACCAGCCGTCAAATCTCACTCGTTGCTGAATTGCCGGGCATCCCCCCGACTCGTCACTGAGAGAGGCTGGAAGGACAGCCGACACGGCGCACTCGGGGCCCGCCAAGTCGGCTCGGCGGCCCGGCCAGGCCGCGGCTGCGCCATGCCTGGGGGCTCCTGGCCACCCCGCGGGGGATTCCCTCGCTCTCACTTGTTGGCATCCCTGAGGGCAGTGAGGCGCCCCCAGCCACTCTGGGCAAGCACTTCTCCTCCTCGGCACAGCAGGCTGTTTGGCCCCAGGACGCCCTGGGTGTGGCGGTGCGAACATTCTGGAAGTTCCGGCTCTCCTGGAGCGGAACCGGGAGCGCTGCGCTGGGGCATCCACAGGGGGGCGCCTCCTGCGGCCCCGGGCCTGCTGCAGCCATGGGCACTGTGAGGAGGAAGTGCAGGTGAGTGTGGAAGGGACACGTTTACACTTGCGGTCTGAACAGCCAAGACGCCACTGCATGGCGGGAAGAATTCATCGGCTCCAGGTTGCTGCTGGTTGGTCCCGGGTCGTGGCCTGTCTGCTGGGACAGTCCCTGAAGGCAGGGTCTTCGGAGCCATCGAAGGCAGCACCTGCGGCTCCGTAAGCAGGCGTCCAGGGCCTCTTCTGCTGGGGGCCTGCGGGCACCGTGGTGAGACCACCGGGTGTCACGACAGCACGGTCCCCATGGGGAGAAGCGGCCCCCAGACAGGAACCCTGGCTGACCCCTTAGTGGCAAGGGGCCCGGATGTACTGCAGAAGCTCCCGGGGTGGAGGGGGGGGCAGCAGCTACCCCCAAAGTCACAAAACCAAACACAGCGTGGGAGTCAGAGAAACTTCTCCTTCCTGGGACCCCTCCCCCAAGACCCCCAGCTCCTTGTTCGGGAGAGGAGGTGGCAGGAGCGGGTAGCGGCCCCGGGGGGGGGGGAGGGGGGGCACCCTGCAGCCTCTCTAGCCGGCTGTGTGTCCCCGGGTGCGCCTCGGCACGCGGAGGCCGCAGGCCGGGGCAGCTGGGGAGGTGGGCGATCCCCCCCCCACGCCCCGGGGGAGGGCAGAGGCGTCGGGCCCGCCCTCCCTGCGCCGGAGCTGTGAGCGGGGTGCGGGGTGGGAGGAAGCCGCCTGCTATTAATCTGGGAACAAGGGCTAACCTCGCGACTGGTATTTTCGCCTTTCTTCTCGGCCCTTTCTCAGCGCGCGGAGCGCCGGCGAGCCGCGCGGGCGATTGTGCGTGGCTCTGCTGGAATTTGGCAGGCTGACGCCTGGAGCGCAGCCCCATGCTGGCGCCCATTCATCGCGCCGGCTCTCCTCCGGCTTTGGAACTTTCACTCGGCCCCGCACTCAATGGCTTCACAAAGCTGATTACAAGCTTCAGCGCGTCCCTGAAGGAGCCAGGTGCAAACGAGCCGAGGGAGCCCCTGATCCGGGGACAGAACGGGGCGAGCTGGGAAAGGCTGGGACCACACAAATCCAAGGCTCACCAGGCGGCAGAAAGCCTGCCCTGGGAACCGGGGGTCATTATCCGCCCCATTCCGCGGGCCGGGGCCGCCGCCGGGGGCAGGCGCGCGAGGGCGCAGGGCCGCGGGGACCGGGGAGAGCCCCCTGGCGCGGGGCGCTGGAGGGACGGTGGCGGCACACGGGGGAGCGAGACCCCCGGGTCCGGGTCGAGGGTCTGATCCCCTGTCCCCGCGTGCACGCGCTGGGGGACAGCGCACCGCAGGCTGCGAGTGGCAGAGAGCGAGAGGCGCCCCGCAGAGCAAGCGCGGGAGAGGAAGGCGCGCAGGCGGGAGTGAGTCCGGAGCGCAGGGGAGGGGCCCGGGAGGCCGCCTCGTCTCCTCCGGGCAGGGGCCAGGATCCCCAGGACGCGCGCCCGGCCTGGTGGCGCCCGGGGGTCCCCGCGGGCAGGGCGCGGCAGGCAGGGCGCACTTTTGTCTGGTAACTAATTTGAGTTAATGCGATCTTTATGTAAAGCTAACAGCGGATAATTGTCTATTTTCTCGCCAACAATCTCCATCACAATCACTTATCTGGAGCCTGCGGCTGGATTAATCGTTATATTCCCGAGATGCGCGGGACGCAGTGGGCGGGGACTGAGCGACTCCTCCCGGGCCTGCTGCGGTCCAGCGAGGCGGTGCATGGGCTGAGGGCGTGGGCAGCTGGGCGGGGGGGGGGGGGGGGGGGGGCGCGGAGGCGGTGAGAAGCCCTGGAGCCTGCGGGGTGCAGGGAAGGACGTCCGGGGACCCCCACCCCTTCCGCCGCAGCCTCACCCCTGCGCCGCCCGCCAGTGCTCTCCCCTGCCACTTGCCACAAGTGGCCGATTCTCTCCACTGTGACCATCTGGGGTCACTGAGAAGGCTTGCTCCCTTGGGACAGTGTAACTCGGAAGGCTGAGTGAAGACAGCGAACCTGCAGGGGCCCTGGGACAGTCCCCCCTCCATGGCTGAGGTCTCCAAGGGCAGACCCGTCCACCCCCTTCCTCCTCCTCCCCACCCCCCCCCCCCAGGGGGGCATCCACACCACCACTCAGGCCGAGGGTGCCGTCGCTGCTGCTGCTGCTGCTGCTGCTGCTGCTTGGGCCTCGGGCCCAGCCGGGCTTCAGCTCTCACCTGAGTCCCGCCACCTTGGCCATCCCAGGCTGATCTCTAACAATGCTGGTGGCGGCCACAGCCCCTGGTCAGCCGGGCAGAGCTATGCAAATGCGGGAGGCCCAGGCGGGAGCACTGTGCCCATTGTCCTAGCCTTTGAAAGGGGAGCAGCTGCTCGGGCTGTGGCTGCCAAGCTTCCACCGCCCCGTGGAGCCCCCCCAGCTGAATTCAGGAGCAGCCCCCTCTCCCCAGGACGGGTTCCAGCCCTGGTCCCCTTCTGAGTCTGGAGGGGAGGCCCCCGGGGGCTCTGCCCAGGAGCCAGGTCGCCTCGCCCAGGCCTCTCCTGCCTTCTCAGCTGGGCCCTCTGCGGGTTTGCAGGCCCCGCTGAGGTGTCAGGAGCCAGGACACCGAGGGGTGCGCATGGAACAAAGACACCGTCTTCAGTCTCAGTGACAGCCCCGTGTCAGCTTTGCAAGTCACTCACTCTAGGTTTGCGTGAAAGCAGTGCACGGTACAGACACAGCCCGCAGCAGGAGGGGTGGCCAGGCAGGGCCCCCGGCCCCCAGCACAGACCTCCAGGCCCTCAGAGCCTAGCTATTGGGAAGACGCCTCTGCTCACCCCCTCGCCTGGCCCGGGGCACCCTCCTTCCTCCGGAGCTGGGCGGCAGGAGGGGGGGTGCTGGAGCCTGGAACCCACAGGTCCCCACCAGGTGCTGGGGACACAGAGCCCAAGGAAGGTTGCTCGATAGGTTTGGGGGAGGGGCAGGGCGCCGGCTGGGGGGCTCCCTCCCCTCCGGAATCAATGTCCATTAACCCATTCTTCTCTTGACTTCACAGGATCCTGGGAAATGTGCCGGGGCCACCAGAGCCGAGAGTGAAGCACCGAGCCCGTGGTCGGCCGGAGCCACAGTTCTCCCTGGGGAGCGCCAGGCTCCTGAGGTCCCTTCCTGTCCCCGCCAGTCCCCGGGGAAGGGGCTGCAGCAGGAACACGCTCTGGAAGCCTGCAGACCAACAGGGAGAGGCGAAGCCACAGGACCCCGGGGCTGGGCCCTCTGCCTGGGGGCGGGGCTGAGGGAGCCCAGGGCAGCTCTGGGGACCTTCCTGGGTGCGGACGCCCGCAGGGGCAGTGCCAGGCACCATTCTCTGTCCCATCAGTGCGCTTCCAGCTCCTGGAAGGCGCTAGAGTACAGGCTGCAGGTGCCCCACCGAGGGCCTGGCCTGGGCCGGCCTCTCCCGGGTCCTCCCTGTCCCTGTGCTCCAGGCTGGAGACCGTGGCCTTGGGGAGCCAGGATGGCGGCAGCTGCACGGAGGAGTTTGCGTCCCTGTAGCGGTGCCCGGCTTGGTGTGGGCGTTCAGAACGTGCTTGGGTGCTGGCGGCCACGGGGCGCTCTGTGGCCACGTCTGGCCGCATCCCCTGGCCCCCGCAGTGCCCAGGAGCACGTCCACGCTCACCTGTACTGCATGCCCGGACTCACAGGCTGGGAGGATCCTGTCTCAGGCACACAGAGATGGGGCCCTGATCCTGACAGTCACCATGTGCGCGGCAGGTGTGAGGACGAGGGCGTGGCCATCCCTGGATGAGGGCGTGGCCATCCCTGCACTGTCGCAGGCCCCGTCTGCACAGCTGGCCGCAGGGGCCCGGGTCCCCACCGCCCTGCGTGAGCCCCAGGGGCGGCCAGGCTGAGCGGAGCAGTGCCGGGTGAGGGGCACACGGCCAGAGTCAGAACTGCTGGGTGAGGAGCTACCCCCCTCACATTAAAACGCGATTACAGGTTGAAGTGACCTGTTCTGAATGTGATACACGATTAAATAAAGGACGTAATTGGCATTAATTTTACCCGTGTTTGGCTTTTTTGCAACATGACTATCTGGACACCTAAAATGGCCCAGGCGGCTCCTGCGTGTGGCCCATGTTGGGAGCGTGCCTTGGGCACTGTTGTGCCATGGCAGACGGCAGGGCCAGGGCGATGGAGAGCCCAGGACCCCGCTCACAGGAGGCTGCAGGGTGGGGAGCCCAGGGCCCCACTCACAGGAGGCTGTAGGGTGGGGAGCCCAGGGCCCGGCTCACAGGAGGCTGCAGGGTGGGGAGCCCAGGGCCCCACTCACAGGAGGCTGCGGGCTGGGGAGCCCAGGGCCCCACTCACAGGAGGCTGCAGGGTGGGGAGCCCAGGGCCCCACTCACAGGAGGCTGCGGGCTGGGGAGCCCAGGACCCGGCTCACAGGAGGCTGCAGGGTGGGGAGCCCAGGGCCCCACTCACAGGAGGCTGCGGGCTGGGGAGCCCAGGACCCGGCTCACAGGAGGCTGCGGGCTGGGGAGCCCAGGGCCCGGCTCACAGGAGGCTGCGGGCTGGGGAGCCCAGGACCCCGCTCACAGGAGGCTGCGGGCTGGGGAGCCCAGGGCCCCACTCACAGGAGGCTGCAGGCTGGGGAGCCCAGGGCCCGGCTCACAGGAGGCTGCGGGCTGGGGAGCCCAGGACCCTGCTCACAGGAGGCTGCAGGCTGGGGAGCTCTCTCTGCTTTCCCAGACTTCTGTCTCACTGCTGTCGTGCACCCCCTCGACAGCCCTCAGTGCACCTGCGGGTGACTTGGGAAGACTCCACCCCGACATGCGGGCGCCTACCTGTCCCCGTGGTCCTTCCACTGGGCTGGGGTCTCTTGCCACCACCCGCAGCCCGACAGCTGACCCCACGGGGAACATTGCCTGCTGTCCAGGACGGGTCTTCCTGCTTCGTTTGCAGGACCGACTCCCAGCTTGAGACACCTGGCGGTGCACCTCGGTCATGGAGGTGATACAAGAACACATTTGCAGACTTATTTCACGGATGGCATTTTTTTTTTTTTGACAGGCAGAGTTAGAGAGAGAGAGAGAGAGAGAGAGAGAGAGAGAGAGAGAGAGAGAGAGAAAGGTCTTCCTTTTCCATTGGTTCACCCCCCGATGGCCACTCTGGCCGGCGTGCTATGGCCGGCGTACTGCACCGATCCAAAGCCAGGAGCCAGGTGCTTCTCCTGGTCTCCCATGGGGTGCAGGGCCCAAGCACTTGGGCCATCCTCCACTGCACTCCTGGGCCATAGCAGAGAGCTACCTGGAAGAGGGGCAACCAGGATTAGAACCCGGGGTGCTGGCACCACAGGCAGAGGATTAGTTTAGTGAGCCGTGGCGCCGGCCGACAGACGGCGTTTTAAAATACCTCGTGTAACGGTCCCGACACAGGTTTCTAGAAGTTACCGAGACAAGAGGTGCTGTTTTGCCTTTGGAGAGCAGCACGTGAGGAGCGGCTGCTCCTGGGATGAGTTTGGGCGATTTCAGTGCAAGTGTGAGAAGCCGCGTGTGCACGCCCTCGAGGGAAACAGGACATCCAGCCGCGTGCCTGGAGCGCTCACAACCAACAAAGCATTGCGCGCGACATGGGAGCTGCAGCCTACTCTACTCTGCCAAGAACGCAAAGATGCCACAGACAACGCTGAATAAAATCAGAATCCCACCTCTGTCATAACAAGAATCCCACCTCTGCTCAGGACAAGCGCGCCCGCCTACTACCGGACTCGTGCAAATGAAGGGAGAAGGAAAACGGCACGACACGCGGGAAGCGTCAGGGGCGGTGGGGAAGCCTCGCTCTGGGATCGGAGGCCTGGGCTCCCTGAGCAGGGAGCTGGCGGCGGGGGGCAGGGACTGCCAGGGTGACCCGCAGCCGGGGCACGGGACGATATGGAGGAGCATGGCCGGGAGCGAGCCGAGGAGCGTGGCCGGTGAGCATGGCCAGAGTGTGGCCGGGGAGCGTGGCTGGGGTGTGGCCGGGGAGCTTGGCCAGAGTGTGGCCGGGGAGCGTGGCTGGGGCGTGGCCGGGGTGTGGCCGGGGGTATGGCCAGCACTCGCTCTGTGAGGACTGGGTTTGCTCTCACTAAAGTGACTCAGGAGTCAAACCCAGCCCCTATCACCCTCCGCTCTTCCTCATGGCTGCCGGGAGGCAAAGGGTGGGGAAGCAGAGGCCAGGGAGGGGCACCCCCACCTCCCCACACACGGGGGTCCCGCCTCAGCAAGGCCTCTCACTGCTGCCTGGCAAGGAGGGCGAGGGTTGCGCACACACAGACACTCACGCACCGGACATTCTGGATAAACCCCCAGGATGAGCTCCATCAGGCCGCTGCGTGCCTGGTGCTGGACCTGGGTGGTCCCAGCGACACCTGCTGACAACAACTCTTGTTACGTCTCGAGAGCAGGTCGGACAGCCCCAAAGTCTTCTTTTAAACCAGGGTCCCTTATCTGGATTTTAATATCGGCAGCGAAGTATAAATGCTTCTGCAGGCTAGACAGCTTGTGCAGGAAAACAGATGTTCAGCCCCCAAGGATCCAAGGCTCCCATGCAGCTTGCATGGCTGTGCCCTGCTGGGGGGCTTGCACACCCACACACGGCTGGTGGCATTAGAACACCCGTGCACGGCTGGTGGCATTTGAACACCCACGCATGGTTGGTGGCGTTTGCACACCCACACACGGCTGGTGGGATTTGAACACCCGCACACGGCTGGTGGCGTTTGCACACCCACACATGGCTGGTGGCATTTGCACACATATATACCACTGGTGGGATTTGCACACCCACCCCCGCTGGTGGCGCTTGCACAGCCACACATTGTTGGCAGGATTTGCACACCTATACTCCACCGGTGGGGCTTGCACACCCACACACTGGTGGGATTTTCACACCCGTCCCCTGCTGGTGGGGCTTGCACACTCGTCCCCTAATGGAAGATTCTTTCATTTTCCCCCACACTCCAGAGGAGGGTGGAGAAGCCCTGAGAGAGCCCACCACCTGCAGGGCCAGTTCCAGGATGAAGCCGGTTCAGGGCCCCGAGGACACCTCGGTGGCGGGCTGCTCCCTGGGGATCCGGCTCGTCTCCCGGTGTCTCCTTTCTGAGGACTGCTGCGGGCACCGGCCGGCCGGGCGCTCCAGTGACGTTGCAGGTGCGACCACGGTCTCTGACCGTGGTGACTGTCACCCTTTCACGGGGGCTCACGGAGCTGCTGTCCCCGTCCCTACCTACCGTAAGAGATGCTGAGGAGGGGGTCGTTGGCTGCAGGTAGCAGACCGAGTTCAAAGGTAGAACAGAGCCCTGCGGCTCGCTGGCTGGCCCCGGGGATGGCCCTCGCCTGGGGCTCTCACCAGCGTTTCCCACGCCCACGTCCCAGCTGGGCAGGGCGGACACTCTGCTGGCTCTCGGGCAGGAAGCGGAGGCCACAGGGGGAAAGGCAGTGGCCTCCGCTGGGTGTGGGCTCGGGAGGGACAGCCGCCCGGCAAACGGGAGCAAAGCGAGTCCAGGCTGAGGTCTGCACTGGCGTCTAAAGCCAGGGATCCAGGGGCCGAGAGCCGCCCTGCCCCGCCCCCAGGCCTCCCGGGACCCCTCCCAGGGCCGCCGCGTGGGCGATGGGCCAGGGCTGCGGACGGCCATGCACACTGTGAGAGGCCGGGTCAGCGAGCACAGGGTGAGGCCCCACTCTTCTAGACAGCCCCGACTCCCAGAAACTTCCGGATGCACCACAATGGGTTGGCCTGGGTGCTGTGAGCACGCAGAAGCTGCAGCACAGGCACGGCGTTAGCTAAAGGCTTTGCGGCCCCTGTAGCAGATGGCCTGGCCCCGCACAGGCGGGGTCCCACCAGCCCCAGCCCACTACACACCCAAACCAGGACTGGGTCTGAGAAGCACGTCCTGAGCCTTCCCCCTTCCCTTTGGCCCCTCTTCTAAAGCCACTTCCCCCGGGAGAAGCACAGAGGCGCCGTGGGTGGCAGCTGAGCTCGGCTGCAGATCTGAGGCTGTGAACAGAGGGGCCTGGGGAGTGAGCCCTGGTTCCGTGGGCAGCCAGCACCCGTGGAAGGGCCCACGTGAGCGGGACGAGCCACCGGCGACGTGGAGCATCTTGGCGTGTGCAGAGGTCATGGTCCCAACGGGGATTTCTGCCTCCAGGGTTGCTGCAGACCAAGGCGGGGTCTCCGTGGTCCATGAGAACTGGTCCTTCAGAGTACGCGGGTCAGGGCCAGGGCTGCGGTGCGGCCCAGTGAGCACAGGTGTGGCGCACGGCACTGAGGAAGGCGCAAGGGGGGACACAACGTCTAGTGCCCAGCAGACACCATAGGAGGGAGACGCAGATGGACGGGCCAGGGACAAGCCTGATACCATGGCACTGTGCCTAGAGAGCCCGGGGTGCAGGTGCACATGTGCACACACACACACACGACACTGTCCCTGAGAGCCCTGGTGCACACACACACACCTGACACTGTCCCTGAGAGCCCTGGTACAGGTGTGCGCACATACACACACACGACACTGTCCCTGAGAGCCCTGGGTACAGGTGTGCACACACACACACACACCTGACACTGTCCCTGAGAGCCCCGAGTACAGGTGTACACACACACACACACACCTGACACTGTCTCTGAGAGCCCTGGGTACAGGTGTACACACACACACACACCTGACACTGTCCCTGAGAGCCCTGGTGCACACACACACCTGACACTGTCCCTGAGAGCCCTGGTGCACACACACACACACCTGACACTGTCCCTGAGAGCCCTGGTGCACACACACACACACACCTGACACTGTCCCTGAGAGCCCTGGTGCACACACACACACCTGACACTGTTCCTGAGAGCCCTGGGTACAGGTGCACACACACACACCTGACACTGTCCCTGAGAGCCCCGAGTACAGGTGTACACACACACACACACCTGACACTGTCCCTGAGAGCCCTGGGTACAGGTGCACACACACACACCTGACACTGTCCCTGAGAGCCCTGGGTACAGGTGTGCACACACACACACCTGACACTGTCCCTGAGAGCCCTGGTGCACACACACACCTGACACTGTCCCTAAGAGCTCTGGTGCAGGTGTGCACACACACACACCTGACACTGTCCCTAAGAGCTCTGGTGCACACACACACACCTGACACTGTCCCTGAGAGCCCTGGTACAGGTGCACACACACACCCACACACCTCTGACACTGTCTCTGAGAGCCCTGGTGCACACACACCACCTGACATCTGACACTTTGGAGCTACTAAGCATTATGGAACGCTCCACACCCCACCCCCACCAGCTCCAGGCCCTAGCCAGTGACGCTGCCTCCCAGGGGCCAGGGCCCACACTGTGCCCTTCTCTGTCACCCCAGCCTCAGACAGCGGGGCACAGACAGCCCTGCCCGGGCACTGGCCATGTTGCCGGAACACCTTCTCCCGAGGGTGGCCGGTGTGTGTGCCCATGTGAGAGGTGAGGACACGGTGGGACACAGCCCTGCTGCCTGCGGCGCCATCCGACAGCCCCCGCAGCAGGGTGGGAACCCCAGAGGGGTGGACGTGCGTTTCCCTGCAACTCGGCCCCAAACTGAGTTTCCACCCATCTCCGGGGCCGTCCTGGACACCAGGAGACACAACCAGAAGGTGCCCACGTGAGCCAAGGTGCTCAGGACAGAGGGTGACAGCTCACGTCAAGGGGAAGCCGTCGAGTGCCCCCAGTGTCCCGGTCCCCAGAGCAGAAGGCCAGCGAGCTTTCTCCGAGCCTGCAGGGAGGCGGCCACCTGGCGGAGGGCGGCTACGCGGGGCCAGGGCGGCGGATGGCGGGGCCCAGGCCACGCGGGAGCTCGGGTCCACCTGGCCTGGCCTGCAGACAGCACAGCAGGGATGGGAGGGGGAGACAGCTCCCCGGGGTGGAATCCTGTCCCAGAGAGAGGGGGCTGGGCTGGTTCCGGCCGCTCTAGAACTCCCAGGCCTGGGCCAGGTACCCAAGGAAGGAGAGCAGTCAGCGGCTAGAGCTGTGTGAACACGGACACTCCGCCTGGCCCGGTCCACGGGAGCCAGCCAGCTTCAGGGAGCCTGGCCCCTGCCCAGGGCTGTCAGCTTCAGGGAGCCCAGCCCCGGCCCCTGGCCCCCGGCCCCCGCCCAGGGCTGCCAGCTTCAGGGAGCCCAGCCCCCGGCCCCCGGCCCCCGCACCAGGGCTGCCAGCTTCAGGGAGCCCAGCCCCAGCCCCCGGCCCCCACCCCAAGGCTGCTAGGGAGCTGACAGCATGGTGAAAGCCTTGTGCTGAGGACCACTGGTCACCAAGTGCCAGGACAGCAATGAACAAGGCTGACAAAGCAGGGCGGCTGCAGCACCCCTGTGCCCCCTGGGCAGACCCCGCCCCACCCCTGCACCCCTGGGCAGACCCCACCCCACAGCTGTGCCCCCTGGGCAGACCCTACCCCACCCCCTACGCCCCCTGCGCAGAGGCATCCCCACACCTGCGCCCCCTGGGCAGACCCCACCCCACAGCTGTGCCCCCTGGGCAGACCCTACCCCACCCCCTACGCCCCCTGGGCAGAGGCAGCCCCACACCTGCGCCCCCTAGGCTGACCCTGCCCCACAGCTGCACCCCCTAGGCAGAGGCAGCCCCACAGCTGTGCCCCCTGGGCAGACCCCGCCCCACAGCTGTGCCCCCTGGGCAGACCTTACCCCACCCCCTACGCCCCCTGGGTAGACTCAGCCCCACCCCTGCACCCCTTGGGCAGACCCCACCCCACAGCTGTGCCCCCTGGGCAGACCCTACCCCACCCCCTACGCCCCCTGCGCAGAGGCAGCCCCACACCTGCGCCCCCTAGGCTGACCCTGCCACACAGCTGCACCCCCTGGGCAGACCCTGCCACACCCCTGCACCCCCTGGGCCGAGGCAGCCTGCAGTCAGGGCTTTCCTCCCCCGCAGAGCCGCCTGTGGACTCCCCCACGCCCCCGTCCTGGAGTCTGTGCTCCGAGATCTGGCCCCAGGGACAGGGCAAGTCCGGGGCAGGCCGGGAACACAGGGCACACTCAGGGCCAGACCCCAAGGAGGCTCAGAAGAGGGAGGGCAGTGAGCCGAGGTCTCCCCATGTGTGGTGCCAGCAGGGGCCTGGGGCTGAGAACCACCTGCCCAGGAGTGGACGTCTGACCTGCACCCCACCTATCCCCCCCCTCCCTCCCAGGCCGGCCAGGGCTGGCACTCAGGGCACAGGGCAGGGTGGAGCCAGGCGGGAGGGTCTCACCTCCCTTACCTGTGAGAGGTGGGGCCAGCCGGCGGCTCTGTGCCCCCCAGGTCTCCCCAGCCCCACAGCTCATTCTGCGAGACCCCCAGGAGGCCTGGGCTGGGTTTCCGCGCTGGCTAGGGCTGTCACCCTGTGAGCAGCAGGTCCCTGAGCCCCCGCGGGAGCGCGGCCCGAGGGGACTTCAGATCTGATTGCGAGCGCACGCGGGTAATTGCCAATCAGCCGCGGAGCCGAGCTTGAGAGCCGCTTTCACGCCCGGTGCCGGGAGCTGCCTGGGCTCCGCGAGCCCCGTCCCTCTTCACACTGAGCACCGGACCCCCGCTGGGCCCGCCAGCCCCAATCAGGGGCCCCCGCGGGGGCACAGGGCGGCCTGGGCCCTTAACCAGCCACCCGCTGACAGGCAGGGCAGCCGTGGGGACCATCCCGACCCTGGCCGGCCATGACCCACAGCCAGAAAATGGGTTCAGATCGGGGGAGCCACAGGGGGTGCGAGCCATGTCACCGAGTCACTCCTGCCCTCAGGTCTCCCAGGGCAGAACCCACGCCCTCACTCTGGACACGAGAGAAACTCCACAGGCACCGAGTACCACGGCCCATACAGGACCTCAGACGTCCACAGTGCCCGGGACTCGCACAGGTGTTCACCTGCTCCCACCACGGCCACGGCCACGGCCACGGCTGCCCCAGCCCCACGTCATCCAGAGGCTCCCTCAGAGCCCCCGTAAGGCTCCACAGAAATGGGCACACTGCACAGCACATGGCACGGGCACATGGCACATGGCACATGGCACACGGTCACGGGCTGCCCTGTCTCTCATGCCCCCCTGAGGGGGGAACCCCGTCTGCAGCTGACTCACAGCCCCAGCACCCAGGACAGCGCCCGGCACCTGCAGATTCCGTGGCCAAGGCAGGAAAGTGAGAGGGGACAGAGGGAAGGACAAACAGGGAGTGGGGGGGGAGAAGAGAGAGATGGGGTGGGTGGGGAGAGAGAGACATGGGGAAGGGGGAGAGACATTGGGGGGAGAGAGAGAGGGAGATGGGGTGGGTGGGGAGAGAGAGAGACAGGGCCGGGGGTGGGGAGAGACATGGGGGGAGAGAGAGAGGGAGATGGGGTGGGTGGGGAGAGAGAGACACGGGGAAGGGGGAGAGACATGGGGGGAGAGAGAGAGGGAGATGGGGTGGGTGGGGAGAGAGAGAGACAGGGCCGGGGGTGGGGAGAGACATGGGGGGAGAGAGAGAGGGAGATGGGGTGGGTGGGGAGAGAGAGAGACAGGGCCGGGGGTGGGGAGAGACATGGGGGGAGAGAGAGAGGGAGATGGGGTGGGTGGGGAGAGAGAGAGACAGGGCCGGGGGTGGGGAGAGACATGGGGGGAGAGAGAGAGGGAGATGGGGTGGGTGGGGAGAGAGAGACATGGGGAAGGGGGAGAGACATGGGGGGAGAGAGAGAGGGAGATGGGGTGGGTGGGGAGAGAGAGAGACAGGGCCGGGGGTGGGGAGAGAGAGAGGTTCCGCCTCGGGCGCCAGGGACCAGAGCAGGGCTCTGCAGGGAGCCCAGGGGGTCCCGGTCAGGAGCTCCACCTCTGCCCTGTCCCAGCAGCCAGCGCGAATCCTCCCGGTGCTCCTGGGGGTGCAGCTGAGCCCCACGGCCAGGCCTCCCGGCCCTCGGGGCGGCGGCACACTCTGCCTCCCCGCTGCCTGGGTGGCTCTCTCCTGCTCCCGGTCTCCGTCCTCTCTCCGGTCCACTCTGCTTTCCCACTGCTCAGCCGCAGCCGCGACCTCGGAGCCTCTCAAACCCTACAGGCGCAGCAGCGGGCCCTGGCGGCTTCTTCACGCCCATTGAGTCACTCCGCTGCCGGGGGCTCGCCTGCCAGTCAGGCCGAGGGGGAAGCTCCGGGAGAGCGTGCCTCACTCCTGGAGTTTGCAGGGACACCTCTGCAGGTCGCATGCGCGTGTGTGCACACACACAAACACTTGTGTGTGCCCACATGAGATTCCCCCTGGGGCAGGAGGTGGGAGGGCAGGGTTCCGCTCATCACCCTCTTTTTTAAGATTTATTTTCATTTATTTGGAAGGCAGAGTTACAGAGAGAGGTAGAGACAGAGAGGGATCCTCCACCTGCTGGTTCACTCCCCAGTTGGCCGTAACGGCCGGAGCCACGCTGGTCCAAAGCCAAGAGCCAGGAGCTCCACCCAGGTCTGCCGAGCGGGGGCCAGGGACCTCAGTACTTGAGCCCTCTCCTGCTGCCTCCCCTCCCGGGAGAGCAGTGCCAGCAGGACAAACCCGGCCTCGCCTGCGGGACAAAGGTCAGGTAGCATCTAACCACTCAGCCAAACCCTCACCGTCACCACCAATCATTTTTTTTAAAAAGATTTATTTATTTGTGTGAAAGGCAGAATTACAGGGTGCTGGTGGGGGACGGAGACAGAGGGAGAGCTTGCATTAGCAGGGAGCTGGGGCGGAAGTGGGGCACCGGGACTCGAGCCAGCGCTCACGCAGGATGACCGCACGGCAGCAGTGGCTTCACCCCCGCGGCCGGCATCCGTTTTCAGAGTGGGTGAGCAGCTAGGCTGGTCCTGGGGCCAGAGCCGGCCCGCAAGCAGATTCACACCCCGGCCGGGATAGCTGAGGCTCCAGACACGAGCTCCGCTGAACCCCAGGAACCTCGCTGAGGACATGGGAGTGAGTCACCCGTGGTGGTCCCCCACCTGAGGGTCCCCCTGCCCTCTGCCCTGGGGACACCTCCGTGTGGCAGAGCCGCAGCTGGGCAGGAGGCGTCCCCATCTCTGCCCACCAAGACCGAGCCAGGTCTCTGTGGGCGGCCAGGCTGCCTACACCTGCAGTCCTGCGGGCTCACTGCCAGCCCTGTGCCCTCAGAGCCCCAGAGACAGCCTGGAACCAGGGCCTCCCCGTGGGCGCTCCTGTGGCTGTGGCTCCGGCCTAGGGCCTGCCCTTCCTCTTCCTGTGGCCAGAATTCCAGGGGTGCTCCGGGGCCTTCCGTGGCGAATGAGGGTCCTCAGGTTGCAGCGGCCGCCTGCGGGGTCTAAACTGGTGGAGCTGGGGCTGCCATGGGCTCCCCTACACCAGAATCCAGCTCCTGGCCCAGGCTGGGCCCAAGGTAGGTGCTGGAGACGTCACCCCAGACCCACACGCGGAAGAGCACATTGCTGGCAATGAGAGTGGACAGGGGGTCCCAGCAGGGGTCTGTGTTCCCATCCTGCCTGCCGCCCTAGAGGGCCACCCGCGCTGGGAGAGGCAGACGACAGGAAGGTGTCCATGCGGCTCCTGCGTAGGCAGGTCACCGTCAGCCACCCGGTGCCTCCCCCTACTCAAGTGACCTTGAAGTCAGTCCTCAGGGGCGTAGCGGGGCGTGGGCCCGAGGCACACCTGCCCCTCCCTGCCCGGCCCCAGGCTGCCAAGACCCAGAGTAACTCTCCCACACCTGTGCACCTGCTTCCAGAGTGAAGGAGCCCAGCCCGGTCAGGCGGCACGAGGCAGACACCGTGACACCAGGACACCGGCAGGTAGGCCTCCGCCGTCAGCCCCGCCCTCGGCAGCCCGCTGCTCCCCGCGGTTACAAGCTGCAGGCCCCAAACAGGACCCTGATGCACAACCAAGGAGAGGGGCCTCAGACTCCAAGCACCAGCTCCAGGGAGGAGCCGTGATCCGGCCCGCCTGAGGCCAGGGCTCAGGCTGTGGCCCCGCCCCCAGCCCCCAGCCCCCAGCCCGGTGTCCCCGGGGAAGACTTCGACCCCAGGGCCAGAGCGGAGGTTTGGAAATTGTTCCTTAGCACCAAGAGCCCCACACGGCAGCTCCCCCAGCGTCTGCCAGCACCCGGGGGCCATGCCAGGCTCCGTCTGGGCCCACCTTGAACCCACAAATGCCCCCAGCCGCCCTCACAGGGGCTTCAGCAGCGGGGTGGGGGGGAGGCTGCAGACAACAGAGAAGCTGACGTGTGGACCACCTGCCGATCCCTGCGCCCTCAGAGGCCCCGGCGCCAAGTGCCGTGGCGCTGTCACACGTGTCACATCACAGCCCAGGCTTGGCAGAGAGGCCACGGCAAGGCCCTCTGCGCTCAGCAGGGAACCAAGCGCCCTCGGCAGCCCTGACGGCTGAGAACACGCCCCGTGCCCTAAGTGCAGCCGGAATGGTGCACCTGTGTGTGGACGGATGAGGCCTGCGTCCCCACACGTGTGTGTGTGCGTGCGTGGGGCCTGCGTCCCCACACATGTGTGTGTGCGTGGGGCCTGCGTCCCCACACGCGTGTGTGTGCGTGAGTGGGGCCTGCGTCCCCACACGTGTGTGCGCGCGGGTGGGTGGGGCCTGCATCCCCACACGTGTGTGTGTGCGTGCGTGGGGCCTGCGTCCCCACACGTGTGTGCGCGGTGGGTGGGGCCTGCATCCCCACATGTGTGTGCGCGGTGGGTGGGGCCTGCATCCCCACATGTGTGTGCGCGGTGGGTGGGGCCTGCGTCCCCACACATGTGTGTGCGCGGTGGGTGGGGCCTGCGTCCCCACACATGTGTGTGCGAGGGTGGGTTGGGCCTGCGTCCCCACACATGTGTGTGCGCGGTGGGTGGGGCCTGCGTCCCCACACATGTGTGTGCGAGGGTGGGTTGGGCCTGCGTCCCCACACATGTGTGTGCGCGGTGGGTGGGGCCTGCGTCCCCACACATGTGTGTGTGCGTGCGTGGGGCCTGCGTCCCCACATGCGTGTGTGCGTGCGTGGGGCCTGCGTCCCCACACGTGTGTGTGTGCGTGCGTGGGGCCTGCGTCCCCACACATGTGTGTGCGCGGGTGGGTGGGGCCTGCATCCCCACACGTGTGTGCGCGGTGGGTGGGGCCTGTGCCCCCACACGTGTGTTGGGGGTCCTGGGAAGGCATGACTATTTCTGTGTTGCGATCCACAGAGAGCTGTACTTAGTGGCAACGCCTCGCCCAGTGGCATCCAACAGAATCTATGCTGCGCATCCGTCCTGGTGCTGCCACATCGCAGCCCCATGTGCACACACCACGCCCAGAACAGCCGGGCAGCTGCCGCAGACCAGGGAGGGCGGTCGTGGCCAGAGGCGGCGTCAGCAAGTGACCAGAGGAGACCAGAGGAGCGGTAGGAGCTGCAGGGCAATCTAAAGACTTAAGAAGAAAAGCTAAAGGGTGATGGCCTGGGAGCTGGGGGCGGGGCCCTGGGGGCGGGGCCGTGTCACCGCTATCATCAACGAGGACCGTAAAGAAGTAATTACCTTCTTCATCCCGAGCAGTTAACCGGTGGCCGCCTGTTGCCATGGACACACCGCCCTGTGTGCGACCCGGTGTTTTCCTGGCTCGAAGCCAGAGGGAAGTGTTAGGGTCACTTTTTCACTCGCTCTTTCTTTGGACATACAATCCTGTTGGTCACGCACATGTCGAACACGTGTGCCGGGACCCGGCCCCTGCACGATGCTGCCACTCACTTCCGTGGCCCTTGTCACCAACTCAGCCCAGCGCCGACCCAAGGGGCCCAGTGACCTCTTCAAGCTAGGAACCTACCACGCCACGACGCACCTCCCACCCCGTTCTGGGCACCTAAGACCCCGGAGAGGCCTGGCAGTCTGTGCCGACAGGCAGGGAAGACTCCAAATGTGCGAGGGAGGAGCTGCCCGGGGGCCGTCAGAGAAACTCGGAGGTGACAGGAGCGCTTGGGGGCGGCTGAGGTCCGGGGTTGCCCAGGGATTCTGGCCCGACGAGGCCTCAGCGGACGCCTGCACCTGCCTCCCTCTGGCTCTGCGCTCCTGGAGGATGCTCTCTCAGCCCAGGAAACGGCTGAACAACACCGGCCCCTAAAGCAGAGGACCGCGCGGGTCTCGGATTCGCGATCTCACGGGCCCAGCTCTCTTCCCCGCCAGGCCGAGGTCCTCGCCACGCGCCGGCCAGGGCAGCCGCTGTGACCATGCAGGCTGCTAGGGGGCCCGTGGGGAGCCGGCGTCCAGCACCCCCCCTAGCGGCTTCACCAAGTCTCGCCGTGCCCCGGCATCTCCAGGGAAGGCCACAGGCTCAGCCGGGGTGGGTCACACTCATCTCACCGTAAAAAGGAGTGGGCCAAAGCCAGGGCCTGGAACTCCTGGGTCTCCCGTGTGGGTGCAGGGGCCACCATGGCTCCCCCCCCCCGAGCCGCGTCTTAACCACGGCGCCCAACACCCACTCCGGTCACTCCTCGGTCATTTATCTCTGTGTCAGAAAAGTGTCCATCCGTGAGCGAGCGGACACCGGAACACGCCGCTGGCCCCTGGACGTGAAACGGCAGCCGGGAACAGCCGCCCACCTTCCTAGAAGAACGCGTGGTACAGCTTTTTTTTTTTTTAAAGACTTTTTTGCTTTTCTATTCAGTGCCCTGGGCAGGCGCTGTGGAAACCGGCTGGGCCCCTTCCCCAAAGCGGCCACAAGAGACTTCCGCTCCATCCTGTGGTCGCTACTGGAGGGTCCACATGGAGCAGCGGTCCTTCCTGGGACAGCGGCCAGAGGCACCCACTCGGCCAGAAGCCGCCAGACGCTGCCCACCCCTCCCGGGGGCCCTCACGGCACCCCACTGTCCATCTTTGCAGGGACAGCATTGACCAGCGAGCCTGGCGTCCAGATGCGCCAGCGTCGTCATCGCTGGCCCGAGCTTTGCTGTGCTGACCTGGGGTCGCCATGCTCCCCCCGCTCGCCCGCTGGCTGCTGCCCTGCAGGGGCCCAGTCTCGGCGCAGGCCAGATGGAGACATGAAGCCAAAGTGTAGGAGAGCGGCTCTCGGCGGGGGCCCCGGGGAACAGCGTTCTGTCCACATACCCCCCCCCCCCAGGCGGTGTGCAGAGATGGGGGCAGGGGAGGCCGGGACCCAGGGCCCAGCTGCTCTGTGATCCTGGGCTACCTTCTGGTCCAAGTCTGTGGCCTGTGCACCCACATGCGAGACCCGGATGGAGTTCCAGCCCTGGCCATTGTGGCCATTTGGGGAGTGAACCAGAGTTTGGAAGATCTGTCGCTGCCTTTCAAACAAGTAAATGGGGGGGCGCTGTGGCGTAGCGGGTAAAGCCACGGCCTGCGGCGCCCACGTCCCTATGGGAGCCGGCCGGAGTCCCGGCTGCTCCTCTTCCGATCCAGCTCTCTGCTGTGGCCTGGGACAGCAGTGGAGGATGGCCCAAGTCCTTGGGCCCCTGCACCCATCTGGGAGACCTGGAAGAAGCTCCTGGCTCCTGGCTTCGAACTGGCCCAGCTCTGGCCATTGTGGCCAATTGGGGAATGAACCAGCAGATGGAACACCTCTCTCTCTCTCTCTCTCTCTCTCTCTCTCTCTCCTCTCTCCATGTAACTCTTTCAAATAAATAATAAATCTTTGAAAAAAAATCAAGTAAAAAAAATCTTAAATAAAATGTAAGTTTGAACAAAAAGAGGCGCCCTGAGTATCCCGTTGGTCACTGCCCCCCACTCGCTCCTCACCCAGCCGGCGCTGCTAGGAACCCTGCAGGCTCCTCCTCACCCTGCCTGGCCCCAGGCGGCCACGGTGCACAGGCCAGGCTCCAGGGCCCGCGCGAGCCCCTTCCCAGCGCCGGCCCACCCCTGCTCACCCTAAGGTGGATTCTCGGGGTGCCTGGGCCCTCCTGCAGCTGCACCCAGAACGTCCCCTCATGCAATGCCCTGGGACCCGGCCTCCTAGCACTGCGTCTAGGGCTGGCTCGCTCCATCTCTCTGTCTTTCTCCACCTGCATGGAGTCCACAGGGCTCGGGCCGCCGGTGTCCACAGCAGGCAGAGGTGCCCCTGTGCAGCCCCTGGGGGTGGCTTCTGGTTCGGTTTCAGAGTTTCCACCCCACTGTCCGGCGGTGGTTCGGGATCTTCTCCAGCAGTGGCCAGAGGGCTCCAGGCAGCCTTGCTGGGCTGGGGCAGGGGGCAGAGTGCCCCAGGGCTCGGGGGGGGGGGGGTGCCCTAGGGCTCAGGCAGCGCCTCTGATTGTTAATGTCCACCTGTACAGGGAGCCTGTACCACCCTGAGCTTTCCTGTCCCCCAGGGGTGACCCCCTCCACACCCCTGCTGGGACACTCAGGACAGTCACGGGGGGGGGGGTGACCTTGTCCTCCTGTCTCCACAAATTTGAGCATTTTCAGTTTTGATGTGAGAGTGAGAACAAGCCGCCCACTTCCTCGTGGGCGCTCCCGCTCATCCGCCTTGTGAAAACCCTAATTGCTCCCTCTCGCAGACACTGGCGCTAGCTCGCCACGGCAGGCTTTAGGTTTTCCCGAGTCTGTCTGTGCCCAGACTGGTCCCCGAAGACGGTAGCCTGGGCATCGCGAGCCTCCCTGGCGGGCGGGGGAGGCTCCCGAGCAGTCGCCCCCTCCCCAACCCGGGGCAGAGAGCAGGGTGGGCGGGTCAGGGGGAGTAGTCGCTGGGACAAAGACCCTGGACGCTGCCCAATCATTCTAGGAGCCAAGAACAAAGTCCAGACAATAAGAAAGTCCGGGAATTTTTGCCTTAGTCCCTTCTTTCTGAATGGAGCTCATTAAGCAAACGGAAGTCCCCACACGCTCGGTTTGCAGCAGCGATTGCTGGAAACCAACGTTTGTTTTCCTTATGTTCATCTACGTGAAAGGCGGAGGGGGCAGTGGGGGTGAGGAGGGAGGGCGAGCCTCCCATCTGCTGGTTCACCCCTCAAATACCAGCAACAGGCAGGGCTGGGCGAGGCCGGAGCCAGGAGCGGGGAGCTCCTGGGTCTCCCGCGTCGGTGGCCAGGCGCTGTCCCCCTGGATGCTTAAGCAGGAAGCTGGATCAGAAGCAGAGGAGCCGGCACTCAAGCCAGGCTCTCAGCTGTGGGATGTGGGTGTCCCCAGCAGCCGCTTAACCCAGGAAACCACGGCCCCCGGAGCAGGACATCGGCCACAGCGTGGGCTACCCACGGCCTTGCTGGCAGCCACACCACCAGGAGTCAGGTGGCCACAGAAGCGCTCCCAGCGCGGGCGTAGTGTTCAGAGACGGAGACCAGGCCCGGAGAAGTGCATTTTCCCACACGCAGGCGGGAGTCCCAAAGAGGCTTCCCGGAACCGCGTGTCCTGAAGCTGCACACGGGTGACGAGCGGCGGGCGGCGAGGGTGCCGAGCAGCCCTGTCCAGGCCACACAGGCAGTGGCCAGCCTGGGTAACATGCGGGACGCTCGGTCACAAAACAGCTGCCTGACCTCCAAGGAGGCCACTGCTGTCCCCCCAACCCCAGATGTGCAGACACAGTGCCTGGGTGCACATACGTGAGAGCAGGCACGTGTGCTGTGGGTCCACACGTACTGTGCACTCAGCGACTATATACCCCTCAGGCCGGGGCATGTGGTGCACATATGTGAGCACGTGTGTCGTGGCTTCACACATGGTCCACGCACTCACGCCTGTATGTAGCACACAGGCGTGTGTGCCCAAGTCCTGTTTGCCAAACTCTTTGGAATTTATGTAATTACACACATAATGTATTTTAACCAAATACACAAAGGAGACTTTTATAATGCCACTTAGGGTCTAGATTTAACTTAAAACACTACTTAGTCTATCTCTCTTAATAGGGAACTAAAAGCAAATTTTATGACAACATTATCAGTAGCATTTTGCTGATAATTAGAATAACAATAATAATACCAAGATATTTTTTCAGTAATAATGGTGTTATTAATGAGATTTTTATGAAAGACAGACTTCTTTGGTATAATTATGAAAATTGATCTTTTGCATTTTACTTATTCACTGAAATCAGATAAGTGGCTTAACTACATGTATTATTTCTAATAAATATTCAAAAGAGTGCATTTAAACAAGACTCCTCATTCTATTCTTGCTCATATTCCTTGCATTTAAATAAAAGTGTAATTGCTCTGCTTTTTAAACTGCTAGTTTGGATTAGCTGTCTAACCTGTGCAGCGTGGCTGTTTGCTGTTTGCATTTTTAATAGCTTTATTACCATTTGGTGAAGCCTTAATTCCTGACTGCCTTGAAGAGTCCTGCCTTCAAGTCAGCACCACAATTTAACCAGCAATAACCTGTCAAGGGGAGATAAAGACCCACGCGAGCTGAGATGCGGGATTTTGTGTAGCATTCTGTCACCGTTAAAGCGAGAGCCGAGTGTGTCAAAATGGAACCTCTGAAAGTTTTCCAAACTTTGCAGCCTAATTGCACAGTTCACGTTTTTAATCAATGGCCCCAGAGTGCATTTCTTGCTCACTTGGGAGGGCGATTGACACGCGGCTCGCGCTGCCTGTGACGACGCGCGCTTGGCGAGGACCTGTGGGCGCGCACACGCACACACACACACCTGCGTCTCACACAGAACCCTCAGGGCTGCAGGAGTGAGACACGTGCGTGTGCACACGCACACACACACACACGTGTCCCGTGTCTCACACAGAACCCTCAGGGCTGCAGGAGTGTGAGATGCGTACACACACACACACACACGTGTCCCGTGTCTCACACAGAACCCTCAGGGCTGCAGGAGTGTGAGATGCACACACACACACACGTGTCCCGTGTCTCACACAGAACCCTCAGGGCTAGAGGAGTGTGAGATGCACACACACCCATGTGCCTCATCCCTAGGCTGATGTCAGGCGTGGGCGAGTGGACACAGGACACAGAACCCCGTGTGCCCACCGCCCGGCTCCACACCGAGCAGTTCAGCTCTCTTCCTCCTCCCCCACAAATCACAAATGCCCATATTTTTCTTAGTTTTTCTAACTGGACAGGTGTGAGTCTTAAGGCGTCACCATCAGATACAAGTTAACAATAGTCTCCGAACCTCATAATGTAGCCAGACGGTGACCCAACCTCCCAGTCTCAATCCCGGCACCGGCACCCACGGGGGTGGGGGGTGCACGTCGCAATGCACGTTTTTTCTGTTCTGTAATTTGAGTGGCCCGAGCTGAAAATGAGGCTCCTGTGGCTGAGTGGTGGGACGCTCCGCCCGCCCGCGCCACCTGGGGGTCCGCCCGCCCGCGCTTCCCTCCTGCTGACCCGGGGGCGTTCCCGACTGCACCCCAGTGCTGCAAACAGCCCCTCCCGCCCCCTGGGAACTGTAGTCAGAGCTGGGGTTTGCTCAGATTCGGTTCAGGGTGGGGCAGGGCCCCTCCCCCGTGGCTGCCAGAAGCCCCTGTCTGGCAGCCCCACGGGTGTGTCAGCGGCTCTCCCTGCTCCGAGTCCGGGGTCCCCCGAGCTGGCAGGCCCGGGTCCGTCACTTCCTCTCCACAGAGAGAAACGCCTCCTGCCACCCTCTCCGGTTACCGGCTGGGTGCCTGGGCTGGAAACGTGGGATACACATCTGCTATCTCCCCTTTGTTTACGAGGTTTCAAAATAATGAATTATTCACGTGCGTCGTCCGATGGTACCGACTCGTTCTTGGCTTCATTACGAACTCGTGGGTCTGCTCGGGCGTGCGGAGCTTCAACCCAGGGCGATCTCGGACTTGCACAGCCGCGCTGCCCGTCTGGCCACCGCAGGTCTCTGTGCACGGAGCCCGGCCCTGCGGGATCCCACAGCCAAGGCAGGGCCAGCGGCAACCCCAGAGGGCCCTCCTCGGCGAGGCCCGCACCACAGCCCTCAGTCTGCGTGTCCCTGAGGGACTTCACACGCCTGTGCTGACACAGAAGCTTCTCTGGGTGCAGACACCTGGGCTGGGGGAAGCGGCTATGGTGCCAGGGCCTTTGTCACGGGGTCACCGCACCCCAAAGGCCAGGTGCATGGCGGCGCTTCCTCAAGAGCCACCCCGGAGCCCGTGGCCTCCACTCTGCCCCTAGCCAGGCTCTGTCCGTGGCTGCAGAGGCCAGGGAGGGGTGGGCATTGCAGGCAGAGGGGGGCAGGCAGGGAGTGAGGTCAGCCAGAACCCTGCTGCCCCGGGCCCTGCTCTCGGGCAACACGCCCGTCGGCCCCTGTCTCTGGGCAGGTGCACTCCCGAGCCCACGCCCCACATCTGCCCACGGCCGCTCGCATGGCTCCCGACTCTTGCCTTGGGCACATGCTTCTCAGCGCAGGTCATCAGCAGCGAT
This sequence comes from Lepus oiostolus, assembly GCA_036325905.1. Lineage (NCBI taxonomy): Eukaryota > Metazoa > Chordata > Mammalia > Lagomorpha > Leporidae > Lepus > Lepus oiostolus. The sequence continues at coordinate 1,488,687 of CM070797.1, read as the reverse complement.
ATAAACACTCTAGCAAATGCTTCCAGGTCAGAGGTCACCATTAGGATCTGGCACCAGTACCACGGCCCTGGCCCACTACCCTCAGAAACGAGTTCCCAAACAAGTGTAGGAGCCGGTCGGAGACCCTGGCCCTAGAATCCCACCAAGCAAGGGGCGGGGGCGCTCACGAGAGCAACGGCTTGGGGCCTGCACCTGCTCTCCTGCTGGGTATTGAGGGACCCTGGCCTCCCACATGTGGGGTCCCTGGGTTCCCAAAGGCCTTCCACTGACCCCGCCTTGCCCAGAGCAGGCGAGCACCCAGGCCAGGGTGGGGGGGATGTGACACGGGGAAGGAGGGAGTGCCCACGGACAGCCACGTTTGCCACTGGCGAGTCCACAGCCCGGGCACCACTGCTGGCCTCTGCAGAAAACCCCCGACCATGCAGGCCCACGCGACCCAAGGACCCCACAGCGCGGGCCCGAGGCATGCAGCGCTGGCCTGGGCGGATCTGGGCTATGTGCAGGCGGGCGTGCTTCCCCTCGGTCGGCCTCGGAGCAGCTGGCGCTCATCACGAAGAGCAGTGACCGCTCTCTGAAGTGCAGAGCTGTGAGCTGCAAGCAGGACCGGGCATCCCACAGCCGCTTCTCGCAGAGAAGGCGCGCGGAGCTGGCCGCCGGGAGTCCCTGCGGCTGGCTGTCCCAGCCACCGCGCTCCTCAGAGCGACAGGAGCCGCTCGGGCTGCAGCCAGGTCCTGGCCTCTGGGCTTGTGGGAACCGGCACGCCGGCCGAGCGGCTGGCCCCTGGTGCCTGCAGCGGCAGACTGCACGCCTGTCACCAGGTCAGCACCGAGCGGACGCCCCCGCGGCGGACACAGGACAGCCTGGGCCGTGGGACATCTCCACGCACACAGCTCTTAGGCGCATTTCAGGAGGTGCGACGTGAGCCCCCAGCAGCCGCCCCTTCACAAAGGGGACAGACTTCCCACAGGCCGTGTCCCTGCCGTGGGCCCACGTTTCAGATCTGAGCGTCCCCCGCTTCCCACAGAGGCAGAGGGGACTGTGATGGCAGTGTCCGCGGGTGTGGACGCGGAGAGACCCGAGCGGGGTCCTCACGGCTGTGGCAATGCCATATCATCTTTAACTAACATCCTATTCGCTTTTGAGCCACATCGTGAAAAAAGTGGACATCACCAAGTCTCGCAGGAGCGGGCGGCCGAGGCAGTGGGAGGCGGCCGGGGGCATCATGGGGCTTCCTCCCGGTGTCTTTGCCGCTGGGCTGGGGAACCAGACCTCGCCGCTGGGGAACACGGCGCGGGGAGCTCGCCAGCCAAGAGATTTCTGCTCTCGGCCAGTTAGGGTTACTGTCATCTCACCCATGCTTTGGAGACGAGGCCCAGAATCTCAGGTCGCCCTCCAGCCCCCTCGCCCCTCCACGCCGAGCTGCCTGTCACCCGCCAGCCAGGCTCGCTGTTCAGCCACTCCTGCCCAAACCGTCGCCTGATGCGCCGCAGTCCATGCTTTTAATGGGTCAAGCATCAAATTAACCCGTTCGTCCCTCCCCCGAGAGCAGCACGCTTATTAAAAGGCAATTTACTTTTCAATCATCGTGAGGGTGGTGATGGAGCGAGGCTCCCCGGCTCTCCCTCCGTGCCCAGCCCGACCACAGCCGCTCTCTGTCCCTGGAGCCGACACAAAGGCGCGCCGTAAGCACCAGCCCTCACGGGGGTCCTTCTGTGCTGGTCGTCTCACAGTCTGGGTGACGATGGCACCAAATCCTTGTGGCGATTCCGTATTCTCTTCAAAGACGATGGCCTCAGTTGGACAAAAGCCGGAGGAACCACTTAACGGCACGAGACGCGACGTGCCTGGGCAGCAAGATGCCCTGAGAGGGGCGGTGCTGGGGTGCACATCACAAGAACCCGCTATCTGATGTCTCTGCACAGCGTCAATGACCTGCATCGCCCCCCAGACCCGGCTCCGGGAGCCTTGAGCGGCCGTTTGAATCGGGCACTGGTGCTCCCTCTGTCCCCCTCTGATCCACTGCGATTGGGACTGGGCCTTTAAGAGGGAATGCGGGTTAGCCTCGCTCACCTGGCCCTCACGTGGGACTAGCGCCCCCATCAGGAGGACACCGCGCCAGCACCCTACAGGCGCACTGGCTCCAACTTCCCACCAAACTCCCTGCCAATGCACCTGGGAAAGCAACGAGAGATGACCCAGGTACTTGGGCTCCTGACACCCACGTGGGAGACCCAGAAGGAGCTCCCGGCTCCTGGCTCCGGCTGGGCCCAGTCCTGGCCGTTGGCGACAGTGTGGGGAGTGAACCGGTGGATGGACGATCTCTGTCTCTGTCTAACTCTGCCTTGACAGGAAAGAGCCAGAGTGTTCTCTGTCCCCATGGGGGATGGCAAAGGGTCCTGAGCTTGCTGGCACGCCAACCGCAGACTTCCGGCCTCTCGGACGGTGAGAAATGGATTCCTGTCATTTAAGCCACCATTGCCCCAGGACCACCAGCTAACAGCTGACAACCAACACGCGGGCCGGGAGCAAATCACATTCATGTTTCTGGACACAAGACACAGCCATGCTCAGCTGCTGGCGTGCACGGAGAAGAGGCGGCGTCTGGTTAGCACCACCGAATTGTGTTGAGTCCAAGTCGTCTTCGGACACGGAGGGCAGAGGAAACCCTGCAAATTTCCTGCTGAGGAGGACCGGCGTGAAGTGAGAAGCAGGCGGGCGAGCTTCTGCCAGAGGAGGTTATTAATAGGAACAATACTCCCCAGAGGAGAGGTTTACAAAGCCAAGCAGGACCGCCGCCTGCACCTGCAAGCCGCGGAAGAATCGGCTCTGGAGGCGGCGGGAAGGAGATGTGCAAGGTCACGCGTCAAGGTGCCAGGAGCTGGAAATAGAGCTCACGTGTCCGCCCCGCCCGCTGGCTCCGAGCTGCCGTGCCTCAACACACAGGGAGCCAGGCGCTGGGCGCTGTGCCCACAGGGCCACCGCCCGAGGTTCCTCGCACCCACCTCCTGCTGGGGCACGGGTCACATCCAGAGTTCTTAAGAGGGGTGGGAAGAGGGCGGGAGGGGTGGAGCTACATGGACCCCAGGGGAGACTCTCCCTCCCCAGCCCCGGCAAGCCATGCTCAGGGCCACCTTTCTGGTCAAGGCCAAAACCAACGCAGACGACGCCCACCCCAAGTCTCGAGCTGTAAGGAACCTCGAGCCCCACACCTGCACCTGGTGCGGACGTCATTAGCTACTGAGGCAGGACTGGCGTGTTTGTATGGAGAGGAGAAACCCACACGGCAAGCACACGGGCCGGGGAGCGGGGAGGAGCCGTCCCTGGGCCCCGGCAGGAGCTCAGCATCAGAGGCTGGCCCCCAGGATGGCCGTCACAGTCTGTGGTCATTCGGCACGATGGCAGCAGGACACCAACCCTGGGGTTCAGCTCCCTGGGGCCGAGATCCTGAGGGCTGCGCCCGTCATTGCCTCCCGGAGACAGGCGGCTTGGGGCGGATACCACGCAGGCCTGCAGGTTGACTCCACGTGCAGGTGCTGTGTGGAGCCTCTGGGGGAAGCGTGGAGCCCAGAGAGCCTCTCTACACTGGGTGTGGCTGAGGGCGGAGCAGGCCAGGACCCGGAAGCTGTGCTCGAAGCCGCTGTCTTGCTGAGTGGCTTGGTTGAGGACTGCGTGTCTCAGAACCAGAGCTGGCCAAAGCGGCACCGGGTATCTGGCCGCACGCCTGCCCCAGTCTTACCCCTCCATCCCCCTCACCCCAAAGCCCCCATTCAGGCACAGGTTGGAGCCGAGGGAACCAGGATCCAAGGCTTGAAGGGGAGCGTGCAATGCCCCCCAGCCACGTGGGGGCGGGGTAGATGGTGCTCCCTGCCGCCCGCGTCTCTCCAGACCTCGTGTGCTTCGTTCTGGAGAGTTCGCTGAGCGTTCTCCACTCTGGCAACCACACAGACTTACAAAACATGGTGGAGCTGCCCAGTTACATACAGGCAGCTCAGCGCGAATGCTAGGGGGGAAGACAGGCTGCAGCCAGGCACGCAGGACGCTGGGAAACCACGGGGTCCGGATTCTTCCACTGAGCTACGGCCGCCCCACCCCACACGTAGGTCCTGGACCCGGGAACCTCCCGTCTAGGGCACGCTCTTGCAACCGGCCCTGGCCCAGAGCCGCTGCCTTTCAGGAGCTGGGCTACAACCACCGAGCCCCGCCCCCTTCCCGGCCTTGGCTGCTTGGGCCCACAGCCCCCTGAAGTCCAAGGGCAAGGCCCATAAGTTCCTCCCAAAGCCAGCAGTCGAGAGGCACCCCAAATCTAGCAAGTGCTCCACACTGCACACTCTCCACGTCCAACAGGCCTCTCCCCTCCTGACCGCACGCCACGCAGACCACAGGCTCACGAGTAGCTGCTCAGCCTCACCCAGCCCTGCAGGGGACAGTGGGTTCCACGCGTACACGGTGAGGACAGGATCCAGGCTCCCGAATGGCTGCCTTCCTGGAGCCGTAGGACAAGCGAGGAGGAGGGACATGCGTGTGAGCGTGGAGGCTGCCAGGCCCCCACCCGGTGGGCGCCGCTCAGAAGGGGCCGCCCTGAGGAACCGAGACCTAACCTGACACCTGACGTGGCAGCCGTGCGTGGCCCAGGTGGATCAGCCGCCTGGCTGAAGGCGCGGAGAGACTCAGTACAACCAGAGGCAGAGGGAGAGGAGCCGGCGTGCACCATGTGTGCCCTCACTGGGAGGCCGCACATCTCAGAGCGGGTCCAGCGCCAGCCTCCGCTGGCCCCCGGGAACGAGTGCCCTCTCTGGACCTCCGTGGCTAAGTGGGGGTCACGGCACCAGCTTCAGAGCACGGAGCAAGCGCAGGGCACACGGAGCCTCCTGTGGGGACCCCTGGGTCGCCACCGTCACCTCCCTCACGCCCCGTCCACCCAAACTGCACGGCTGTCAATCACTGTAGCCCGTCCCGCCCCCGAGGGCCCCGCTCTTTCCTTTGCCTGAGAAACTTCGCATTTTTGTCCCGAGAGGTGGCCTCAGAATTGTGGCCCTGCTGCCCACACCAGTGGCCCCAACCCTGCCTCCGTGCCTCTGCACGTCTGTTCCCAAGCCTGCCTGCCGTGCTGTGGCCCTACTGGGGGGCGAGCTCTGTGTACCTGGGGACACAAGGCACCCAGCACCCCGGAGACCCCGCATGGGCGTGGGTGAGCTGGGAGAGGACCTGTTGCTGAGGGAGAGCTCCAGGAAGACCACGTTCGGGAAGCAGCAGGGAGCCACAGGGGGCTCTGCACAGCCTGGGGGCCACCGCAGCCCACTGAAGCTGGAACCCCTGGGCAGGGAGCGCCCATCACTTCCCAGGGGCTTCTACTCTGCCCCCGGCTGAGAGCCATGTTGGAGATGAGTCAGAGGCCAGGAGGGGGAGGAGGAGACCACGTGCATCACCCCAGCTGGGGAGCAGGGGCGGCCGCGCCCAGCCAGGGGTACCGAGGTGTCCTCACCATGGGGGTGGGCTGCACGGCAGGAGCAATGCGTGTGTGCATCCAGGAGCCCACGGGCTCTGTTCCCGTCCACGCGTCACAAGGACTCTCCCAGCTTCAACTCCCTCCTAAGGTGAGGAGACAGACACGCACCCCCCATTACCGCCGTGACCGACCGCGCTGCCACGCCGGGAAGCCCGCGGCGACCCCGGGCTCTATCAGTGCCCGGGAAAGGTGGGCAAGCCCAGGGCCTACCCTGGACAAGCGGGGTGGGGCCGAGCAGGTGGGAATGCCTGCGGAGGTGTGGATGGCGGGGACAAGACCCTCGGAGAGAACAGCAGAGCAGCGAGGAAACCTGGGGGCTGCACGGCCGCGGTGAGGCGAGGGGTCCATGAGGGGCCCCGTTGGAAGGGCCAGCGCTGTGGGAGGACAGCCAGGAAGCCACGGGGTGGGGACCCCAAGAGGCCACCTGGCTGCAGCAGCATGTGGGGAGGGGGCATCTTCCGGTGCCCTTCACGTCACACATGCACAGCCCCCCGAGGGGTCGGCCCCCTGCAGGAGCCACATCTGAGCTTTCCACGGGGACAGGGGCGGGGAGGGGAGTTGACGATGCTTTGCAATTGCTTGGCCAGGAATGAGAGTCCTCTCACACTGCTCCCGTTTTAGCCCATAGCGCCCAAGGGCGCTGGGTCCCAGGAACCCGGGGGGGGGGGGGCTGTGTCTGACTCCTCCCTGCGCACCCCGACCTGAGAACAGCGGCTGCTGCTGCCGTGGCCAAGGCCCTGTGTCCCCTCTAAACCACGGGTCATGAGATGCTAGCCAGGGGCCCAGGCTCAGCGTGCACTTGGGTTCCAGCCTCGCCGGAAGTCGGGATCTCATTACGTCTCTGGCTCTGGGTGAGCACAGCGCCCAGGATGGGAGCAGCCCTCAGGCTGGGGTCCCTGGCCAGGCTCCCATCATCCCTCTGTGGGGGCTGCAGGGACCGGGAACCGGCCACTTCCTGCACGTTCCAGCACCACAGGGATGTTCACGGGGGTGGGGCACAGACACTGGGGAACAGCCCCCCCCCCCCACGCAGACACACTGGGCTCCTGTGACACAGGCTCCTTCCAGCAATGAAAGGACGCCTCACGCAAGGGTGCACAGCCCTCGCCCAGCCATCACGGGAGCTTCAGGGGAAACACTCAGCTCAGCTGTGAGAGCTGCCATCACCCAAGCATCGCTCAAGACAGGAAGAGCGCCAGGCTGAAGGCGTGGGCACATCCAACTGCCCCGACCTGACCCCTGGGAGCAGGGTCAGTGCCGGGGGCCCCGCCCGGCATCACCCAAGGAGCCTGGGACCTTCCTGGAGCCGAGAAGCCCTAGGTCGTGCGGGGGGTGGGCTCTGATCATCCAGGCCAGGTGCGCTGATGGCAGGTGCACGTCGGGTGAGGGTTCTCACGGCTTTTGTAGCTCCTCAGCTCCATGTCCCCGGGGCAGGGGGGGCTCGAGTCCCTGCAGGATGAGGGGTTCTTTTCATGCTACCTCAGTTTTTTACTCATTTTGGTTATTGCTTGTATACAGCCATTACACTGAGGGGCACAGCCAAGCGGAAGGCTCATCTTCATAAAGCATGACTTTTATGATCATATACTCCTGGTTGGTTTTTCATATTTTTGCCTGACGCTAATTTACCATTTTCTCTGTTTCATGTGCTGGTGTCTGTTTGCCTGTTCCTTTATTTTCAACTTTCTTCGCCACTTTTCTGGAAGGGTTTTGAACAACATGTAGCTGTTTTTTTAAAACACAGCCTGACACCTGCTCTGAGCAGAGAACTTTACCCCATTCAGGTTTCCTGTAACAACTGTGACGCTGGTTCTAGTCCTCTTACTGCGTGGTCGCTGTTTGTTCCATTTGGCTCTCTTTCCTCATTTTGGAAAGTTTGGCCCGGTTAACGCTCGTTCCTGTTTTTTCCGGTTAACGCGGCCGTTCTGCGCCTCTCTGTTCAGCTGGGGGTCCTCCCGCCCCTCCCTCTGTAACCCACCCTCGTCTCCTACCTGTGGGATGAGAGCTGGAATCCAGAGCGCTTCACCCCCCAGCCTTCCCCGCACACTGAGCAATGAGCGACAACAGCCGGGTCCCCCCCACCCCGGTAACCCCTGGTTGTGCCGAGTCTAGAATTCTCAGTCCACAGACGTGACCAGAGCCCCCTGAAGCACCGGGGTCTCTTACACAGTCTGCACTGTTTCTCAGTAATCGGGAGTCAGTCATGGAGTCTGCACAGCTGCCTGCAGCCACATTCCCTCGTCGCCTCCAAGGCGGGGGCCACCGGCTCGCTCTGCTCCTGGGCTCTGACTGCAGACGTGGGCGCCGCCTCACTCAGCCAGACAGAACGACCAGTCACGGCTGACCTGTGACAGCCCCTGTTCCCACCTCCCCTCCACCCCGCAGCCAGACACACAGCCTTTCCCGGCTTGGCCAGTGTGCACACGCAGGGGCTTGTGGGTGTACACATGTGTGCAGCGGGTGGACAGAGGGCTAGAGATCGCACACCTGTGCAGACAGAAGTGTGCACACGCAGGTGTTCATGGGTGCACACATGTGCTACAGCTCCACAGAGGGCTAGAGTTCACACAGCTGTGCAGACAGAAGTGTGCACACGCAGGGGCTCGTGGGTGCACACACGTGCTATGGGTTGACAGAGGGCTAGAGATCGCACACCTGTGCAGATAGAAGTGTGCACACGCAGGGGCTCGTGGGTGTACACATGTGCTACAGCTCCACAGAGGGCTAGAGATCGCACAGCTGTGCAGACAGAAGTGTGCACACGCAGGGGCTCGTGGGTGTACACACGTGCTATGGGTTGACAGAGGGCTAGGGAATCCCATGGCCATGCAGGCAGAAGTGCCCGCAGCCTGCAGGGGTGCGGCTCTGGGGCTCTCTGACTCGCTCCTTCACAGCCTTGTTCTGAATTTGTTTACGGTCCACACAGCCGCGGCCCCACCCTCTGTCACCAGCACCGTCGCTCCTGTGCCATGAGACACTCCTCGAGGGCCAGCGCTGGCCCCTGGCACACCGCACTCGGCCCTGCCTCGGGTCGCAGCCCCGTCGCTCACCTGCCCCACCCGCGCTCAGTGCCCTCCATCGTGGGCACAGCTCTTGGGAGACAGAGTCTCATCCCAGCAGCCTCGTCTGCAGGACAGCAACTGGGGCAAGGGGTCACTGGGAGACAGGGTGGCCACTGCAGGCGAGGCGGTCAGTGGGCAAGGTGGTCAGCAGGGTGAGGCAGTTGGGGAGGGTGAGGGGTCAGCAGGGGGTGAGGGCACTAGCGGGGAGTGAGGCAGTTGGGGGAGGGGTCAGTGGGGAGTGAGGCAGTTGGGGGGAGGGGTCAGTGGGGGGTGAGGCAGTTGGGGGGAGGGGTCAGTGGGGGGTGAGGCAGTTGGGGGGAGGGGTCAGTGGGGGGCGAGGCAGTCTGGGGGGGTCAAGGCAGTAAGGGGGCTGCTGGTCAGTGGGTGTGAGGCAGTTGGGGGGATGAGAGGTCAACTGGGGGTGGGGTGAAGGGGTTCAGGGGGTTTTCCAAGCAGCGACTGTCATGGCAGCACTGGGCCCCTGAGCCCCGGCTGAGCAGCCCAAGGCTCCGGACACAACCACCCCGGGGCACTGACCCTAGAGCCAGCCGGGCTTATCCAGCCCCAAGCACACTCCCGTCCCCCACGTGGGCTCCCGGGGCCGTGACACACTCAGGGGCCCCAGGGGTGACATCCCTCCTCCTCCCTGGTTGTGCCTGCCACAGACACGTCCCTCAGATCCACCAGAGGACGACCACCAGCTCCGCTTTATCCAGCATCTAAAGAAAAGTTCCACTCAACCCCACGCCTCTCCTTGGCCCTCGGAATCTCCGTGTGCGCAGGCCTGGGCTACGGCGTTGCCATCCGGGATCCTACGGGGAATTCCAGGGCTCCCCGTGGGGGGACCACTCCCAGCCCAGCAACAGCGGCTCCCCAAGAAGCGGGAGTGCCGCCGCTTCTGCTGCTCCCAGCCCGACGTCCGGCGTGAGCCGGGAAGCCCCCCGTGGCACGGAGACCGGCTTCCAGGGCTGCCGTGCGCCCGGCTGCACCTGCGTTCAGAGAGCGTTCACTCAGCCACAGAAACAGTACAAGCTCGGTGACTGCACCTTTACAAGATGCGTTTCTATGGCAACAAAAACAGGACGGGCGCTTCGCAGCGCCAAGCACAGGGAGCCTGAGCCCTGCACGGCTCAGCCTTGAGCCCCGGATCCCCAGTGCCCCCAGCACACAGGAGGCCGAGCCCGGGGCAGCACCCTGCTGAAGCGCTGGGCTCGGAATTTCGGTTTCATCGGCGATTTCTCAGGGAGGGTTGGACAGAAGGGATCCCGGCCGGCAGGAGGCGGGAGGCAGTCCCGGTCCCCTGCCTGGCCGTGCAGCAGGCCCCCTGGGCTGGTTTTGTTTTGGGGGCTGCTACTGTCCCCTGAGGTCCAGCAGAAGCCGAGGCGCGGACCCCCGTTCTCACGGAGCAGGGAGCCAGCCATGTATTGCAGGCACTTCATGGAGCCACCCGGCCCCCGCCCCGCCCGGCTGCCGACTGTAAAATAGGAGAACCATCACCCAGCTGGGGCCACAATGGGCTCCCACGGTGCCTTTCTCCTCGGCCGCAGCTGCCCAGAGTGGAAACCAGGCCGCGGCAACATTCTTCCCGCCGCCTGTTTCCATGGGAGGGAGGCCTCCCACTGCTCCAGTGTGTTTTCTATGCAAAACTGCAGAAGAAGTGACATTTTAAAAGTTTTGACCTTTGTTGCTTTTTTTTGCATGAACCGCAGCACACATTTTTAAACCTCCGACAGCGCGTCTGCCAGCGGCGGGGAGAGCCATCACCGTTGTAACAAAATGTTTCAAAATTGGAAAATTCCATATTGAACAGAACGCACAGATACCCTCTGTCTGGTTCCTGGTCGTGACGTGGGGCCTGGCACTGCGGCTGTATTGTTCCCGAAGCAGAGGGTGACAGATTCCGGGCATATTTAGGAAACAAAGTCACCGGATGTGGTGGCGAGCCCCGCGAGCCCCGGCTCACTGACCGCTTTCGCGATGGCTTTTCCCGGGAACACTTGGGCGAGTTTTACATGCACACCACGAGGTGTTCCTGCTGCGAACTCTCCGTAACACTATTTGTTTAGAAAACCGCTCTCCGAGTCACAAAAATATCACTTAGGAAAAAAAATCGGTTTTATAAACCAAGGTGCTCAGGGTGTTTCAATTTTGAGAAAAGTTTAACCCTTGTTTGGATCCAAAATTGCATTTTTTTAACGTAAAAAAAAAATCGGGAAGGGACAAATGCCAAAGAGAAGCTTCTGGCAAGGAACGCCCAATTAGTAAGGGACATGAATGGGGGTGGGGGCAGGCACAAAGATAGAAAGACTGGCTCACTCACAACAAAAGACAGGGAGTGGGAGGGACGGCTCCTCGCTCTCGAGCTGGACCCGAGCGGGGCCTCCGGCAGCCTCACGTGGCCGTGGGGCCCTCAGCTCCCCTCCGTCCCACACAACCCCTGCGCCAGACTTCACTTTTGTTCCCAGGACTGCAAGATCTCCCGGCTGCTGGGGCTTAACCCTTTCCAAGGTGCCGGAGACCGGCGCTGGGCAAGCAGCGGGTGCTGTGCCCCGGCCAGGGCAGCCGGCCCGAGCCGGGACCCAGGTTTCGTCTGTCGCTCCCCTCCACTGCCGCCGCTCGGACGGTGCTGCCAGCCCGGACCGCCGATGAGGAGAGGCCGGGCTCAGCACGGACTGCTGGAAGGATTTCTGCCGAGACCTGGTAGCCGGGATTGCTTTGTCTAAACGTGGAGTCGGCCACAAGCTTCAGGGAGCTGGGGTCCCGCATCGAAAGCCTGGGTTCAACTGCCCGCTCTAACTCTTGCTTCCTGCCCACGCAGCCCCTGGGAGGCAAGGTGGGGGCTCCGGTACCCGGGCACCTGCCACCCACGTGGGAGACCTGCATTGCACTGTCTCCTACCTTCCTCCCGGCCATGCCCCAGCCACTGTGAGCACTTGGGGAGTGAACCAGGGGATGAAAGCTCTGTTGTTCTCTCTGCCTTTCAACTACTTTTTAAAATTACAGATAGGGGCTGGCACTGTGGCGTAGTGGGCTAAGCCTCCACCTGCAGTGCCGGCATCCCAGTCCTAGCTGCTCCACTTCCGATCCAGCTCTCTGCTGTGGCCTGGGAAAGCAGCAGATGGCGGCCCGAGGCCTTGGGCCCCTGCACCCGCGTGGGATCTGGCCGTTACCAGTGAACAGAGGATGGAAGTTCTCTGTCCCTCCTTGTCTGTAACTCTACCTCTCAGACAAATAAAAAATCTTTAACAACAATTGCAGATATCTAGGGCGTAATTCAGAAAACCCAAGTATAACATCCAAACATCCAAACCATTTGTCAATTCTCCTGGCCTCCCCGTGGGTGCAGGGGCCCAAGCCGTTGGGCCATCTTCTGCTGCTTTCCCCAGGCCATCAGCAGGGAGCTGGGTTAGAAGTGGAGCAGCCGGGACAGGAACCGACACCCATACAGGATGCCGGCATCACAGATGGCGGCTTTACCTGCTACATTGCAACGCGGGCCCCCACCGTTTGTCAATTCTAAATCAATCAAGCTAATAGATCAATCAATCAAGTTGGGGCAACATAAGTTTATACGCTGCCTCACGGCATCTTCTTCCCCCGCTACATCACTGAGAGGTTCCGGTGTGGCATTTTGGAATCCTTGTGCCTGAACCCCCTTCCTCAGAGCAGGAACTGGGTCCCACCGATGGGAGGCCACGCGACAGCAGTCGGGGGCAGCCGAAGCCCCCCACCTCCCTCACAGCCGTGCGTCCGGGCCTGGGCTCCGTCTGGGCAGTGTCTCCGTCAGAGCATGCTGTGGGAAGGAGGCTCGGGGCTGCCAGACCGGCCGCGGCGGTGCCCCTGCATGGAGGAACAGGTGCCTGGGCCACAGCCCTCAGCTTGCCTCTCGCTGTTCCCCAGGGTCACTCCAGGACGTCCTGGACCACAGCGCCCGTGCTAGTGCCGGGGGGAGAGAGTGGTGGCCGGGCCAGCTCTGCCTCGGACAGTGGCCGCCCACCCAGGCCCTGCTCCTTGGCGGCGGGAGGGTGGGGCCACCCCGGCTGATTGCAGCCAAGGAGAGGGAAGGGCCGGGCGGGGAAGACGCCAGCACGCACAGCCCTGGCAGAGCCGCGTGTAAACCCAGCCCACGTGGGAACTCGCCCAGCTGACACGGCCGCCCAGGCAGCAGGGAGAGGTCGTTCCGGTGGCTGAGCTCCTGAGGGGTCCTGGGGAGGGGTGGTGGCTGCCACTCTGAGATTCAAGAGGGGGCAGGGTGACCTCAACTCACTAAGGAAAAGGAGAAGCCAAGTATTTTTAAATGTTTGTTCATAAGACATAGGGGAGTGTGTGAGAGCGAGCGAGCGAGCGCTAGACAAGTACTCGAGCCATCACCTGCTGGCTCCCAGGTGCACTGGCAGGAGGCCGGAAAGTGGAGGTGAGACCTGGTCCCAGGTGTCCGCAGTGGCAGCCGCACCCACGGGACCCCAACAGCCGCCCGTGGTGCTGAGCGTTTTGTGGAGGGATTGTTTCCAGGGTCCCACCTGCTCGGCCGGGATCGGGAAGCCGGCGCAGCCTCAGGGAGGGGCTTCCCTAGCAGAGCCAGTGCCCTGGCGTAGCCTCGCTCCGGGCTGGCCCCAGGGCCCGGGGTCTGCCCCCCACCTCAGAGGAGGCACCTCCGGCAGCCGGGCGGCGGTCAGGGGCCACGGTCCACCCTCAAAACACAAACCAAAGCCGCCCTGGACTCTGGTTGCTGCTGGGAAAAGCCCGGAGGCCCGAGGAAGAACCGCGGGGGGGAAGCGAGCCGCGGCGAGGGTGCCCACCGCGCTCCGACTCGGCTTCTTCCTCACGGAGCTCCGTGTTTGTCCTCTGCAGAACGGGAGCTGTCGCTTGCGACGTCCAGGGGCCCTCCGCAGGGGCGGTCACTATGCGGGACCAGCAGGGAAGGCGGCGACAGCGACAGCAGAGAGGAGGGCGGCGTGGCCGGGTGGCCGTGTCCTGGACGCTTCCCCAAGACGCGGGTCCTTTGCGCTCACGTCCCGCAGCTTCTCCGTGGACCGCCGTCACTGGTCCCGCGTTCCCTCCTGGGGGTCACTGCCTGTGCGTGAGGCTCCACGCACCCCTCAGCTGGCCGCAGGGACACCGTGCAGGTGCGGGCAGAGCCTCCCCTCCCCCGGCCTCTGTCTCTCGCAGCCGGGCGGTTGGACCTCGTGTCGGGGCTGCGCTCACCATGGATCTTCGCTCCTTGCAGAAGTCGCTCTGTGTGGCTCCTCCTGCCGCCACCCTGACGCCTTAGTCCACGGCTGCCGTGGTCCTAGCTGGAGTTCCTTCCTGTCTTCTCCCCAGATACCCACGGAGATATGGGACACACATTGGGCCCTCGTCCACTTTACTTGACTAAAGGCGAGTCCAGGCAGCTCGTCGCGTGGCCCCCTCGGGGACAAGCACGTGGCCCCCGCGGTGCCCAGAGAGCACTTGCTGCCCACATCCTGACCTGCAACCTGTCAGACTCCGCCCCTCACATCTCCCCTGGGGTTCTCCCAGATAACCAGGCACTGGGAGAAGGGAGCGAGGGTGCCCTGCTGGCCCTTCCCAGCCAGGTCACTAAGGCAGACTAGGGAGAGGCGCTGACCGGGAGCGGGAAGAGGACACGGCGGGAGGCGGCGTCTGAGCAGACTGGGCGCACTGAACACGTGCGTCCCACCTAGACCACCTGCACTGGGCAGGCTCCATGCTGAGCGAGTCTCACAGCCCGGTGAGCCCCCCAGGGGTCGCTGTGGGGCAGGGGTTTTCACGGCTGCCCCCCTGCAGAGAGCGGGGTGTACAGATGTGAGAGGCCACACGACTGTCCACCTAGGGGTCCCAGCTCAACCCACAGAGCCCAGCACCCCTGCTCCCTGGTCCTTCTGACCACAGTCCTGCCCCTTCCTTGCGGCGTGCTGGGCTCCTGGGTTCTAGAAGCAGCAGCCCCCAACCCCCAACCCGGAACACGGCTCACACCCCAGAACCCAGTGGGATTCCCACCCACCAACCGTGGGAGGCAGGAAGGTTGGCTCACTTTTATCTTCTTTTTCATACATGTATTAAAAGATTGATTTCTTTATTTGAAAGGCAAAGTGACAGAGACATAGAGGAGAGAAAGGGGGAGAGATGGCTGGGGAGAGAGAAACACATCCACCCACTGGTTCACTCCCCAAGTGGCCACAACAGCCAGGGCTGGGCTGGGCTAGGGGAAAGCCAGGACTCCCTGGGGGTCTCCCACATGGGTGGCAGGGACCAAGCTCTTGGGCCATCACCTGCGTCTTCCCAGGGGCGTCAGCAGGGAGATGCATCTGAAGCAGAGCAGCCGGGACTTGAACCAGCGCTCAGATCCACTGTGCCGCAACCCCTGCCCCCTTCTCACGCTTCTTAGGGTGACGCTTTCTACTGCCTCTGCCACTGTGAGGGGCGAGTTTGTGCCTGGAACGCAGGAAGCAGGCGCACGTCGGGGCATCAAGCTGCTCATCGCAGCCGTGGTCTCTGTTGCTATCTGACCCTCAAACCCCCTGTGAGCGCTCCGGTCTCCAGCCAGCAGGCCCTGTGCAGACCCAGGTACCTGCTGTGGGTGGGGCTTCTTTTCCCACAGAGACCAGCACTGCGGATGGAGGCAGAGGCCCCAGCATGGACCAGACAAGTGGGAAGAAAGGCGGGGCTTACCCCCTCCCAATGATGGCGGCTACAGCTCTCGCTCTGCCTGCGGCTCCGTGCGAATCTCGTGTTGAATGGAGGCACGGGTCTGGGGTCGGCCATGGAGGCTGGGACGGGGGCCGAGGTGAGGCACGTGCAAGCTGCCGCTCCCCAGAGCTGCCCAGCCACACCCAGCTGGAGTTCCTGTCCCCGGGAACAAGCCAGCCAGGGGCAGGCACTGGCAGAGTCCCTGGACCACCAAAGGCCCCACTCTCCGTGGCACGGGGGGTGAGGTGCCTTGGATGAGCTGCTTTCCTTCCGGAAGGTTCTAGAAGTTCTGACTGGCTGAGGATCCTGGGGCAGAGCTGGCCAGTGGGTGGGCCTGTGGGATGCCGAGGGGAAGGATGAGGACCCTGTGGGCGGCGATCAGAGGCGGCGGCGGCGGCCGTGGTAGGAGTGCCGGCGCCGAGGCCTCTGCTGGGCCCTTGGGACAGGATTCGCGAGAGGACCCAGGGTCAGCGGAAGCACAGCTCAGCGGGAAGACAGGTGGGTGACCGCTCTGCTTTCTCTCCGGTCGCTCAGGCCGATGCTGTCGTGCCAGTGTCCTGGGTGCCATGGCTGAGCTCCACTCCCTGGCAGTCAGGGCGGAGATGCGAGACGCAGGAGTCCGGGCCAGGCTCCATCTGAGGCCATCGGGAGAGGCCATTCCAGGCCCCGCCCCAGCTGCGCGTTCCTGATGACCACCGTGACCCCTGGCTCGAGGACACGGGCCCCGTCCCCGTCTGCACACGGCTGTGTCCATCACAATTCCCCCTCTTCCTGTCCCCTGAACATGTTATGCCCACCAGAACCTGCTCCCCAAGACCGTGGGGGGGCACAGCCCAGCCGGCAACAGTGTTTTCAGGGCCACACCACAGAGCCGATCCAAACACGAGGTGCCCAGTTCCCATCCTCCGGGTCTCAGCCCCAGGACCCAGCTTGGCCCTGCTCCAGGTGTCAACCCGGGGAAGCCAGGAAGTACCCGACTCAGCCGCCTGGGCCCACGGCACAGCGTCCGGGAACCCGCCACCAGCCCAGCCTTGGCTGGTCATGTTGGGCTCAATCTGGAGCCCTTCCCGGACCCACGGACAATGGAGACCACACGGACTGACCGCTCGCCCCCGTCACCCGGCGCTGCCGAAGGAGCTGCTCACCCAGCAACACGCCGCAAGGGCCCGGGGAGGGCCAGAGCTGGCAGGGCCCGGCAGCGCCTCGCCTTGGACCTCTGCCCGTGTTCCCTTGGGGCTGGCAGTGGCCACAGTACTGCAGTCTGACAGCAGCCGACAGCGTGTCCGTGCATCGGCACCCGAGGCCGACCCGGGGGACAGACGTGCCGAGGACAACTCTACCTGCAGTCCAGGAGGCGAGGGCAGCGCTCTGAGGCCGCCAGAACCGGGGACCCCCCCCCCCGACGTCAGCGCCGAGGGAGGGGCCGCAGCCAGGCCTCCGGAGCACTCCGCCCTAAAATCACGGAGAGAGGAGATGCAAAGCGAGCAATTAGCCAAGACAAAACTCCAAGGAGCTACTGGGAAAGCCGTGCAGCCCACAGCGGGCGGGATAATTGCACAAAACGCACCCAACAGCCGCAGGAAGAGGGGCTCCAAGCCGGCAGTGACAGCGGGGCCGCCTGCTCCTCCGCACGACGAGCTATAAAGATATCTGGGTCTCTGGGGGCAGGACGGCGGCGCCGCGGGGCCTCAGCAGTGGCTTCCACGCCCACTGAAGACTGCAGCCAAGCCCAGAACAGCGGTGCACAGGGCTGCGGACCACGGGCCACCACGGCCAGGGCGGCGGGATCCACTTGCTTTTTTTTTGCTCTTCACTTTTTCCCCATGCGACTCCGTCATCCCCGGGTCTCAGTGACATCAAGAGCCAGGCGCTCCCGGCAATAAAGACGCTACCGATGCTGGCGTCAGCCCCTCTGCCGGGAACACCTGGGCTGGCAGGGAGGCAACCACCACCCACGGGAGAGGGGAGGGCAGGGGACCATGGCCCCTGGTGCACCTGTGCCTCTGTCTGCTTCCACGTCCCCAACACGGCCCACTGAGCCAGGCCAGGCACATGGACGCCCACGCACGTCAAGTCCTGACCCACAGCTGCAGGCAGGTCATCGCGGGGAAACGCTGGCGAGAACCGGCCAGCAGTGCAGGGCAGAGGGATGGCAGGGGGCGTCCAGGGGTCCTCAGAACACACACTGGAACGCCGTAGCCCTTCATTAACCTTGGTTACTTATCAAAAGGAGGGGAGACGACAGAGAACCTGCTTCCATTTGCTGGTGCGCACCCCAGGTGCCTGCAACAGGGCCGAGCCGAGCCATAGCCAGGAGCTTGGAACTCCATCCACGTCTCCCACGTGGGTGGCAGGGACACAGCATCAGACGTCACCTGCTGCTGCCCGGGTGCACCAGCAGGAAGCCAGAGCAGACTGGGGGCTGAGACTTAACCCGGGCACTCCGATGTGGGATCTGGGTGGCCCAAGTGGCCCTGTGAACCAAATGCACACAACCAGGTACCAGTGACCAGGGCACGTGACCAGCGCATAAGACCAAAGACCAGGGCACGTGAACAGAGACCAGAGCATACGACCAGGGACCAGAGCATATGACCAGGAACCAAAGACCCGGGCACACGATCGGTGACCAGCGACCAGGGCACACACCCAGGGACCAGAGACCAGGGCACGCGATTGGTGACCAGCGACCAGCGCACACACCCAGGGACCAGTGACCAGGGCACACACCCAGGGACCAGTGACCAGGGCACACAACCAGGGACCAGAGCATACGACCAGGGACCAGAGACCCAGGCATGCAATCGGTGACCAGCGACCAGGGCACACACCCAGGGACCAGAGGCCAGGGCGTGCAATCAGTGACCAGCGACCAGGGCACACACCCAGGGACCAGCAACCAGGGCACGCGACCAGTGACCAGCGACCAGGGCACATACCCAGGGACCAGAGACCCGGGCACGCGATTGGTGACCAGAGACCAGGGCACACACCCAGGGACCAGAGGCCAGGGCGTGCAATCAGTGACCAGCGACCAGGGCACACACCCAGGGACCAGAGACCCTGGCACGCAATTGGTGACCAGAGACCAGGGCACACACCCAGGGACCAGCAACCAGGGCATGCGACCAGTGACCAGCAACCAGGGCACACACCCAGGGACCAGAGACCCGGGCACGCGATTGGTGACCAGAGACCAGGGCACACACCCAGGGACCAGAGGCCAGGGCGTGCAATCAGTGACCAGCGACCAGGGCACACACCCAGGGACCAGCAACCAGGGCACGCGACCAGTGACCAGCAACCAGGGCACACACCCAGGGACCAGAGACCCGGGCACGCGATTGGTGACCAGAGACCAGGGCACACACCCAGGGACCAGAGGCCAGGGCGTGCAATCAGTGACCAGCGACCAGGGCACACACCCAGGGACCAGCAACCAGGGCACGCGACCAGTGACCAGCGACCAGGGCACACACCCAGGGACCAGAGACCCGGGCACGCGATTGGTGACCAGAGACCAGGGCACACACCCGGGGACCAGAGGCCAGGGCGTGCAATCAGTGACCAGCGACCAGTTCTTTCAGGCCTCGCAGTCTCTAAGCCACCATGGGCTGTCGTCTTCCACTCACGCAGCTGCCCCAGGCCCCTGGGTCCCGGCAGTGCACCTGGCACTGGGGGTGTAGGCATGGCCTCTTCTCCGGCAGCAGAGAGCCTGTGAGGCAAGGCGTCTCCATGGCAGATGCCACAACAAACGGAACGCGATGTGTGGTATAACCCCAGTTACCCAGGGTGCAGAGGGGGCGTGGGAAGAGAGAGGCCGCATTGGATGGGGTGGATTTTAGCCGCAGACCGGTGACGCGGTGCAGGCACAGACACGCTGAGAACGGGATACCGCCAGGTAGGCCCAGTGCTATGCTGAGACACTGGGGTCCTGGCGTCCCCACGGCCACTGCCGCGGGGCTCTGGAGCTCCAGTGAGCCCTCGGCAGTGACTCGCGGCAGCCCTGGGATCAGCGTTTGGCACAGGGCCTCCTTCCTGCTCTCCCCCCGCCGGGGCGTCCTCCGCCACCTGGCACCTGCCCCAGAATGGCTGCTGTGTGCAGTGGAGCGCTCCCACTGCGGGTCAGGGACGTGGCAGCCACAGGCGGCGAGACCACAGGAGCAGGCAGCAAATCCAGGGTGACACGACACAGAGTCTCCTGGGGGAGGCTTGGGGCCAGCCAGGGGCCAGCGGGCCCATCAACAACGGCTGTGCGTGTCCGCCAGTCATCACCGCCCCGCGTGCAGGAGCCTGCCTTCCCCGCTCAGGGCCACGAGGCCGCAGCTCAGCAGAGCCGGCCCTGTCCTCCTTCCGCTCTGCCCTATCCCTCTCTCGTTGTAAATAAGCTCCCAGGCCCCAGCCAGAGGAAGCCGCGCGGAGCGTGGAAGCCGGACAGTCCCTGTGAGCCACTCGCACTGTCTGGAGTGTTCCTCCCTCTCCCGTTCGCCTCTCTTCTAACTCAGTGAGATTTCCACCTGCAGACGGAGAAATTAAGATTCTGAGTGGGGATGGGGACAGACCTGGGCCTCTGCCCACACCAGTCTTGGACCACTCTTGTCCCTAGAGCGTCCCCTCTGGGCCCCCTGGCAGAGCCTCTTTTGCGAAAAACAGGGGAAGGGACGGAGGGCAGCGGGAGCCCATGGCGGGGCCTGCTGACCCGCTGCCCGCCACGGCTCAGGCCTTGTCTTCCATGAATCTGCATGATGTGTGTCCAAGTGTTGTAGATATACGGCTGGTTTTTGGGGGTGGGGTGGGAGGAGTCAACACCCTGAGATTGACAGAAGCAGATGACCTGGATTTTGGGGGACACCTTGAGCTGTGTCTGCGCAGAGCAGCCACCTGCCGTCCCTCCGTGGCGAGTCGTCAGCGCGCGCCTGCCTCGCTCCTCTCCCGCCTCCCCGGAGGCCAGAAAGGGTTCCGTCTTCGTTGCTGAATGCCCGTACGAGATTGGGTCTCCTTCAACAACGCTGTCAGGGGGACCCTGGGGAGTGGTCCCAACCCCATCCGCGTCCTCCTCTCGCCTGCCTTCCGCCTGCTCTAAAAGCCAGCTGGTTGAAAGTTGGGCCTGAGGCAGAGATCAGAGGCCCAGAGGGCTTTCAGATGGACGCCCGGTGGCCAGTGGGAGGAATTCCCAGGACGCCACCAGGGGCCGGTTCAGCAGTCACCGCTCACGGCCGTGGTGCGGCAGCCGCAACAGCTTGAAGCTGCTTCTCCATGTCTGAGCAGGGAGCAAAAGAGCGAAGGCAAAGTCTGTATTGCTTCAGTTCAGAGAACACATTTTTAAAGAAAGGGTTGGGAGGGAGAGAGGGAGAGGGAGGGGGAGGGGGGGAGGGAGAGGGAGGGAAAGGGAGGGAGAGGGAGAGGGAGGGGGAGGGAGAGGGAGGGAGAGGGAGGGGGAGGGAGAGGGAGGGGGAGGGGGAGAGGGAGGGGGTAGAGAAGAGAGGAGGGAGAGAGAGATAGAGAGAGAGAGAGAGATCAAGAGAGAGATCTTCTGGCTACCGGTTCGCATCCCAGATGCCCACAACAGCCAGGGCGGGGCCAGGCCAAAGCCAGGAGCCAGGGACTCCATCTGCGTCTCCCACAGGACAGGCAGGGCCCCAAGCCCTTGGGCCATCGTCGCGGCTCTCCCAGACACACGAGCAGGGAGCCGGACGGGAATGAGAGCAGCCGGGGCTGGAGCGGCACTTGGACCTGGTCTGTTTCCGACTCAGCCGGCGTCGATGGCGGCGGCCACTCGTCCACCGGTGACGGGTTCTGTCGTCATGTGCACAGCCGGTTAAGTGTGTGCACTGAGGATCCTCTCCTCCCAGAGGCTCGCCCGCCCCGGCAAACGGCGTTAACCCCCGACAGCACGCCCATCACGTCTTAGCCACTCCCAGCAGGCACTCGGCCTGGCCTACCTCGTCTCATGGAGGAACCCACACAGAGCCGGACACAGCAGCGACAGGAGCAGGACGAGGCTGCACCAGGGCCCTGGACCCTGCCCCAAGCCCCTGTGCAGCCAGGGCCGGGCAGGACAAGCCGACTCAGCCTGCCGCCCCTGCGTTGCTAACTCCGTCCTGCGCCGGCTGGTGGCAGCGGGTGGCCAGGGAGCGTCTCCCCGAAGGCCTGGGACGCAAGAGCAGGGCAGGATGACCTCCAGGAACGGTGTCCAGGCTGAAGTGGACGGGCAGAGGCTCTGCCTCGTGGGCATGTGCAGCTCTGGAGTCAGGGCCGCATGCCCCCGGGGGCTGGGACAGGTGGACACACCACGTGCAGCTCGTCTTGCGACAGGAGAGCCTGTCTGTGCTGAAGCCAGCAGGCGACTGACGGAGGGGAACGCCTCACCTGGGTCCCTCTGTGCCGGCCTCGGCGTTTAGGATGTGGCGCCGTGGCAGTGAGCGCCTGGCTCTGCAGGCCACTGGCACCAAGCTGCAGGTGCCTCCCTCTGCTGGCCATGCTCCTCCTGGCCCCCTGCAGGCAGCAGGGGGCCGGGCAGTCCGTCCAGATGGCAGTCCGTTCAGATTATCTCTGCTGTGGAGGCGCAGTCCCGCACCCGCTTCCTGTAGGATCCTTAGAGGGTGGCGCCCCCTCCTCCCCAGCTTTTTCCTGGCTCCTCTCTCCAACACCGGGAGGTGGGTGGGCGTCAGCGCAGCCTCCCCCATCTCGGCAAGCGAAACAAGTGGGCAGCCAGCGCTCGATCTTCTTCCTGCCGGGGCAGCGGAGGAGAGACGCCAAGGAAGCGAACGCTGGCCGGGCAGCGGCTTGGCTCGAGGTCTTGGAACGTGCGAGGTGGAACAGACCCCTGAGCGGGGGCAGAGTGGCATCGCATTCCGATGCAGGCTCCAGACCAGGCCTTCCCACGACAGCTGCACCCTTGGACGCCAGCCCTGCCCTGGCTTCCGGCCTCCCTCAGCCCCACTGCCCGTGGCTCCCAGACAGTCTGTGTCCCCAGTGCTGGTCATGCGTGGAAGGGGGCAGCCAGCAGACACAGCATAGAGAGAGCGAGAGAGTAGAGATGGGGGAGGGGCAGCGGGCTCCAAGATCCAGGCAGCAGCAGACGCGGTGTCCCGCGAGGGCCCGGGCTGTGCTTCCTGCTGAAGACTCGCGTGGCAGAGGCGTGGGCGGGGAGGAGACAGCGCGGAAGAGGTAGCAAGCACCCTCCGCCTCCTCTGAAGGGCACCCTTCCCACTCACGAAGGCAGAACTCATGACTTCACACTTCCCCGATTGTCCCACTTCTCCGTCCCATTGCGTGGAGTCTTTGACTCGGGGACCACACACACACACTCAGGCTGTAGCACTAGGGGCACCCCCAGATGTGCGGCTGCCCAGGACCCCTCCCACCTGAGGCTCCTGATCCCAAGTGGGAGCTGCCGGCAGACATTGGCACAGCACAGACAAGGCTCCCTGGCTACTGTGACAGAACCAGTACACACACACAGACACATGGATCCACACCCATGTCCCTAACATGACCGCCTCCAGGCTCACAGCCACACGGGGATGACCACATCCATGCTCAGAGCACGAACATGACCACACCATGACCGGATCCATAGTAACACGCATGTAGTATCCATACCGAGGACCATCGCACGCTCATAACGATCGTACCTACACTACTCTCCTGTCCGTATCTGTTCTTATGAGCACATTAATTCTCACAAGTGTGACCGCATCATATCCATACCCATGACCATATTCATGCCTGTGATCAAGTCTGTATCTACAACCATATCCACACTCACACCAATGACCATAGCCATGTCCATACCCACAACCAAATCTGTACCCACAACCATACCCACACTCACACCCATGTCCACTCCTAGACTCATGGCTATATCCACACTCGTGACTGTACTCACACCCGTGAACATAGCCATACACATAATAATAAACCAGTGTCCAATCCATGCCCATTTCCATACTCACACCCATGCTATACATCACCATATTTGTGTTCATATCCACAGCCACGTTCTTACATATGATCTTCTCCATGCCTCTCTGTCATCCCCATTTTAACATCCACACCCATGACCATTTCTGTGCCCATGACCATATCCAGCCATGTTCATACTTCTAAACGTACCCGTTCTGACCCCACATCCATATGTATGCCCTTATCATACCCACGAACCATACTTGTGCTCATGTTCATATACGTGTTCATATGTATACCCATGTTCATAGTCACGCCTGTATCCATCCGCACCCATATTCAGATTATATACCCAGCTCCATGTCCATACTTGGATCCACATCCTCATCCGTACCCATGTTCATGTCCATAGCCATATCGGTACCCATATCAATATCCATACCTATAGCCATGTCCCTATCTACTCACACGCTCATGGCCATATCTATACCTCTGTGCTCCATATCCATGCCCATGTTCACATAACCATACCCACATCTATCTCCATGTCCATTTTCATACCTGTATTCCTATCCATGTCCACATCGACACCCATATCCACGTGTAAATCTATACCCACCTTTGTTCTATATTCATAGAATACATACCCATACACACATCTATACCCACGTCCATATCCGTACTCGTGTTCATATCTGTAAGCCCACCCACATTGCCTATGCTTCTATCCAACCTTACACTCAGCTCTGTATCCTTACCCACACCCGTACGTACATCTATACTCACATCCTTACTCATATCCACACCTATACCTCCATGCAGACCCAATTCAGTGTTCATGTCCATGCTCAGATCTGTACTCATGTCCATATCCATCTCCTCCATGTGCATGACAAGCTCACTGCACACCCATACCCACTCATATCCGTGACCATACCCATACTCACGTATAGCTCCGGATCCATACCCACGTTCATATCCATACTCATATTTATCCACATGCAAATCCATACCCATGACCATACCATTTGCATACCCATACCCATGTTCAAATTCATATCCATGTCTAATCCATACCAGTATCCATATCCATATCCATTTTCATATTCATGTTACCAATATCCATAATATACCACATCTATATCCATACCCATGTTTATATTAATACCCATAGTCATATTGATACCCATACTCACATCCATACCCATGTCCATATTCACTCATCCATATCCTTATCCATATCCATGGCTGTGTCCATACCCACATCCATACCCATGTCCATACCCATGTTCATTCCTACGTTCATATCTATGCCATACCCGTGTCCATACCCATGTCCATACTCATGTTCAGTCCTATTTCATATCTATGCCATACCTGTGTCCATACCCACATCCATACCCATGTCCATACCCATGTTCATTCCTACGTTCATATCTATGCCATACCTGTGTCCATACCCACATCCATACTCATGTTCAGTCCTATGTTCATATCTATGCCATACCTGTGTCCATACCCACATCCATACTCATGTTCAGTCCTATGTTCATATCTATGCCATACCTGTGTCCATACCCACATCCATACTCATGTTCAGTCCTATGTTCATATCTATGCCATACCCGTGTCCATACCCACATCCATACTCATGTTCAGTCCTATGTTCATATCTATGCCATACCTGTGTCCATACCCACATCCATACCCATGTCCATACCCATGTTCATTCCTACGTTCATATCTATGCCATACCTGTGTCCATACCCACATCCATACTCATGTCCATACCCATGTTCAGTCCTATGTTCATATCTATGCCATACCCGTGTCCATACCCACATCCATACTCATGTCCATACCCATGTTCAGTCCTATGTTCATATCTATGCCATACCCGTGTCCATACCCACATCCATACTCATGTCCATACCCATGTTCATTCCTATGTTCATATCTATGCCATACCTGTGTCCATACCCACATCCATACTCATGTTCAGTCCTATGTTCATATCTATGCCATACCTGTGTCCATACCCACATCCATACTCATGTCCATACTCATATCTATAACCATCCCCATATTTATATCCATGTCTATTCATACCCATATCCATGCCCATGTTCATCCCCGTGTTCATATCCACATTTGTATCCTCCATATTCATGTTCATGTCCACATCCATGTCCACGTCCCTTCATTTCTATATTCATATCCATGTCCCACTCATATCCATACCTATGTTCATATCTGTATCTGCATCTATACTTATACTCGTACCTACCTCCATGTCTGTATCCATACTCATGTCCATGTCCAGATCCATGTCCTTACACATATCTCTTCCATGTGCACGTCCACTCTCATTTCATAGCCATACTCAGATGTGTATCCATGACCATGCATATTCATGTATATATTCATATGCTTACCCATGTTCATACCCACACTCATATCTACCTCCATATTCATACCACATTCATGATACTCATATCCATATTCATACCATATTCACGATTCCCATATCTATACCCATACCATAGTCAGGTTCATATTCATATGCTTACCCATGTTCATATCCATACTCATATCTGCATCCATATTGATGATACTCATATCCATATTCATACCATATTCAGGTTCTGATTTAGATTGATACCCATGCCCACATCCATACCCATGTTTATATTCATACCCACATTCCTATGTATATCCATGTCCATATCATGTTCATTTTTAGACATGCTAATTTTCATATCCATACCCATGTCCATACCTATATCCATATTTATATCCACACTTAGACCTGTGTTCCTATCCACACTTATATCTGAATTCATGTTCATAACCATACTCATATCCATAATCAAGTCTGGATCCATACCCTTGTTTAGATCCATGCTCATATCCATATCTTTGCTCACACCAATATCCACACTTATGTTCACATTCATACCCATATCCAGGTCTACACCTCTGTCCATATCCACTTCCATATCCATACTCATTATGTTCATATCCACATCCATACCCATGTTCATTTTCCACCACAGTGATATCCATATCCATCTCTATTCCCATATCCACACTGACATCCACATGTATGTCCAAATTTTTGTTCATACCCATACCACATATTCATATTCATATCCGTATCTATACTTCTATCCATACCCACATCCGTGTTCATATCCATACCCATCTATATCCATGCACATTTCACACCCATTTTCATAGCCATGACCCTACCCATATCCATGTGCATAACACCCATGTTCATACTTACATCTATATCCATGTCCATGTCATACCCACATCCGTGTGCCCACTGGCCCATGTTCTCTTCCTTACTCATAGCTATCTCCATGTGCCTATCCCATTTTTATATTCATTCATTACCATACCCATACTCATATCCATTCTCAAAATCCTTATAACCCATGCTATGTTCATACCCACATCCATGTCTAGACATGACCATATCCATAACCATGTTCATCTCCACGCTTCATATCTATAGCCATGTGCATGCCAATGTTCATATGTATCCTCATATCCATGCCAACATCGATGCCCATGTAAACCTCCACATCCATGACCATACCTGTATTCATTTGCCAGCTTCACCCTGTGTTCTTCCAGGTCCTTCTCTGAGTGCCATGTCCTCTGAAACGGCACTGCCTGGATCGAATCCAAGGCCCGTGCTCCCACCTCAAGCCAGCGGGACCCCCACAAGTCACCCACCACACGACACCTGCACCAGGCTTTGAGCCCCGGCTACAGGTTCCCGTGCACCCATCACTGAACTCCCCGCCTGGAGCTGGGTGACTGAAGCCAGCACACAGATGAGAACAGGGGAACCCCCAACGAGAGGACGCTCCTGGTCGGCCCGGCGTCCATCCCTGCGGCCAGGGCCTGTGCACCTTCTGTCACCACAGGAGGACAGGACCGAGAGGTCCTCCCTGGTGGCCACCACGCTCCAGCTGCGCCACGATGCCCGTGTGTCCACGGCCTGCAGAAAGCCCTCCCTCCTGGGTCTGCAGCTCCCCAACGCCCTTCTCTCGGTGGTACCGAGGGGAGCCCCTGGCACCCATTTCACAGACACCACGGTGGAGGAGCGGGACTCCGGGTTTACAGGGAGAACGCGGGGATGTGCGTGGCCAGTGCCGGAGCACAGGCCTGGGCAGAGGGGCGTCTCCCCGAGGCGGCCGTGTCCACGGCAGGATGAGCTCGTGGCCGGAGGCTCCCCCACATCCACCAGGCTCATGCGTGCGTCTCAGTGCTGGCCGGCAGCCCAGCCTGAAGCAGCTTGGTGGGGACAGCGGCCCCTCAGCCGCCTGGGTCCAACAGGCTGTGCAGCTCAGCGCAGGCCCCTGGAGCTTGGCTCCTGAGGGCCCCACACACTGCACTCCGCACTCCGGAAGCGAGCCCAGCCAGGGGTCTTTGATCTACATTCTCCAGCTCCCAAACCCGAGCCCTGGGCACTCACCCTAAAAAACTGCCTCCCTAAGCAACCACGGAGGATTTGATTGATTGTGCTGGGGCGGGGACACGCATCCCACGCCCTCTGCCCCAGGACAAAGGGAGGGAGCTGGCCCTCCTGACCCCTGCTCAGCCTCCCTCCCACCTGGCGTCCTCACTGGAAGAGCCCCGCCCCCTTACCTGTGCCGCCTTGAGGGTGCTGGGCACATCCCAGAGGGAAGTGGGCCGACAGGATGGGTTTCCGGCCGACCTCTAGAAGAGACAAGTGGGAACAGGGACGCTTACCACCAGGAGACCCCGCGGACCTGCCTGAGCTGGGAGGACGGCCCACCCCAGGGGAGACCACAGGCTCCAGCCCGGTGGGAGGGGCAGAGGGGTGACCAGGGCCAGCGAGGCTTTGAACATGGAGCACAGAAAGGGGGTGTCGAGGTAGCAAAGCCTGGGTCTGTAGTGGGGTAAGGCCTTCCACGAGCCACAGACATGTTGTGTCCTGGGAGCGCTCTCAGGGGTCACGCCCAGGGGCTGCCCTGGCCAGCCCACCCCACACCCACACACAGACATGCTCAGGAGTAGGCGGTCCAGGTAACCACCAGAGAAAATGCACACGGGCAACACACACAGGAGCACACCCAGGGAAGTGCACACACACCCACGCAAGCTGCACATGCACAGAAGTGCACACACCCATGAGGTACACACGCAAATGCACACACACACCTGAGGTGCACACACACAAGTGCACACATAGCCATGAGGTGCACACACAAGTGTACACACACCCATGAGGTGCACACACAAGTGCACACACACCTGAGGTGCACACACAAGTGCACACATAGCCATGAGGTGCACACACACACACCTGAGGTACACACACAAGTGCACACATAGCCATGAGGTGCACACCCAAGTGCACACACCCATGAGGTGCACACACAAGTGCACACACACCTGAGGTGCACACACAAGTGCACACATAGCCATGAGGTGCGCACACACCTGAGGTACACACACAAGTGCACACATAGCCATGAGGTGCACACCCAAGTGCACACACCCATGAGGTGCACACACAAGTGCACACATAGCCATGAGGTGCACACACAAGTGCACACACACCCATAAGGAACACACACAAGTGCACACACACCTGAGGTACACACACAAGTGCACACACACCCATGAGGTGCACACACAAGTGTACACATAGCCATGAGGTGCACATACAAGTGCACACATAGCCATGAGGTGCACACACAAGTGCACACACACCCATAAGGCACACACACAAGTGCACACACACCTGAGGTACACACACAAGTGCACACATAGCCATGAGGTGCACACACAAGTGTACACACACCTGAGGCACACACACGAGTGCACACACACCTGAGGTGCACACCCAAGTGCACACACACATGAGGTGTGCACACACAGACACGTGAGTACACCGCCAGGCACACATGTACACAAGTGCACGTATGCATGCACGCACAGCTGTGCTCACTCACTCAGCGCACACAATGACCCATGACTTCCTTCCTCTCACTTCACTTCTCCAGCTTCCTTTACAACATCACCTAAAGACACTTGGGCATCCCTGCTCGCCAAAGGTGACGGCCCTGCTGACAAGAGACCGGCAGAACACGTGCTGAGTGAACCCAGCGGCTGGCCCCGGAGCAGACCAGCCGGGCCCCTGGGGGACACGCATGGAGTCTTTCAGACACACGGGGCTGCTGCTTCTCCCCTCCGACGCCACTGCCCCTCCAGCAGCATCGCACACACGCACGTGCACGCGTGGCACACGCACACGGCCATCCGCACTGCACATACACAACCATGGCCTCTGTCAGTGTCACACATGCATGTATGTACAGACGTGGCCACTCCTCCATCAGCACTGCACACAGGCCCACATGTAACACACACAGGGCCACTCCCTCAGTATCACACACACAACCGCATATGGAGCACACGGGGCCACCCCTCCCTCTACTGGCACTGCACACACATGTCACATGCAGAAAGCTGCACCTCCCCCCATGGGCATCACATATGGCACACGCACACGCGTGGACTGGGCTGTTGCCGTACGCTATCGGCTCAGGTGCAGCACTCCCGGAAGCGCAGCCCAGCACCAGGCTCACAGAGTGGCAGAACCCTGAGCCCCACGCAGGCTGGCGCCGGTGTGCACCTGCTGGTTCCTTCCCGCTCCGGGCACGCCCTGTGCTGTGCGGAGGCCCCAGCCCCTGCCTGTTGATGACAGCGTGTCTGAGACACATATCCATGGTGTGGGCGGTGGGAGGACCCGCACCGGCCTATTTTTAGCAGCCGTTTGAATACCATAAATTTTAGGGGGTTTGTGCCTCTGCCCCTCCTCCACCCCTTCAATCCTGTCAGCTGTAAAATGGGTCTCTTAACCCCGTGCATCTGGGAGATGAAAGGTGAGGCGTGAATTAGCCGTGCTGACAGCAGGGCGGGCGGGCAGCAGGGGGTCTCCTTTGTCCCTCCACTCTGACCTCCGGCCGGGCTGTCTGTGGAAGCAGCGGAGCGGGCGGGGCTGCGGGGCTCCGGCAGCGAATGTTCTGACATCATCGGGCTCCAGGGACCCCTCCGGGCCTGGCTCCCAGCACAATAGGTTTGGTGGCAGAATCCGTCTGCGCCCGGGGGGCCGAGGGCACTTTCCCTACGCGCAGAAAGACATCCGCTGCCCCGCGTGTGTGGGAAGCGAGCGGCAGCATGCTGAGCCCCGGCACGGCCAGATGCAGGCGGGAGGGGTGAGGCCTTGCCTGGGGGGCTCCGTGCGGCCGGCAGACTCCTCCGATTCACAGTTAGCTTCTTCAGGAAAATGCTAAAAGCCACCAGTGCGGTCCCCACCCAGCCCGACCAGGGAGGGCACCCAGCCTGGCGAAGGCGGCCCGGATCCCCCAGCCTGGCGAAGGCGGCCCGGATCCCCCAGCCTGGCGAAGGCGGCCCGGATCCCCCAGCCTGGCGAAGGCGGCCCGGATCCTCCAGCCTGGCGAAGGCGGCCCGGATCCCCCAGCCTGGCGAAGGCGGCCCGGATCCTCCAGCCTGGTGAAGGCGGCCCGGATCCCCCAGCCGCGCTGCGAGGAAGCTCCACCCGGCCGCCCTGCTTCCCAGAGGCAGGGGCGACTCGCGAGGGCTCTCCCGGGGGACTCCCTGTGTGGCGCCAACTGTCTCGGCACACAGCCGGCCATACCGCGGGCGTCTCCACTTTTAAGACCAGGTTGGAACCTTGGGTAGCCCAGTCCTGTGCCTGTGCCCCTCTCCGTGGAGGGCCCATTCCAAGGAAGAACGCGAGATTCACGAAAACCAGGCGTTTCAGACAGTTTCACACCGATCTCTCAGGCACCAAAAGGCCACAGTTTGGACAGCAAGACGTCCTTGTCTTCAAACAAAAGATATTTATAAACATTCCCGCCAGGCGCTTCGCTGTGAAATAAGGCAACAGCAGAGGCCAGAGGCGCTCCCCAGGCCCGGCCCCTTAGCTGTGCACAGGGAGGGGAGGTGTCCCCAGGCCCCGGCCCCTTAGCTGTGTACACAGGGAGGGGAGGTGTCCCCAGGCCCGGCCCCTTAGCTGTGCACAGGGAGGGGAGGTATCCCCAGGGCCCCGGCCCCTTAGCTGTGTACACAGGGAGGGGAGGTGCTCCCAGGCCCGGCCCCTTAGCTGTGTACACAGGGAGGGGAGGTGTCCCCAGGCCCCGGCCCCTTAGCTGTGCACAGGGAGGGGAGGTGCTCCCAGGCCCCGGCCCCTTAGCTGTGTACACAGGGAGGGGAGGTGCTCCCAGGCCCCGGCCCCTTAGCTGTGCACAGGGAGGGGAGGTGTCCCCAGGCCCCGGCCCCTTAGCTGTGCACAGGGAGGGGAGGTGTCCCCAGGCCCCGGCCCCTTAGCTGTGTACACAGGGAGGGGAGGTGCTCCCAGGCCCGGCCCCTTAGCTGTGCACAGGGAGGGGAGGTGTCCCCAGGCCCCGGCCCCTTAGCTGTGCACAGGGAGGGGAGGTGTCCCCAGGCCCGGCCCCTTAGCTGTGCACAGGGAGGGGAGGTGCTCCCAGGCCCGGCCCCTTAGCTGTGCACAGGGAGGGGAGGTGTCCCCAGGCCCGGCCCCTTAGCTGTGTACACAGGGAGGGGAGGTGTCCCCAGGCCCGGCCCCTTAGCTGTGCACAGGGAGGGGAGGTGATCCCAGGCCCCGGCCCCTTAGCTGTACACAGGGAGGGGAGGTGCTCCCAGGCCCGGCCCCTTAGCCGTGTACACAGGAGGGGAGGTGTCCCCAGGCCCCGGCCCCTTAGCTGTGCACAGGGAGGGGAGGTGTCCCCAGGCCCCGGTCCCTTAGCTCTGCACAGGGAGGGGAGGTGCTCCCAGGCCCCGGCCCCTTAGCTGTGCACAGGGAGGGGAGGTGTCCCCAGGCCCGGCCCCTTAGCTGTGCACAGGGAGGGGAGGTGTCCCCAGGCCCGGCCCCTTAGCTGTGCACAGGGAGGGGAGGTGTCCCCAGGCCCCGGCCCCTTAGCTGTGCACAGGGAGGGGAGGTGCTCCCAGGCCCCGGCCCCTTAGCTATGCACAGGGAGTGGAGGTGTCCCCAGGCCCGGCCCCTTAGCTGTGTACACAGGGAGGGGAGGTGTCCCCAGGCCCGGCCCCTTAGCTGTGCACAGGGAGGGGAGGTGTCCCCAGGCCCGGCCCCTTAGCTGTGCACAGGGAGGGGAGGTGCTCCCAGGCCCCGGCCCCTCAGTCGCGGGCACCGGGAGCAGCTGCCGCCTGTCTCAGCACGTTCCATGCGCTGCCCAGACCCGCTCCCCGTCCTCAGCCGCAGCCCAGGGAGACACGGAGCCACACTCTGGATCTCTCCTGCTGCCCAGAGACGCGCGGAGCCCACTGACAGGTCTCTAGCTCGTGCCTTTATTTTGCACACACACAAAACAGCAAGTTTTAATGAAAACCTGTGTGTGAATTGTTCTAAAGCTCACAATACTATCCCAGGACCAAGTCTGTGTTCTCCTCCCAAACACTCTGTCCAAGGCTCTGTCCCGTCACTTAGCCTTTGTCACAAAAGGAGGACAGCGCTGACCTCCCGTGTTTCCCACAAAACCTTCAGTGGTGGCTGCGTGTTTTTTTTGTTTTTTTTTTTTTTGTTTTTTTGTTTTTTTTGACAGGCAGAGTGGATAGTGAGAGAGAGACAGAGAGAAAGGTCTTCCTTTTTGCAGTTGGTTCACCCTCCAATGGCCGCTGTGGCCGGCGCATCTCACTGATCCGAAGCCAGGAGCCAGGTGCTTCTCCTGGTCTCCCATGGGGTGCAGGGCCCAAGCACTTGGGCCATCCTCCACTGCACTCCCGGGCCACAGCAGAGAGCTGGCCTGGAAGAGGGGCAACTGGGACAGAACCTGGCACCCCAACCGGGACTAGAACCCGGTGTGCTGGCGCCACAGGCGGAGGATTAGCCTGTTAAGCCACGGCGCCGGCCGGCTGCGCTATTCTATGAGCCTTAAATCAAAGCACAGGAGCACATATTCACTTAACAAAACCCACTCTTTGAAGGTTTTGCAAATATATCAACGTTAACATTTCCAGAAATCATGCCGATCCCATCAGCCGCACCGAGCCCCCGCACTTCAGGTCCAGAAGCTGCGCACCCACCATCTCCGCGACGCTGTTCCCAGCGCAGGAGCAGCTGCCCGAGCTCGGTGTCAGGGCTGCCAAGGGAATGCACGCGGAACCCTGAGGCCGAAGGCTGCCTCCCCCGGGCCGCCCACAGGGACTGTGCTGGGAGCTCCGTCAGAGCCGCTGTTTGGGCACCGGGGAGCAAAGCTGACGACGCAGACCGAAGAAACCAGAAACCGCTAGCAACAACCTTCGCGGACACGACCTCGTGAAGGGTGGGAGTTTTCTTCCGCCTCAGACGCCGGGGAGAGAGGAGCTGCAGCAAGGAAGGTACGGGCTCTGTCCGAGGAACACGCCTCCCGGCCATGCAGCACGTGTGCACACACACACACGCCTACCAACCACGGAACACATGTACACACACACACGCCTCCCGGCCATGCAGCACGTGTGCATACACACACATGCCTCCCGGCCATGGAGCACATGTACACACACACACACACCTACCAACCACGGAACACATGTACACACACACACGCCTCCTGGCCATGGAGCACGTGTGCACACACACACGCCTCCCGGCCATGGAGCACATGTGCACACACACACGCACACTCCTGGAGCTCATGTGTACACACACACACACCCCTCCCGGCCATGGAGCACATGTACACACACACTCACACACCTACCAACCACGGAACACATGTACACACACACACACCTCCCGGCCATGGAGCACATGTGCACACACACACGCACACTCCTGGAGCACATGTGCGCGCGCACACACACACCTCCCAGCCATGGAGCACATGTACACACACACACCCCTCCCGGCCATGGAGCACATGTGCACACACACACCCCTACCAACCATGGAACACATGTACACACACACACACACACCTCCCAGCCATGGAACACATGTACACACACACACACACCTCCCAGCCATGCAGCACGTGTGCGCACACACACACCTCCTGGCCATGGAGCACGTGTGCGCACACACACGCCTCCCGGCCATGGAGCACATGTACACACACACACACACCTCCCAGCCATGCAGCACGTGTGCGCACACACACACCTCCTGGCCATGGAGCACGTGTGCACACACACACACAAACAACCACTTCCCGCCTCACAGAGCACAGGCACGCATGCTCATGTTCATACAGGTGCACACACATGGTTTTCACGTGTGTCTGTGGGCTTGGCACCTCCAGCTGGCCTGACCTCCTGTGAAGTGAAGTCAGGCCCAGGCCCAGGCCCAGGCCCAGGCCCAGGCCCAGGCCCAGGCCCAGGCGACAGACGCTCGCTCACTGCCTTCACTGCCTGCGCCCTCGGGCTTGAGTTTGTCCAGAGAGAATGGGGTGGGGGGGCAGGCATGTGGCACAGCATTCGGGCTACCTCTGGGGACACTGCCTCCCAGGTTGCAGCCCTGGTTCCTGAGGTGTAGCCCAGGCTCAAGCCCCACATCCTGAGGTGTAGCCCAGGCTCAAGCCCCCGCTTGGCCAGCTCCGGCATCTTGCTACTGCACAGCTCAGAGCAGCAGTGAGGGCTCAGGTCTGGCCACTGCCACCCCCGTCAGAGCCCCCACTGAGCTCCAGCCTCCTTGCTTTGGCCCGGCCCGGCCCTGGCTGTGACGGGCATGTGGGGAGGGAGGCAGCGGCGGAAGCCTCTCTGGGCTCAGTCCATGGAGAAAGGCAACCGTCTCGCCTGTTTCCTTTTGCTCACTCTCTCAGATACGCACACGCTGACTTATTTTTTTAAAAAGCAGACTGGGTAAATATTCTGACCCAAAGGAAATCAATGATCAGATTCACCGTTGGCGTGCCACTGGGTCACATCTGAAGAGGAGTTTGAGGTTTGAGAAGGAAATGTACAATGACGTGTACGTGTACACTGGAGAGTTACACCAACAACCCACGCACGTATGAAAGGGAACCAGAACCTGGTCACAGGCCCCCCCACGTGCACACATACAGGCACACAATGCACACACTCAGACACATGCACGCAGCACACACATAACATGAGCATGCACACGGCACACGTGTAGCATGGGCATGCACAGACCCAGTACACACATAAAATGGGCACACACACAGCACACAATGCATACACAACACAGCACACACATGAACACACAGCACCATAGCATGGCATGTATGTACACAGCACACAGTGCATACACAACACAGCACACACATGAACACACAGCACACAATGCATACACAACACAGCACACACATGAACACGCAGCACCATAGCATGGCATGTATGTACACAGCACACAGTGCATACACAACACAGCACACACATGAACACACAGCACCATAGCATGGCATGTATGTACACAGCACACAGTGCATACACAACACAGCACACACATGAACACGCAGCACCATAGCATGGCATGTATGTACACAGCACACAGTGCATACACAACACAGCACACACATGAACACACAGCACGCATAGCATGGGTATCCAGAGCTCAAACATGGCAGGCAGCACACACATGAACACACAGCACTCACAGAGCACATGTACCATGGGCACACACACAGCACACACATAGCATAGGCACACACACACAGCACACAATGCATACACAACACACATATGCAGCGCACACATGAACACACAGCAATGTAGCATGGCGTGCACGCAGAGCTCATGTGTGGCATGGCATGTACACACATGCATACACAGCTCATACATGCACATATGTGTGCACACGGACTACAGAAACATCAGGTGTCACTGCATGATTCCCATCCCAGCGCGAGCCCCGTGCCCAGCTTGTCCCTCCCTGGTGACCCAAGCTGTGCCTTGTCCTGCTCCCGGGCTACCCTGCTTGTGTCTGTGGGGGAAGGGGTGTGGTGTTAAAGACGAAACTGATTCAGTGACTCCTGGCAGGTAACGGTAACTCCACTCGGGACTGCCAGGCAGGTACAGCGGCCACGCACTGGGATTCTGAGGGAGGGGAGGCCGGGCTGGACCCCAGTGCATCCTGGCTGCTGGGGTTCACAGCCAAGAGCAGGGTGGGGCCGGAGGATGGACTGTGACCAAGAGGAGCCCTGTGGGTGAGCGCTTCTGGCTGAGCTCACCCAGCAGGGTGTGTGCCCACCACAGGCCATGGTGGACAGACCCCTGGGCAGGGGGTGGAGGCCAAGAGTGGTCAGACCGAGGGCAGCTTCTTGCTCAACCTGCATTTCATGTGGTCTAACGTGTGTCCAGTTATGTGGCGTCATTCTAGCTTCCTGGAGGGGCCACAGCCAGTGTGCGGGGCCCTGGTCAGGAGAAGCGTGGTGCTGGCAGTTGCCCCTGTCAGCCGAGGCGGGGCACGGGGTGGTGAGCAGCGGGCACCGGCACATGGTTGGAGCCAGGAG
The DNA here is from genome assembly GCA_036325905.1 of Lepus oiostolus. Lineage (NCBI taxonomy): Eukaryota > Metazoa > Chordata > Mammalia > Lagomorpha > Leporidae > Lepus > Lepus oiostolus. The sequence goes on along the minus strand of CM070797.1, from coordinate 1,452,016 downwards.
TCTCAGGGCCCCGGCTCTGTTGTAAGCCAGAGGCAGGGGAGTGGACCCGTGAGAGTGGCACGGAGAGGAACACACTTGGCCACATGGGTGCTAGGAACAGAAACAGTGATTGACATCAAAACCTTCTACACTCGGCCCACATGCCTCGACACATAGCCTTGTTTTGCATGGTGGAAAATTTGGGCGTGAGCCAAGCAGGCGGCACCAAATGCCCAGTACTGAGCGGCGGCAATGCCGTCCCTGACAGCCAGGTCCTGCACCAAGCCCTCCCAGAGACGCTTTGCAAAACACATCACTGCCGCCATAAATGTTACTGCACCAGCACACACACACGTGCCCGCAGGGCACCAGGAAGCGCAAGGCCACACCACCACCAGCAATGGGGTTGTTAGAATCACAGTTTGGGAGCCAGCGCCGCTGCTCACTAGGCTAATCCTCCGCCTGCGGCGCCGGCACACCGGGTTATAGTCCCGGTCGGGGCGCTGGATTCTGTCCCGGTTGCCCCTCTTCCAGGCCAGCTCTCTGCTGTGGCCAGGGAGTGCAGTGGAGGATGGCCCAGGTCCTTGGGCCCTGCACCCCATGGGAGACCAGGAGAAGCACATGGCTCCTGCCATCGGATCAGTGCGGTGCGCTGGCCGCAGCGTGCCTACCACGGCGGCCATTGGAGGGTGAACCAACGGCAAAGGAAGACCTTTCTCTCTGTCTCTCTCTCACTGTCCACTCTGCCTGTCAAAAATATAAAAAAAAAAAGAATCACAGTTTGGGGTAGGCGTTTGGCCCGCCAGCCAAGACACCAGCTAGGGCACCTGTGCCCCACACTGCACAGCCTGGGTTCAAGGCCTGGCTTCCTATTAACCTGCACCCTGGGAGCAGCAGGCAACGCTGAAGTGCTTGGGTCCCTGGCACCCATGTGGGAGCCACAGGTTGAGCTCCCAATTCCTGGCTTCAGCTGGGCTGAGCCCGACATGTGGGACCTGTGCGGGGAGAACCAGCCGATGGGACCTCTCCATCACTCAAATCACAACACAGCTGCACAGCTCAAGCTCCCTCCCACAGTGCCGTCAGTCCAGGTCACAGCCCCCAGGGGATGCCACAGTCAACTCAGCCCTGGCCGGTGCAAAGCCACCTGGGAGAGACCCTCTCCACGTGAGCCTGCTCTTCGGTTTCTGTCTGCTTTTGGTGTTGAGAAACTGAAACTTAAATTTGATTCTGCCCCACGATGATGCACAACAATAACCAAGTTGCAAAGTCAAACCTGTAAACGGAGCACACGGAGGGTCTGGCCAGCACAGCACTGTGGGTACCAGAGCTGAGGTGCATGGCCAGTGGGCACGGGGACTGGAGAGGAGCAGCCTGGATGCCGCCCTTCCCATCCCTCGGGGCGTACGAGCAGAACCCAGAGAGCAGAACGAGAGCAAAATGTCACCTGCAACACTGAAGCGCACTGATGGGGGGGAGGTCTCCCTAGGGATGGAGCAGACCCCGCAGGAGCACCAGCGCCGGGAGCACCAGGCATGAAGCAGGCCCCACGTGAGCTCCAGTGCCAGGCGCACCAGGCACGGAGCAGACCCCGCAGGAGCAGCAGCGCCAGGCACACCAGGCACGGAGCAGACCCTGCATGGGCACCAGCGCCGGGCACACCAGGCACGGAGCAGACCCAGCAGGAGCAGCAGCGCCAGGCACACCACGCATGCAGCAGACCCCACGTGAGCTCCAATGCCAGGTGCACCAGGCACGTAGCAGACCCCGCATGGGCACCAGCGCCGGGCACACCAGGCACGGAGCAGACCCAGCAGGAGCAGCAGCGCCAGGCACACCACGCATGCAGCAGACCCCACGTGAGCTCCAATGCCAGGTGCACCAGGCACGTAGCAGACCCCGCATGGGCACCAGCGCCAGGCGCACCAGGCACGGAGCAGACCCTGCATGGGCACCAGCGCCGGGCACACCAGGCATGGAGCAGACCCTGGCTGAGCACCAGTGGTGGCCGTGCTGGGGAGGGCAGAGCACAGTCGTCTCACAGCAGGGTGACACGCTATGTGGCAGATGAACATGTGTGTCATCACGAGTTTTCTCACTGACACATCCATCTCCTATCAAGGTCCCCACCTCTGATGAGGGGTGGGCGACACCCTGCTTGAGGCAGAATCTGCCCACACGCCGTCTCCATCTGCCTGCTCCTTGCCAAAGCCACCCTGTTGTCGTGAGTTACAATGGCCCTGGCATGGGGGCATAGGCTGTGTCTGTTCTGACCGATGAGGGTCCCAGGTGTCTCTCGGGTCCTTAGGGACACACAGAGACACCTGTACCTGGCCAGTGCTGGCCTTTCCCTCGGGATTGTGGACAGAGCCTCTGGGAAGGGCGTCCTGCACTGAGTGCCTGGGATGGTGCCACCACCATACCCTGCACCTGTGCCGCTGTCCCAGGTACCGGCTTTAACCTGAATTTTTCTCCCCCCGAGAGCCTGGGCATATGCTGAGCCCGGATCTACCTCCTCAGAGACAGAGCCGGGACTCAGCCCAGGAGACCCGACTGGCACCCGGAGCCCTGAGCTCCGTGCAGGCACACGCTCCCTGGGTGCAAGCAAGAAACCTCAACGGCTCCCCCAGACTAGACAGGGAAGTCACCTCCCACACTGGACAGGACGGCCAGAACAAGACAAGAATGGGGTGGGGGTAGAGGAGGAGGGAGAAGGGAGGACATCCGCCTCCAACTCCCCTGCCTGTCCCCGAAGTGCGACCCACGTGGGCCCCAGACGACACGGCCCCCGTGGCCCCTGCGGTGGCACAGCTGACACCAACCCCAGGGACAGGGAGCAGCAGCGTCCCCAGTTCCTCTCCCCGCAGAGGACACAGGAAGCCTGCACCTGCTCCGACCCCTGCCCGCCTTTGCCAAGTGGCGCCGCCTCCCTCGTCCAGGCCCATCCCGCCCGCAGTGGGCAAGGAGACGACTCCAGGGTTTCCATCCCCACCTCGCATCTCCCCCAGATCTGGGTTTGCACCTGGACGCATGCGGCTCTCGGCTGCCACAGCGCTGGTGCTGAGAGCCGCAGGAGCCGGCAGCTAGTGGCTCAGTCTGCCTAACGGTGCCGGGCGCCTGCCTATCGGGACCAGCCGAGGCGAGCAGCTAAGAGGAGGATGAGGAGCACGCTCTGCACGCAGACGAAGCCGGGCGGCGGAGCGGGTACCCCCGGCTCGGCTCAGCACCGTGGACGGCGTGCCTGCCGCCCCCGTGTCGGCCCCGGGGCTCCCTGAGCAAACCTGGGGCCCTGCCCGGGGCTGCTGTCTGAGCGTGGCTCAGCCCGGTGATGGCTCAGGGCCTTATTACCGGCTATATTATGCAGCCGCGTGGAGCGGTGATGGCACACGGCAACCCGCTGTGAGAATGCCTATCAGAGCTTCTTTTAAGCCCCTTTCTCAATTGTCAGCAAAGTATTTTTTAAGGTTAAAAGGTGTAAAATTATTCTGAAATGCTTTTCTGACCTGTCGCCTATCACCGCAAAGAGCTATAGTTCATTTTTTTTTCTAAAATTGTATTTTTTGAAATGCAGTAATATTATAAGAATAAGCTTTATATCAAGGAAATAGTCCCCTGAAATGCGCACGGTATTTTTCTGCATGCCTTCTTCTGCACTGACTGCAATATTAATAATTGTTTCACGCTCAGGATTATAATTTCCAATGCGATCGCTCTCATCGCAAGCATCCATGTCTGCGGTGAAATTAACATAAATGACCGTTACTTTCCGCCCGTCTTCCTGCTCCTTCTTTATTTTAACCACTCCTGTGCGGCGGCAGCTTCAGAGCCCTCAATGTCAAGCTCACCCTGTCCCCAGACGCCATCTCCTTACCGGAGCCGTGTGGGGCTGGCAGCCGTCACTCGACCCGGCCTAGCACCTGCAGGAATCCATGCCGAGCCAGAAGAGGCTCCCCTGTCCTGGGCCTCTGGCTTGGCTGGCCAGGGAGCCCCAGGCTGACCCCATCCTTGGCGCGCCTTGTCCACGCCGGGTGAGCCCCGTGCACACCAGCGGCCGGGGTCTGCCCCACATGGGAGCCAGCTCAGCCCTCGCCACGGGAAGGCAGCACGCCCGCGGGAACCAGGCCTCCTCGCGTGTCAATCTTGTGCCTGAGCCACCGCCATCAGCTCTGAGAGCCGCCCCAGGGCACAGGTTCCCGAGGCACCTGCAGGGACGGGCGGGCACCTCACGGCGCTCCTGGCTCCTTCCTCCTCTTGGCCCACCCTCAGCCTCCTGGGCGCTCCCAGCAGTCACACGCGAGCCCACACAGACAGGGTCGTGGGAAGCATCCAGAAGTTGGGCCCTGCCCGGGCCAAGTCCCAGAGGCGGTGCAGGCCGTAGGGTACAGCAGCCACAGATGCCTGGAACAGAAAGTGGTGGGGCCCAGTCTGGGGAGGGGCTGGGCAGTCACAGGCGTGGTGACCACAGCCTTCCCCTCTGCACTTCCCTCGGACACTCCTTGGGGCGCTGGGGACGCGCCAACAGGAAGGGATGCCAGCTTCCCTGAAACCCGACAGCTTCCACACCGAAGACCCCCAGGAGGGGCTCCCCCAGACCTGCCAGCCACCTGTGAAAAACGTGGGGGAAGCACCAAAGCTAGCGGTGACCCCGAGAGTCAGCTTCCAATGATCGGCCCCTGGAGATGGGAGTGAGAGCTTGAGTGAGCAGGTGCGGGGTTGCTTAACCCCTCCCCTGCACGAGGCCAGAGAGCACGCAGCCGGCAGGGGTGCAGGAGGGGGGCTGGTGCTCCGATGCCCCCTCGTTCTCCACGGGCCTCACTGCTGTCTCCCTCACTTGGTGCCCCGAGACGGCCCCGAGGCCTGGGTCCCCCCACCCCGTTCACAGCCAGAGCAGGGCTGCCGCCCCCTAACGCTTCCTCGCCCATGGATGGTGAGAGTCAAGACGACCCCGCTCTTGCTGGCGTTCACGGGGAGGCCCCGCCTCGGAAGGGGCTGAGCCGAGCCCTGTGGGTGTCCCGTGGGCTGCGGCAGCCACACGGGGGTGTTCTTTTTGCACACACAGGGGTTCTGTGCCCACGCTGGGTGACCCTTGCTCACCAGCACCCACTGCCCAGATTCCATGAGCATGGCTGGCTGTGTGTGTGCGTGTGCTGCGTGTGGTTCTGCCCGTCTGGCAGGTACGATGCTGGTTCCCAGCGGTGAAGACGTTTTTCCAAAGCCAACCGCTAACAGGGACTGGAGAGGCCGCTGGGTGCCAGGCACCTGTGCCCAGGGTGCACCCCCCAGCAAGCTTCGTGTGCAAGGTCACGGCGGCACCGCCTGTCAGGTGTGGCAGTGAGAGAACACGCTTACAACATGGGATGGCAAACGACTGTCCGAGCCCGGCAGTGCAGGCGAGGGAAGCCACCAGGGCGACCCAGTTGTGGTCAGGACGCCTGGCCAGAGTGTCCGGCTCGGCCTCAGTTTCCCCGGGAATGTTCTGCTCCTTCCTGGGCCTCACCCTGGAACAAGCTCAGAGGAGACCCAGACGCCGGCACAGGTGCATCTTACACACTGGGTCCCCTCCTGGGAGCGAGCCTGCACCCCCACAGCTTCAGCGGGAGGAGCTGGGGGCACAGTCGCTGTCCCTCGGCTCACTGAGCAAACGTCACAGGGATGGCACAGGTGACCTCGGGAGGGGACAGGTCAGCTTTCCCAGGCCACGTGTCCAGAAACGCTGCTGGCCAAGGTAAATGCCGGACTGCACATGGCACGCGTGCGAGTCATGGAACGAAATCAGACTCACTCTGGTGCCCGTGAGGGTGGCAGGAGCCCAGCTCCTCCGGTCACAGCCACTGCCTCCCAGGGACTGCACTAGCAGGACCCTGGAGCTGGGAGCCAGAGCTGGATGGGACACCCGGGCGCCCCAACATGGACGTGGGCATCCCGACCAACATCTTAACCATGTGGTGAGCCACACCGGTGGGTTTTTTAAAGGTTTTGTTTTAATCTTAAGCTCAATCATTGTCTTTAAACACAACTAATACATAAGCGCCCCTCCAAATCTGCTGGGGGCTGGGCCTGGGGGCCCCCCCACACCAGGTCTCCTGAGTGGGTGCCTGAGTCCCGGCCGCAGTGGTGTGGTTTCTGCAGGGAACCATACAGTCCCCCGTCCACTTTTCATCATCCTAGAACACTCAACGACAACTAACTCTCAGGCACGTGGACTTCAAAATTATTTCACACCCAAATAAACTTAGCTTTCAACTCATGAATGTTACCAGGAGAGGGTTGGGGACAGGCGACACTGGGAAGCATCTTTGCAACACCAGGCGCCAACGAAAACTTGGTTATCAAAGTGTGGGCCCGTGGCTGTGGGCTCCATCCTCTCCTGGCATCGCAGGCGGCAGTGCCCACTCCCCTTGACCCTTGTTGGCGGCGCTGAGGGCAACAGCCTGGCGCACCAGGAGCTCCTATACCCTCTGGGGGAGGTGACGCTGTCACCTGCGCTGGCTGACCCGGGCAGTGTGTGTGCGGACAGAGCCCTGTCACTCACGCCTCTGCCATGCGGGGGAGCCCGGCTTCCACACACCTGCGGCATTGGCCAGCGTTCTGTCGCCACAGCGGAACGCCGGGCACAGGCTCACTTTACAGAGCGTTCACCACGCAGTTCCCAGTGCTCGCCGCCTAAGGGCGTGGCCATGTGTCCCGCAGGGCAGCTGCACACGGGAGCCTGCGTGGCCAGGGGAGGGTGACAGGGTCTCAGGGGAGGGCACTGGTTCCTGGGAAACGGGAGGCACTGCCCACAGGCAGTAGCCACAAAGTAGGACCAGGGCAGAAGCACAGGAAACACACACTTGCACACACACACACAGAGTAGGACCAGGGAAGCCCCCCCACACACACACAGCACGCACACGTGTGCTGGGCGGCACACACGGGAGTTCAGAATACACTACGTGTGTAGACCTGTCACCCCGAGGGAATGCAGACAGAGCACGCGATTCCAGGTGACGCGGAGCAGTCCCTCGCCGCCGTCTGCCGCGTTTCCGGTTCCTCCGAGTGACAGGAGCATTGGTTCTGAGGCGCCTGCCGGATACAAACCCTGACTTTCTCATGTGGCATCCGCAGGTCCTCCTGTGGCCTAGCAGCCGTGGCCTTGAGGACAGCATGGAGCAGGAGGAGGCACAGGGGTCGCTAGGGAGTTGAGAATGGGTCCTCGTCCACCCGACACTGCCTCTGAGGCCTGCACCTGCGGCACCTGCGGCACCTGCGGCACCTGCTCCCAGGTGCAGGTGAGGGGGGGAGGTACATGCAGTGTGGCGTGCAGGAGACCAGCACACCATCCGGTGAGAACGTGGCGTCTGCAGCCCCTGGCCCTGGCCCCGCGAGAGCCCTGCCTGTCATTCCCTATGCTTACCTCTTTCATTTGCAAAACCACTTGCACATTTTTCTTTTTTAAAAAAGATTTGCTTGAAAGGTAGAACTACAGAGAGAATCTTCCACCTGCTAGTTCCCTCCTCAGACGGCCAAAATGACCAGGGCTCCAATGCCAGGAGCTCCTTCCAGGTCTCCCACGTGGGTGCAGGGGCCCACGCAGTTGGGCCATCCTCTGCTGCTTTCCCAGGCGCAGCAGCAGGGAGTCGGGCCGGAAGCGGAGCAGCCAGGACTCGAGCCAGCGCCCCATGGGATGCCGCCACTGTAGGCAGCTTTAGCACCAGCCCCCAGGCGCTCGTTTTGCAATGGTGAACTCGAACCTTGGCGCTTCACCACTGACGTCTGCAGGAGTAACAGCAGTGGCCTTCATCGCCAGAGTCCGGTCAGACTGGAGGATTAATTCTTTGACGTTATTTAACCACGAGAAGCCACTTGGTGGTTGTATTCCATCACCTCCAACTTCAGGAAACCACACTCATCGCAGGACTGAAGTCCAGGCTCGGGATTTGACTCCGATGCGTGAAATCCTCTCAAACAAAGCTGCGTGATGCAAACGCCCGGAAAGATTTTAAAGGCGCAGACGCAGGGCCCCCATGAGCAATAAAACAGGTGTTTGCGGCATTGACTGCGTCACTCACGGTACCAACCTGAGAGTCTGACGTTTTAGCTGCTTTGCAATGACCTTAACCTCGACCTTCCTCCTCCTGCAGGCCAGAGGCAACGCCTTGGAAACCAGGTGGAGACAGGGGCCACACACCCATCGGCTACTCCCTCTTACGCGACTGATGCAATGTTGGGTTCCCACGGGACGTCCTCAGCGCTGAGGGCTCAGTTAGCCGCGGGGAGGGGACGACGTGAGAGACTGTCACGATGCAAAGATAGCAGCTGACAAGAAAGCAGGGGCCGACGCAGGGGGCTGTGTACACTGCGTCCAGCCAGCACCCAGAGAGACACGGCCAGGTGCAGGGGGCGTGACCCGAAACAGACCACGGGTGAGGGCTTCCTCCTGCCCGCAACCCTGCCCCAGGCACTCAGCGTCCAGGACCGGCTCGGGCAGCCGGCACACCCGCGCCTCGCGGTCACTTCTGACTCTCCGCCTCACCACACACCGCTGGTCACCATGCGCCGAGATTAGCCCCGGTCACAAAAACCTGGCTGACAAATTAATTACCCTCTCTAATTCCTCTTGGCAAAAGAGAGCTCCAGATTCTGTGAGTGCCTCCGATTTGTAGCCGTTTCTCCGGCTAAATGTTCCAATTAGCACGTATGCTCAGAAATAACTGTGCTGCGGCATCTTGGGCAAGGTTTTGGTTTTTTTTTAAACTTTGGAGATCATACAGAGAGTGCGTTCCTCACGTTGTCAACAAAGATACTAATTCAATAAAGACGACAGTGGCTGTCACGAAACACGGTGACACGGGGGCCAGTGCTCTCCAGGGCCCAAGCCCTGCCCACGTCTCCGTGGCTGGAGAAGAAAGAATGGGGGTGGGGCTGCAGGGGGGGGGAGGGGAGGGGCAGCAGCAGTGTCTGATGGGGGCCTGTGCATGACCACCTCTATCTTATGTGGGAAAACTGCTGTGTCCTCCCAGGCTGCGGGTCCCTTGTCGGATCTGAGCGGCACTGCGGGATTAAACAAGCCACCCGAACCTCGCCAAAGCCAAGCGGCAACATGTTAACTAGCGACCTGGCAGCTCCAGGGGGCCAGTCCCCTGTGTAATAAGATCACAGTGCTACCTGGTTTCCAACTTCCAATCTCCGGAAAATGTCTGCTTTTCTTTTCCTTTGTTTTGTTTTTGGGTTTCTACTGCTACACACACACACACACACACACCCAGCTGGGGAAAAAACACAACACAAAACCAATGCTTCTCCAACCCCAGCTTGAGTTAAAGTCTGGCCACGGAAGACCCTCCTACAGAAAAGGGAGCAAGGATAAATGGCCAGGAATGGGAAAAGCCAGCATGCAGGATCACGGGTTCCCAGGCAGCAGCGCCGCCCCGGCCCTAACCCATCTCTGAATCTCCCCTCCGACCCTGCCCTGGTTGAAAGCACCCAGCCCCGCGCACCGGGCCAGCCCCCGTGGGCATCGCAGGGCACCTCTGCCGTCAAGGGGAGCGCAGAGCTGCTGAGCCCCGCGGTGGCCCCGACGCCACCCCCTGGCTGAGCTCTCGGGCCGGCCCCTCGGTAGCCGTGTGGGAACGTCATGAAGTCTGGCTCCCGGGGTCGGTGCTCGTCCCCCCGACAGATGCACCTGCCCGCTGAGGGCCATGGTGGCTTGGAAATGACATCGGAGTGTGAGCTTGCTCTCTCAGTGTCACGAACGCCCGCTGCTGGGACCCAGCCACTCCATAAGCAGACAGCAGTGCGTCCTCGGCACGGGAAAAGCCACCACGACACTGAAGTCCCCCCGGGAGATCCTGAGCCATTGACTCAGCCTCATGTCCTCGGGGCGTGGCCCCCACTGGCCCCGGCTGTCGAGCGATGAGTAAGGAGGGGAGATGCCGTGCAAGCAGGGTGCACGCGGCCCCCTCCCCTGTCCTAGGCTGAGGCTTCTGCCCAGATCCTGGCCCGGCTGCAAATCTCCTGCATGCCCTGCCCAGCGCTGGTCTCCACACGGCAGCTCTGAGACCCCCTCCTCCTCTGTGCCCCCCCAGTGTTCACGTGCTGTTTTGCTGTAACAGGAAATGGGGAGCGGGGGAGGGGCTGGCATGAAGAGCAGCGTGCTTGGAGGTGCAGAAACTGTCCTTTTTCTGAGGGACGTGGGGGGTGGGGGGCGGGGAGGGGGCACGGGACCCAGCCAGGGCGCCCAGCACTCCCGGAAGACGGGGCTGCCGAAGTGACGGACATGTTTAAACTCTGGACTTCCCCCTTCGCGCGGTCACTCCTCGCTCCAGGACACTTGAACTCATGTTTTCCTCCTTTGATACTTGGACCCACCAGACTTTTCAAAAGTCACAAATTGTCCCTAATAACGGCACAAATTATGTCGGCTGTTGACGGTAACAGCCTCTGCCAGCACTTTATCTTCCCCGCGTCCCCGCGCAATCATGTTCATTAGCCATTCCTCATATCCAAGCGTGGCGGCAGGCTCGCATACTAATCAAGCAATTTCCCGCTGCAGTGTTGACGTGGAGGTCCGAGGAGTGACATCTCGTGGCTAAAGCCACGGGGCACACAAGTGTCGGGGTCAGGGAGGACGCGTGCCCGGCTCACTCCTCCTCCTGCGGACACAGCTGCTGTCCCCAGGGGGAGCCACCCAGGGGACAGTCTGGAGGAACCCATTAAAAGCCAATGCTTAGGAGGGAGTTGGTCAGCGGCCCCCTCGTGCAGGTCAGCTCTCCTGGCCACCTGGGCAGTGTGGGCAGCGCCCAGAACCCTCTCAAGAGGCCAGGGAGTCACTCCCCTCCCTGGTGCCACCAGCAACACAGGCACACAGGGTTGGTGCAGACTGGGCCCCCAACTGCCCCCCACCTCCAGGAGGGGACCTGGGCTCCCCGATGTCCCCTCCCAACGCCGACTCCCCCGTTAACGACACTCCTGGCAACCTCAGGCGCCCACAGCCCCTTCCACGGGCAGGAACGGTGGGGCTGCCCTCCTGGGAGGCGGGGCCTGGAGCCAGCAGGCAGGGAGACCCAGGGGGAGCCCAGCACCCACCACCCCCATGATCGCCTTTGCCACCGCCACCTAGGGTCCCGCAGGACACCCGAGTGCCTCCTGGAAGCAGTGCAGTCCAGACCCCTGCAGGGACAGCCCTGCTCGGCCGCGCCCACCCCACCCCGGGATGCTCTCTGCTCACGGCTAGGGAGGACACGAGGCTGCGAACTCTCCTTCCTTCTCTGCGCACCGCCTCTTGTCTCCAATTCCACAAACACTAATTCTACAAGCCAGCGGGGAAGGGGCGGGGCAGGGGCGCAGCCCCTCTGCACCCCTGGGCCACAGCAGGGGGAGTGGGGCTGACAACGGACTCCTTGGCCCAACAGCCAGAGTCGGCGCCGTGGGCACAGCCACGCAAAGGCCGACACGCAGGTCTGGTGCGAGTCTCACCTGCGGTCTCTCCCTTTGCTGCAACCCCACGTGTACCTCCCACCCCTGCTCACGCCTCAGCCCCTCCTCCATCACCCGCTGCCCACCTGTGTCTCTCGAGGCCCCGCCCAGCTCGGCTCCCCACGGCGCTGCCTGGTGTTCTCGGCTTTCCCTTCAATCACTCGTGGGAGTGACTGGCGTCTTCCCCTTTGGTGGGTGTGCGGAGCAAGGCTTAGCGCAGAGACAACCAACGTCCATGGAGAACCGGAGCCCAAAGGTGCTTGTTTGCCGGCAGCTTCGGAAATCACTTTCCGTGGACATTTCGAGGATTCCTGCTATGTGTGGGTTTCCTCGCTTCTGGCCCTGCAACAAGCTTTTCTTACTTCCCTGGGAGCCGCCTGGTGCCTGGGCCCCAGGGACCGAATCAGCCACCTGAGCACCAGCCTCCCGCCGGCCACGGAAACGCACCGCCTTTTCCTTTCCTGTTCACGATTTTTTTTTCTTCTTTTATTTATTTATTTATTTTTTTTGGCAGGCAGAGTGGACAGTGAGAGAGACAGAGAGAAAGGCCTTCCTTTCAGCCGTTGGTTCACCCTCCAATGGCCACCGCGGCCGGCACGCTGTGGCCGGCGCACCGCGCTGATCCGAAGCCAGGAGCCAGGTGCTTCTCCTGGTCTCCCATGGGGTACAGGGCCCAAGCACTTGGGCCATCCTCCACTGCCTTCCCGGGCCACAGCAGAAAGATGGCCTGGAAGAGGGGCAACCGGGACAGAATCCGGTGCCCCAACCGGGACTAGAACCCAGTGTGCCGGCGCCGCAGGTGGAGGATTAGCCTAGTGAGCTGCGGCACCGGCCCACGGTTTTTGTTTGTATGTTTCCTTGCACCCCCTCAGCTCTCCACTTTCAAGAACCAGAACCGTAAGCTCTTTAGCTTTCACGTTTTAGGATTCGTTTCAAGATGGTAACACCAAGGCCTGTGGGAGAATGCTCAGGGGTTCACCTCCAGGTCTTTAAGGGGCCTGGGAGGCCTCGCAGCCACCACACAACTCCTCACCTGTGCAGGTGGACGCGAGGTCCACGTCCCAGCCCGGGTGTCGTGGGCAAGGAGCTGTCAGGAGCGAGGAGCACCACGCACGTCGGCGCAGGGCCGGGCCAGGACACGTCGGTGCCCAGGTCTGCATGCCCTCACCGGCTTCCTGCTGTCGAACCCAGTGACCGACACCTGAGCTGTTTGTATATCCACACGGGGCACCCCGTGAGCTGAACAGAATCCCACAGTGCACATGGGAAGGGGGCTCCCCAGCGACCCTGCGACTCGTCCTGCTCCCTCCCAGGTTACCTGAAGGGCTGGCTCACACGGCAGGCATTCCTTCTGGGGCAGACAGGGTCTACGGTGGGCACCGCAGGGCCGGCAGGCTGCAGCCCACAGGCAGGCGAGTCCACGTGCAGGCTGGACCCGCAGGAGGGTGGGGTTCCACGGGCCCACAGGCTGGAGCCCACTAGGCGGCACAGTGGGACAGGCAGGCGAGTCCATGTGCAGGCTGGATCCACAGGTGGGTGGGACTCCCGGCCTCACTGTGGGGCGGGGTGGGGGGGAACGGAAGGACAGACGGAGCTCAGAAGCCCACACACAGGCCGACGCTGCTCCCCCAGGGCTGCTCCTCGCACACCCCGAGTTACTCAGGTCACCTGCGACCCCGCAGAAGCGAGCGTAGGCGGCCCGTGCATGGCCGCAGCTGCGGGCAATGAGCAGGCCAGGTGAGCCACGCACTCATGGGGGCGGAGCCTGGGGGCTCAGGCCTCCCCCTCCCGGGCGGGCAGGTGAGAAACCGCCAGGCCACGCCCCCCGCCGACGTGCGTGGTGCTCCTCACTCCTGACAGCTTGCTGCCCACGACACCGGGGCCAGGACGTGGACTTCATGCCCACCGGCTCCATCCCTTGCGTGTGCATGGGCACGAGGCTCTGGGGGGAGGGGGACAGACCAGGCCGGCACCGGTCATGGCCTGCAGGAACACAGAGCCGCTGCAGGTCCTGAGAGCAAGGAGGAGACAGTGCCGTAGAGAGGGAAGGGGAGGCCTCCGGGGTCCAGGCGGAGAGACCTGGCCCAGCCGGAAGGCAGAGAGAGCAGCTGCACTCCCCACCATCCCCACCTTGCTTCTCCCGAAGCCCAAGGTGGGGGCCTGGGAAATGGCGCCCAGGGTCAGCCGAGCCCGGGCAGCATGGGCCCAAGGGCAGAGCCCTGGACGAAGCACACTGTGCACTGGGAATCCTGCCTGCACCTGTCTCACCCCGTGTCCCCTCCTCACCGCGGTGCTGAGCCCGACACTCTCAAGTGACGCCCTGCAGCTGCAGGCTGGGTCAGCGGCTCCGCACACCTGCAGGCGTGAGCACACAGGTACATCTGTGCACACACACTCGTGGGTGCACAGGTGGCCCCCAGAGGCGGCCTGCTCCTGGCTGTCTGGGCATGTACAGCCCCGGGCACAGAGCACAGAGCCCCTCTCCTGCCTCATGTCCCTGCCGAGTCACCTCCTACTGCCCCCGGGCAGATCTGCCTACGTCCACAACCCAGTGCGCAGCCCCCCCAGCCACGTGCCTGGCACACGGGAGCCTCGGTCACTTTCACTGTTCTGCCCACACGTCCCTGGGCACAGGTGCAGAGCCTCGGGCTCGGCCCACCCCTCAGCAGCCCCATGGCGGGAAGCAGGGGCCAGGGTGCTCCTGGGATGCTGCTGTCCTGGACAGTCCCCGCGGGCAGCCCAGCCAGGGAATGGGAGCACCACCTCAGGACGGGAGAAGCCCCTTTTGTGACAAACTCCAGGTGACACCTGCGCGGAAGCTGCCCTCCCCTCCCGGGATGAGCCGGCTCGGTGCTCCCCCAGCCCGTGAGCCTCCGCTCAGAAACCAACGAAAATGTGCATGGCCACTTTAAGGCGAGACTTGTTCCAGAAAACCTCCCTCCCTCTCCTTACTTCCTGAGGCAATCCTGTGAATGAGGCCCAGGGCGCTGTGTGCTTAGCTTGGAGAGAGAACTGACGCACGGAAGACCGCCGGGGCCTTGCGGTGGCTCCCACGGGGCTCTGGGGAGGCTCCCTGGGCCTCTGCGGCCTTTGTCGCGTCGACGACGCGGCTTCCGTTTCATCAGTGCCCGAGCACGGGGAAGGACCTTGTGCTTGACTGGAGAACAAACACAGTGATTTCTCTGATCGTCTCCTTTGTCCTTAAATATGTCCCTTTGCCTTAATAGTCAGCGATAAAACAGAGGAGTTAGCCAACTTATCAAAGGCATTTAAATTACTTTTTGAAAAAGATTTATTTATTGAAAGGCACAGTTATGGGGAGACAGAGATCTTCAATCCACTGGTCACTCCCCAAATGGCTGCATGGGCTGGAGCTAGATGGATCCGAGGCCAGGAGCCAGGAGCTTCCTCCCAGGATCCCATACAGGTGCAGGGGCCCAAGGACTTGGGCCACCTTCCACTGCTATCCCAGGCCATAGCAGGGAGCTGGATCGGAAGTGGAGCAGCCGGGACTCGAACTGGCGCCTGTGTGGGATGCTGAGACTTTTCAGGAGGAGGGCGGGGGCCCCGGGTGGGGCTCAGGGAAGCTGTGAGGGACAGCCTCTGTCTCTGCCTCAGAATGCCTGCCTCAGGGCAGGCGGCACAGGGCGCCGCGGCTGTGTCCCCTTGGAGCAGGCGGCATGGGGCGCCACAGCTGTGTCCCCTCGGAGCAGGCGGCACGGGGCGCCACAGCTGTGTCCCCTCCGAGCAGGCGGCACGGGGCGCCACAGTAGCTGTGCCCACCTGAGCTCAGCCTTAGGTCTCAGATGGTAGCCGGCATCAACACACAAGGCTGGGGAAGCAGACGCAACTGTCTGAGTTTTGAGTCCTTTAAAATTGAGGTCCCTCGATTTCACCCGAGCAGGTTTGAACACGTTTCCCCAGGAGGCCGATGTGCACTTGAAGCGTCGATGGCCGACGGCTCCCTCTGTACATCTCTGTTCCCCTCCACAGGGGTGGGACCCAGAGCGCACCTGCCTCAGCCTCTCTTCCCAAAGCGCAGGCTCTGCCCCGTGGGGAGGAGCTGAAGGAGGCATTGCCCCAGCCTGCTGGGCAGCTGGACACGGAGCCAGAGGCTGGCGTGTGTGCAGGGGGCGTGGGCGAGTGCACGGGGCCCCTGTGGCTCTGCCAGGCCCAGCTGCTGCAGACGCTGTGGACACGGAAGGAGCTGTTGTCACCCCCGGGGGCACCAGGGGGCCCTGGCTGAGTGGCTCCAGCCTCCAAGTCAGGATGCAGCCGTCAGCCGCACCGTGCACTTCTTCTGAGTTTTTTGCTTGAAAACGGTAATGGTGCCAGGCAACGCGAACGCGTGTTTCCCTCCCACGACCTACATCAGCCAGCCAGCCTCACATCCCCGTGTTGCCACGGTGACCCAGACAAAGCCGGCTCTCTCTCCAGGTCCCCCTTGTGTGTCGCAGCCCGGTGGCTTTCCTGGGAGACGGCGACTCAGCTCCCTGGGCCCGGCTGGGTGAGGCAGCAGAGCTCAGTGGCACCTGACCCCCAAATCCCAAGCCGCTTGCTCTTCCTGGCAGGTGTGGCACGGAGGGCCCGGCAGCCCCCGCCACCACCTGGCTTCCCCAAGGATGCCACGCTGGGTGCTGTGGCTCCCACAGTGTCGGGATGGGGACGGATCCACACCAGTGTGTCCCGGGTAAGCAGCCAATTTCCTGAGACAACAAGGAATAAACATTACAGCTGTAATTAAAAATAGGGGAAAATTTTAAAATGATCTATAAAGGAAAGGCTTCAGGCTGGCATTTTATTTTCACCTGCAACATTAAATCCAAAATATTAATATTAATAAGGCCACTTCCACAGAGCTGTGGATCACACGCGTGTCCAATGTGGCTCAAATGTAAAGGCAAACAAAGGCTGTATTTGGATGTGCAAGGACTCAGAAACCTTTTCCAAGAGAGTTACTCAAGGACGTGCTCTGTAAAATGAAGATGGACCAGAGTGAAGCAGTTACCATGAACGACAGAGAGATCTGTCCTAACCACAGCCCCCGACGCAGCTGCCCAGCTGACCACAGCCAGGAAGCCCAGTGTTTCAAAACTGCCAGTCACTGCATTTTGTCTGGCATCAGTCGGTTCTGCCTGGGGAGTTAACTCAGTCCTAACAAGACGCAGAATTAAACTGTGTCCTCTGTACATAAAGTTCTCTAAATACTGCAGGTGGGTAGGCATGCAACTTTCCTTTCATGTTGACGCGTCCTGCTCCATATGTTAAAATGTCTTATGAGCCCCCAAAGAGTTCCTGAGCGTCCGCAGAGGCTGCTCACGCAGGAGCTTCCTCCACCTGCAGTGTTGGGAGGCGGGGCTTGGGAAGAGCTCAGGGTTAGATCAGGTCGTTAGTGGGAGCCCCCACGACTGACCAAGGAGGGGGACAGAGACCAGACGCTGAGGACACACGGACTCCCTGTCTCTTGCCACATGGTAGCCACGCCACCTTGCCCTGCAGCCTCAACCCCGCGAGCTAGGACGCCTCTTTACGACACCAGCCTGCCTTGGGCGTCTCACTGCAGCGACGCCGAACTTGCCCGTGCCGGGGAGCTCTCGTGCACAGCCTGCCACCACTTCCTTGCCGTCCAGCCTAGGTCAGCCTCGGGTAGAGACCATGGAGGTGTTCTGGACGGGGTGTCTTGCCAGCGACGATGGGGTCTCAGTGCCATCATGGGTTGTTTTGTTCTGTTGCCGTCATTTAGAGATTGTGGGCTTCAGACAATTTTCTTCCATTACCTTGACAAGATTCTTACCAAGGATACATGCTGCATTTTATCTAAAAGCCTGCGAGTGTTGAGAGGCTCCTGTGGTTAGGGACGTGCGCAGGGTGAGCTGGTTGTTCAGCCCACCCCAGATAAACCCAGCTTGGAGGGGGCCTCTCATGCACTGAAAGTGCTCTGTGCTCGGCGGCGTCTGCTGGGGAGCGGTGCACTCGGGCCCGCAGTGGCGCTGGCCTGCGCTCTTCAGAGGGGCTCGGTCCTCGCGCAGGCGGCCCTCAGTGTGGTGGCTGCACAGTCGACTCTACAGCCCGGATCACCACACAGCTGTGAGCTGCTGTCTGCACACAGACGCACCCCGCGCCTTTTCCCCGCCAGCCACCGCACCGCTCTGCTTTACTCCCATGGAGCTGAAGACACGGCTGGGTGTGCCCCTGGGGCAGAGGGGGCACTTGACGGGTGGGCTGTGTGGGCGCAGGCAGAGGCCAGGGGTCCCATCCCGCCGCCTCCCCACAAATCAGTGAGTTCACGTTCCACCCAGAGTCCCAACTCCGGTAATCAAAATCTGCCTGTCCGTCATCACTGTCGAGGGCTCACAGGCACAGGGCTGCTCTGACCCCGCAGGTGGTGGGGCCGGCATCTCCCGGCTGTCCGGGCCCCTGATCCCGCCCCAGCAGAACTGCACACCCCCGTTCCCGCTAAGCTCGCCTCAAGCAGGTCTGCACAGGCTACTGCTTCCAAACATTAGGACCTTGCCGCTGTCCACGTAAGCTCCCCGGCCCCTGTGACCACGGTGCCGCCCGTCCCCTCGAGCCCCGGTCTCTGTCAGTCACGACAGAGGCTTCACGGTCCCCCAAGGCCTGTAGGACACACGTGCTGGCTGAGTCGGGGGGAGAGGGGAGAGGACCCTCAGCTCTCTCTGTCAAGGCCCCTGACCTCCAGGTCTATGTGTGGTCATAGCTCCACACTCACAAAAGCAGCTAACACTGCCTGCAGCCCAAGGAGCCTTCCGTCCTGAACCCGATCCCTACGACCCGAGGAGACCAAGCCCCCGCCCCGCTGTGGTGCCGCTCCCCACCCTGCCCTCCCTGCAGTGGCCCAGAGCCCTCTCTGTCCCTCTGCAGGGGCACAGCTGGCCTGGAGGGGCTGTAGGCAGAGGACAACGCGACCGTCCCAGGGAGGAGCCAGGCGCCCACTGGCCACCACCACTGGCATTGAACCTGTAGACTGCTTTAGGCAGTGTAGACATTTTAATGATGTTATCTTCCAGTGCGTGAGCAAAGAATGTCTACAATTTTTGTGTCTGTGTGTTTCATTAGTATCTTAGTTTAATTGGAGAGATCTTTCACTCTTTCGTTAAATTTATTCTTAAACATCTGAGTTCTGTGGCTATCGGGAATGGGATTTCCTTCTTGATTTCTCTGTGAGTTCAGAACAGCTGCTGGTTTTTGTAGGTCGACTTTGTAATCTGTGACTTTCCTGAACTGGTGTGTCAGTCCGAGATCTTTGGAGGAGTGTTCAGGTTTCTCCATGTACAACACCACGTCACCTGCAAACATGGATGCTTTCACTTCCTCCTCTCCCACTTGGATGCCCTTTGCTTTCTCGCCTCCGTAGTCTTGCTAACACTTCCAGGTCCACGCTGGGTGGGAGTGGTGAACGTGGACACCCTCGTCTGGTTCCGGGTCCGAGGGAGTGCACTCCGCTTTCCCCACGCGGCATGGCACTGCCTGTTGGTCTGTCACGTGTAGCCCTTAGAATCCGGAGCCCTGTTCCTGCCACACGTGCGTCGTTGAGGGGCTTTATGAAGGGACTGGATCGTCTCCGTTGCTTTCTCTGCGTCTGTTAAGACGACCACGTGGGTTGTGTTCCTCCTCCTGTTGATGGGACTTACGATGCTCACTGGTTTCTGAGTACTGAACCACCTGAGCTCTGAGCCAAGCCCACGTGATGGGGATTCATGACCTCCTTGACGCAGTGCTGGGTTCACTCTGCCGACATCTTGTGGAGGACTTCTGCGTCCAGGTATGTCAAGGACACTGGTCTGCTTTTTCTTTTGCTGCGTCGGTTTTGACGTTAGAGCAATGCTGGTCTCTGGAGTCTGGCAGAGTTCTGTCTTTCTCATTCTTTCAGAATAGCTTGAAAGGCGTTGGAATTAATTTCTCCTACAATATTTTGTAGAATTAAGTAGGAAAGCCATCAGGTCCCGGACTACTTTTCTGGATGGGAAACTTAATTACTGCTTCAACCTCACTGCCCGTTTAGCTCTTCTGTATCTTCTTGATTTAATCTGAGTAGGTTCGATGCAGCCAGGTTTTTCCAATCTGGTAGCATCCAGTTAGTTGCTCATAGCAGTTTCATATGTTCTTTTGAATTGGCGCCCATATGGGATGCCAGAACTGCAGGTGGTAGCTTTACCTGCGATTCCACAAGCGCCAGCCCCCTGTGTTATTTTTTTTAAAGATTTTATTTATTTCCTTGAGACGTAGAGTTAGAGAGAGAGGGAGAGAGAGAAAGAGAGAGAGAGAGAGACAGAGACAGAGAGAGAGAGAGAGAGGTCTTCCACTTGCTGGTTCACTCCCCAATTGGCCATAACAGCCGGAGCTGCGCCAATCCGAAGCCAGGAGCTCCCTCTGGGTCCCCCACGTGGGTGCAGGGGCCCAAGAACTTAGACCATTTTCTTCTGCCTTCCCAGGCCATAGCAGAGAGCTGGATAGGAATAGGAGCAGCTGGGACTTGAACTGGCGCCCATATGGGATGCTGGCACTGTAGACCACTATGCCATAGTGCCAGCCCCTCATCTCTAATTTTATTTGTTCAAGTTTTTCCTCCTATTTCGCTTGTTAGTCTATTTTATTCGTTTATCTTCTCAAAAAATTAGCCTTTCACTTTGTTGATATTTGGTCTTTTTTTTTCTTTTTAGTTTTCATTACATTTATTTCTGCTCTGATTTTTATTATTTCTTACTTCCTGCTAATTTACGGTTTTATCACTATAAACTTGCCTCTTGGTTTTCTTTTGCTATGTTCCACAGGTTTTGATATGTTGTGTTTTCATTTTCAATTGTTTAAAGAAATGTTTTGCCTTTTATTTTCTTCAGTGGTCCATTGGTCATTCCGGAGCCTGTTTAATTCCCGCGTATTTGTAAACTGCTACTGCTCCTCTTGTTGATTCCCGTTTCACTCCTTTGCAGTGTGAAGAATCCACGGTCGACTTCAGTCTTCGTAGATGCACCGAGACTTGACTTGCTCGGCCCTGGGAAATGCTGCATGGGCTGATGAGAAGATCAGGCGTCCTGGAGGTGTCGGGGGAGCGTCCTGTGAACCTCCGTTGTTCCGATTGCTCAGGAGTGTGGTTCAACTCTGCTGAATGTCTGTGTCTTTGTGGATTTTTTGTCTGGGTGATCTGTCCATTGATGATGGTGGAGCGCCGAAATCCTCCGCTACTATTGTATCGGAGTCTCTCTTAGGTCTAATAATAGTTGCCATATACCTATATCCACATCCATCTGGGTATTCATGTGTTGGGTACATTGATGATTGCTACATTTTCTTGCTGAATTGATTTCTGTGTCGATATATAATGCCCTTGTCTCCTCACATTTTTTATGTAAGGTCTGTTTGATCTGATACGAGTGCAGCTACTCCCACTCAGTTTTGGTTTTCATTTGCATGGTGCGTCTTTTCCCAGCCCTTCACTTTCAGCCTACGTGCAACCTTACTGTTGAAGCGAGTTTCCTATAGGCAGCATACAGCCAGGTCTCGGTTTTGAATCCATTCAATCCATCTTTTGACAAGGAAATTAAACCAGTTATATTCATTTTTTATTTTAAAGATTTATTTATTTATTTGAAAGTCAGGGTTACACACAGAGAGAAGGCGAGGCAGGGAGAGGGAGAGGGAGAGGGAGAGAGAGGCAGAGAGAGGTCTTCCATCCACTGGTTCACTCCCCAATTGGCCATAACGGCCGGAGCTGAACCAATCCGAAGCCAGGAGCCAGGAGCTTCTCCCAGGTCTCCCACACGGGTGCAGGGGCCCAAAGACTTGGGCCATCTTGTACTGCTTTCCCAGGCCATAGCACAGAGCTGGATCAGAAGAGGAGCAGCCAGGACTCGAACCAGCACCCATCTGGGATGCCGACACTGCAGGCTTTACCCACTCCACCACAGCACCGGCTCCTAAACAATTCATACTCAAGGTAAGAACTAACTCCTGTCATCCTGTTGATCGACTACTGATCACATCTGCTCTATTTGTAAATCTGGTACTGATTGTGTTTCATGATGTTCGCTTCTAGCGTACGACTGCCCCCAGGATTTCTTGAAACGCTGGTCTGGTAGTGAGGAATTCTCTGATTTTGCTGGCTTGAGAAATACTTCATTTCTCTTTCACTTTTTTTTTTTTTTGACAGGCAGAGTGGACAGTGAGAGAGAGAGACAGAGAAAGGTCTTCCTTTGCAGTTGGTTCACCCTCCAATGGCCGCCACAGTCGGTGCGCTGCGGCCGGCGCACCGCGCTGATCTGACGGCAGGAGCCAGGTGCTTATCCTGGTCTCCCATGGGGTGCGGGCCCAAGCACCTGGGCCATCCTCCACTGAACTCCTGGGCCACAGCAGAGAGCTGGCATGGAAGAGGGGCAACCAGGACAGAATCCAGCACCCCGACCCAAACTAGAACCCAGTATGCCAGCGCCACAGGCGGAGGATTAGCCTAGTGAGCCGCGGTGCCGGCCTTCTTTCACTTCTAAAGGATAGCTTCACCAGACAGAACATTCTTGGTCAGAAGTTTTTCAATTTCAAGACCTTGAATATATCATCCCACTATTTTCTGGCCTGTAGGGTTCTACTGAGAAGTTTGCTGTTAGTCTAATTGATTCTTTTTATATGTAATTTGGTGTTTTTCTCTGTCTTTAGGATTCTCTCCTTGTCCATAACTTTTGACGACTTGACAATATGTGTTGGGGAAGATCTCTGTTGGCTGGAGGTCCTTTGAGCTTCCTGTATCCGAACATCCGTGTCCCTTTCAAACCTTTGGACGTTTTCAACTACTATCTCGCCCAGTAGGTTCTCAATGTTCCCTTCTCTTTCCCTTCCATAATACAAACATTTATTCACTTAATGCCCGTATGTCCCACAGCATTTCTTCTGTTCTTTTCCTCTTTATTTTTCTCTGACTGCGTTACTTCAAAGTCTTGTCCTCCAGTTCAGAAATTCTTTCTTCCACTTGGTCTATTCTGCTGTCAAAGCTCTCAGTTCTACCTTTTATTTCATTTATTGTAATTTTCAGCTCTAAAACTTGCCTCTTTTTCATGGTTTCTCTCTACCGGATTTTTCAGTCATGTCATCCGTTGTTTTCCTCATTTCTCTCAACTGTCTATGCACATTCTCTGGCATCTGCTGAGTTTTCTCAGGACTTGAATTCTTTTTCAGGCACTTCAGCTCGGGATCCATCTCTGAGAACCCTGGGTCCTCCTGGACGCCTCGTGGTCCTGGCCTCTAACGTCCCACGTCCCTGTGTGGACATCTTTACATCTGGCACAGCCACTCCTCTTTCTGTAGAGGGGGGTAGCAGTGAGACGCCAAAGTGGACGTGGACGTGGAGTGCCCGCGGCAGACTGGGGGGTGGCAGTGACGCTGAGGTGGACGTGGAGTGCCCGCTGTAGACTGGGGGGTAGCAGTGAGACGCCAAAGTGGACGTGGACGTGGAGTGCCCGCGGCAGACTGGGGGGTAGCAGTGATGCTGAGGTGGACGTGGAGTGCCCGCGGCAGACTGGGGGGTGGCAGTGACGCTGAGGTGGACGTGGAGTGCCCGCGGCAGACTGGGGGGTAGCAGTGAGACGCCAAAGTGGACGTGGACGTGGAGTGCCCACGGCAGACTGGGGGGGTGGCAGCGTGACGCTGAGGTGGACGTGGAGTGCCCGCGGCAGACTGGGGGGGTAGCAGTGACGCTGGGGTGGACGTGGAGTGCCCACGGCAGACTGGGGGGTGGCAGTGTGACGCTGGGGTGGACGTGGAGTGCCCACGGCAGACTGGGGGGTGGCAGTGACGCTGGGGTGGACGTGGAGTGCCCACGGCAAACTGGGGGGGTAGCAGTGTGACACTGAGGTGGACGTGGAGTGCCCGCGGCAGACTGGGGGGTAGCAGTGACGCTGAGGTGGACGTGGAGTGCCCGCGGCAGACTGGGGGGGTAGCAGTGACGCTGAGGTGGACGTGGAGTGCCCACGGCAGACTGGGGGGTGGCAGTGACGCTGGGGTGGACGTGGAGTGCCCGCGGCAGACTGGGGGGGGGCAGTGTGACGCTGAGGTGGACGTGGAGTGCCCGCGGCAGACTGGGGGGGTAGCAGTGACGCCGATGTGGACGTGGAGTGCCCACGGCAGACTGGGGGGGTAGCAGTGACGCTGGGGTGGACGTGGAGTGCCCGTGGCAGACTGGGGGGTGAGCAGCGTGATGCTGAGGTGGACGTGGAGTGCCCGCGGCAGACTGGGGGGGTAGCAGTGACGCCGATGTGGACGTGGAGTGCCCGCGGCAGACTGGGGGGTGGCAGTGACGCTGAGGTGGACGTGGAGTGCCCGCGGCAGACTGGGGGGGTGGCAGTGACGCTGAGGTGGACGTGGAGTGCCCGCAGCAGACTGGGGGGTGGCAGTGACGCTGAGGTGGACGTGGAGTGCCCGCGGCAGACTGGGGGGGTGGCAGTGACGCTGAGGTGGACGTGGAGTGCCCGCGGCAGACTGGGGGGTAGCAGTGACGCTGGGGTGGACGTGGAGTGCCCACGGCAGACTGGGGGGGTGGCAGTGTGACGCTGGGGTGGACGTGGAGTGCCCACGGCAGACTGGGGGGTGGCAGTGACGCTGGGGTGGACGTGGAGTGCCCATGGCAAACTGGGGGGGGTAGCAGTGTGACACTGAGGTGGACGTGGAGTGCCCGCGGCAGACTGGGGGGGTAGCAGTGACGCTGAGGTGGACGTGGAGTGCCCGCGGCAGACTGGGGGGGTAGCAGTGACGCTGAGGTGGACGTGGAGTGCCCACGGCAGACTGGGGGGTGGCAGTGACGCTGGGGTGGACGTGGAGTGCCCGCGGCAGACTGGGGGGGGCAGTGTGACGCTGAGGTGGACGTGGAGTGCCCGCGGCAGACTGGGGGGTAGCAGTGACGCCGATGTGGACGTGGAGTGCCCACGGCAGACTGGGGGGTAGCAGTGACGCTGGGGTGGACGTGGAGTGCCCGTGGCAGACTGGGGGGGGTAGCAGCGTGATGCTGAGGTGGACGTGGAGTGCCCGCGGCAGACTGGGGGGTAGCAGTGACGCTGGGGTGGACGTGGAGTGCCCGTGGCAGACTGGGGGGTAGCAGCGTGATGCTGAGGTGGACGTGGAGTGCCCGCGGCAGACTGGGGGGGTAGCAGCGTGACGCCGATGTGGACGTGGAGTGCCCACGGCAGACTGGGGGGTAGCAGTGACGCTGGGGTGGACGTGGAGTGCCCGTGGCAGACTGGGGGGTAGCAGCGTGATGCTGAGGTGGACGTGGAGTGCCCGCGGCAGACTGGGGGGGTAGCAGTGACGCTGGGGTGGACGTGGAGTGCCCGCGGCAGACTGGGGGGTGGCAGTGACGCTGAGGTGGACGTGGAGTGCCCGCGGCAGACTGGGGGGTGGCAGTGACGCTGAGGTGGACGTGGAGTGGCCGCGGCAGACTGGGGGGTGGCAGTGACGCTGAGGTGGACGTGGAGTGCCCGCGGCAGACTGGGGGGTGGCAGTGACGCTGAGGTGGACGTGGAGTGCCCGCAGCAGACTGGGGGGTGGCAGTGACGCTGAGGTGGACGTGGAGTGCCCGCGGCAGACTGGGGGGTGGCAGTGACGCTGAGGTGGACGTGGAGTGCCCGCGGCAGACTGGGGGGTAGCAGTGACGCTGGGGTGGACGTGGAGTGCCCACCGGCAGACTGGGGGGTGGCAGTGTGACGCTGGGGTGGACGTGGAGTGCCCACGGCAGACTGGGGGGGTGGCAGTGACGCTGGGGTGGACGTGGAGTGCCCATGGCAAACTGGGGGGGGGGGTAGCAGTGTGACACTGAGGTGGACGTGGAGTGCCCGCGGCAGACTGGGGGGTAGCAGTGACGCTGAGGTGGACGTGGAGTGCCCGCGGCAGACTGGGGGGGTAGCAGTGACGCTGAGGTGGACGTGGAGTGCCCACGGCAGACTGGGGGGTGGCAGTGACGCTGGGGTGGACGTGGAGTGCCCGCGGCAGACTGGGGGGGGCAGTGTGACGCTGAGGTGGACGTGGAGTGCCCCGCGGCAGACTGGGGGGGGTAGCAGTGACGCCGATGTGGACGTGGAGTGCCCACGGCAGACTGGGGGGGGTAGCAGTGACGCTGGGGTGGACGTGGAGTGCCCGTGGCAGACTGGGGGGTAGCAGCGTGATGCTGAGGTGGACGTGGAGTGCCCGCGGCAGACTGGGGGGTAGCAGTGACGCTGGGGTGGACGTGGAGTGCCCGCGGCAGACTGGGGGGGTAGCAGTGACGCTGAGGTGGACGTGGAGTGCCCACGGCAGACTGGGGGGTGGCAGGTGACGCTGGGGTGGACGTGGAGTGCCCGCGGCAAGACTGGGGGGGGGCAGTGTGACGCTGAGGTGGACGTGGAGTGCCCGCGGCAGACTGGGGGGGTAGCAGTGACGCCGATGTGGACGTGGAGTGCCCACGGCAGACTGGGGGGTAGCAGTGACGCTGGGGTGGACGTGGAGTGCCCGTGGCAGACTGGGGGGGTAGCAGCGTGATGCTGAGGTGGACGTGGAGTGCCCGCGGCAGACTGGGGGGTAGCAGTGACGCTGGGGTGGACGTGGAGTGCCCGCGGCAGACTGGGGGGTGGCAGTGACGCTGAGGTGGACGTGGAGTGCCCGCGGCAGACTGGGGGGTGGCAGTGACGCTGAGGTGGACGTGGAGTGCCCGCGGCAGACTGGGGGGTGGCAGTGACGCTGAGGTGGACGTGGAGTGCCCGCGGCAGACTGGGGGGGGTGGCAGTGACGCTGAGGTGGACGTGGAGTGGCCGCGGGCAGACTGGGGGGTGGCAGTGACGCTGAGGTGGACGTGGAGTGCCCGCGGCAGACTGGGGGGTGGCAGTGACGCTGAGGTGGACGTGGAGTGGCCGCGGCAGACTGGGGGGGTGGCAGCGTGACACTGAGGTGGACGTGAGCTTTCAAAGTGCAAGCCAGTGTAGCTCCAGGGCTTGTGCAGAGAACTGTGGCTGCAGGACTCACAGGGCCCGGTCTTCGCCCTGCAATCTGCCCTCGCTGTCTCTGGGGTGCTTCTGGCAGCAAAGGGGCTCCTGGCCTCACCCTAAGGCAGGTGGACTCTCAAGCTTACAGCAGCAGCTCAGTTCTGGAGCTCCGGGGGCGGAGGGAGGCAGTGTGGTTCCCTCTTGGAGCCAAGTTGTCACTCAGACCCCTGTCGGCCCTCTAGACCGGACTTGAAGCCAGAGAGGACTGTAGGGTTGTCCTGTAGCTGGGGCTGCCCTTCTGCAGCCGCGGTGGGGGCACAGCACTTCACTGCTGCCTCTTCAGGACAGGTGGTCCCGGCGGGGGCGCCGGGGTGGCAGTAAGCAGCAAGCTCTCCTTCCCCCCTCCCCCTCCCCCTCCCTCCCACTCCCCCCTTCCCCTCTCCCCCTCCCCCTCTTCCCCTCTCTCCCTCCGCTCCCCCCTCTCCCCCCTCTCCCCTCTCCCCCTCCCTCTCTCCCCCTCTCCCCCCCCCTCCTCCTTCCCCCCTCCCCCCCCTCTCCTCCCTCCCCCTCTCCTCCCCCTCCCCCTCTCCCCCTCTCCTCCCCCTCCCTCTCCCCCTCTCCCCCTCTCCCCCTCCCTCCCCCTCTCTCCCCCTCCCCCTCTCCCCCTCTCCTCCCTCCCCTCTCCCCCTTTCCCCTCTCCTCCCTCTCCCCTTCCCCCTCTCCCCCTCTCCTCCCTCCCCTCTCCCTCTCCTCCCTCTCTCTCCCCATCTCCCCCTCTCCCCCTCTCCTCCCTCTCCTCCCTCCCCCTCTCCCCCTCTCCCCCTTTCCCCCTCTCCTCCTCCCTCCTCCCCCTCCCCCTCTCCTCCCTCCCCTCTCCCTCTCCTCCCTCTCTCTCCCCCTCTCCCCCCCTCCCTCTCTCTCCCCCCTCTCCCCCCTCCCCCTCTCCCTCCTGGCCTTATCCGTGTCACTGCCTCTCTGTAGTAGGCTGCCTCGGGCAGTCTCCTGGGTTCCAACACAGCGATGGCGATGGCGTCCCCGGGACACAGAGCCAGCCCAGGGGAGGTGGGGCTGGCAGCAGGGAGCAGCAGGGATGGCAGCGCGCTTTCTCCCTCTGCTGGTTTTCGGCATCTCTGTGCCACTGCCCTTCTCGCCGCTCTCCTCAGTTCTAACGTGTTGTGTGAGGACCCTCTCCCAGCGGGATGGCGACCCTGCCCAGGGCGCGGGGCCGCAGCGTCCTCTGCTGCTCTCTCCTGAACTCCGGAGCTGTGTCAGTGTGCAGTTGCTGCCGCGTTTCCACGAGCGCGTGCCCTCGGCAGGCTGCCACTCTTCCTCTCGTGCCGGGGCTCGCCTCTGGCTGAGGGGGATGCCCAGCCCCCCACCCCGCCATGCTCATCCCCCAGCCACAGTGGTTTCAGTGTTGAGATGACCTCGCCTCCCCCGGGGTAGACCTGAGCGGTCGGAGTGTGCCGTCTCCACAGGCTGGGGCGCTCACTGGCGAACGCTTTGTCGAAAACTTTCATGACCGTTACACGTGAGGGGTATTTGTCTACGGTGATCTCTCCTGTGATGCCTGTACAGCTTCTGTACCAGGCCCAACGCGCTGGAAAATGTGGGTCTAGAGGTCTTGTAGAACTGGTGTCGCGTCTCCCTTAAATGAGGATGGAACTTACCTGTGAAACAACCCAGGAAGGCCCAGTGCACAGGTTAAGAAGGTTTCACTTTTGAAAAGCCCATCGCTGTAGCAGTTGCAGGACAAGCAATGCTGTGCATTTTTTGTAGATGTGTTTCAGGGACGTGCGACCATTGGGGAACTCGTTTGTTTTACACACACAGACAGCGCCAGGGCCTGCACTGAAGCCCATCTTCGCCCCAACCGCGGCCGTCTGGGTCCCCTTCCCTCTCGGCACTCTCTCGAGAGCGTCGTAAGTTTTGTTTGCCAAAGACCACATTTCGGTTCATGGGTTTCCTCTCTTGCTTTTCTGCTTTTCAGTCGATCTGGCCCTTTCTCTTTGTCATTGTGTCCCTTCACTTACTTTGGGTTTAATTTACTTTTCTTTATGAGTTTCTGTAGGTAAAAGATGAAGAAGTTGATTTGGGAGCTTTGTTGCTTTCTAGTAAAATATTTTCACGCTGTGCATTTCCAATACAATGTTTCGTTATAGAGTTTTCTCTCGACTGTTGTAGCGGCGCTCCTCACGTCCTAAAATGAACATTTTTCATTTCCATTCAGTTCCCGTTTGTCCTTAGCGTCACTTGAGACTTATTCTGTGATCTGTGAGTTTTTTAGACTTATGTTGCTTAACTTTCAACTATCTTGTAGATTACTCTGCTGTTGTTCTGTTGTTGGGTTCTGCTTTGTCGTACACGGAGACAATGCTTTGATGCATCTTATGCCCCCAGCATGGCCTATCGTGGCGATGCACGCTTGGAGAGAGTGTGTATGCGTCACTCAGATTGTGCTGTTCAGGTCATTCTCTTCGTCGCTGACTTTCTGTCAGTTGTTCAGTCAACCACAGACGAGCGAGGGAGCCTCCAGACACAGCGAGGACGCTCTGCTGTCTTTTCGCTTGTGTCCGCCGTGCTGTCCGCGGAGCTGTGTCTGCAGGTGCCTGTGTGCTTGCTCTGCCTCCCTGGTTACGGGGCCGGCGCCTCCCCAGCGTTCCCCTCCCCACCCCTGCAGTCTTCCCGGTTTGGAAGTCACCTTGTCTGAAGTTAGCACGAGCCGCCTCCTGTTCAGCAGCGCTCGTGTGGTTCACCCACCACTAGCCATTCAACGTCAACACCAAGCATAGCCCTTTGGCACCGTATTAAAAGTGAGGCTGTTCTAGATAGCAACTGGTTGCGGTTGCTTTCAACCCAGTTGGAAATATTGTTATTTAATGAGTGCAGACCACTTATACTTGGTGCAACCAGCAGTGCACTTGCGTTTAGGTCTGCCATCACTGTTCCTGTGTGCACCCTCTGTTTTGGTATCTGTATTTCTGCTCTCCTGCTTTACTTTGCACTACTGGGTTTTTTAGTGTTCTACTTTATCTCTTAGTCTTCTGGCTATGTCTCCTTTCCTTTTTTTTTTTTTTTTTTAGTAATCGTTCTTGTGATTATAACAAACATACCTAGTTTTTCAGAGTCCTGTTATAATTAATATTCTATCACTTCAAGCGAAATGTGGAAGGATTGATTCAAATCCACAGACCCGTTAGTCTCCCCTTTTATCTTGCAACTTCATAAATGCTACACTCTGCCAGCATTGAATATCTCCTAGAAAATGTTATGGTTTTTGCTTGAATAATTTCCATGCATTAAGCCTCAGGTTCACCAGCGTCAAGTTCTGTGGCCCCCATTCCGCTGCTGAGCCCTGTGACATTTCTAAATTTTCAGATACTGCGCTTTCCATTTCTAACACTTCCTCCATTTTTGACTTTGATTTCTCTGATGAGGCCCTCGACCCATCAAGGATGAGATGGTTACCTCTGTGTGCTGAAGCACTGTTTAATTAGCTTCTTTAAAGTGTTTACCCAGGGCCAGTGATGTGGTGCAGTGGGTTAATGCCTTAGCCTGCAGTGTCAGCATCCCACACGGCATAGGTTCAAGTCCTGGCTGCCCTACTTCTTTTTTTTTTCCTTAATATTTATTTATTCATTTAAAAGGCAGAGTTACAGAGAGGCAGAGAGAGAGAGAGAGAGAGAGAGAGAGAGAGAGAGGTCTTCCATCCACTGGGTCATTTCCCAGATGGCCACAACAGCCAGAGCTACACCCATCTGAAGCCAGGAGCCAGGAGCTTCTTCCGGGTCTCCTATGTGGGGGCAGGGGTCCAAGGACTTAGGCCATCTTCCACTGCTTTCCCAGGCCACAGCAGAGAGCTGGATGGGAAGTGGAGCAGCCAGGAACTGAACCAGCGCCCAAATGGGATGCGGGCACTGCAGGTCGTGGCTTCACCTGCTATGCCACAGAGCTGGCCCCAGGCTGCTCCACTGCTGATCCAGACATGCTAATGTGCCTGGGAAATCAGTGGAGGATGGCCCAAGTGTTTGGGCCCCTGCACCCACATGGGAGACCCGGAAGAGGCTCCTGGATCCTGGCTTTGGATCAGGTCAGCTCTGGCCTTTGCTGCCGGTTGGGGAGTGAACCAGATGGAAGATGTCTGTCTCTTTCAAGTAAATAAAATAAATCTTTCCTAAAAAAGTCCTTACCAGACAGCCTCGCCACCTGCCTCCCTCTGGTTTGGAGACCATTAATGGCGTCCTCACATCTCCCGGTCCCCGCTCCCTGTCTCCCGACGCCGTGGCACTGTGCAGGGAGGCCCCCAACGGCGCTGTGGCCGCTGGCTTCCACCGGAGTCAGGATTTCCCTCACCGTGTGCAGACAACAGCTCCAGGATTGCGTCCTCAGATCCGTCTCTTGGGTTCAGTGCAGCCCACACAGGCACCTCCGAGAGCCCGGCCTGGACCCTGGCCAGTGAGTCCCGTGTCCCCACTGTCGGCACCGCTCCAGGCCCCACGGCTCGGCCTCAGCCCAGGAACCCGGGGAGGCGCCGCTGGAGGACAGGGCCGAGCGGCCGACGACGGCGCGGGGCCTCCACCCTGGGTCTCTCAGCAGCTCTGAGGAGAAAAGCCGAGATCTCGCAGGACGCCCACACCTGGGGCCACGCGGGGCCACGCGGCGCCTGGCACACTGCGCTGTCCCCACGGATCACAAAACACGCCAGCCTGGTGACCCGCGCTTTAACCAGCGGACACTGCAAATTAATTTCTCTCAGATTAATTTCCAAGTATTTGAGCGATGTCTCCATCATATTCCTGATGTTTGAACTTAATTCTACCATGGTGGGAGAGCGTAGGCTGTGACTAACGGGAGGTGGGCTGGGCCGGGAGGCGGGCGGAGGGCCAGGGAAGGGGTCAGCGGTGCTGCTTTGCTGGCGGATCGTGGACTGGTTACTCTACGGTTGATGACGGATTCATAATCCTCAGCTCTGAGCCTGGAGCCTCCCACTTCTGCTAGATTCTTCCCGGTTTCTTAATGTTTCGTTGTCCTGGTTAAATGACCTCTTAATTATAACATGTCCCTTATCTCAGGCTATGCCTTTGTTTTCATACTTCCTTTTTGATACTAATGTAGCCACACATGCACACACTAACAGACACAACACACATTCCCACACATGTGGGTGCACACACACAAGACACATACAGACGCGTGCACACACTAGCACACTTACATGTACACACGTGCACTCATGTACACACTCACACACACTAACACACTCAGACACCTACATGCATGTGCCCACACATGCACACACTAACAGACACAACACACATTCCCACACATGTGGGTGCACACACAAGACACATACAAGACGCGTGCACACACTAGCACACTTACATGTACACACGTGCACTCATGTACACACTCACACACACTAACACACTCAGACACCTACATGCATGTGCCCACACATGAGCACACACTAACAGACACAACACACTTTCCCACACATGTGGGTGCACACACACAAGACACATACAGATGCGTGCACACACTAGCACACTTACATGTACACACGTGCACTCATGTACACACTCACACACACTAACACACTCAGACACCTACATGCATGTGCCCACACATGCACACACTAACAGACACAACACACTTTCCCACACATGTGGGTGCACACACACAAGACACATACAGACGCATGCACACACTAGCACACTTACATGTACACACGTGCACTCATGTACACACTCACACACACTAACACACTCAGACACCTACATACATGTGTCCACACATGAGCACACACGTGCATGTGTGCACATGCACCATGCACACATACAGGCCCACACCAACATGCCAACACACACACAGGCATATGTCTGCCTGAGTCTAAGGGAAAACACACTGACCAGCATCAGTCCACAACAGTGACCTAGGTCATAGTAAAACCGTAGTTGTAGAACCTTAACATCTCATTTTTATGTCCTTCATTGTTTAAGAAATAATAAATTAAGGAAGCATAAAATATTCAGTGAATTAAAATTCACAGACCTAGATTTGAACATGAGTTCCATGACTTAACGGTCATCTAAACCAGGGTCACTTAATTCCATCTGGGCCTCAATGCTAAGAGGTCAGACTGCATGGTGCTCCAACTCTCTTCTCTCTCTCACATTCTGGAGGTGAAACTGGATAAATATTTCTATTCAAAATGAAAATGAATTTTCCTTGATTTTTTTTTCTTTTTTTAAAAAAGATTTCTTCATTTATTTGAAATGCAGAGTTACAGAGAGGCAGAGGCAGAGAGAGAGAGAGAGAGAGAGGGAGAGAGAGGTCTTCCATCCACTGGTTCACTCCCCAGATGGCCACAATGGCTGGAGCCATGCCAATCTGAAGCCAGCAGCCAGAAGCTTCTTCCAGGTCTCCTACATGGGGGCAGGGGCCAAGGACTTGGGCCATCTTCTACTGCTTTCCCAGGCAGTAGCAGAGAGCTGGATTGGAAGT
This sequence comes from Lepus oiostolus, assembly GCA_036325905.1. Lineage (NCBI taxonomy): Eukaryota > Metazoa > Chordata > Mammalia > Lagomorpha > Leporidae > Lepus > Lepus oiostolus. Next base: position 1,419,125 of record CM070797.1, on the reverse strand, counting down.
GGAGCAGCCAGGACTCGAACTGGCACCCATGTAGGATGCTGGCACTGCAGGCAACAGCTTTACCTGCTACATCAACAGCGCCGGTCCATCGCTTGATTTTTTAAAAAAAAAATTATTTAATTGAAAGGCAGAGAGAGAGAGAGAGATCTCCCACCTCTCCACCCACTGGTTCACTCCCCAGAAGTCCTCAATAGCCAGGCTGGGCCAGGCTGAAGCCAGGCGCCAGGAACCCTCCATGTGTTCCATGTGGGTGGCAGGGAGCCACCTCCTGTTGGTTCTGTTTCTCTGGGGAACCCCCATGGATTCAGACCTCAGTCCCTTGCTGGCATCCAAGCTCCAAGGCCACACAAGACCTACGTCATGGCCTCCTCGGGGTCAGCCGGCCCATAAGCACACAGACCAGCGCCTCTGGCATGAGGGCAGAGGGGCTCCTGATGAAAACTGCGAGAGGAAAGCTGTGTTCCCAGACGCAGCCTTCACGTGGGCACAGCTCGGCAGCCACCAAACACAGCCAGAACCACGTGGGCACAGTGGCAAGAGTGCACAAATGACCCACACTGGCCGGCCATCCCGAAGGGATGTGACAGACTCCGGGCTGGCTCCGAGCTGAGCTTTGCCCGTGAGGCCCCTAAGCAGCACACCACAGAGAGTAGGAGGTCTGGAGGTCGTCCGTCCGAGAGGCCCCAGGGCCCACTGCCCGGGATGGCCACTCCTCACCGCACCTGTCTTTCCCCCATGGCTGCAGAGACTGCCCCCTGAGCCCAGAGAAGAGGAGCCCCAGGAAAGTGTGGGGAGACGCTTGGGGGGGGTCAGCTCAGACAGGCTGGAAACAAAAGGTGACGCTCGCGCGAATAATGACAGTGCAATTTCCAGAACATTCTGCAAGAGGCAGCCTCAAAACAAACATTTTTGAACTTGAAATGGAAACATGGCATTTCTTTGACTTCTTTCTATGTATTTTTGAGTGTTAACAAATAGTTCTAGTGATAATTAACATCTTTGTATATTTATTGAAAACCAGCACTAAATCTGTATATTTACAGAAAAATGCCTTAGACATAGATAATAGCACAATTCCATGTTTGTGCATTGACAGTTTTCTCTAAACACAGAGTAGAAATTCAGCAATTATCACTACAGCTGTTTGTTAAAATTTGACAATAGATAAATAATGACTAGAAATCAATCTTTTCATTAAAATTCAAGAAACAGGGGGGCATTTGGCCTAGCAGTAGGGACGCCAGTGGAGACACCTGCGTCCCACATCAGAGGGCCTGGACCGAGTCCTGGCTCCGGCTCTGGCTCCGGCTGATGGCCACTCTGGGAGCTGCACCCGCCTGCCTGGATTGAGTTCTGGTTCCCAGTCATCACTGGCTTCTGGGAAGTAAACCAGTAGATGAGAACGGTATTTCCACACCCGCCCCCAGCCTCCCTTACCTCCTCTTACAGGTGTTAAAGGGCAGGCCAGCGTTCAGGAGGCTCCTACATGAACTGGTGGGTCTGGTTTCCACAGCTGTATGTCAGCGCACGACCTGAGATCCAGGGTCCTGCCAGAGAGCGTGTCAGCATACAACCCGAGATCCAGGGTCCTGCCAGAGAGCGTGTCAGCACACGACCTGAGATCCTGGTCCTCCAGAGAGCGTGTCAACACACGACCTGAGATGCTGGTCCTGCCAGAGAGCGTGTCAGCACACGACCTGAGATCCAGGTCCTGCCAGAGAGCGTGTCAGTGCAGGACCTGAGATCCTGGTCCTCCAGAGAGCGTGTCAGGCACACGACCTGAGATCCAGGTCCTCCAGAGAGCGTGTCAGCACACGACCTGAGATCCTGGTCCTCCAGAGAGCGTGTCAGCACACGACCTGAGATCCTGGTCCTGCCAGAGAGCGTGTCAGCACACGACCTGAGATCCTGGTCCTCCAGAGAGCGTGTCAGCACACGACCTGAGATCCTGGTCCTGACAGAGAGCGTGTCAGCACACGACCTGAGATCCTGGTCTGCCAGAGAGTGTGTCAGCACACGACCTGAGATCCTGGGTCCTCCAGAGAGCATGTCAGCACACGACCTGAGATCCTGGTCCTCCAGAGAGCGTGTCAGCACACGACCTGAGATCCTGGTCCTCCAGAGAGCGTTGTCAGCACACGACCTGAGATCCTGGTCCTCCAGAGAGCGTGTCAGCACACGACCTGAGATCCAGGTCCTGACAGAGAGCGTGTCAGCACACGACCTGAGATCCTGGTCCTGACAGAGAGCGTGTCAGCACACGACCTGAGATCCTGGTCCTGCCAGAGAGCGTGTCAGCACACGACCTGAGATCCTGGGTCCTCCAGAGAGCGTGTCAGCACACGACCTGAGATCCTGGTCCTCCAGAGAGCGTGTCAGCACACGACCTGAATCCTGGTCCTCCAGAGAGCGTGTCAGCACACGACCTGAGATCCTGGTCCTCCAGAGAGCGTGTCAGCACACGACCTGAGATCCTGGTCCTCCAGAGAGCGTGTCAGCACACGACCTGAGATCCTGGTCCTCCAGAGAGCGTGTCAGCACACGACCTGAGATCCAGGTCCTGCCAGAGAGCGTGTCAGCACACGACCTGAGATCCTGGTCCTGACAGAGAGCGTGTCAGCACACGACCTGAGATCCTGGTCCTGCCAGAGAGCGTGTCAGCACACGACCTGAGATCCTGGGTCCTCCAGAGAGCGTGTCAGCACACGACCTGAGATCCTGGTCCTCCAGAGAGCGTGTCAGCACACGACCTGAGATCCTGGTCCTCCAGAGAGCGTGTCAGCACACGACCTGAGATCCTGGTCCTGACAGAGAGCGTGTCAGCACACGACCTGAGATCCTGGTCCTGACAGAGAGCGTGTCAGCACACGACCTGAGATCCTGGTCCTCCAGAGAGCGTGTCAGCGCACGACCTGAGATGCTGGTCCTGCCAGAGAGCGTGTCAGCACACGACCTGAGATCCAGGTCCTCCAGAGAGCGTGTCAGCACACGACCTGAGATCCTGGTCCTCCAGAGAGTGTGTCAGCACACGACCTGAGATCCTGGTCCTGCCAGAGAGCGTGTCAGCACACGACCTGAGATCCTGGTCCTCCAGAGAGCGTGTCAGTGCACAACCTGAGATCCAGGTCCTGCCAGAGAGCGTGTCAGTGCACAACCTGAGATCCAGGTCCTGCCAGAGAGCGTGTCAGCACACGACCTGAGATCCTGGTCCTCCAGAGAGCGTGTCAGCACACGACCTGAGATCCTGGTCCTCCAGAGAGCGTGTCAGCACACGACCTGAGATCCTGGTCCTCCAGAGAGCGTGTCAGCACACGACCTGAGATCCTGGGTCCTCCAGAGAGCGTGTCAGCACACGACCTGAGATCCTGGTCCTGACAGAGAGCGTGTCAGCACACGACCTGAGATCCTGGTCCTGACAGAGAGCGTGTCAGCACACGACCTGAGATCCTGGTCCTGCCAGAGAGCGTGTCAGCACACGACCTGAGATCCTGGTCCTGCCAGAGAGCGTGTCAGCACACGACCTGAGATCCTGGTCCTGCCAGAGAGCGTGTCAGCACACGACCTGAGATCCTGGGTCCTCCAGAGAGCGTGTCAGCACACGACCTGAGATTCAGGTCCTGCCAGAGAGCGTGTCAGCACACGACCTGAGATCCTGGTCCTCCAGAGAGCGTGTCAGCACACGACCTGAGATCCTGGTCCTCCAGAGAGCGTGTCAGCACACGACCTGAGATCCAGGTCCTGCCAGAGAGCGTGTCAGCACACGACCTGAGATCCTGGTCCTCCAGAGAGCGTGTCAGCGCACGACCTGAGTCCTGGGTCCTCCAGAGAGCGTGTCAGCACACGACCTGAGATCCTGGTCCTCCAGAGAGCGTGTCAGCACACGACCTGAGATCCTGGTCCTCCAGAGAGCGTGTCAGCACACGACCTGAGATCCAGGTCCTGACAGAGAGCGTGTCAGCACACGACCTGAGATCCTGGTCCTGACAGAGAGCGTGTCAGCACACGACCTGAGATCCTGGTCCTCCAGAGAGCGTGTCAGCACACGACCTGAGATCCTGGTCCTGACAGAGAGCGTGTCAGCACACGACCTGAGATCCTGGTCCTCCAGAGAGCGTGTCAGCACACGACCTGAGATCCTGGTCCTCCAGAGAGCGTGTCAGCACACGACCTGAGATCCTGGTCCTCCAGAGAGCGTGTCAGCACACGACCTGAGATCCTGGTCTGCCAGAGAGTGTGTCAGCACACGACCTGAGATCCTGGGTCCTCCAGAGAGCATGTCAGCACACGACCTGAGATCCTGGGTCCTTCAGAGAGCGTGTCAGCACACGACCTGAGATTCAGGTCCTGCCAGAGAGCGTGTCAGCACACGACCTGAGATCCTGGTCCTCCAGAGAGCGTGTCAGCACACGACCTGAGATCCTGGTCTGCCAGAGAGTGTGTCAGCACACGACCTGAGATCCTGTGTCCTCCAGAGAGCGTGTCAGCACACGACCTGAGATCCTGGTCCTCCAGAGAGCGTGTCAGCACACGACCTGAGATCCTGGTCCTGACAGAGAGCGTGTCAGCACACGACCTGAGATCCTGGTCCTGACAGAGAGCGTGTCAGCACACGACCTGAGATCCTGGTCCTCCAGAGAGCGTGTCAGCACACGACCTGAGATGCTGGTCCTGCCAGAGAGCGTGTCAGCACACGACCTGAGATCCAGGTCCTCCAGAGAGCGTGTCAGCACACGACCTGAGATCCTGGTCCTCCAGAGAGTGTGTCAGCACACGACCTGAGATCCTGGTCCTGCCAGAGAGCGTGTCAGCACACGACCTGAGATCCTGGTCCTGACAGAGAGCGTGTCAGCACACGACCTGAGATCCTGGTCCTGACAGAGAGCGTGTCAGCACACGACCTGAGATCCTGGTCCTGCCAGAGAGCGTGTCAGCACACGACCTGAGATCCTGGGTCCTCCAGAGAGCGTGTCAGCACACGACCTGAGATCCTGGTCCTGCCAGAGAGCGTGTCAGCACACGACCTGAGATCCTGGGTCCTCCAGAGAGCGTGTCAGCACACGACCTGAGATCCTGGTCCTCCAGAGAGCGTGTCAGCACACGACCTGAGATCCTGGTCCTGACAGAGAGCGTGTCAGCACACGACCTGAGATCCTGGTCCTCCAGAGAGCGTGTCAGCGCACGACCTGAGATGCTGGTCCTGCCAGAGAGCGTGTCAGCACACGACCTGAGATCCAGGTCCTCCAGAGAGCGTGTCAGCACACGACCTGAGATCCTGGTCCTCCAGAGAGTGTGTCAGCACACGACCTGAGATCCTGGTCCTGCCAGAGAGCGTGTCAGCACACGACCTGAGATCCTGGTCCTCCAGAGAGCGTGTCAGTGCACAACCTGAGATCCAGGTCCTGCCAGAGAGCGTGTCAGTGCACAACCTGAGATCCAGGTCCTGCCAGAGAGCGTGTCAGCACACGACCTGAGATCCTGGTCCTCCAGAGAGCGTGTCAGCACACGACCTGAGATCCTGGTCCTCCAGAGAGCGTGTCAGCACACGACCTGAGATCCTGGTCCTCCAGAGAGCGTGTCAGCACACGACCTGAGATCCTGGTCCTGCCAGAGAGCGTGTCAGCACACGACCTGAGATCCTGGTCCTCCAGAGAGCGTGTCAGCACACGACCTGAGATCCTGGTCCTCCAGAGAGCGTGTCAGCACACGACCTGAGATCCAGGTCCTGCCAGAGAGCGTGTCAGCACACGACCTGAGATCCTGGTCCTCCAGAGAGCGTGTCAGCGCACGACCTGAGTCCTGGGTCCTCCAGAGAGCGTGTCAGCACACGACCTGAGATCCTGGTCCTGACAGAGAGCGTGTCAGCACACGACCTGAGATCCTGGTCCTCCAGAGAGCGTGTCAGTGCACAACCTGAGATCCAGGTCCTGCCAGAGAGCGTGTCAGCACACGACCTGAGATCCTGGTCCTCCAGAGAGCGTGTCAGCACACGACCTGAGATCCTGGTCCTCCAGAGAGCGTGTCAGCACACGACCTGAGATCCTGGTCCTCCAGAGAGCGTGTCAGCACACGACCTGAGATCCTGGGTCCTCCAGAGAGCGTGTCAACACACGACCTGAGATCCTGGGTCCTTCAGAGAGCGTGTCAGCACACGACCTGAGATTCAGGTCCTGCCAGAGAGCGTGTCAGCACACGACCTGAGATCCTGGTCCTCCAGAGAGCGTGTCAGCACACGACCTGAGATCCTGGTCCTCCAGAGAGCGTGTCAGCACACGACCTGAGATCCAGGTCCTGCCAGAGAGCGTGTCAGCACACGACCTGAGATCCTGGTCCTCCAGAGAGCGTGTCAGCGCACGACCTGAGTCCTGGGTCCTCCAGAGAGCGTGTCAGCACACGACCTGAGATCCTGGTCCTGACAGAGAGCGTGTCAGCACACGACCTGAGATCCTGGTCCTCCAGAGAGCGTGTCAGCACACGACCTGAGATCCTGGTCCTGACAGAGAGCGTGTCAGCACACGACCTGAGATCCTGGTCCTCCAGAGAGCGTGTCAGCACACGACCTGAGATCCTGGTCCTCCAGAGAGCGTGTCAGCACACGACCTGAGATCCTGGTCCTCCAGAGAGCGTGTCAGCACACGACCTGAGATCCTGGTCCTCCAGAGAGCGTGTCAGCACACGACCTGAGATCCTGGTCCTCCAGAGAGCGTGTCAGCATACAACCCGAGATCCAGGGTCCTGCCAGAGAGCCAGTACTCTGCGCTGGTCCTGCTCTTCCAACCCACCTTGCCGTCTGCTTCAAGGCTTGAGAGGTACACACACACCACAGGTGCTCCCACAGGCTCGTCCACACATGCCCCACACGCCGTCACCCACACGTGTGCACACTCACCCATGCAGATATATCACGTGTTCCCACACACCCATGAAGATACATCACATGTGTTCACACATGCTCATTCATGCATATGTGTCACACATGGTCTGATACATGCAGATACATCACATGTCACATTTGTCCTCACACACTCATGCAGATACAGCACACATGTTCCCACATGCTCACTCGTGCATATGTCATACATGTTCTCACACTCACCCATGCAGATACATCACATGTGTTCCCACACACCCACCCATGCAGATATATCACACATGTTCTCACATGCCCACAGATACATCAGTCACACGTGCCCCTGAACACTTACCCATGGGGATAGTCACACGTGTTTCTCACACACTCACCCAGGCAGATTTGTCATACGTGTTCCCACACTCACCCATGCAGACACATCACACATGTTCTCACCCCTGCAGATATGTCACACAGTCTCACATGCTCAACACATGTTCCCTGAAACATGTGCTAAATGTAAGAAAAACCACACCGAGGGAGGTGCTGACCAAACCTGAGACTTCCCCATGTTGAGAGCTGGAGCTCCAGGAGCGACTGCCCTCTCGCGACTGCAGTGCGGGCGGCAGACGGCGTCCTCAGGGTGAAAACTCAGACAGCCTTGCAGTCCTACACGGACCATGCCCCCTGTCCCGAGCAGACGACAGCCAGGACCTCGGCCCTGCCACACAGCAGCCACACATGGACCACACCCACGGTCCCGAGCAGACGATGGCCAAGACCTCAGCCCTGCCACACAGCAGCCACGCGTGGACCATGCCCACGGTACCTAGCAGACGACAGCCAGGACCTCAGCCCTGCCACACAGCAGCCACGCGTGGACCATGCCCACGGTCCTGAGCAGACGACAGCCAGGACCTCAGCCCTGCCACACAGCAGCCACACATGGACCACGCCCACGGTCCTGAGCAGACGACAGCCAGGACCTCAGCCCCGCCACGCAGCAGCCACGCATGGACCATGCCCACGGTCCTGAGCAGACGACAGCCAGGACCTCGGCCCTGCCATGCAGCAGCCACGCATGGACCATGCCCACGGTCCTGAGCAGACGACAACCAGGACCTCAGCCCTGCCACGCAGCAGCCACGCATGGACCATGCCCACGGTCCTGAGCAGATGACGGCCAGGATCTCGGCCCTGCCACACAGCAGCCACGCATGGACCATGCCCACTGTCCTGAGCAGATGACAGCCAGGACCTCAGCCCCGCCACGCAGCAGCCACGCATGGACCATGCCCACGGTCCCGAGCAGACGACAGCCAGGACCTCGGCCCCACCACGCAGCAGCCACGCGTGGACCATGCCCACGGTACCTAGCAGACGACAGCCAGGACCTCAGCCCCACCACACAGCAGCCACGCATGGACCACGCCCACGGTCCTGAGCAGACGACAGCCAGGGCCTCGGCCCTGCCACGCAGCAGCCCCGCACGGCCGTTCCAGCATCCTCCCTTCCACCCTGACACTGTGTCTCTGCCATGCACGCAACCCCTCATCCTTGCTTAGAGCCACCGCCGCCCTAGGAGTACGGCGTCCACCGCACAGCACACTGTGGAGTGGGAGGCCCCTTCTCCCTTCCTCTGAATGTTCTATCTAGTGGGTGGGGGCAATCGTCACTCAGAGGAAAACGACGGCATCTGGAGACCCTGTGTGTACTGGCCCACTCCCAGCAGACCAGTTGCCGCCCTGCTGCCCAGGCATGGCAGCCCCTGCCCCAGACCCCAGGCCTGACCGCTCCCAGGGGGCAGTCCTAGGCCAGGTCCCCACTGCCAGGAGATACCGCCCCAGCGCCCGAGCAGCGTGGGCACCGGGAGGACTCAGGGCAGCCCAGCCGAGGTTCCGGGAGGTAAGGTCAGGTGCGTCAGCAAGGCAGCAGGGAGTGGCCCAGCCTGTATCCTGCTGGAGACAGATTTCTCCAAAGACCTCTGAATTCTCCAGTGACTGTGATGACACAGTATGGACAGGACCCGACTGCAGTGGCCTGGCCAACAGACCGACCAGGTGCTCTGGGCAGCTTCCTCCCCTGCAGATGGCGCTGTGCGGCCACTTCCTGAATGAGGCACTGTGATGGCTGCATCCACACGCAGGTTTCTGCTGTTACCCATTCTTCCTCCTCATCCCTACGTCTGCACCCCAGAGCCCCAAGTTCCTGGCCTGCCTCCTCTGATTGCAAGCAGAAGTAACCCAGTTCAGACTGACTGGAGAAAGAGCTGGGTGCACCGGCCAGGGTGCACACCCAGCCTCGGGCATGGCTGGACCAAGTGCTTCCCCATCACCTGTGCTGGCTGCCCTCGGGCAAGCTTGTCCTGGACAGCACAAAGATGGCCATGGCGCTCCCAGGATCACAGCCACAGCTTAGCAGTCCTCAGGAACACAGGGAGCCTCACTCCTGTGTGGGTCAGGAGAAGGCGTGTGTGTGCGTGCAATGTGTGCATCTATGCACAGGAATTTGTGTGTATACATCATGTACATGTGTAATCTATGTACACATCGCATGTACAGGTGTGTGCATATGTTACATATTATTATGTGGTGTTTGTGTTGTAAGTTATTATTACACAACTTTAAATTGTATACTGAAAAGTTCATGGAGAAATAGAATTCAAAGATGTTTCTTTTGGTACAAACATTTTTTGAAATCTATGTATAACTTTTCCATAATACACACTTCCCATGAACTTTAGAAGTATGCCTATATACACATACACATGCAAACATATGTGCATATATGTGTGCACGTATATTTGTACATACGTATGTGTGTGCATGTGTACACAAACACATACATAAAATGCACGTTCGTGCAACTACATGTATGCATATGTTGTACACATGCACATGTCACACATGTGTATGGCATGCATATGTCCCTGTGCACATAATGCATGTACATATGTTCATTGTCTTACATGTGCATGTGTATATATCGTCACATGTAAGGAACATATATAACATGTATTTGTTGGTGTAAATATTGCAGATATGTGTGTGGGTGCATATAATATATGCATATGTGCACATTTATGCATAATTGCATGTAGTATATGCATATATGTGCACATTTATGTGTATACGTGTATGTTCATGTATTACATGCACTGCATGAGCGCATGTGTGGCATGTATGTGCAGATATACATGTGCACAGGCCACACAAGTGTATTCTGTTGTATGTTACATGCATGTGGATTTATTAACATGTTTGTGCAAATGCTATAACTGTAATGACATTACATGTACATGCATGTGATTTTGCATGCATTTTGTTCATGTATCAGTGTACACATTACATGCATGCACTGCACTCATGTGTGCAAAGGTTACATGCATGTGTGTATATTTTGCATTATCATTGCAGTCACACGTGTGGGTGTGTGCATACACCTGTGAACACAGCAGACACACAGTGTGTGTATTACATGCATGTATGTGTGTATACATCTGTGAACACAGTGTGTGTATATTACACACATGTATGTGGGTGTTTGTCTGCATCTGTGAACACATCACATGCACAGTGTGTGCATATTATGTGCATGTATGTGGGTGTGTGTCTGCATCTGTGAACCTAGCAATGCAGTGTGTGTACATTACATGCATGTATGTGGGTGCATATACATATGTGGACACAGTACATGCAGTGTGTATACATGTATGTGTGTATGCATCTGTGAACTTAGCACATGCACAGTGTGTGTATTGCATGTATGTGGGTGTGTGTCCTACATCTGTGAACATAGCACATGCAGTGTGTGTATTGCATGCATGTATGTGGGTGTGTGTCTGCACCTGTGAACCTAGCACATGCAGTGTGTGTGTATTGCATGCATGTATGTGGGTGTGTGTCTGCACCTGTGAACCTAGCACATGCAGTGTGTGTGTATTGCATATATGTGGGTGTGTGTCCTACATCTGTGAACATAGCACACGCACAGTGTTCGTATTGCATGTATGTGGGTGTGTGTCTGCACCTGTGAACCTAGCACACGCACAGTGTGTGTATTGCATGCATGTATGTGGGTGTGTGTCCTACATCTGTGAACCTAGCACACGCACAGTGTGTGCATTGCATACATGTATGTGGGTGTGTGTCTGCACCTGTGAACCTAGCACACGCACAGTGTGTGTATTGCATGCATGTATGTGGGTGTGTGTCTGCACCTGTGAACCTAGCACACGCACAGTGTGTGCATTGCATGCATGTATGTGGGTGTGTGTCTGCACCTGTGAACCTAGCACACGCACAGTGTGTGTATTGCATGCATGTATGTGGGTGTGTGTCTGCACCTGTGAACCTAGCACATGCACAGTGTGTGTGTATTGCATGCATGTATGTGGGTGTTTGTATACATCTGTGAACCTAGCACACGCACAGTGTGTGTATTGCATGTATGTGGGTATGTGTCTGCACCTGTGAACCTAGCAATGCAGTGTGTGTACATTACATGCATGTATGTGGGTGCATATACATATGTGGACACAGTACATGCAGTGTGTATACATGTATGTGTGTATGCATCTGTGAACTTAGCACATGCACAGTGTGTGTATTGCATGTATGTATGTGGGTGTGTGTCTGCACCTGTGAACCTAGCACATGCAGTGTGTGTGTATTGCATATATGTGGGTGTGTGTCCTACATCTGTGAACCTAGCACACGCACAGTGTGTGTGTATTGCATGTATATGGGTGTGTGTCTGCACCTGTGAACCTAGCACATGCAGTGTGTGTGTATTGCATGTATGTGGGTGTGTGTCCTACATCTGTGAACATAGCACACGCACAGTGTTCGTATTGCATGTATGTGGGTGTGTGTCTGCACCTGTGAACCTAGCACACGCACAGTGTGTGTATTGCATGCATGTATGTGGGTGTGTGTCTGCACCTGTGAACCTAGCACACGCACAGTGTGTGCATTGCATACATGTATGTGGGTGTGTGTCTGCACCTGTGAACCTAGCACACGCACAGTGTGTGTATTGCATGCATGTATGTGGGTGTGTGTCTGCACCTGTGAACCTAGCACACGCACAGTGTGTGCATTGCATGCATGTATGTGGGTGTGTGTCTGCACCTGTGAACCTAGCACACGCACAGTGTGTGTATTGCATGCATGTATGTGGGTGTGTGTCTGCACCTGTGAACCTAGCACACGCACAGTGTGTGCATTGCATACATGTATGTGGGTGTGTGTCTGCACCTGTGAACCTAGCACACGCACAGTGTGTGCATTGCATGCATGTATGTGGGTGTGTGTCCTACATCTGTGAACCTAGCACACGCACAGTGTGTGCATTGCATGTATGTGGGTGTGTGTCTGCACCTGTGAACCTAGCACACGCATAGTGTGTGTATTGCATGTATGTGGGTATGTGTCTGCACCTGTGAACCTAGCACACGCACAGTGTGTGTATTGCATGCATGTATGTGGGTGTGTGTCTGCACCTGTGAACCTAGCACACGCACAGTGTGTGCATTGCATGCATGTATGTGGGTGTGTGTCTGCACCTGTGAACCTAGCACACGCACAGTGTGTGTATTGCATGCATGTATGTGGGTGTGTGTCTGCACCTGTGAACCTAGCACACGCACAGTGTGTGCATTGCATACATGTATGTGGGTGTGTGTCTGCACCTGTGAACCTAGCACACGCATAGTGTGTGTATTGCATGCATGTATGTGGGTGTGTGTCCTACATCTGTGAACCTAGCACACGCACAGTGTGTGCATTGCATGTATGTGGGTGTGTGTCTGCACCTGTGAACCTAGCACACGCATAGTGTGTGTATTGCATGTATGTGGGTATGTGTCTGCACCTGTGAACCTAGCACATGCACAGTGTGTGTATTGCATGCATGTATGTGGGTGTTTGTATACATCTGTGAACCTAGCACACGCACAGTGTGTGTATTGCATGTATGTGGGTGTGTGTCTGCACCTGTGAACCTAGCACACGCACAGTGTGTGCATTGCATGCATGTAGGTACATGTTTCACAGCACAGCAGCCTCGCCAGAAGCCACGCACGAGTCGGCCCTTCCTCCTGGGCTTCCTGGCTCCCAGAGCCAGAGCCAAGTGAGCCTTTCTTTCCGGACCCCCTGGCCCAGGTGCCATCACAGCCACAGAACCCAGGGACAAGTGTTCCCTGAACCCGCACCTCAGGTCGCCCTGAACCCCCAGTGCTGACCGCCCGCTCTCCTGCTCTCCTGCTCGCCCAGGAACTCTGGGGCTCTGCCTGCTTTTCCAGTCTAACAAGAACTTACTTTTCCTTGCTGTTAAATGGAACAAGTAGAACCCCCCCCTTCCCTTAGAGGCCAGAGAAAGGTCGGGCATTTAAGCCATTATCTGCCCAGGAGATTCATAAAGACAATTAGAAACGAAGCTCCTTTTACTTAGGGATTGAGGCAGGACTCGTCCAGAACACAGAACAGCCCCCGCCGTGAGCAAGGCCTCAGCAGCAGCGGCCGGGGGGGTCGCCATGGACGTCGGTGTAGAACTGCGCCGAGCAGGCCTGAGCCGGGAGGCCTCTCACCCGCCAGGCACGGCGTTTTCGGGCCCCAGCCTGAGCCCCCGACTGACCTCCTGGTGAGGACCGAAGCCCAGGGCACTGGGAAGTGCAGGTCTGTTCGGCCCCAGTGCTGCCAGGGCCACGTCCACTGTACCACCAGCCACCCTGGGAGCCGAGCAGTCAAACTGCTGAATCCTGTCCCCCAGAGACGTGTGCGAGTCCCGGGCCAGCACCTGTGACCGTGGCCTCATGGGAGATGGCGTCTTTGCGGATGAGAGCAGTCCAGGGGAGGTCGCCACGGAGCACGGGGGCCCATTCTGTGCCCTGGGAAACGCAGAATGTGCACAGTGATGTGCACGGTGGGAAGTGGCCCAGGCACCCCAGGGTGAGGCTCGGGCGACGCGTCCGCCAGCCACGCAGGCCAAGTCAGACTCCTGTCGAGAAATGTGAGGCCAGAGTCGGCCCGGTGCCACGGGCGGGCTCACTTAGAGGTCACGGGGTCAATCCGAGAGCCCCCGTGGAGCTTAACGACAAAGCAGGACAGACACGTGTTCACAAAGCAGAGCTGCGCCAGGGCCTGCGGTGGCTTCCCAGGCTCCTGTGCGGGCTGCGGCTCCGCTGATGCTCCGAGTCTGGGCGATCCCTGCGCTTTAACACTGCTGTGGAGTCAGTGCTTGTTGTGCGAAGTTCACCCTCCAGGTTCAAACAGAGCTGCTGTTCCCAGTAGAATTTTATTTTCCAATTACTCATTTTTTTATGGTCCTCATACCACAAGACGTGGAGTCGACAGTACTTCTGTTCCCCACTGTCAGTCTTTCCTTCTTAGAGATGTTGAAGTGCAAACAAAATAGACAACTCATTTTGCTGGATCAATACAGGCGCATTATCCCAGCGAGATGATAATTCAGGTGCACAATACCTGCACTTTGCCAGCACAGCAAGGAAGGCGGCAGGTGCCGAGAGGCGCAGCAGGTAGTCGGCGCCAATGAGGTAGCCTGGGTTTGTGTTCAGACAACAGAGAAGGGGTCGAACCCCAAGCGGCACAGCCCGTCCCTCACCCCGGCCCCAGCTGGGAGGCAGCTGCCAGCGGCAGCGAGGGGCGGCTGTGCGGCTCTGGACGGTGTCCGGGCGTGCCTTCTGCTGCACCTGCCGAAGCACCAGGGTCCCTCGGGGCAGAAGCAAACATGAGCGACGGCAACCTTTCACGTGGAGCACAGGCCGGGCACCGGGCACGGGCGTGGCGCGTGCCTCCAGCCAGCCTTCCCCAAACCCCGGCTGGTTTGTGCTGAACACAGAACACACTCGCGGGCTGCGGGAGTGAGCGGCGGCACGGGGTTCCGCAGTGGTCACAGCCCCGTCCTTACCCCTGCTCCCCAGGGGCCTTGCTGCCCTTTACCTGTTGAACTCTTTTATTTGATGGAGCACTAAGCCTGTGATTAGAAAGTACAGTGAAAACACGCTACCGCGAAAATTAAAAGGAAAAATCCCCTCTCCCTGGCCCCCTCCCCCTCCCCGGCCCCGCCCCCGCCCTTTCTTCCCCCCGGATGCCCCCTCTCTTCCCTCTGCCTTCTGTGTGTTCCGCGTCTGGCAGGGCACTGTCAGCTACGGCCCCGGCAGCCTGGTGGTCTCCTTGCCAGCGGCATTCGATGGTGAAAGAGGAGAGACCCAGAACACCCAGAGACATGGGGTGTTGCCGCGTTGAAGCCCGCCAGGCGTGCGCTGTGCAGAGCTGGCTTCCAGAGCGTACAGTCAGGAGCAGACGCCCACAGGGCATTCTGCTGGCTCGGCCGGCCAGGTGTGTCTGGGCAGGTGCACAGGCCGAGCTCACACATGCCCCACGCCACCGGCCAGCACTTCTGGCCTGCCCAGCGGGGACCTGCACAAACCACAGGCAAGGCCAGCATCACGGTCACCAGGAGAATTCAGAGGGAATTAGAACTGTTGGAGTGCTCTGCTTTTAGGATATCCACATTCAGCCTTGCGCTGTGCATCAACCCAAGACTCCCATAAGAATCAGTGTCGCTGTGTGCACCGGGTGGCCACGCACAGGTTCCTGGAAAACCACAACCCCACCCTCCTGCCATCCACCAGTGACCCGAGTGCGTGGTCGAAGGAGAGGGTTCCGTGCCTTGGCCAGAGTCACCTTGGCAGGGCGATGTCTCCATGCCCCAGCAGGACAGTGGCTCCCAACCCCAGACCCCTGTGAGTTTGCCTGGTGTGGCACTGCTACTGTGGCCCTGGGTGGCCACTGTGGCCCTGGGTGGCCACTGTGGTCCTGCACAGCCACCTCTGTGGTCCTGACGGCCACCTCTGTGGTCCTGCATGGCCACTGTGGTCCTGCACGGCCACCTCTGTGGTCCTGCACGGCCACCTCTGTGCTCCTGCACGGCCACTGTGGTCCTGCACGGCCACCTCTGTGGCCCTGCACGGCCACCTGTGTCCCCAGCATGACCACACTGCACACAGCACCCTCAGTCCCGAGAGCCCCGCGGGCTGCACCCAGGTGAGTGAGGCAACTTGACAGGTAAACTTGGCAACACGGCATCAGACAGCCCCACCAGATGCGCGCGTGCCTGAGGACGGGCCATCCTCCACACCTGCCGGGGCCCAGGCCTTGCCCTGCAGCTCCAAGGCCCGACCTGGTCACGCGCGTGTCCAGCACGTGAGCCTCACAGGTCTGAGATGAGACTGCCCAGGTTATTGGGTGTTCACGCTGTGTATTTCCAGGTATTTATGATCACACGTCCGCCCTCTCCCCTGCCCCAGCCCCACGGCCGCTGACGGCTCCCCCTGCAGGCGAGGGCATTGGAAGGCCCAGCTGGGAGCCTGGGGTGGGCATGGGTGCAGCAATGCTGAGCCCTCAACGCTGGGGTCCCCACCACGGGATGCACGTCCTCACCCAGCTAGGCGGGAGTCTAGCGGGCAGCACACAGCTGGACTCACAGCCACCACGGCCTGACCCCCATGGGCCTGACTGAGGAGCAGCGTTCACGCTCAGGCACTCCTGGGGGAGCCCTCGGTGCAGGCAGGGCCACCCCAGGGCTGGGGCAGCTCACGGTAAGGGAGCCACACCCAACCTGCTGCTGCCCCCATCAGGCAGCGAGGCACAGGGCACCCACGTCTCCAGATCACACGGGCAGCTCAGGTGAGCGGTGAGGAGGTCAGCCTGGAACATTCTGCTGGCCACGTGCGCCAGGCAAGCAGGGCCTCCCATGAAGCCCGAGTCCACTCGAGGGCCTTCCGCAGAGCCCACGCCAGGCACAGACTCCACTCGGGGTCTGCGGGTTGCACTTGAGGGCACAGACCTGGGCCCATGTGGCTCAGCTGTGGTGGAGCAGCCAGCGTGGCACCAGGGCAGCACCGGGCTCCTGGAGAGCTTAGTGGACAGGCAGTTTCCACAAAGGGTCCCATGGGGGTGATGGGGACAGCACTGAAGGAGGGGCAGGAGAGACTCCTGAGCTGAGGGGTGGGGACAGGGTTGGAGTCACAGGCGTGGTGACAGGGACAAGAGAAGGGGCTTTGGCTTGGGTCCTTAAGCCACGGAAGCCTTAGGAGACCAGCAGGGGGCACACTTAGGCCCTCAGGGGCTCCTGAGGTGGGGGCTAGAGAGGAGGGGTCGTCCTGGCTAGGTGCACGTGGCCCCTGTCTGATGGTGGCTGGTCCCCTCCCCAGGATGGGCACCCTGTCAGAGAGGCAGTCTTGGGTGTCACTGTCACCAAGACTAGATGGAAAACAGAACTGGAACACACAGGGCACAGCACCTGCCCCGGGAATGCACAGGCCACGCCCAGACCTCAAGGAACAGGGACCCACGCCCAGAGACGGAGCGGAGCCCACGGCGCACCGGGACCCGCGCCCAGAGACGGAGCGGAGCCCACGGCGCACCGGGACCCGCGCCCAGAGAAGGAGAGGAGCCCACGGCGCACCGGGACCCGCGCCCAGAGACGGAGCGGAGCCCACGGCGCACGGGGACCCGCGCCCAGAGACGGAGCGGAGCCCATGGCGCATGGGGACCCACGCCCAGAGACGGAGAGGAGCCCACGGTGCACCGGGACCCGCGCCCAGAGACAGAGAGGAGCCCACGGCGCACCGGGACCCGTGCCCAGAGACGGAGCGGAGCCCACGGCGCACCGGGACCCGCGCCCAGAGACGGAGCGGAGCCCATGGCGCATGGGGACCCGCGCCCAGAGACGGAGAGGAGCCCACGGCGCACGGGGACCCGCGCCCAGAGACGGAGCGGAGCCCATGGCGCATGGGGACCCGCGCCCAGAGACGGAGCGGAGCCCATGGCGCACGGGGACCCGCGCCCAGAGACGGAGAGGAGCCCACGGTGCACTGGGACCCGCGCCCAGAGACGGAGAGGAGCCCACGGTGCACTGGGACCCGCGCCCAGAGACGGAGAGGAGCCCACGGTGCACGGGGACCCGCGCCCAGAGACGGAGCGGAGCCCACGGCGCATGGGGACCCACGCCCAGAGACGGAGAGGAGCCCACGGTGCACCGGGACCCGCGCCCAGAGACGGAGCGGAGCCCACGGCGCATGGGGACCTGCGCCCAGAGACGGAGAGGAGCCCACGGTGCACTGGGACCCGCGCCCAGAGACGGAGAGGAGCCCACGGCGCACGGGGACCTGCGCCCAGAGACGGAGAGGAGCCCACGGTGCACTGGGACCCGCGCCCAGAGACGGAGCGGAGCCCATGGCGCACCGGGACCCGCGCCCAGAGACAGAGAGGAGCCCACGGTGCACCGGGACAGCTCTGGAGCGGGAGCTCCTTCCCGGGCAGAATTCTGAGCAGCGAATGCTCAAGGAAAGCGGCAAACAGAAAATCCCCACTCGGGGAGCGGACGGCGAGAGAAGGCAGAGCTATCAATGGGAGCTAAATTGTAGGCGGAGACGCATTGAAAACCAGGCACCACAGAGTCCAAAACATCTTCCCATAGACACCCGGTAGCAACAGGCGGAGACTCCCGCATTGACGGGAAGAGACGTCAGAGCCCACTGCAGCTGACAGGACCCTGGGAGGGGTCCTGGACACCCGTCACCCAGTAGGATGCTTAGAGATGGCCCTGGACACCTGTCACCCAGCAGGGCACCCTGGATACCAGTCACCCAACAGGGCACCCTGGGAGGGACCCTGGACACCCGTCACCCAGCAGGGCACCCTGGGAGGCACCCTGGACACCCATCACCCAGCAGGGCACCCTGGGAGGGACCCTGGACACCACTCACCCAGCAGGGCACCCTGGGAGGGACCCTGGACACCCGTCACCCAGCAGGGCACCCTGGGAGGGACCCTGGACACCACTCACCCAGCAGAGCACCCTGGGAGGGACCCTGGACACCTGTCACCCAGCAGGGCACCCTGGGAGGGACCCTGGACACCCGTCACCCAGCAGGGCACCCTGGGAGGGACCCTGGACACCCGTCACCCAGCAGGGCACCCTGGGGGGCACCCTGGACACCACTCACCCAGCAGGGCACCCTGGGAGGGACCCTGGACACCCATCACCAAGCAGGGCACCCTGGGAGGGACCCTGGACACCCGTCACCCAGCAGGGCACCCTGGGAGGGACCCTGGACACCCGTCACCCAGCAGGGCACCCTGGGAGGGACCCTGGACACCACTCACCCAGCAGGGCACCCTGGGAGGGACTCTGGACACCCATCACCAAGCAGGGCACCCTGGGAGGGACCCTGGACACCCGTCACCCAGCAGGGCACCCTGGGAGGGACCCTGGACACCCGTCACCCAGCAGGGCACCCTGGGAGGGACCCTGGACACCCGTCACCCAGCAGGGCACCCTGGGAGGGACCCTGGACACCACTCAACCAGCAGGGCACCCTGGGAGGGACCCTGGACACCCGTCACCCAGCAGGGCACCCTGGGAGGGACCCTGGACACCCGTCACCCAGCAGAGCACCCTGGGAAGGACCCTGGACACCCGTCACCCAGCAGGGCACCCTGGGAGGGACCCTGGCCACCTGTCACCCAGCAGGGCACCCTGGCCACCCGTCACCCAGCAGGACATGCAGAGACTATGTAAGATCTACCACTGGCTGCGGTCTGTCTAAGGTACACAGGCTGAGTTAGACGGGGAGAAGGTAGACCGGGACGACGCATCAGGATGAGCCATGGCGCAGCCTCTCCCCTCTGCCGCGGGCCCAGCTGAGGCCTGTGAGCCGGGCAACCCCACAACATGAGCGGCCGCGGACAGAACAGCCCCAGGGAGAATTGGTTCTCTCTAGACACAGCACCAGGAAAGAGAAACCAGACGCTTAGCGCCAACGCCTCCTGCAGCCACGCTGCACACCCAGGCCTCACTCTCACCCTCACACTCACCCTCCCGCCCCCACAGAACCCGGTGGGGTGGTGCTGTGGGGACCCCTGGGGAGGCAGAGCCCCCCAACAACACACACGCCAGCACCACTGCTCTCCCGCAGCCCCCACACATCCACGCGCCTCACAGGGACCTGAGTCTCTGGCCGGCAGCCCTGTGGCAGCGCCTTTTACCCGGGGTCAGCGCCACCTCCTGAGACAGAAGCTCGGACCCGGACCCACCGCGTGTCACTGCCCCGGAAACAGCGCCCACCCCCAGTGAGGAAAGGAGCCGCAGGCGCGGGCGCTGAGGGACGCGGGCTGAGGGACGCGGGCGCTGAGGGACGGAGGCTGAGGGACGTGGGCTGAGGGACACTGAGGGATGTGGGCGCTGAGGGACGCAGGCTGAGGGACGTGGACTGAGGGACGCGGGATGAGGGATGCGGGCTGAGGGGATGTAGGCGCTGAGGGACGTGGGCTGAGGGACGCAGGCTAAGGGACGCGGGCACTGAGGGACGCGGGTGCTGAGGGACGCGGATGCTGAGGGACACTGAGGGACATGGGCTGAGGGACATGGGCGCTGAGGGACACTGAGGGACGTGGGCTGAGGGGACGCAGGCTGAGGGATGTGGGCGCTGAGGGACGCGGGCTGAGGGACGTGGACTGAGGGACGCGGGATGAGGGACGTGGACTGAGGGACGCGGGATGAGGGACACGGGCTGAGGGACGCGGGCGCTGAGGGACGCGGGCTGAGGGACACGGGCTGAGGGACGCGGGCGCTGAGGGACACGGGCTGAGGGACACGGGCTGAGGGACGCGGGCGCTGAGGGACGCGGGCTGAGGGACACGGGCTGAGGGACGCGGGCGCTGAGGGACGCGGGCTGAGGGATGTGGGCGCTGAGGGACACTGAGGGGACACAGGCGCTGAGGGGACGTGGGCTGAGGGGACACAGGCGCTGAGGGATGCAGGCTGAGGGGATGCAGGCGCTGAGGGACGCAGGCGCTGAGGGACGCGGGCTGAGGGGACGTGGGCTGAAGGACGTGGGCTGAGGGACGCGGGCGCTGAGGGACGCGGGCTGAGGGATGCGGGCTGAGGGACGCAGGCGCTGAGGGACGTGGGCTGAGGGACGTGGGCTGAGGGACGCGGGCGCTGAGGGACGCGGGCTGAGGGGACGTGGGCTGAGGGACGTGGGCGCTGAGGGACGTGGGCTGAGGGGACGTGGGCTGAGGGACGTGGGCGCTGAGGGATGCGGGCTGAGGGACGCAGGCGCTGAGGGACGCGGGCTGAGGGATGCGGGCTGAGGGACGTGGGCTGAGGGACGCGGGCTGAGGGACACGGGCTGAGGGACGCGGGCGCTGAGGGACACGGGCTGAGGGACACGGGCTGAGGGACGCGGGCGCTGAGGGACGCGGGCTGAGGGACACGGGCTGAGGGACGCGGGCGCTGAGGGACGCGGGCTGAGGGATGTGGGCGCTGAGGGACACTGAGGGGACACAGGCGCTGAGGGGACGTGGGCTGAGGGGACACAGGCGCTGAGGGATGCAGGCTGAGGGGATGCAGGCGCTGAGGGACGCAGGCGCTGAGGGACGCGGGCTGAGGGGACGTGGGCTGAAGGACGTGGGCTGAGGGACGCGGGCGCTGAGGGACGCGGGCTGAGGGATGCGGGCTGAGGGACGCAGGCGCTGAGGGACGTGGGCTGAGGGACGTGGGCTGAGGGACGCGGGCGCTGAGGGACGCGGGCTGAGGGGACGTGGGCTGAGGGACGTGGGCGCTGAGGGACGTGGGCTGAGGGGACGTGGGCTGAGGGACATGGGCGCTGAGGGATGCGGGCTGAGGGACGCAGGCGCTGAGGGACGTGGGCTGAGGGACGCGGGCGCTGAGGGACGCGGGCTGAGGGACGCAGGCGCTGAGGGACGTGGGCTGAGGGACGCGGGCGCTGAGGGACGCGGGCTGAGGGACACGGGCTGAGGGACGCGGGCGCTGAGGGACGTGGGCTGAGGGACGTGGGCTGAGGGACGCGGGTGCTGAGGGACGCGGGTGCTGAGGGATGCGGGCTGAGGGATGCGGGCTGAGGGACGCGGGCGCTGAGGGACGTGGGCTGAGGGACGTGGGCTGAGGGACGCGGGCGCTGAGGGACGCGGGCTGAGGGATGCGGGCTGAGGGACGCAGGCGCTGAGGGACGTGGGCTGAGGGACGTGGGCTGAGGGACGCGGGCGCTGAGGGACGTGGGCTGAGGGACGTGGGCTGAGGGACGCGGGCGCTGAGGGACGCGGGCTGAGGGGACGTGGGCTGAGGGACGTGGGCGCTGAGGGACGCAGGCGCTGAGGGACGCAGGCGCTGAGGGACGCGGGCTGAGGGATGTGGGCGCTGAGGGACGTGGGCTGAGGGACGCGGGTGCTGAGGGACGCGGGCTGAGGGATGCGGGCGCTGAGGGACGTGGGCTGAGGGACGCGGGCGCTGAGGGGATGCAGGTGCTGAGGGACGCGGGCGCTGAGGGACGTGGGCTGAGGGGACGTGGGCGCTGAGGGACGTGGGCGCTGAGGGACGTGGGCTGAGGGACGTGGGCGCTGAGGGATGCGGGCGCTGAGGGACGTGGGCTGAGGGACGCGGGCGCTGAGGGACGCGGGCTGAGGGACGCAGGCGCTGAGGGACGTGGGCTGAGGGACGCGGGCGCTGAGGGGATGCAGGTGCTGAGGGACGCGGGCGCTGAGGCCACCGAGGCTGGAGCTGCCCCAGGAGGGTGAGGCGTCTGTGCCGATCACAAACACTCTGGAAACAACGCAACAACAGGAAGTAGCTGGCAGAGAAACAGAAGACCCCAAACTTTCCAAGCGGAACCTTTAGAAATGAAAAACGCGAAAATCCAGATAGAAGGTGCACTCGGCGGCTGGACCGCAGAATGGTGGGGAGGAGGGAAGTCAGCGAACCTGCTGGAGAGAGCAATGGCGCTGGCCAACCCTGACCTCCAGAGAGGAGGCCGCAGAAGGA
Source organism: Lepus oiostolus (assembly GCA_036325905.1). Classification (NCBI taxonomy): domain Eukaryota; kingdom Metazoa; phylum Chordata; class Mammalia; order Lagomorpha; family Leporidae; genus Lepus; species Lepus oiostolus. The sequence goes on along the minus strand of CM070797.1, from coordinate 1,396,408 downwards.
GAAGAAGGGCTCCGAGCCTCAGGACAGAACAGCAGCCTGACGCGCTTGTCCCTGGAGTCCCGGAAGGAGAGGAGGGCGTGCAAGCAGCTAAGAGCGCGCTTGAAGAAGCAGCAGATGGAAGCTGCCCAAACCTGCGCCCCCCCCACCCCCGAACACAGCCTTAGAGTCAAGGAGCTGAGCGAGGCTCGGACAGGACAAACCCAGAGACACCCCCACCACAGTGCAGCCTCAGAAAACCAAGGGCAGCAAAAGCACCTTGAATGCAGCCGGGGAAAATCGATGCATCCCCGACGGGGGATTTTGTGTACAAAACACAAAGGATTTTATACAGAAAACACAGACTCCTCATCGTGGGGTGGGAAAACCACATGCAAAGATCGGTAGTGTTCCCACGTACCAATAATGCACTAGGTAGACAGGAAACCAAGAAGCAAACCCATTCACAACAGCTACAAATAAAAAGCAAGAATACTCAGGAACAAACTTATCCCAGGAAGTGAATGAGCTCTGTAACGATAGTTACAAGACACTACTAGAAGACACAGCAGAGGATACACACACAAATGGGAAGATATTTTCATGTTCATAGACTGGAATAATTAATGTTAAAATTCCATGCCACCCAAAGCTATTTATAGATTCAGTGTCGTCTCCAACAAGATACCAATGGAATTCTTCACAAAAATAGGAAAAAAATCCTAAAACTCATGTGCAACCATGAAAGACCCCAAATAGTCATAGCAACCTTGGGGCGAAAAAGAAAAAAGCTGGCGGCATCACAATACCTGACCTCAAAACAATGTTAACCAACGCAGCATGGCACAAAACAGACTCACAGATCAGCGGACTCAGACAGAGCCATGCACTCACAGCGAATCGATCTGACAAAGTTTCCCAAAGCGTACCCTGGAGAAAGGACAGCCTGCTTAGTAAGTGGTGCTGGAAAAACCGGATCCCCACGCGCAGATCGAAATTAGATTCCCCCGTCACATCTCTTACTGTGTAAAAAATCAATGCAGGTCGGCGCCGCGGCTCACTAGGCTAATCCTCCGCCTTGTGGCGCCGGCACACCGGGTTCTAGTCCCGGTCGGGGCACCGATCCTGTCCCGGTTGCACCTCTTCCAGGCCAGCTCTCTGCTGTGGCCCGGGAGTGCAGTGAAGGATGGCCCAAGTGCTTGGGTCCTGCACCCCATGGGAGACCAGGAGAAGCCCCTGGCTCCTGCCATCGGATGAGCGCAGTGCACTGGCCGCAGCGCGCCAACCGCGGCGGCCATTGGAGGGTGAACCAACGGCAAAAGGAAGACCTTTCTCTCTGTCTCTCTCTCTCACTGTCCACTCTGCCTGTCAAAAAAAAATCAATGCAAAATTGATCAAAGACCTGTATGTAACACCTGAAATTATGAGATTCTCAGAAGAGGGGACGACATTGTAGCATAGTGGGTAAAGCTGCCAACTGCGATACTGGCAACAAATATGGTTGTCTGTGTCCTGGCTGCTCCACTTCCGATCCAGCTCCCTGCTAATGGCCTAGGAGAAGCAGCAGCAGATGACCCACATTCTTGGGCCACTGCGACCCATGTGGGAGACCCAGGAGAAACTCCTGGCTCCTGGCTTTGGCCTGGCCAAGTCCTGGCCGTGGCAGCCATGTGGGGAGTGAACCAACAGACGGAAGATCTTTCTCTCTGTCTCTCCCTCTCACTGTCTGTAACTCTACATTTCAAGTAAATAAACAAAGTCTTTTAAAAAAATTATTCTTCTAACAAGGGATTAATACCCAGAATATACAAGGAACATAGAAAATTCAGGGGCCAGCACTGTGGCGTAGCAGGTAAAGCCACCACCTGCAGTGCCAGCATCCCATATGGGCGCCAGTTCAAGACCCAGCTGCTCCACTTCCAATCCAGCTCTCTGCTATGGGCTGGGAAAGCAGCAGAAGATGGCCCAAGTGCTTGGGCCCCTGCACTCATGTGGGGGACCTAGAAGAAGCTCCTGGCTCCTGGCTTTGGATCAGCGCAGCTCTGGCCATTGCAGCCAACTGGGCAGTGAACCAGCAGATGGAAGACCTCTCTCTCTCTCTCTCTCTCTCTCTCTCTCTCTCTCTCACGCTCTTTCTCTCTCTCTCTCTCTGCCTCTCCTTCTCTCTCTGTGTAACTCTGACTTTCAAATAAATAAATAAATAAATCTTTAAAAAAAAACCAAGAAAATTCAACATAAAAAAATCCAATTTAAAAAAGGACCAATTATCTAAAATTTCTCAAAAAAGATATAAGTAGCCAACAGGTACATGAAAAAAATGCTCAACGTAACCAACCATCAGAGAAGCACAAATCAAAACTGTCTGAGGTATCACCTCACTCCACTGAGGTTGGCTTTTTAACAAAAAGATATTTTAAAAATAAAACTTACACTGGTGGCCGGCGGCACGGCTCAATACTCTAATCCTCCGCCTGCGGCGCCGGCACACTGGGTTCTAGTCCCGGTCGGGGTGCCAGATTCTATCCTGGTTGCCCCTCTTCCAGGCCAGCTCTCTGCTGTGGCCCGGGAGTGCAGTGGAGGATGGCCCAAGTGCTTGGGCCCTGCACCCCATGGGAGACCAGGAGAAGCACCTGGCTCTTGGCTTCGGATCAGCCCGGTGCGCCGGCCACAGTGGCCACTGGAGGGTGAACCAACGGCAAAGGAAGACCTTTCTCTCTGTCTCTCTCTCTCACTGTCCACTCTGCCTGTCAAAAAAAAAATAAAAATAAAAATAAATAAAAATACTACTGGCAAAGATTCAGAGAAAACAGAACCCTTATACACTGTTGGTAGGAATAAAATTAACACAGCCATGATGGGAAATGATACACAGTTTGCTCAAAACACTAGAAATGGAACAGCCTTGTGACTCAGGCTATTGGGCCCACACCAGCACACACAAGACACATGTGCAACACCTTACTTCTCACGGTTGTTCACAACAGCCAAGACGGGGGATCCACCGAGGGAGGGGCTGTTCTCGACGGAGACATGGTACACATGCAGGTGCTGGGCAGCCACCGAAGAACAGAATCCGGGGGTTGTCGCCACACGGATGCCAACGGAGAACACCGTGTTAGGTGAGGAAACCAGGCACAGAAGGGCGATGCTGCGCGTGCTTACCCGGGTGAGAACACAAGTGGAAGCCAGAAAACCTATTTCATAAACAGTGCCAAAGAGCGGTGGCTCAAAGCTAGGAGGGGGCGTGGCTGGGGCTGAATAACAGACACCAAATACAGTCCCATGGTGCTGTGCAGCGCAGGGGGTCACCACGGCCCGCCACGACTGCACGCACACAGCACACATGCACACGCGTACACGTATGTGTGTTATGGGGGGCACTCAACGCTCAAGCTTCATCAGTTTTTTTTTTAAAGATTTAATTTATTTGAAAGAGTTACAGAGGAGGAGGCCACAACGACTAGGGCTGGGCAGACCAAAGTCAGGAGCCAGGAGCTTCCTCTGGGTCTCCCACGTGGGTGCAGGGGCCCAAGGAGTTGGGCCATCTTCTGATGCTTTCCCAGGCCATAGCAGAGAGCTGGATCAGAAGAGGAGCAGCCAGGACTTGCACCGGTGCCCATGTGGGACGCCAATGTCGCAGGAGGTGGCTTTACCCTCTACATCACAGCACTGGCCCCACTTCATCCGCTTATGGCCTCTTCCCGCTGGCACTAAACTGGGGTCCTTCACATGGGGTGAATTTCTGCACGGGGTCAGACGTGCAGAAATTCTAGCTCTAGAGACCTTTGGGTAAAACCCCATACCTCTATATCACAGCCACGGTGATGGGCACAGTACCACGGAAGGAGCTGTGTGTGGCTGCAGTGGGCTCCACCCCTCGCTCAGGTCCAGCATGGCCTGTGGCCAGGCTTCAACTCCACCTGTACCGAGCCTCCTCCAGCCTCCAAGTCAGACCTGTACCAGTCGGCCTGCACCCAAGTCTCACCTCCGTCTGTTCTTCCTCCCCTTGGACATTACTACAACCACAGGGGAGGCCCTCCCATCCTCCAGGCACTCAGGACTCTGGAGCCTGGGAGAGTCCCCCTGGGGTCCCCGACTCTCTGTCCCCACCCTGCACACCTGCAAGTGCTCTCTCGTGTCTCAGGAAAGCAAAGTGCTGGAACCTGCCTTTTCACCTGCAAGCTCCCCTGCCCCTCACCCTCCCAGACACTGCCCCTCCAAGGGCTGCACACCACCTGCCCTGCCCTGCCCTGCCCAGGCGCTCTTGTCCTCCGGCCTCCACTAGACTGCTGCCCTCCCAGCTACGCAGACTCGCACCCAGGAACACCTCTGTCCTCACCCCCAAGTCGGTCTTGTAGGTGGTGTGGGTGCGGCTCCCACCGTAGCCTCATCCATCAGTCCTCTCTCTCCAGCCTCTGTCCTCACCCCCAAGTCAGTCTTGTAGGTGGTGTGGGTGCGGCTCCCACCGTAGCCTCATCCATCAGTCCTCTCTCTCCAGCCTCTGTCCTCACCCCCAAGTTTGTCTCTGTTCCTCAATGCCCACCCTGCCAGCCTCTGTGACACAGGGGACCCAGGAACCATATCCCAGAGACTCAGGACAAGAAGGGGCCCCTGACCAAGGACTCGCAGGCCCACAGGAGACACCCCAAACTTCTCGGTGCCTGAGATGGCCCACATCTGGCCTAGAATTCACTACCCAGAGCCTCCAAGGAAACTTGCTCTGTAGCAAAGCCAAGGAGGCCAGCATCCCAGGTCCTGAGCCGTGTGCCCACGGTGCTGCAAGCACCAAGACCCAAGGCCACAGATCTGCCCTTCACTGCCACTGCCGCGGCCGGCCTCCCAGTGAAGGGCCAGCAGCGGGACGCCTGGCAGAGGCATGGAGGCACACGCAGGGGTGGCCTCGGGGCTTGTGAGGATGCACTCTGGGGGCTGCAGGTCACGGAGAAGCCTGAACTTCTGCAAGAGCTCCGGCTTGGCAGCTCCGTGCCCCTCAGTGTGAAGCCCTCACACGTGCTTATTGGGAAACCGCAGACAGCACACGCACGGGAACCAGCACGGTGCTTTGCTTTCAAATACCCTCAACACACAGTGGATGCGGCCCCACATCACATGCTGGCTCCTTGGCCATGGCCAGCCTGCGTGTGGTGGTGGCGGGGGGGATGGACATAAATATATCACTAGCGTGTGCCTATATACACACCTCGACTTTACGTATCTACCCATCCATCTATCCGTCTATCCACCTACATCAATCCATCCATCCACCTATCAAATACCCATCTATCTATCCATCTATCCACCTATCAAATACCCATTTATCTATCCATCTATCCACCTACATCAATCCATCTATCCCCCTACATCAATCCATCTATCCACCTATCAGCTACCCATCTCTCTATCCGTCTACCACATCTGCCTCTCTGTGTCTATATGCCACACCCACCTGCCTGCCTACGTCATCCGTCACTCCGTAGTTCCCTAGCCATCTCATTCTAGTTATCCATCCTTGGCTGGCTGGCTAGCAACACAAGCTCCGAGCTCCTGAAATAGGCCCACATTTAGCACACGGGTTAACAGAAGGAGACGTCCTAAGGCAACCCCCCACCCTGTGCACAGAAGGAGACGGCCTAAGGCGACCCCCCACCCTGCGCACAGAAGGAGACGGCCTAAGGCGACCCCCCACCCTGTGCCATGCGGAACTTTCCTGCGGAATGCGCGTGTTTTTCTCCACTTACTACGAATGTCTCTAGTTCGCCAGCCTCAGACAGTGAGGCCTCTGCTTCCCGGGGGCTTCCAGCAAACCGCTCCTTCTCCTTCCCCGCCTTCCTGGGTGCCCAGGCTTCCCAGGGGAGCGAGCACCAGGCACGCACACGCCTTCCGTCGGCCTCGGGGCTGAGGAGCAGCGGGTCCCCCTGCTGTTCCAGGCAGAGGGACACAGAGGCACGGCGGTCACTCTGCATCCGGTGAGAAAGCACCAGGCCATACCACGCATGTGCACCCAGGATCCTGACACTGATAAAAATACACGCTAAGGAGTTCTTCAGGGAGGAGCTGCTGACGCCACTGTATGCCAAGAACAGCACCCAGAGCGAGCTGCAGCAGGTGCCCCACCCACCCCGAGCCCCACGGGCAGTACAACAGCGGCCCCCGATGGGCTCTGACAAGGACCCAGTCCCGCCTCCTCGGCAAGTTGCCTGCCTTCTCCCCACGTGCCTGGAACAGACCAGGGCCGCCCCATGCCGCAGGCCTCCTACTCTTCTCGCCGTGAAAGAAGGTCTCCAAGCTCCCACAGCTCCTGACCAGAAGCGACCTGCGACAAAGTTGCTTCCAGCTGTCCAGAGAGCACTCCCCCCTCACCCGACTCAGGCCATGGGCAAAGGTGTTTCTCTCTCCTGTGGGGACAGCTAGGTCCTTGGAGCACAAGGGACCAGCACCGCGGTTGCCAGGTGGGAGTTTGCAGCCCCTGTGCTGGGCCACAGCACATGCCGGCCTCTGGAAGGAGTGGTGATGGCAGCCACACAGGCCAGCAGGGGAGCCTCTGCGCTCCAGTGTGTCTTCTAGTTTTGGTAAAGACTCGTTTATTTGCCTAAAATTCAGAGTTTTACACACACACAGAGAGAGATCTTCCATCTGCTGCTCCACTCCCTCAGTGACCCCAACTACTGGGGCTGGGCCAGGCTAAGCCAGGAGCCAGGATCTCCATCTGGGTTCCCGCGTGGGTGCTGGGGCCCAAGCACTTGCACCGCCCTCCGTTGCCATCACAGGCACATTAGCAGGGGGCTGAATCGCAAGTGAACCAGCCCAGCCTTGAACTGTGCTCACATGGGCTGTCGGCCTCACAGTCAGTGGCTTAACCCTGGCACCACAACGCTGGCCCCTAGGGTTTCTTAATAGTGGCCAAAAATTCAGATTTCATTTGCCATTTTAACCATTCCCGAGTGTCCAGCACTATGTGAAGAATCTCCCTGAAACGTTCCATCTTGCAAAACGGAACCTTTGACCCCCCTGGGCCTCACCCCTCCCGCAGTCCCCACATAAGGCCTCATGGGTTTGAACCATCAGCAAGGGGCCCACAATGAACAGCGGAGAGACCAGGAATCCTGACACCGGAGCACGGGACGTCCACACCAGTGCCTGGGGCCTGTGTGGCCAGACTGGAAGCAAAACCCTCTGAGGACACCACGGCACAGCTGGGCAGGCGGCGGGCGGCTCTCCGACCCGCGCCCTCCCCAGGAAGCTCGTCTTTCATGACTGCCGCACACGGCCTCCTCTGCACCAGGCACGGGACTCGCAAAACCACACTTCCCGTCCCAGGAAGGGGCCGTCCCCCTGTGATAAATGCAGGGCTGGCGGGAATGGTTTGCTTCTGTTGGATCAGTCCGCTATCACTCGAGGGCTTGAACTGACGAGTAAAGTTTTGACATCTGGGGGTGTTTGTCACAGTGGTTAGGGTACCACTGGGTGCCGACATCCCATGTCAGAGGGCCTGGGTTTCAGTTGCAGCTCTGCTCCCGACACCAGCCCCCAGCGAGTGCAGACCCCGGGAGGCAGCAGTGGCGGCTCAAGTACCTGGGACCCTGCCACTGCCTGAGCAGCCTGAATTCCAGACTCCTGGCGTGGGCCTGGCCCCACCTGGTCATTACGAACATCTAGAGAGCAAACCAGTGGATGGGAGATTCTCTCTCTCTCTCTCTCTCTCTCTGCCTTTCAAATATATAAAACAGATGAGTAAAAATCTTAAGATCTGACACTTGGGTCACATGGCTGCATGGGGACCCCCGTCGCTGCAGAAGAGGGGTGTGGATTCTGAGCCCAGGTCACAGGTCAGTCAGTGACTGTCGGCCGGGCTGCAGCCCCCGCGTCCTGTAACTCCCACCCTGTCGGTGCCCCTCCCTGCCCCTCCCACATCCCAGGAGCTGCACGACCATTGCGTGCAGCAGTTCACGTCCAGTTCACCAGGGGACACAACACTCTGGCGAGACTGCTCCCCCCCCCCCACCGAACATGGCAGCCCAGCGACAGGTGGCTCCCGAGGGAACGTCCTCCCCCGAGCCTTGCTGGGCAGGGAAAGCACAGGCAGGTCTAGGAGCCCTGTTGTGCCAGGCCCCTCCTCCCACCGTCCACGCCCCGTGTCATGGTCAAGACGTCTGCCGACCAGGGCAGTACTGGCCCGAGTACGTGAACACGGCCCCGCCAGAGAGAACCCCGCCCACACCAGGAGCTGCAACACCGGGCTGCCCACCGCCTCCCGGGGTGGCACCCACCAGCTCCCCGCAGAAGAGCCACTGAGCCCGGCAGGCCCCATGCCGGGTGGGACCACACCCTCCCATCTGTCACCGGGCTGCAGGGAAATCACTCTGAGCACTGAGGCGGGGCTTGCAGGCAATTACCTGTGATTGATAGCACTAAATATGAAACCCTTGTTCCCCATGCGGGCAGCAGGGACCAGAGGCATATTGTTAGTGGGAGAGATGAATGGAACTCGAGATAACCTTGGCAAATTAGGCATATGTTAGCATGAGGCTCTGTCAGGGAAGCAGGCTATAAATTACAGACACATTGTAACGTGGCTAATGAATTGAGTGACAGCGGTAATTCAATGCTGAAGGTACCCGCTTAGCCCCGCTAAGGCACAGCCAGCCCAGAGCATCTCCTGCGGGCATCCACAGCAAGACGGGGCAGCGCCGGAAATGGCCAAAGTTCAGGAGCTGCCGGTGCTTCCATATCTCAGTTAGTTCCTCCGGCTCCTGCCCTGGGGTGTGATCCTCCTTACGGTGCTATTCTCTCTAAATGAGCCCACGAAACACAGGGAGGCCACAAGCCCCAGTGTGCAGTGCAGCTCCGGGTGCTATGAGGCACTCCCCAGAGGAGGAGGCGGCCACGACACACAGATGTGCCACGACACACAGGCGGCCACGACATGGGATGTGCATCCCGTGGCAGGAAGGAAGTGGAAGGCACAAACACAAATCAGGCGCCAAGGCGTCCGTGACGGCTGAGCCAGGCTGTGGAGCGATGCTGTAGGCTCGCTGTGCATTTCAGTAAAACCTGGGTGTAGAAATAAGCCAAGTTGCAAAGTAGAAACAAGTGACCGACCGGTGCGGACCGAAGCTGAACTTCACCTTCAAGCGGGAGCCCGAGGTGAGACGCGGCACCTGTGCCTGCGTGGTGGCCAGCATCCCCGGCTCTCACACGAGACGAGGTGGATGGGTGACAGCTACAGCCGCTGGGGCTCCCGTCACGACATTGGGAATTCTCGAAGACATCCCCCCGTACAGGTGTGGTTTTCCTTCTACAAATCACGGTGCCCTCACTGTAGGCGGTAAAGAGAAACGCGTTCCTCCGGGGTGCTGGCGCCGCTGGGCCACAGTCTCGTCCTGGGTAGACCGGGGCACGTGCCCCGCCCAGACGGCAGCCCCGGGCAGCTGCTCCCACTCTGGCAAGCGGTGTGTGGGGGACGTTTCTGTTGAACTGGCCACGGCGGCCACAGGGTTGACACGGATGGGGAACGGGTAACAACCACAGTCCCCTGTCCAACACCATCTACCCACTGAGGCCTCCAGGGACTTCTGTGGGCAGTGCCAGGAGGTCGTCTTTCAGTAACCGCGTACTGTGCTAGGGAACCTGGATTATTTACCCAAAAATAATCTAATCTGGGAACACTCTGGGTCGCTGTCATTTGCCACTCAGGCAGGAAATGGAACAGGCTCCGCCCCCTTTCCTGGGGCTGGTGGCCGCCTCTGTGGGTGGAGTCCCTGGGCCTCATTTCAGCTGACTGGAGCAGACGGCTGCCTTTTCAGCCCCCGGCTCTGTGGGTGGAAGTGAGGGAAACGGGATGTTTTCAAACACAGAACAGATGGGCCCATTTCTGGGAGCCCCTGTCCCCATCCTCGTCTCATCAGCTCCTGCCAGCACGGCTGCTTCTCCCAGCCTGCAGCACCCGTGTGCACCCTGGGGTCCTGGGTGGGCACCGTGTGGCCTCTCCCAGCCTGCAGCACCCGTGTGCACCCTGGGGTCCTGGGTGGGCACCGTGTGGCCTCCCCCAGCCTGCAGCACCCGTGTGTACCCCGGGGTCCTGGGTGGGCACCATGTGGCCTCTCCCAGCCTGCAGCACCCGTGTGCCCCGGGGTCCTGGGTGGGCACCATGTGGCCTCTCCCAGCCTGCAGCACACATTGTCACCATGTGGCCTCCCCCAGCCTGCAGCACCCGTGTGTACCCCGGGGTCCTGGGTGGGCACCGTGTGGCCTCTCCCAGCCTGCAGCACCCGTGTGTACCCCGGGGTCCTGGGTGGGCACCGTGTGGCCTCTCCCAGCCTGCAGCACCCGTGTGCCCCGGGGTCCTGGGTGGGCACCATGTGGCCTCTCCCAGCCTGCAGCACCCGTGTGCCCCGGGGTCCTGGGTGGGCACCATGTGGCCTCTCCCAGCCTGCAGCACACATTGTCACCGTGTGGCCTCCCCCAGCCTGCAGCACCCGTGTGCCCCGGGGTCCTGGGTGGGCACCATGTGGCCTCCCCCAGCCTGTAGCACACATTGTCACGGTGTGGCCTCCCCCAGCCTGCAGCACCCGTGTGTACCCCGGGGTCCTGGGTGGGCACCATGTGGCCTCTCCCAGCCTGCAGCACCCGTGTGCCCCGGGGTCCTGGGTGGGCACCGTGTGGCCTCTCCCAGCCTGCAGCACCCGTGTGCCCCGGGGTCCTGGGTGGGCACCATGTGGCCTCCCCCAGCCTGTAGCACACATTGTCACCGTGTGGCCTCCCCCAGCCTGCAGCACCCGTGTGTACCCCGGGGTCCTGGGTGGGCACCATGTGGCCTCCCCCAGCCTGTAGCACACATTGTCACCGTGTGGCCTCTCCCAGCCTGCAGCACCCGTGTGTACCCCGGGGTCCTGGGTGGGCATCGTGTGGCCTCTCCCAGCCTGCAGCACCCGTGTGTACCCCGGGGTCCTGGGTGGGCACCGTGTGGCCTCTCCCAGCCTGCAGCACCCGTGTGTACCCCGGGGTCCTGGGTGGGCACCATGTGGCCTCCCCCAGCCTGTAGCACCCGTGTGCCCCAGGGTCCTGGGTGGGCACCATGTGGCCTCCCCCAGCCTGTAGCACCCGTGTGCACCCCGGGGTCCTGGGTGGGCATCGTGTGGCCTCCCCCAGCCTGCAGCACCCGTGTGCCCCGGGGTCCTGGGTGGGCACTGTGTGGCCTCTCCCAGCCTGCAGCGCCCGTGTGCCCCGGGGTCCTGGGTGGGCACCGTGTGGCCTCTCCCAGCCTGCAGTGCCCGTGTGCACCCCGGGGTCCTGGGTGGGCACCGTGTGGCCTCTCCCAGCCTGCAGCGCCCGTGTGCACCCCAAGGTCCTGGGTGGGCATCGTGTGGCCTCCTCCAGCCTGCAGTGCCCGTGTGTGCCCCAGGGTCCTAGGTGGGCACCGTGTGGCCTCTCCCAGCCTGCAGCGCCCGTGTGCACCCCGGGGTCCTTGGTGGGCACCGTGTGTCTCTCAGCACAGCTGCAGACACGACACAGCTCCCAGACTGCGGCCACAGGACCCGGGCACCCTAGGGGCTGATTCGGTTGGGCTGCCAAGTGCGAAAAATCACGAGGATTCGGACAGAACTTCAGCCTCTGACCATTCTCAGCACCAGCAGACCCCGGGAGAAGCCTGGTCACCCGGGGACCGCCGGCCAGCGTCTCTGCAGGTCCCTCTGTGGCCCCTACTGGACAATCACACAGCACTCACTGGGCCTCCTCGCCCTGCCTGGTCCCTGAGGACACCTGGGGTAGGGGCTGCCCAGTTAGCCTCACGTGACAGAAGCCCACCGGGAATCTCAAGTCCAGCGCCCGGCAGCTCCCACCCTGACCTCTAGGGGGCGTCCGTGGTCCAGAGGCATCGCCCCCACCTGGAGACAGCTGGAACTGCAGCCTCAGGTCCCGCGCAGGTCGCTGAGCCAGATCTGCAGGAACCAGACACCAGTGACCGGGTCACAGAGTGTCCCGGGAGACGCCTCGGAGGCAGGTGCACCATCAGACCTGGGAACCACTGCTGACGGTGGCTGGCACGGGGGGAGTGGCAGACGGTGAGCGTCTGGGCCTCATTTTCCAACAAACTTGCCAGTTACAGCCTCACATAGCAGGGGTCCCCGGGGTGAGCTGCACCTCTTCCTGCCCACCTGAACACCCAGGCAGGAAACGCTGGACAGATAGGAAGCCCCGGTCAGCTGGTTAGCCGTCTCTGTGTCACGGAGACAGAATCCTCACCAGGCCACTCAGGAAGGAGCCGTTCACTTCAGCTCAGGGCACTGTGGGTCCCAGGCTTGGCACTGTGTGGGCTCGGTGGGTGGGGTCCCGGTGGCAATGGCAGGAGCCCGAGTCGGGGCACTCAGGGTCCACGGTCACATTTCCCAGGAGCAGAGAAAGGAGGTGGGCAAACCTCCAGTCACAGCCAGGATGGCAGGGAGGCCCCCGTCTCCCTCATGCGCACACACAAGGACACGTGTGTGGCTGCACGGCAGAGGCGTTCCGGCCGGGCTGGGTCCTGGCTCGGGTTCCGTGTGTCTGACGCCCCTGAACTCAGGACCGTGTGGAAGATCACCCCCTCCTCGGGCCCCTGGCAGGATGACCTGGGCGGGGGGGGTCTGCGTTCCTCAGACAGGCGCTGTCCGTGGCTTCCTCTTCGTCCTGACAGCCTTGCTGCAGGGACCCATCACCTGCTGCACCTGCGGCCCCGGCAGCCAAGCCAAGCTTGCCGCTGGCTGTGGAGGGGCCCTGGGAGCCTTCAGACTCTGCCTGTCCTGGCACCGCCCGCTTGTGTCCCAAGCACGTCGCCGGCTGCTCGGTGCACCTCCACGGAGCGCCTGGGAGCAGGCCCAGCGTCCCAGACGAGCTGTGTCAGCCAGCACCATGACGGACAGCTGCCCCCGTTGTCCCGTGACGTTCACGGGTGCAGAGGAAGGGGCTGCCCCTGTGCCCTTCTGCAACCAGCACGGCCACCCGAGGGCCACTGAGCACAGGGAGCGGCCCCGTGGGGCTCGGCCTGCCAGCAGCTTGCTTGTCACCCCGTGCCCAGATGTGGGCCTGGCTGGGGACGCGGCACACGGCTGTGTGGCTCTGACTGGCTCCCGGCTGCACACGGTTGTGCATGACTGTGAACAATTTCAGCAGACTTTCAGGTTTGTGCAGGCTGACCTCCCCTCCACAGGGGCCGAGCCGCTCTGGGCCCCGTACGTCCTCACAGCGTCCAGGCCTGCGTCACAGGACTCAGTTGCAATCCCGAGCTCCAGGGCCTACAGGAACACTGGCCCCTGGCTCCCCACAGACCTGGGGTCACCAGGCTCAGCAGGGGCCCCTCAGGGCCCTATCAGGGGGCGGCCAGAGAGGTCCTCGTCACACGTCCCGGCTGAGCTGGCCTGAGCCAGGAGGGCTGGGAGCTGGCTTCACGTGCGGCTGCTGTCTCGTTCTCTCGCTTTGTCTGTCTCTGCGTGCTCTCTCCCTCTCTCAGCCACAGACGGGAGGCAGCTGTCCCTGTGCGCACCCCACCAGCGCGCAAGCCTGGGCCGTGCGTGTCTGCCGTGAGCCCCGCTCAGGTGAAACACAGCGGGGGTTGTGCTACCAGCTCTTGCTCAGGGCTGTCTCTGGGCCGGACAGAGGCTGTCAGTGCCCGGGAAAGGGCCAGGCCGCCCCGACTGCCCCGTGTGGGGGTCTGCCGGGGAGCCCCTACTCAGTCTCTCGTCTGAGGGGGCCGCCTGCATGAGTCTGCAGAGCTGAGAACTCGAGCGGGGGTTGGAAGCAGGGCATCGGCCCCAGCACGCCGGGTGTGACCGCTGCGTCCGTGCCCTGTGATCTGTGCTCTGTGCTGGGCCCTGCGTTCTTAGGGAGCAGGGGGTGGGGAGGGTGCAGGGTGGGGGCCCTGACAACCGCATCCTGCCACCGTCGCACCTTCACCCAGGGGACACTGCACACTCCCACCGGAGCCCTCCAGTGTCCCTCAAGAAGGGGCCTGCAGACCCTCGTGGTGCAGGGGCCTCTCCAGGCTCAGGGGGAGGCCCGGGTTGTGGGGACCGGCTGCACGCAGGGCCTCTGGCCACAACGTTCCCTCGGGAACAGGCTCCAGGCAAAAACCCTGCTGTGCCCCTGAGGGCCAGCTCAGCTTGGTTCTGGGGACACAGGCTTTCTCGTGTGGATGTAGAATACACTGGGGTCTTCCAGCAACGCCACTTCTATGCAAGTCAAGAGTGACGGGGACCCCTCAAGGATGGCTCAGCCCTGAGCAACCTCACACGCAGGGACTTCCACCCTGGCGGGCGCATTTCCTACACCGGCACGGTCAGTGCACCGGTCTGCGCTGTGGCTGCTGTGCCCCAGCGACTCTGTCTCCCCACAAACGCGCCTGCTGGCCCTTTCCACAAAGCAGGGGGCCCCAGGTGTGAGGCACAGGCGGCTGGGTGCTTCCCTCCTCTACCCGGGGAAGCGTCTGGAGGAGGCGGGGAAGCAGGTGCCGTGCACTTGGGCGCATTTCCTGTATTGAAGGTACAACATCCTTTCCCAGTCCCACAAGCTGTGACGCCCATTCCGAGTGCGGGGAGGTGACGAAGTGCGTGTGTGTGCATGTGTGTCTCTGTGTGTGCACGTGTGCGTGTGTCTGTGTGCATGTGTGCGTGTGTCTGTGTGCGTGTGTCTGTGTGTGCGTGTGTCTGTGTGTGCATGTGTACGTGTGTCTGTGTGCATGTGTGCGTGTGTCTGTGTGTGCACGTGTGCGCATGTTTGTGTCTCTGTGTACATGTGTGCGTGTGTCTGTGTGCATGTGTCTGTGTGTGCACGTGTGCATGTGTCTGTGTGCGTGTGTGTGTCTGTGTGCGTGTATGTGTGCATGTATGCGTGTGTCTGTGTGTGCATGTGTGCGTGCATGTGTGTCTGTGTGTGCATGTGTGTTTGTGTCTCTGTGTGTGCATGTGTGCGTGTGTCTGTGTGTGCGCATGTGCGTGCATGTGTGTGCAGCCCCAAGCGCGGCCCCAGAGCGGCCCCAGAGCAGCCCCGAGTGCGGGCACAGGCAGAGTCGCAGTGCACAAACCGCGCTGTCTGAAACGCTCTCTAAGGGGACAAATCCACGCCAGCCGGTCTGGGGCCTGTGGTCAGCAGCGGGGAGGGAGCTGGGCCACCGAAGCTGTGGCCAGCCCAGACCCGGCTCGCCAGCCCCATGTGGAGCTGAGGAGGGGCAGGGGCCCAGACCAGCACAGGCTGCCCAGAGCCAGCCACAAAGCCCGGAGGCCGGGTGTGAGGGCCCAGGAACTGTGTGGGAGAGGAGGACGAGGCACAGAGCCAGGCGGTGGCCCGGTGGGAGCAGAGCTGCGGCCCCGGCCCACACCCCTGCTGACAGGAGGCCGGCCCGAGGCCCACCTCACGGCTGAGGAAGCCGGGACGGGAGCTCAGATGACTCTCCTGAGGTCACAGGGCCTGACCCCTAGGGGGCAGGGAGCTGCCCGGGCTCTCCTGCAGGGCCAGAGAAGACGCGTGCAGGCCCCACGTGGACGAGGCCCCGCACAAAGCCCCACACTGGGGCGTTTCCTCCCTGCCTGCGGCCTGGGTCTTGGTCTGTTCCTGCTGCCGGGACAAAACACCCCAGACGGGGTCCCTCACAGACACCCCAGACGGGTCCCTCACGGACGGCGCAGCCCGGCTCTTCCCAGCCCCAGGGCTGCAAGGCCACGCCGAGGCACGGCAGGCTCCACGTCTGGGGAAGGCCCACTTCCCGGTCTCCCTGGGAACTCCTGGGCCTGAGGGGTAAGGATCTCGGGGTCCCATTCAAGGGGTCACCCCTCACTTCCCAGAGGCCCCTCCTGAGAAACCAGCCCCTTGGGGGTGAGGACTTCGGCCGTCGGACCTGGGGACACCAGCTCGGACCACGGCAGCCGCCCCTGCTCACCTCCCGCTGTGGCCACAGGACCCCAGGTCTCTGCTGCCTGCTGGCCGGTCCCACACTCCGTCTGCCCCAGCGGCCCTTCCTGCCTCTCCCTGCTCCTCCTCCCAGGCCCCCAGAGCAGGGCGGCAAAGCGCCGTGGGGGCCACCCTCCGGCTGCGCGACCCGGCTGCCGGCACCGTGCAGGTCACAGCTCCTGTGGAACGTGCCCGGCAGCGCAGACATCCGAAACAGAGCCGGCCAGCAGGGCGAGAGTTCATCTCCTCAGAGCGAAATTCGATCGGAAGCTTTGCAAATGAAACAGCCATGAGCGGTCTCCACTGATTCGGATCGCAGTGTCCTCCACATGCCGGCTCGCCCCGAGACACAGGCCACTTCACAGAGACCCCCAGTGCTCCCTAACCCGCTGTCTCCCTGTGAAGGGCCAGGCCCCCAGGGCGAGCACCGAGGGCGCCCACACCTGGCCCGTCGGTGCTCAGCCCAGTCCTTAAGCCGAGGAAATGACCTGTGTGTGTGGACCCAAATTAACTTTCCTCATTGCATCCAACTACCACCCAGGCTCTGCCCGTGGAGCCCGTGGTCAGTGTCCCCTTGGCACGTCCCCAGTGCAGCGCGTGTGCAGGGCAGGACAAGGGTGCCCGCCAGGCTCTCCGCGCTCTGCCGGTGACGCTGGCCTGCGCCCGCTAAGCTTCTGGCACGAGTGTGGCCTCGGAATGAAATTAGCCCCTCACCCCAGAGGTAACCACCCTCCTCTCCCTCTCCACTCTCCTAATGGTTTGCTCGACCACGTCAGCCATCTCCAAGGATTGGAATTAAATGTAGCTCGTGTCAATCAATAGAAAGGAAATCAAAACTAAAAGACCGGGTTGTTTCTGCAGTTCTTTGTGCAGAACAAGTCTGCATTGAACCCCGGGCCACCTGGAGACGCGGGGCGGCCGTGCGCGGGGGCCAGGTGCACTAATGGAATGAGCGTCTCTCACGCGCAGAGAGTCGCCGCGAGATCTATGAGAATGCGATTATAAGTTTAGCCCATTCATCTCTGAGAGCTGCGAGATAACAACGTTAGAAACTCCAGACCCACGCGCCCCACTTCAAATCTGGGGAGCCGCCGCGTCTGGTCTGGGCCTGTGGCCGCCGCCGCCGTGGCTCCGCCCTCAGACCAGCACGCACTTGGCGGAGACCTGAGTGTGAAACGGGCTGCACGCTGGGCCAGAGGGGACCTGCGCCGTGCCCAGCAGCCCGCCCCCGGCTCTGCCACCTGGGACTCTGGCCGCGAGCTGGCCCGCCATCTGTCCTGCGCCGTCAGACCTGCCAAGGCCCAGCTCACCGGGAAACCCACTTTCCAAATTAATTAGCTCTTCTGTGCTGCGACTTGTAAATTATTAACATGGTATCCCTTCCAACAGGATTTCATTTTAAAGGGACCCCAATAACAGGCTATTTAAGCACAGGAAGACCTCTAAGGGTAAAACTTCAGGCACCTGAGCCAGCGAGCCGGTGTCTCCGTGCCCGCGGGCCTCAGGAGCTGCGTACTCTGTCGACATCTATGGTTGGTTCCGAGAACTGCAGATCCCCGCTGACTCACAGAGGTCAGCTGGAGGCCAGGGGAGCCCAGCACCCATGTTCCGCTCCGACGCTCCCAATCACCAGGGAATCCTCACGGCCACCCGCCGCCCGGTTCCCACCCTCAGCACTGACCCAGGAAGCAGGAGCTCCCACAGGGACGCCCACACGGGTGGGTGGGAGCCAGGCAAGCGATTCCGGGGCCGGGAGAAGAGCAGGCGCAGAAACTGCTTCAGGCCACGGTGTCACCTCAACACAGGCGCAGGGAGAGCGCTCCCCACTCACTCAGCGCAGAATCCACCTGCAGCCGCAGTGAGCGTCCGCGCCAAGTCAGCCCCGCAGGACACACGGACCACCCCAAGCTCGACTCGAAATCTGACCAGGCCCCACCCAAAACTGACCAACCCCCACCCAAAACTGACCAACCCCCACCCAAAACTGACCAACCCCCACCCAAAACTGACCAACCCCCACTCAAAACCCGACCAACCCCCACTCAAAGTCTGACCAGGCCCCCATTCAAAATCTGACCAACCCCCACTCAAAACTGACCAACCCCCACTCAAAGTCTGACCAACATCCACTCAAAACTGACCAACACCCACTCAGAACTGACCAACATCCACTCAAAACTGACCAACCCCCACCCAAAACTGACCAACACCCACTTAAAACCCAACCAACCCCCACTCAAAACTGACCAACACCCACCCAAAACTGACCAACCCCCACTCAAAACTGACCAACACCCACTCAAAACTGACCAACACCCACTTAAAACCCAACCAACCCCCACCCAAAACTGATCAACCCCCCACTCAAAACTGACCAACACCCACCCAAAACTGACCAACCCCCACTCAAAACTGACCAACACCCACTCAAAACTGACCAACACCCACTTAAAACCCAACCAACCCCCACCCAAAACTGATCAACCCCCCACTCAAAACTGACCAACACCCACCCAAAACTGACCAACACCCATTCAAAACTGACCAACCCCCACCCAAAACTGACCAACACCCACTCAAAACTGACCAACACCCACTCAAAGTCTGACCAGGCCCCCATTCAAAACCCGACCAACCCCCACTCAAAACCCAACCAACCCCCACTTAAAACCCAACTAACCCCTACTCAAAACTGATCAACCCCCCACTCAAAACTGACCAACCCCCACCCAAAACTGACCAACACCCACTCAAAACTGACCAACACCCACCCAAAACTGACCAACCCCCACCCAAAACTGACCAACACCCACCCAAAACTGACCAACACCCACTCAAAACTGACCAACCCCCACCCAAAACTGACCAACCCCCACTCAAAACTGACCAACCCCCACCCAAAACTGACCAACACCCACTCAAAACTGACCAACCCCCACCCAAAACTGACCAACACCCACTCAAAACCCGACCAACCCCCACTTAAAACCCAACTAACCCCCACTCAAAACTGACCAACCCCCCATTCAAAATCTGACCAGCTCCCACTCAAAACTGACCAACCCCTGCCTAAAGCCAACAGACCCCCCAGTCAAAGCCTGACTGTCCTGGGGCCGGCACTGTGGCGTAGTGGCTTAAGCTACTGCCTGTGACACCAGCATCCCATACCGGCAACTGTTTGTGTCCCGGCTGCTCCCCTCCTGGTCCAGCTCTCTGCCACGGCCCGGGAAAGCAGTGGAAGACGGCCCAAGTGCCTGGGCCCCTGCCATCGACGTGGGAGACCCAGGAGCTCCTGGCTCTGGTCTGAACCAGCAGGTGCAAGATCTCTCTCTCTGTCCCTCCCTCTCTCTCTAACTCTGACTTCAAATAAATAAATAAATAAATCTTGAAAAAACAAACAATAAGAACCTGACTGACCGACTGCCTTTCAAGCCCTGACCGAGCCCCCCTCCAGCCTGGCAGGCCTCCCTGCTCGGTCCTGGAGGCCGGGACGCACTTCCCCAAGGACGGGCGGAAGAGACCTGGCAGAGCCCGCCCCAGCCTGAGACTGAGCGGAGGGCGGACGGGAGAGAGGGCTCGGGCAGGCGGAGGAGTGGGAACGAACCAGTAGCTTCTGAGTCAGAAGACACAAGGCAGAAGTGTGTGTATTTGTGTTGTGTGTGAGTGTGTGTTTGTGGTGTGTGTGTGGTGTGTGTGGTGTGTGTGTATGTGAATGTGTGTTTGTGGTGTGTGTTGTGTATGTGGTGTGTGTGTGAGTGGTGTGTGATGTGTGGTGTGAGTGTGTAGTGTGTGTATGTGAATGTGTGTTTGTGGTGTGTGTTGTGTATGTGGTGCGTGTGTGAGTGTGTGGTGTGTGTGGTGTGTGTATGTGCATTTGTGAGTGTGTGTGGTGTGTGTTTGTGGTGTGTTTGTGTGGTACATGTGCGAGTGTGTGTGTGTGATGTGTGGTGTGTGTGAGTGTGAGTGTGTGTGGTATGTGATATGGTGTTTGTGGTGTGTGGTGTGTGTGTGTGGTGTGTGAGAGTGTGTGTGCATGTGTATTTGTGAGTGTGTGATGTGAGTTTGTGTGTATTTGTGGTGTGTGTGTTTGTGTGAGTGTGTGTGGATGTGTGTGTGGTGTGTGCGTGTATTTGTGGTGTGTGTGTGTGTGTTTGCGGTGTGTGAGTGTGTGTGTGTTTGTGGTGTGTGTGATGTGTGGTGTGAGTGTGAGTGTGAGTGTGGTGTGTTTGTGGTATGCGAGTGTGTGGTGTGTGTGAGTTGTGGTGTGTGAGAGTGTGTGTGTGATGTGTGGTGTGTGTGGTGTGTGATGTGTTTATGATGTGTGATGTGTGGTGTTTGTGATGTGTGGTGTGTGTGTTTGTGGTGTGTGTGTGGTGTTTGTGTGGTGTGTGGTGTGTGTGAGTGTGTGTGTGTGTGTGTGGTATGTGATGTGGTGTTTGTGGTGTGTGATGTGTGGTGTTTGTGATGTGTGGTGTGTGAGTGTGTGTGGTGTGTGTGGTGTGTATGGTGTGATGTGTGTGTGTGTGGTGTGTGATGTGTGTGGGGTGTGTGTGGGTGTGCATTTGTGTGTGTGGTGTGTGTATTTGGTGTGTGTGTTTGTGTGTGTCTGTGGTATGTGTGTGTGTGGTGTGTGTGAGTGTGTATTTGTGGTGTGTGTGTTGTGTGTGTCTGTGGTATGTGTGTGTGGTGTGTGTGAGTGTGTATTTGTGGTGTGTGTGTTTGTGTGTGTCTGTGGTATGTGTGTGTGTGGTGTGTGTGAGTGTGAGTGTGTATTTGTGGTGTGTGTGTGGTGTGTGTGTGTTGTGTGTTTGTGTGTGTGTTTGTGTGTGTGTGTTTGTGTGTGTGGTGTGTGTGAGTGTGAGTGTTCTCCAAAAGTGCATGGAAAGTGGAATTAAAAGATTTGTTTATTTGGCTGCAAAAAACTGAAACCCACGCGTGGTTCTCCGTGCATTCTCCATGAACTCCTCGCAGACCCCACAAATGTGCGATTCCAAAGGTCTTTTGCACCAACATAAACTTGCCTTTGATTCCATTTTTCATAAACTCTTCACAGTATCTTCTTATGCATGTGTGTATTTGTGTGTGAGGTGTGTATTACATACATGCACGCAGTAACTATGGTATGTGTGTCTGGTATGTGTGACATGTGTATGTGATATGTGTGCACATGTACGTGAATGTGTATATCTGTTGTATTGGTGTGAGTGTGCACTGTGTGAATGTGATGAGCATGTATGATATGTGTTCATGTGATCTCTGTGTGTGACATGGGGTGATGCAGATTGTATGATACAGATATACATGGTGTGTATGGTTTGTGCAGGAATGTGTAGGCTTGATGTGTGTGGTGTGTATGATACGTGTGCAATGCATATGTGGTGCGTGTGATATGGGTACATGTGGTGTGTATGTGTGCATGTGATGTGCGCACACGTGTGCACTCTACGGGCGTGCGTGGTGTGGGTGTGGCATGAGTAACAAGCAATGACTGTGTCTCTGTACTTTGAGAGTGCACCCTCCAGCCTGTGCTGAGCAGGTGTCCCTCCGTGGAGATCAGGATCACACACCCTGAGCCCTGAGAACCGCGATCTACTCGGCACCACCTTTGCTCTCTCCCCAGAATGGTTTCAGGTTGCCAAACAGGTCCCACACTGGCTGGAGTGCCCACTGATGTAAAACAAAAGCTCTGCCAGTCCACACTTCTGCCCACTCCTCTCTGTCACATGTTGTCTGGAGAGGTGACATTCTCAGACACGTGACGCAGGCGTGCGGACAAGGGATCACCAAGAGCCCGTTGGCTGTGCATTGCCACGCTGACTACAGGGTGCTTCCTCTTCTTCATCACGAGCCAACGCTGTCCCCTTTCGTGGACAGAGGGTGGCCTCAGAGCCTCCTTCCCTGGCCACAGCTCCAGAAGTCCACCTGCGGAGGCCGGCCCTGGTCTGTGGGTAGCAGCAGGGACGGAGCGAAGTGGCCAAGTGGCCGCGGTAAGGCTTCCCTACCATGGTGCCTGTGCGGCTGTCGGCAGAGTGAACTGCGCTGTTTGGGTTCAAGTCGTGACTGGCAGGTCTTGGCTCGGCTTCTTTATCTACTATCACATGTCCCATGTTTAGAAAGACATCTCTAATTCCTGCTGCTGTACAATGCATGGAGCCACACGCGATAGGGCCAAGGCTCAGGGCTCCGTGACTTGTCTGAGGTCACACAGGACTCATTCAGGCTGGCCGGAGGCATTTCAGCTCAGCTTGGTAGGGAGCGCCCTGCGGGGCACCGAGACCCATGCTTTTGTTGTTTAATGCTCTCTACACAGCGGCTTGAGTCTTAACGACGGTCACGTACCCCGGACATCTAGGGTCCCAGGGTTCAGTTCATGGTCACTCTCAGTCCTGATGACAGCTGTGAACGCATGGGTGTTTCCACAGAGAATACTGAAGGAAGGCGCCACGCGGCCTGCTCTCTGTGACGCAGGACACGGCAGAGACCAGGGCGCCCGCCCTGCAGTGTGGGGAGTCGGCAGCTCCAACCTGCTTCCCCGTTTGTCCCGCTGTGTGGCGTTCTGTCGCGCTGAATTTAAGCTGGGCGAACAGCAGAGCAATACGTCCTGCAAACAGCAGGCCTGCGCAGACATTTCCAGAATAATTTTATAGTCTAAATTTTACAATTTAGCCTCTGATCATCTTTTTTTCTAGTTTTCTAATTAATACTTAATCCACACAAGCAGCTTTCTTCTTTCATTGTAAAATGACTCCTTCCTTCCACAGAGATACACTTTTGATATCAATTTTGCCAAAAATATTTCTTAAAGCAACATTGGGTTCCTTATTTGAACTCAAGAAGCTAATACAAAACAGAACCTGAAAACGAGGAACTACTCCTGGCCACCTGCCCAGCGTCCCAGGTCCACCTGGCCATCCCAGGAGTGCAGATGGTTTCACAGCCAGAATCAACCTGGCCACCCGCAGTCAGCAGCCTGCATCGTGTTATTTCAGAAATGTGTAACTAATCATGGCTGGCGCTGTGGCATAGCGGGTAAAGCTGCCGCCTGCAGTACTGGCATCCCATATGCACGTCGGTTCAAGACCCGGCTGCTCCACTTCCGATCCAGCTTTCTGCTGTGGCCTGGGAAAGCACTGGAAGATGGCCCAAGTCCTTGGGCCCCTGCACCCTCATGGGAGACCCAGAAGGGGCTCCTGGCTCCTGGCTTCAGATCAGCACAGCTCCGGCCGTTGTGGCCAATTGGGGAGTGAACCAGCGGATGGAAGACCTCTCTCTCTCTCTCTCTCTCTCTCTCTCTCTCTCTCTCTGCCTCTGCTTCTCTCTGTGTAACTCTGACTCTCAAGTAGAATAAATCTTTTTTTTTAATTTATAACTAATCTGATTTTCTGTAACAGCAACATGGAAATCTGATCATCTCAGAAAACACTTATGAGAACAAAGGAAAGCAAACAAAGGAAAGAAGGGATGGATGGTAGATAAAATGATGGACAGATGGATGAGTGGATCAATGGGTTGACAAGTGAGTGGGTGAGTGGGTAGGTGCATAGGTGGCTGGGTGGGTGGGTGGAGGGATGAGTGAGTGGCTAGATGAGTGGATGGATGGGTAGGTGGGTGGGTGGGTGGGTTAGTAGGTGGGTGGGTGAAGGGATGGATGGATGAGTGGACAGATGGACAGATGGGTGATGGATAGATAAGTAGACTGATGGGCGGATGAGTGGATGGACGGATGGATGGACAGATGGACAGATGGGTGATGGATAGATATGTAGATTGATGGGTAGATCAGTGGGTGGATGGACGGATGGATGGACGGACAGATGGACAGATGGGTGATGGATAGATATGTAGATTGATGGGTAGATCAGTGGGTGGATGGACGGATGGATGGACAGACAGATGGGCAGATGGGTGATGGATAGATATGTAGATTGATGGGTAGATCAGTGGGTGGATGGACGGATGGATGGACGGACAGATGGACAGATGGGTGATGGATAGATATGTAGATTGATGGGTAGATCAGTGGGTGGATGGACGGATGGATGGACGGACAGATGGACAGATGGGTGATGGATAGATATGTAGATTGATGGGTATCAGTGGGTGGATGGACGGATGGATGGACGGACAGATGGACAGATGGGTGATGGATAGATATGTAGATTGATGGGTAGATCAGTGGGTGGATGGACGGATGGATGGACGGACAGATGGACAGATGGGTGATGGATAGATATGTAGATTGATGGGTATCAGTGGGTGGATGGATGGATGAATGGACAGATGAGTGGACAGGTGGCTGGGTGGATGATGAAGAAATGTGTCAGAGGGGTTTTCTTACTCAGGCAAACATTTAACCTTTCCTTCCCATAAAGGTGACATAGCCCTGAAATTCTACATTTGCCACCAACCCTTGGCATTCCTAGTGCAAGGGTCTCTGGGATGCAGAGCCAGAACAGCCTGCTGAGCCAAGGCTGATGTCCCCAAAGATACACCGTGCACGGTGGTGGCCTCTCGCTGGCCGGCATGAATCCTCCCCACTCTTAGGGTTTCGACCGCCCGTGACCCCGTGCTAGACCTACGTCTCTCCTGCCTTTCAAAGATCAGCAAAGTACTCTGTTGTCTCCAGAATGTGGTGGACTGACCCGTGCATGGTCCCAGCATCGCCATGCAGAGCTTTCTAGAGACAAAGTAAAGACTGACATGGACGGCAGAGGCCAGAGTCAGACACTCAGGGCCAACCACAGGCAGCACAAACAGCCCAGCAGACAACAGTGCAGTCTCCCAGCCACCTGGACACAGTCACGTGCCTGATCAAACACCTTCAGCATACACCCGTAAAGGAAGATTCTAAGTTGTCAGACATGCTTGCAAGAAGCAGCATATTAACCACTGTTTGTATACTTCTCCAATTACATTCCTTTAATGCTCCCTTTCATGAAAGTTTACGTAATAACAGCCACCATCACTTCTGCTGATATGTGTGTTGCCAAACCGTGGGTCTAAGGCATATTTTCTTTTTTTTTTTTTTTTTTTGTATTTTTTGCCAGGCAGAGTTAGACAGTGAGAGACAGAGAGAAAGGTCTCCTTTCCGTTGGTTCACCCCCTAAATGGCCGCTATGGCCAGCGCTGTGCCGATCTGAAGCCAGGAGCCAGGTGCTTCTCCTGGTCTCCCGTGCAGGTTCAGGGCCCAAGGACTTGGGCCATCCTCCACTGCCTTCCCGGGTCACAGCAGAGAGCTGGCCTGGAAGAGGGGCAACCGGGACAGAATCCGGCACCCCAACCAGGACTAGAACCCAGGGTGCTGGCGCCGCAAGGTGGAGGATTAGCCAAGTGAGCCACAGCGCCGGCCCTGAGGCACATTTCCACCAATGGGTCTACAGCGTATTTTCACCACTGCGAACAACAGCTACTGTTCTTTGAAACTGACTTCAACTGGGAGTTCCTGACACACAGGCGTGGTCTGATGGTCACTGCCTCCCCGTGGCCTGCCACATCTGACTCGCTCTGCTCCAGGCTTCTGGGAGCAGAGGCTCGGTCTGTGGATGTGGAATCTGAACAACATCGAGTGGACACGGCCCCCTCCCTACCTCCAGTGCCCAGCACCCCCCAACCCCACCAAACTCAGCATCCAGCCAGAGACAAAGCAATAACCCAACAGCACCTGAGGATGGCACAAGCCAGGGAGTCCCCCCAGGGGCCAGGTGGGGTTAGGTGTGAGCAGGAAATGGGCCCCAAGAGGTATGACATGGCCTGGGGCGGCTGTGGGTGGAGGGTTGCAGCCAGGGTCATAGGGCTAGCCAGGCAAGCTGGGCAGTGCAGGGTGAGGCAGGGTCCTGACCCCAGAGCACACCCGCCCTGCCGCCACAGCAGCTACCACGGGGGCTGAGCCCAAGGAGGGCCCACAAGTCCCCCTGGGAATGCCAAGCTCAATGTCACCACTGCTGGTGCTGAGGGGGCCTGGTCCGCCCAGGCCACGCAAAGGGCACGAATGCTCCCAATGTCCTGGGAAAAGCTGACGCCACAGGGAAGGGCTTAGGGAGGACGCCAACCATGGAGGAACAAATCTCACTCCCCAGCGTCGCCACTGCTGCGGGCTGAGTTGTGCCCCCAACATTCTCGGGTTGGAGCCCTCTCCCCCAGCGGGCTGGTGTGGGAGCTGGGGCCCGGCAAGAGGTAGAAACGTGTGGCTCACCTGCAAAGGTGAAGCGTCTGGAGAAGGGGCGGGAGGACTGTCAGGAAGACCCCGCAAAGTCCGGGCCTCGCGGGATCAGCCTTGGCTGCCTCTGCGCTGGGCCCAGGCTGGTCTTTGTCTCACGCGTGTCAGGAGGCTGCCTTTGAGACGGGCATTTTTGATACTATTTTAGACTTTTTCTTCTGTCTTAAAACAAAGAGTAAAATGTTTAGCTCTGAATGAAAAATTACTGACAGCTAGCTTGCAGATGTGGCAACAACAGCAAAATCCACACACGAAACAGGATGCTGAAGGGGGACAAAAACCGGTTTATGTAAGAATGAGATAGGCTGACCACAGAGCAAGCAGAGCCCTGCTGAGAGCAGAAACCTGGGCAGGCGGGCAGCGGCTCTGCTTCTGAGGATCCATTTTCACATGAGAAAGTAAGCGGCCGGCGCCGCGGCTCACTAGGTTAATCCTCTGCCTGCGGCGCCGGCACCCCGGGTTCTAGTCCTGGTCGGGGCGCCGGATTCTATTCTGGTTGCCCCTCTTCCAGGCCAGCTCTCTGCTGTGGCCAGGGAGTGCAGTGGAGGATGGCCCAAGTGCTTGGGCCCTGCACCCCATGGGAGACCAGGAGAAGCACCTGGCTCCTGGCTTTGGATCAGCGCGGTGCACCGGCCGTGGCAGCCATTTGAGGGGTGAACCAACGGAAAAAGGAAGACCTTTCTCTGTGTCTCTCTCTCTCACTGTCCACTCTGCCTGTGAAAGAAAGAAAGAAAGAGAGAGAGAGAGAGAGAGAGAGAGAGAGAGAGAGAGCGAGCAACCAGGGGCTGGCGTTGCCGTGGGTGGAGCAGCATCCCGCAGAGCGCAGGTTCCTGTCCCGGCCGCTCTACTTCCGGTCCAGCTCCCTGCTGATGGCCTGGGAAGGCAGCAGCAGATGCTCAAGTGCTAGGGCCCCTGCACCCACGTGGGAGACCTGGCAGAAGCTCCTGGCTCCTGGCTTCAGCCTGGCCCAGCACTGGCTGCTGCAACCAATGGGGAGTGAACCAGCAGATGGAAGATTTCCCTCCCCACCGCCCCCAACCCTAACTTTCAGATGATTTTTCTAAAAAAGCAAGCACCCAGAGTAGATCAAGCCTCTGCCTCCCAGCACGCAGACAGCACGGACGGGACCCTGTGCCCCGCTGCGCCCAGCCGCAACGTGCCTTCTGTATCCGTCATTCCGCCCGGCAACGATGACGCAGCCAAGACCAAACAGCCTCAGCCCGGATCCTGCTTGCAAAGGCTTTTGCCGTTCTTGAGAGACGAAAACTGAACTTGGGTAAAGGGGCTTCTCAAAACCAAACAGAAAATTCAAAAATCTTTAATGGGGAAGGGGACCAAGAATAACATGTGAGGGAAAAACCAGGCTTGAGACTGTTCTGTCTGGGAAGATGGTGAGCCCACAGTCCGCAGCTGGGCAGGTGGGAGGGGCACTCACGCTCTGTGGAGGAAGCACATGGTCCTGGTTGCTCCGTGCGCCCACTCCCCGGTCACCCTGCCTTGCAAGGCCAGTGTCCGAGTCCATCCTCCGGTGGGCAGGTGGTCTCGGGTGGGCTTATTTCCCATAGGCCTCTGGGAGATGGCTGGGTTTAAGTGCAGTCAGACGGCATCGGTGTTCTCCCGAGGAGAGAGTCGGGAGCCGAGGCCACGTGAGGACACACAGGGCGACAGCCCTCACCGGGACCTGCGTGTGCTGACGGCACCGGGGGGTGGGGCCCCGTCCCCTCGGCCCCAGGGAGGACAACGCACCGAGCAGCACACGGCAAGCATGCTTGGAGCAGCGCAGGAGAGCTGGGCTCTTCCCCTCCCTGTGCCCAGGCCTGGGTCCTCGCATCTGGGGCTCCAGCTCTGCCCAGCGCCTCACCCCGGGCTGAGCCCCTGACCCCCGTGGGCTAGCAAGCACCACCCAAGCAGAAGCTGGGCTCTCACCACCCTGGAACACGTGCCCACCGGCCTGCGGGGAGACACAGGCTCAGGTCCTCTCTGTCACGCAGGGCGGGGCCAGGCGGCGGCCAGGGGTGACTGGGAATGGACGAGGGAGCCCAGCCCAGTCCTGAAGAACCGCCGGCTGGGCCCAGAGGAGCACACTGACCACAGTCTCAGACGAGGTGCCCACCAGCCCCTGCTGTGGCCCATGGGGCATGGTGCCGCTCGGCACTGTGGGGGAAATGCCACAGGGAACTGCTGGCCTCCACAACCACGATGATGAGGCGGTGAGCAGGTGCGAGGCCTGCGCTGGCCGAGCTGGGAACCAAGAGGCAGGGGGCTGCCCCAGAGCCTGAGCAAACACTCCCGAGAGCTGTGTGCCCACCCCTGCACGGGGAGCCGGAGCAGGCGGCTGCTTTCTGTTCTTCCCAGGATGGACAGCGACAGCCCCGGACATCGCACGTGGAACGAGCCTCAGAAACCTCAGAGACCGGTCAGGGGCCTCAGGACCTGACCCAGACAACGGAGACGCTGGAAATGGCCAGGAAAGGGGCAGCCAGCGGGCGCAGTGACCGCCAAGCACCACAGAAGGGACTGTGGCCGTCCCTGTCTGCCAGCCAGGGCGCAGAGGAGCCGAGCGGCAGCTGGGCCTCCCCTGCTCAGTGGCACAGGGGGACAGAGGAGCAGCACGGTGAGGACTTGAGCCCTGCCCAGCCACAGTGAGGTCATCACCGCTGTGGCTTCACTTGGGGCCGTGAGGGGGGCAGTAAGGAGGAACCTGCCCGCCCACCACGTATCAGCTCCACTTCCAATCCAGCGCTCATGCGTGGCTGTCATGGAGACAGAATGAGAACCTGGGCGTCCAGCCCCCTCGTGACAGTCACCCGGCAGCACCTGCCCCTCGCCACCAGAGAGCTTGAAGATCAGCTCCAGTAAGATCCGGTCTTACAGCAGGAACTGCCCAGGATCCTACCCAAAGCACTCGTCACACCAAGGGCCAAGGAAAGGCGAGCGGCGGACGCCGGCGCAGACGGCAGGAGGCCTGACGAGGGTGCTAAGGCAGCCCAGACGCCTCCAGCAGCGCCCGCAGCAAATGTGAGGCGAACAAGGACGCAGAGGTCTCGGTGACGCGCCAGGTAGAAAACTAAGCAGAGAAGTCAGGGAAGAAGAAACTGAAACTTCTCGCTGTAATCTAGCGCAACTAACCAGCCTGTCAGTTAATGCAGAAAAAACTGACAGTTCTCTCCCAGTGATATACAGGGTTAAACAATTTCCATTAAAATCGCAGCCACTGGGGCCACCGCCGTGATGCAGCAGGGGAAGTCGCCGCCTGCAGCACCTGCATCCCATTCGGGCGCCAGCTTGGGTCCCAGCTGCTCCACTTCTGGTCCAGCTCCCTGGTAATGCACCTGGGAAAGCAGTGGAGGACGGCCAAGTGCTTGGGCCCTGCACCCCCAAGGGAGACCTGGATGAAGCCCCTGGCTCCTGGCTTCAGTCTGGCCCAGCCCTGGCTGTTGCAGCCATTTGGAGAGTGAACAAGTGATGGAAGAGCTCTCTCTCTCTCCCTCTAATTCTGCCTTTCGAATAAATAAAATTAATCTTTAAAAAAAATCCCAGCCATTTTCTGTTTGTGTTTTTGCAGCTATGGACAAAGTTATCCCAAAGTCTACAAGAAAAGGCAAAAGAATTAGCACAGATAAAATAATTTCCGAAAAACTAAACAGGGAATAATTACTCTTAATTTTCAAGACTTTTTTTAAACTCCAGTAATCAGGACAGAGCAGTTCAGGTGGAGTCAGAGACACGGAGATCAGTGAAACCCAATGCAGAACCCAAAAGTCACCCCTACACACCTGTGACCAATTTATTTTTCACAAAAAGATTAAAAAAGTTCAATGGATAAAAAGATGGTCATTTTCTTTTTTAAAGATTTATTCATTTTTATTTGAAAGAGTTACACAGAGAGAGAAGGCGAGGCAGGGAGAGAGAGAGATCTTCCATCTGATGGTTCACTCCCCAGTTGGCCACAACGGCTGGAGCTGTGCTGATCCAAAGCCAGGAGCCAGGAGCTTCTTCCGGGTCTCCCACACGGATACAGGGGCCCAAGGACTTGGGCCATCTGCTACTGCTTTCCCAGGCCACAGCAGAGAGCTGGATGGAAACTGAAGCAGCCGGGTCTCGAACCGACGCCTATATGGGATGCCGGCACTTCAGGCCAGGGCGTTAACCTGCTGCGCCAAAGCGCCAGCCCCAGAAAGATGATCATTTTCACAAATGGTGCAGGAGCAGCCAGAAACCCAGAGAAAAACAATAAGCTGATCAAAACCTCACACCTTGTCAGGAAGTGACCCCAAATTACAACATTGGTAGGAGAAGGTGTAGGACCCAGTGCTTGGTGACAAGTTCCCAAACATGAACCAATACACAATCCATAAAGGGAAAAGTCAATCAACTGAAAGCCAGGTTAAAAGCAACTTTTATTCTCAGAAGAGCTTGTAAAGAGGAGAAAAGATAAACAGACTGGAAGAATTATTTGCAAACCACGCATCTACAAAGTTACTCTCATTTAAAATATATTTTTAAAACCCTCAAAACATTCTCAGGGCTGGCACTGTGGTGTAGCAGGTAAAGCCTCTCCTTCGACACCAGCATCCCATACGGGCGCCGGTTCGAGTCCCGGCTGCTCCACTTCCGATCCAGCTCTCTGCTATGGCCTGGGAAAGCAGCAGCAGATGGCCCAAGTCCTTGGGCCCCTGCACCCACGTGGGAGACCCAGAAGAAGCTCCTGGCTCCTGGCTTCGGATCAGCCCAGCTCCCACCATTGTGGCCATCTGGGGAGTGAACCACCAAATGGAAGACCTCTCTCTGTGTCCGTAACTTTACCTCTAAAATAAATAAGTAAGTAAAATCTTTTTTTTTTTTTTGAAAGGCAGAGTGGACAGTGAGAGAGAGAGACAGAGAGAAAGGTCTTCCTTTTCCGTTGATTCGCCCCCCAGTGGCCGCTGCAGCCGGCGCACCACGCTGATCCGAAGGCAGGAGCCAGGTGCTTCTCCTGGTCTCCCATGTGGGTGCAGGGCCCAAGGACCTGGGCCATCCTCCACTGCCTTCCCGGGCCACAGCAGAGGGCTGGCCTGGAAGAGGGGCAACTAGGACAGAATGCTGCGTCCGGACCGGGACTAGAAACCAGGGTGCCAGCGCCACAGGCGGAAGATTAGCCTATTGAGCCACGGTGCCAGCCGTAAAATCTTTTTTTGAAAGAGAGTTTCCAAGATGGTGGAATGGGGAAGGAGCTTACTACTCTAGTCTAGGGGGGAAATAGTTAAAAAAAACAAGTGCAGAGAGTGCAATCTCAGGGGAGAGTTAGAGAACGGCAGAGGAAGTCCACGCGAATCAGAGGGACACTAGATCCACGCGGACGGTGTGGAAGCCCACAGCTCAGGACTCCAGCCGCCGAGCGCCTCAGCACCAGTGTGGAGAGAGGTGGGACCAGACTATAGCAGCCCACGCCCCAGGGGTTAAGGCTGCAAGAAGAGGCTGGCGTGAGTCCGGCTTGGAGCCCTGTGGGGGCAGCGTACCTGCCAAACTAGAGAAAAAGAAAAGGCACGTTTCTCCCTCCTGATCACCCGGCACCGGTGTCCTGTAACTGGCCAGGAGAGGGGAGGCGCCATTGTGGACAGAGGTAACAGCTACACCAGCTCGCGTCCACATGCCCAGCCACTAGCTGAGAGGAGACACCTGAGTCTGGCTGGGGGCACTGACAGGGGGCTGCGAGCTCGTGACTTTGGGAGCCTTGTGTGCCAAGATTGTGAAAACACTGTGGCTGCACGGGAGGGCCAGGGTGTGCTGGACATTGGGCAGTCACTGTGGGCAGCTCCACTTGCTCGGGGCTCCCTGATTCCCTGGGGAGGGTCATTGCTGCAGGTTCCGTGCTCACACCCAGGACTGCATGGATCCTTTGAGTGGCTCCTGAGGCAGCATGGACGGACATTGTACCCACCGGTCTAGCAGCCAGGCACTGATCCCTTGGAGGAGAGGAGGTGAGTGTGACAACCCCAACAGAGCTGAATAAACCTCCTCTCTGAGAGAGAGAGATGGCATTGGTACAGGCCACCTTGACGGGACTGAACTGGAATCCCCTGGCACGTTTCTAGCTCTACCATTCGGGGTAAGTCCAATTGAGCATGTGCCGAACTGTACATCTCCTCCCTCTCTTATTCCCACTCTTATATTTAACAGGGATCACTTTTCAGTTAAATTTAAACACCTAAGAATAATTGTGTGTTAATTAAAGAGTTCAACCAATGGTATTAAGTAGAACAAAAAGAAATACCTAAAAGGAATAAAGTAGTAAGTTGTTCCTTGACAGTCAGGACAAGGGCTGATCAAGTCATTGTTTCTCATAGTGTCCATTTCACTTCAACAGGTTTCCTTTTAGGTGCTCAGTTAGTTGTCACTGATCAGGAAGAACATATGATATTTGTCCCTTTGGGACTGGCTTATTTCACTCAGCAGGATGTTTTCCAGATTCCTCCATTTTGTTGCAAATGACTGTATTTCATTTTTTTTACTGCTGTATAGTATTCTATAGAGTACATGTCCCATAATTTCTTTATCCAGTCTACTGTTGATGGGCATTTAGGTTGATTCCAGGTCTATTGTGAATTGAGCTGCAATAAACACTGAGGTGCAGACAGCTCTTTTATTTGCCAATTTAATTTCCTTTGGGTAGATCAGTTTCAGTTCATAATTGATCATAATGATAGGATTAAGTGTCAAAGAGATCACATAAACAAGACTAGTGTCTGCTACTACTAACTGATAGAATTAAAAAGGAAAGAACGATCCAACATGGGAAGCAGGATACACAGCAGACTCACAGAATGGCAGATGCTCTAAACAGCACTCTGGCCTCAGAATCAGCCCTCAAGGCATTTGGATCCAGCTAAACAGCCCATGAGAGTATTTCAGGCATGGAAAGCCAAGACACTCTGGCAAAAAAAAAAAAAATGACCTAAATGAAAAATCTCTGTGAGTGAGATCCCAGCGGAAAGAATGGGCCATCAAAGAAGGAGGTACCTTTCTCTGAAGGGAGGAGAGAACTTCCACTTTGCCTATGATCTTGTCTAAATAAGATCGGAGTTGGCAAACTCAAGAGGTTTCCATAGCCTTGGAAGCTCCTGACAAGAGCCTCAGGTGATTACTGACATCATAAGTAAGAGTGTCAATTGTTAAATCAACAACGGGAGTCACTGTGCACTTACTCCCCATGTAGGCTCGCTGTCCTTAATGTGTTGTACTATGTGAAGTAACGGTATAACTAGTATTCAAACAGTACTTTATATTTGTGTTTCTGTGTGGGTGCAAACTGTTGAAATCTTTACTTAGTATATACTAAATTGATCTTCTGTATATAAAGATAATTGAAAATAAATCTTGATGAAGAATGGGATGGGAGAGAGAGTGGGAGATGGGATGGTTGTGGGTGGGAGGGAGGTTATAGGGGGGAAAGCCACTATAATTCAAAAGTTGTACTTTGGAAATTTATATTTATTAAATAAAAGTTTAAAAATAAAATAAAATAAATGGTCACAAAAAAAGAGAGATTGACCACACTCAACTCCAGTGTCACCTTGGAGACTCCCCTCACCTGGAGCACTGCACAGAGCTCCCTGGCCACACCCACCACACGCCTCAGGGTATTCACTGAAAGAGCAGACACTCCACTAATCCACAGAGGCACAGTCCAAAGATAAACGTTATCACAGAGGGGAACAATCCCAACAACTATCTCCATAAATGCCTAGAGGTAAACACAGCAATTCAAGAATCAAGAATAAGGAAGACCACATCATGGCCCAAAAAGAACAAGACAACACTTCAGTACCAGAATGTGAAGATGAATAGGTTGAAGAAATGGCAGAGACAGAATTCAAAAAACTGATCAGAAGCAAATCCACAGACTAAAAAAAATCCGTACATGACATGTATGAAAATGAATGAAATGAATGAAATGTTTCTGATGAAAATGAGACTTTAGGCCGGCGCCGTGGCTTAACAGGCTAATCCTCCACCTTGCAGCACCGGCACACTGGGTTCTAGTCCCGGTTGGGGCACCGGATTCTATCCCAGTTGCCCCTCTTCCAGGCCAGCTCTCTGCTATGGCCCAGGAAGGCAGTGGAGAATGGCCCAAGTGCTTGGGCCCTGCACCCGCATGGGAGACCAGGAGAAGCACCTGGCTCCTGCCTTCAGATCAGCGAGATGCGCCGTCCGCAGCGGCCATTGGAGGGTGAACCAACGGCAAAAAGGAAGACCTTTCTCTCTGTCTCTCTCACTATCCACTCTGCCTGTCAAAAAAGAAAAAAAATGAGACTTTAAAGAGAAATCAAGACAAAATATTAGAAGTGAAGAATTCAATAGAATAAATTAAAAATGTGGTGGAAAGCCTTAAGAACAGACTCAGTGAGACAGAAGAAAGAATATCCAGGGGTCAGCGTCGTGCTGCAGTGGGTTAAAACCCAGCTTGAAGCACCAGCATCCCATATGGGCACCGGTTCTAGTCCCAGCTGCTCCTTTTCTGATCCAGCTCTCTGCTATGGCCTGGGAAATCAGTGGAAGATGGCCCAAGTCCTTGGGCACCTACACTCATGTTTAAGATTGGGAAGGAGCTCCTGGGTCCTGACTTCGGATTGGCTCAGCTCCAGCAATTGTGGCCATTTCGGGAGTGAACCATTGGATGAAAGACCTCTCTCTACATATCTCTACCCTTCTCTGTAATTTCTGTCTTTTAAAAAAAGAAAGAATATCTGAGTTAAAAGACAAATCTCTGGAAATTTTACATTCAGACCAAAAAAAAAAAAAAAGAGAGAGAGAAGAAATTAAAAACTGAAACACAATGTTGGAGATATATGCTATCAAATGATACAACATAGGCATTTTAGGAGTTCCTGAATGCGTGGAAAGAGAGAATGAATTAGAAGGACTTTTTCGTGACAGAATTATAGAAAATTTCCTCAATTTGGAGAAAGAAAAGGACATCCAAGTACAGGAAGCACATAGAACTCCTAACAGACATGACCAGAACAGATCGTCACCATGACACACTGTAGTCAAACTTTCCACAGTAAAACATAAAGAAAAGATTCTAATATGTGCACAAGGGAAATGCCAGATTACTTTCAGAGGATCTCCAATTAAGACTCACAGCTGACTTCTCATCAGAAACCCTATAGGCTAGGAGAGAATGGTGAGATATATTCCAAGTCTTAAGAGAAAAAACTGTCAACACAGAACAAAGTACCCTGCAAAGCTCTCATTTATGAATAAAGGTGAAATAAAGACTTTCCATGACAAACAGAAATTGTAAGAATTTGTCACCACTCATCCAGCCTGACAAAAGATGAGTACGGATGTGCTGCACACAGGAACACAGAAACATGGTCATCACCAGGAAAGAGGTGAAGGCAGACAATCCCCAGTAAAAATGCAAAGGAAATCCAAAGTAAACAATAGGAATATTTATGAAAAAAATGGCAGGGTCAAGTCATTACTCATCAATATTTATCTTGAATGCAAATGGCCTCAACTCTCCAGTGAAAAGACACAGACTGGCTGACTGGATTAAAAATAAAACTGACCTATTTACAGCCTACAAGAAACACACTCACAAACAAAAATGCATGCAGACTGAAATGAAAGGATGGAAAAAGATATTCCATGCTAACAGAAACCAAAAAAGAGCTGGTGTAGCCATCCTAATATCAGACAAAACAGAATTCAACATAATAAACTGTTAAAAGAGACAAAGAAGAATACTATATGATTAAGGGATCAATTTAACAGGAAGATGTAACTGTTATAAATGTATATACACCTAATTACAGGAAGCCTGGATATTTAAAAGATATGTTAAGGGACCTAAAGGGAGACATAGACTCCAATACAATAGTATTAGGGGACTTCAATACCCCACTTTCAGCCATGGACAGATTAACCAGACATAAAATCAGCAAAAAAACAACAGAGTTAATTGACACTCTAGTTCAAGTGGACCTAACAGATATCTACAGAACTTTTCAGCCCACAGTGGCAGAATACACATTCTTCTCAGTAGTGCATGGAACTTTCTCTAGGATTGACCATATGCTAGGCCATAAAGCAAGTCTCATTAAATTTAAAAAAATCAAAATCATTACATGCATCTTCTCAGACCACAACAGAATGAAGCTGGAAATCAGCAACTCAGGGATCTCTAGAGCATATGCAAACACATGGAGACTGAACAACATGCGCCTTAATGAACGGTGGGTCACTGGATAAATTAAAAAATTTCTGGAAATGAATAAAGATGACAATATAACATAGCAAAACTTATACAGCAAAAGCAATGTTAAGAGGGAAGTTTATAGCAAATGGTGCCTACATCAAGAAATTGGAAAGGTGCCAAATAAATGAGCTATCAATGCATCTGAAGGACCTAGAAAAACAAGAGGAAAACAAACCCAAAACTAGTAGGAGAAGAGAAATAATTAAAATTAAAGAAAACATAAACAAAATTGAAACAAAAAATACAGAAGATCAGCAAAATGAAGAGCTGCTTTTTTGAAAAAAAAAACAAAATTGAAACAACATTGTCCCAAATAACAACAACAACAAAAAAGATGGAGAAGGCCCAAATCAATAAAATTAGAGATGAAAAAGGAAATGTAACAACAGATACCACAGAAATAAAAAGAATCATCAGAAATTACTACAGAGAGCTGTATGCCAACAAACTGGGAAACCTAGAAGAAATGGATAGATTCCTGGACACATACAACCTACCTAAATTGAACCATGAAAACCTAAACAGGCCCATTACCAAGACAGAAATTGAATCAGTAATAAAGACCCTCCCAGAGAAAGCACTTGATAAAATCTAACACCCTTTCATGATGCAAACGTTAAGCAAATTGGGTATAGTAGGAACATTCCTCAACACAATCAAGGCAATTTATATCAAACCCACAGCCAGCACCCTAGTGAATGGGGAAAAGCTGGAAGCATTCTCACTGAGATCCAGAACCAGACAAGGATGCCCACTGTCACCACTGATATTCAGTATAGCCCTGGAAGTTTCAGCCAGAGCCATTAGGCAAAGAAAGAAATCAATGGGATACAAATTGGGAAAGAGGAAGTCAAGCTATCCCTATTTGCAGACAACATGATTCTATATAGGGGATTCAAGAGACTCCATGAAGAGACTATTGGACTCATAGAAGAGTTCGGTAAAGTAGCAGGATATAAAGTCAATACACAGAAATCAACAGCCTTTGTATACACAGACAATGCCACAGCTAAGAAAGAACTTCTAATATCAATCCCATTCACAACAGCTACAAAAAAATCAAATACCATGGAATAAATTTAGCCAAGGATGTCAAAGATCTCTACAATGAGAAATACAAAACATTAAAGAAAGAAATAGAAGAAGATACAAAGAAATGGAGAAATCTTCCATGTTCATGGATTGGAAGAATCAATATCATCAAAATATTCATTCTTCTGAAAGCAATTTACAGATTCGATGCAATACCAATCAAAATACCAAAGACATTCTTCTTATATCTATAAAAAATGGTGCTGAAATTCATTGGGAAACACAGGAGAATCCGAATAGCTAAAGCAATGTTATACAACAAACACAAAGCTGGAGGCATCACAATACCAGATCTCAAGACATACTACAGGGCAGTTATAACCAAAACAGCCTGGTACTGGTACAAAAACAGATGGATAGGCCAACGGAACAGAATAGAAACGCCTGAAATCAACCCATGCATCTACAATCAACTTATCTTTGACAAAGGAGCTAAAATCAATCCCTGGGACAAGGACTGTGGTGGAATGAGAAAGCCATGTCAAGATGGTGCTGGCGAGTGAGCAAGATGTGTGTTCAGTTACTCAGGAAATGGCGGTGGAACCCACTTGAAAGGAGCCTGCTAGCAACAAGCAGCGATTGGTTACAGCATAAACTACCCCTTGACCGGATTGGCTGCCTCAGCTACATAAGCTGCTGCACCAGCTGAAATAAACGAGTCTGTGAGAGGCTCGCCTCTGGCCTGCTTTCACTGGACTCCCTGTGTCTGTGTTGTGACTCCACACCTCTTGCCCCCACTGTGCTTCTCCTCTAAGAATGAATCCACAGCAACAAAAGGCAATCTCTTCGATAAATGGTGCTGAGAAAACTGGATCTCCACATGCAGAAATGTGAAGAAAGACCCCTATCTTACATCTTATACAAAAATGCACTCAAAAATGGATTAAAGACCTAAATCTACGACCTGATGCCATCAAATTACTAGAGAACAATGGGGAAATGCTGCAAGACATTGGCATAGTCAGAGTTCTTAGAAAAGACTCCAAATGCACAGGAAATCAAAGCTAAAATTGACAAATGGGATTATATCAAATTGAGAAGCTTCTGTACTGCAGAAGAAACACTCAGGAAAGTGAAGAAGCAACCAACAGAATGGGAGAAATTATTTGCAAACCGCACAACTGATAAAGGATTAATAAGCAGAATATACAACGAGATAAAGAAACTCCACAACAAAACAAACAACCAAGTTAAGAAATGGGCAAAGGACTTAAACAGACATTTTTCAAGAGGAAATCCAAATGGCCAACAGACACATGAAAAAATGCTCCAGGGTCATTAGCTGTCAGAGAAATGTAAACCAAAACCACAATGAGGTCTCACCTCACCCCAGTTAGAATGGTTCTCATACAGAAATCAACAAGCAAATGCAGGCATGGGGGAAAAGATACCCTAATCCACTGTTGGTGGGAATGTAAACTGGTAAAGCCAGTATGGAAGACAGTTTGGAGATACTCCAGAAATCTGAATATAGACCTACCACAGGACCCAGCCATCCCACTCCTGGGAATTTACCCAAGGGAAAAGAAATCAGTATATGAAAGAGTTATCAGCACTCCCATGTTTATTGCAGTTCAATTCACAAAAGCTAGGATATGGAACCAACCCAAATGCCCATCAACTGAAGACTAGATAAAGAAACTATGGGATATGTACACCATGGAATACTACAAAGTAGGAAAAAAAATCTTGTCATTTGCAAAAAAATGGATGAAACTGGAAAACATCATACTTAGTGAAATAAGCCAGTCCCAAAGGGAAAAATATTGCATGTTCTCTCTGACCTATGATAACTAATAGAGCACCTAAAAGGTTATCTATAGAAGTGAAATTGACACTTTGAGATGCAATGACTTTGAACAGCCCTTGTCTCAACTGTTGAGGAATGGTTTTTTTTTTTTTCAAACTATTTGTTGAACTTTTCACTTAAAGAGTTATATATATATATATATATATATACACAAAAAAAAGAGAGTATAGAGTTAATAATCATATGTGTATAAAGTTAATTGAAGATAGATCTTAGTAAAGAAAGAATGGGAATAGGAGAGGGAGGAGGAAGAGGGTTGGGA
This sequence comes from Lepus oiostolus, assembly GCA_036325905.1. Lineage (NCBI taxonomy): Eukaryota > Metazoa > Chordata > Mammalia > Lagomorpha > Leporidae > Lepus > Lepus oiostolus. The sequence goes on along the minus strand of CM070797.1, from coordinate 1,356,891 downwards.
GAGTGGGTGGGAAGGCGATACAGTGGGAAGAATCCCATGTTCCTAAAGTTGTAATTATGAAATGCATGAAGTTTGTATCCATGAAATAAAAGATTTCTGGGGGGGGAAAGAAATAAGTTTGGGATGAGCATGGTGGAGCCATGGGTTGAGACCTTACTCGTGACATCCACACCCCATATCAAAATGTCAGTTTGAGTCCCAGCTACTCATTTCCAATCCTTGGAGGCAGCAGATCATGGCTTAAGTGCTTGGGCCCCCAGCACCCATGTGGAAGACCTGGATGAGTTCTGGGCTCCTGGCTTTGGCCCGGCCCAGCCAGGACTGTTGCTGGCATCTGGGGAGTAAACCAATGATGGAAGAGTCTCTCTCCTCTCTCCTCTTCCTCTCTCCTCTCCCTCTGTCCTCTCTCCTCTTCCTCTCTCCTCTCTCCTCTTCCTCTCTGCCCTCTTCCTCTCTCCTCCTCTCTCCTCTTCCTCTCTCCTCTTCCTCTCTCCTCTTCCTCTCTCCTCCTTTCTCCTCTTCCTCTCTCCTCCTCTCTCCTCTCTCTCTCCTCTTCCTCTCTCCTCTCTCTCTCTGCCTTCCAAGTAGATGAAAAAAAAGTAAATATTTTTTAAAATATAAAATTTAGGCCAGCACCATGGCTCAATGGGCTAATATTCTGCCTGCGGCGCCGGCACTCTAGCTTCTAGTCCCCGTTGGGGCACCCGTTCTGTCCCAGTTGCTCCTCTTCCAGGCCAGCTCTCTGCTGTGGCCCGGGAAGGCAGTGAGGATGGCCCAAGTGCTTGGACCCTGCACCTGCATGGGAGACCAGGAAGAAACACCTGGTTCCTGGGTTCAGATCGGCACAGCGTACCGGCCGTAGCAGCCATTTAGGGGGTGAACCAATGGAAGGAAGACCTTTCTCTCTGTCTCTCTCTCTCTCACTGTCTAACTCTGCTTGTCAAAAAAAAAATATATATATATATATATAAAATTTATTTTGGTGCAAAATTTTTTAAATCCTTGCATATTAAGTCTTCAAAAACTTTATTAAAATGCATATCAAAGAAAAAACTGCATGAATTTTAATTTCATTTTCCACAAAATGTTTGACGCACACTTAAGTATATGGAGAGAGAGACGGAAGGACTGGCTCAGGCCATTGCGCAGGTGAAATCCTGGACTCTGTGGGGTGGGCAGCGGGCTGCAGTCAGGGAGGTCCTCCTGGGACAGTTGGTGCCAAAGGCCACGGCTGCAGACATCTCTGCCAGGGAGAGGTCAGGCTTCGTCCCGCCCAAGCCTGCAGCCGATTGGACAAGTCCCACTCGCATTATTCAGGACAATCTGCTTTCCTCCAAGTCCATCCATTTAAATGTAAATCTCATCACAGAAACATCTGGAATAATTTTTGAGCAAATGGGTGGGCATCATGGCCCAGTCAAGTTGACACAAAAAATTAACCATTGCAAGGCCCCGTGTAATCTCAGAATCTGCAAGTGGAAAGGGGGGCAGGAGGAGGAAGGGGGAGAAAAGACGGACTCTGGAGGTGGAAACAGGGGCTCCTGGACCACGGAACGCGGCAATGCCGAGAGACGGGCCAGGGCCAGGCAGAGAGGCTGCAGAGCCCCCCGGAGCAGCCCCACGGGCCCCGTTTGGACATGTGGCCTCAAGAACAGAAGAGAGCGCCGTGACGGCAGACCCGCGGCCAGCCGGGGGCAGCGCAGTCCCTGGGCAACTGTCACCGCTCCGCTCCTCCGGCAGCCCCATAAAACCAGAGCAGCTGCCCGAGGCGGAGGACGGCAGAGAAACAGACCCCTCGCCCTACACTGCCCATCACTGAACAAAGGAAACCTCTTTAAAAGAGCCGTGAAGGGCCCTTGCCTCTCCCTGCTGGCACTCGGACCTCAGCAGAGGCATTTCTGACGGGACCAGGACCGCCTCGGGAGCTGGCATCCACGGGGACCGCCGCTACTACGACTGCTGTGCAGACAGACCGGCTCGAGTCTCCACGCAGGCAAGCCGCCACGCAGGGCGCGGCCTCCGTACCAGGGTCCTGGTCCCTGCCACCCTGGCGAGACGGCTTCCCACCCAGCTCGCTGCTAACACACCTGGGAGGCAGAGATGATGTGGCAGACCCCGATGGAGTTCCAGGCTCCTGGCTTCAGCCTGGCCCAGCCCAGGCTGCTATGGGCACCTGGGGAGCAAACCAGTGGTTGGAAGACCTGTTTGTCTCTCCCTCTTTCTGTCTTGCAAATAAAATGAAAATAAATGTTTTTGAAGTCTCTATTCAAAGCAGTCAGCGTCAATACAGGGATTTGGTAAATTCATTCCAGTTTTCACAAACGCAAAGGGAGGGGCAGACAAAATTCTTACTTTTCAGAGGCAGCAGAGACTAGAGAAAAACTTTGGTCACCAATCTCCCTAGAGTTGGTGAGAGGTTCGGTAACAACTCAGCCAACATCCCAGCCGCTCCACTCTCGATGCAGCTGGGGGCGCTCTGGCAAAGGCCAGCTCCCGCCTGCGGGCCCCAGATGCCTGAGGGTGGCCACACGTATCACGCAGACCCCACAGAGCCAGCCCAGTGACGGCAAGCGATGGCACACGTGGATGGTGCTCAGTCGCCAAGCTCCCAGGAATCTCATGGGGGCCGCCCTCCCTGACCGGGCCCAAGCTGAGCTCCTCCCCACGAGGCCTTGTCCTCACCCCGATCGCCCCCACCCTTGCTGCCCGAAACCCCCACCGCCTTCAGCAGGAATCCAGCTGCGTCAGTTTAGCTCACTGCTCACTGCCCACTGCCCTCTAGCAGCGGGCCAGGGCTCTCCCTCGTGCACAGCCTGGCTGTGTCCGTTCCTGTGTTCAGAGCTTTGCACTGACCAGGACCACGCTCAGAACAAAGCGAGCGCATCTTGTTCAGCTCCTTACAGAACTGTGTAACCCAGCGGGGGCCTGGAGCCACCGTGGCCCTGCTCGTGTCTCTGTGCCCAGCATGTCTTTGTGGACACTGCAGAAGGCACAGGGTCCGCCTCACCCCTCGAGGTGGACTGGTGACCTGGTTACCTCCACATGGACCAGGAAGAAAACCCAAACAAAAACCGTGCCTTGGGTCCCCAGATCAGTACTAAAAACTCAGTCCAAGATCCCTGGCAAGCAGCCATGTTAGCGGCCTCAGGGGCACTGGGGGCAGGGATGGAGAAAGTGGTCATGTTCTCCATCTTACAGCCAGGCTGGTGCCAGGGAGAGTGGAGCAAGGAGGAGGGGTGGGGCCTGGGGCCATCAGTCCCTGTGCTCATGACCTGGGGCTGCTGGGATGGGGGCGGGGCCTGGGGTCATCAGTCCCTGTGCTCATGACCTGGGGCTGCTGGAATGGGGGCGGGGCCTGGGGCCATCAGTCCCTGTGCTCATGACCTGGGGCTGCTGGGATGGGGGCGGGGCCTGGGGTCATCAGTCCCTGTGCACGTGATCTGGGGCTGCTGGGATGGGGGCGGGACCTGGGGCCATCAGTCCCTGTGCTCATGACCTGGGGCTGCTGGGATGGGGGCGGGGCCTGGGGCCATCAGTCCCTGTGCTCATGACCTGGGGCTGCTGGGATGGGGGCGGGGCCTGGGGTCATCAGTCCCTGTGCTCATGACCTGGGCTGGGATGGGGGCGGGGCCTGGGGTCATCAGTCCCTGTGCTCATGACCTAGGGCTGCTGGGATGGGGGCAGGGCCTGGGGTCATCAGTCCCTGTGCTCATGACCTGGGGCTGCTGGGTTGGGGGCGGGGCCTGGGGTCATCAGTCCCTGTGCTCATGACCTGGGGCTGCTGGGATGGGGGCGGGGCCTGGGGCCATCAGTCCCTGTGCTCATGACCTGGGGCTGCTGGGATGGGGGCGGGGCCTGGGGTCATCAGTCCCTGTGCACGTGATCTGGGGCTGCTGGGATGGGGGCGGGGCCTGGGGCCATCAGTCCCTGTGCTCATGACCTGGGGCTGCTGGGATGGGGGCGGGGCCTGGGGCCATCAGTCCCTGTGCTCATGACCTGGGGCTGCTGGGTTGGGGGCGGGGCCTGGGGTCATCAGTCCCTGTGCTCATGACCTGGGCTGCTGGGATGGGGGCGGGGCCTGGGGCCATCAGTCCCTGTGCTCATGACCTGGGCTGCTGGGATGGGGGCGGGGCCTGGGGCATCAGTCCCTGTGCTCATGACCTGGGGCTGCTGGGTTGGGGGCGGGGCCTGGGGCCATCAGTCCCTGTGCTCATGACCTGGGGCTGCTGGGATGGGGGCGGGGCCTGGGGTCATCAGTCCCTGTGCTCATGACCTGGGCTGGGTTGGGGGCGGGGCCTGGGGCCATCAGTCCCTGTGCTCATGACCTGGGGCTGCTGGGATGGGGGCGGGGCCTGGGGTCATCAGTCCCTGTGCTCATGACCTGGGCTGGGTTGGGGGCGGGGCCTGGGGTCATCAGTCCCTGTGCTCATGACCTGGGCTGCTGGGATGGGGGCGGGGCCTGGGGCATCAGTCCCTGTGCTCATGACCTGGGGCTGCTGGGTTGGGGGCGGGGCCTGGGGCCATCAGTCCCTGTGCTCATGACCTGGGGCTGCTGGGATGGGGGCGGGGCCTGGGGCCATCAGTCCCTGTGCTCATGACCTGGGGCTGCTGGGATGGGGGCGGGGCCTGGGGTCATCAGTCCCTGTGCACATGACCTGGGGCTGCTGGGATGGGGGCGGGGCCTGGGGTCATCAGTCCCTGTGCTCATGACCTGGGCTGGGTTGGGGGCGGGGCCTGGGGTCATCAGTCCCTGTGCTCATGACCTGGGGCTGCTGGGATGGGGGCGGGGCCTGGGGCCATCAGTCCCTGTGCTCATGACCTGGGGCTGCTGGGTTGGGGGCGGGGCCTGGGGCCATCAGTCCCTGTGTTCATGACCTAGGGCTGCTGGGATGGGGGCGGGGCCTGGGGCCATCAGTCCCTGTGCTCATGACCTGGGCTGGGTTGGGGGCGGGGCCTGGGGTCATCAGTCCCTGTGCTCATGACCTGGGGCTGCTGGGATGGGGGCGGGGCCTGGGGCCATCAGTCCCTGTGCTCATGACCTGGGGCTGCTGGGTTGGGGGCGGGGCCTGGGGCCATCAGTCCCTGTGTTCATGACCTAGGGCTGCTGGGATGGGGGCGGGGCCTGGGGCCATCAGTCCCTGTGCTCATGACCTGGGCTGGGTTGGGGGCGGGGCCTGGGGTCATCAGTCCCTGTGCTCATGACCTGGGGCTGCTGGGATGGGGGCGGGGCCTGGGGCCATCAGTCCCTGTGCTCATGACCTGGGGCTGCTGGGTTGGGGGCGGGGCCTGGGGCCATCAGTCCCTGTGTTCATGACCTAGGGCTGCTGGGATGGGGGCGGGGCCTGGGGCCATCAGTCCCTGCTCTCCATGCAGGAGACCAGCAGCCATCAGTCCCTGTGTTCATGACCCTGGATCCCTGGATGAAGTGTCTGTGGGCCCAGGCACCAGGGGCCGCTCCAGGACACACCCGGTACTGCTCCACGCACTGCAGCAGCCTGTGCTGGGGTTGCCAGGTGCTGAGAGTCCTGACTCACAGTCTGCCCTTCAGTCTCCGGGTCCTCAGGACTGGGGAGGCCGCGGACCAGGCAGTAGGAGAGAGCGGAGGGGATCTGCTCCCTGAAGACCTCCAGCCACTTCCTCCTTCTGTCACAGACCCTGGACGTGAGCCCCCACTGGACACGGCCCCCACTGGACACGGCCCCCACTGGACACAGCCCCCACTGGACACGGCCCCAGTTCACCACCAGGTCTGACCTCACAGGTCCCTGGGCGGGCCCCCAGCTCACTGCCTGGTCTGACGTCACAGGTCCCTGGGTAGGACCCCAGCTCACTGCCTGGTCTGACATCACAGGACGGGCCCCCAGCTCACTGCCTGGTCTGACCTCACAGGTCCCTGGGCAGGACCCCACGCTCACTGCCTGGTCTGACGTCACAGGTCCCTGGGCAGGACCCCAGCTCACTGCCTGGTCTGACATCACAGGACGGGCCCCCAGCTCACTGCCTGGTCTGACCTCACAGGTCCCTGGGCAGGACCCCACGCTCATGGCCTGGTCTGACGTCACAGGTCCCTGGGCGGGACCCCACGCTCATGGCCTGGTCTGACGTCACAGGTCCCTGGGCAGGGCCCCAGCTCACTTCCTGCTCTGACGTCACAGGTGCCTGACATTCCACGTATCCTGGAGACCGAGGCTGGCGAGGCTAAGACCTTCGAGAGAACCCTGCTCCTTCGCCGGGGGACCATGACGGTGAACTGGCTCGGGACCTGGTGCGTCGTCGTCCTGCTGTACTGCTGGCGAGAAGCTGACTTGCAGCCTCTCAACAAGACCTCAGGTAGCGCCCCGCAGGGGCTCTGAGGCGCGGTGCGCGGTGCTCCTCCCGGTTACCGTTAGCCCTCAGCGACCACTCAGTGGCTCAGTCTGGGAAGCCTTGTAGAGGCCAGAGCTCCACAGGAGGGCACCCAGGTCCTGGATATTCACTGTCACGGAAGTTTTCTTTTTCTTTAAAGATTTATTTTTATGTATTTGGAAGACAGAGATAGGTAGAGATAAAGAGAGACAGACAGGCAGACAGACATATCTTCCATCCACTGGTTCACTCCCTAAATAGCTGCAGTGACAAGCTGCGCCGATCCGGAGCCAGGAGCTTCTTCCCGGTCTCCCACGTGGGTGCAGGGGCCCAAGGACTTGGGCCACCTTCCACTGCTTTCCCAGGACACAGCAGAGAGCTGGATCAGAAGAGGAGTAGCCAGGACTCGAACCAGCACCCGTCTGGGATGCCGGTGCTGCAGGCCAGGGCTTTAACCCACTGGGCCAGAGTGCCGGCTTCTAGCATGGCAGTTCTGTAACCTAACCGGAAGCGGAGGAAGAACAGGACGTCCACGTGCCCCACCCACAGCATCAGTAGCACTGCACTTGGCTCCCTGGTTTCCACACACACACTTCCGGTTTGGGGCACTTTAACAGGGTTCAAGGTGTCTCATCATTTCATGTAAAGTATTGCTTCGCTAAAAGGTACATGAATTATTTTACTCAACCACAGTATCATACCACACTAACAAGACCAACCGACGCTCCTACAGCAGATATTATCGGGGACAGAAAACATAATGATGGCACTTGGGAAATACAGAGACAGCTTTACTGGGGGGGGGGGGGGGGCTCTAACACGGGAAGTCTGAGGGCGCACACACTGGCTCCACACAGAACACAAGGGGGAGAGGCGGACACACACCACAGGCCCAGGGCAGAATCAGGGCCAAGAGACGACTCAATGGTTAGGCTAGGTCCTGCTGAGTGACACAGGGATTTGTGTTGGGAGAAGGCACACGGGCAGAGACATCAGGGAGAGGAGGAGGAGGTGAGGAGGTGTCAGGGTGAGGAGGAGGTGAGGAGGCCTGGGGGTTGAGGAGGAGGAGGTGAGGAGGTGTCAGGGTGAGGAGGAGGTGAGGAGGCCTGGCGGGTGAGCAGGAGGAGGTGAGGAGGTGTCAGGGTGAGGAGGAGGAGGTGAGGAGGTGTCAGGGTGAGGAGGAGGAGGTGATGAAGCCCAGGGTGGGGGGGGGTGAGGAGGAGGCAGTGAGGAGGCCTGGGGGTTGAGGAGGAGGAGGTGATGAGGTGTCAGGGTGAGGAGGAGGTGAGGAGGCCTGGGGGTGAGGAGGAGGAGGTGAGGAGGCCTGGGGGTTGAGGAGGAGGAGGTGAGGAGGAGGAGGTGAGGAGGAGGAGGTGAGGAGGCCTGGGGGTTGAGGAGGAGGAGGTGAGGAGGAGGAGGTGAGGAGGAGGAGGTGAGGAGGAGGAGGTGAGGAGGAGGAGGTGAGGAGGCCTGGGGGTTGAGGAGGAGGAGGTGAGGAGGAGGAGGTGAGGAGGAGGAGGTGAGGAGGCCTGGGGGTTGAGGAGGAAGAGGTGAGGAGGCCTGGCGGGTGAGGAGGAGGAGGTGAGGAGGCCTGGCGGGTGAGCAGGAGGAGGTGACGCGCTATGGAGGGTGGAGGGTTGTGCCCAGGTGTGCAGTGGGCTGGGGCCGGGCATGCCGAGTGTGGTGCTCTCCTGCCGTGTGCATGGGGGCCAACCCCAGCGCAGCGCTGTCCCTGTGCAGTGTCGCCTCCCAGGGTTTCCCCAGCCCCCAGGCAGGGCCACCTGCTTGGCGCTCGGTCCCAGACCACGGAAGCTGTGGTCAGGTGCCAGGCTGCTCTACAGAGCTTCTACCCGGCGACCCCGGGTCAGCCTGCGAACGCCTCCCGAGGCCCAGGGCTCCGAGGACCCAGGCCCCCCAGGAAGGGACTCCTCTACTGCCCCGGAAGACCGGTGCTGCCCAGCAGGCCTAGGCACCGTTCGTGCCAAATCAAACCCACCAGCCCGGGTCTGGCTCTGCGCGCCCCTGCACCCCCACCTTCTGGTCGTGGTCCTAGCCTGGGTCACACAGCCAAGGCCTCCAGGAGTGCCCAGCTGCAGGAGGATGGATTCTTAGGGAACTCATGCAAATAATTACGTGGCCACGAAAATAAGAATTTTCAAATTCTGGAGGAATCGGCTGGCGAGAAAATACAAATGCCTGTTCTGCTTCTAACAGCATAATTACCAAATTGCTGTAAGTTTCACGCAGCTTAAGAGAAAAGAGCAGGGAAGGGGGGCGGGGGGTGTCTGAATCCTGAAACTATTAAAGAGCCAGCAACGTTTCCAACAAAAACTCAGAAAATTCTAACCATCGCCATCAATTCACTGAGCCTCCTGTAACGTGTTCTCGTTCTGCTTGGTCTTGGGCCAGCGGTCTGTGCACCCATCAGCATCCCCCTGGGGTCGGGACGTCTCCCGCAGCCCTGGCGTGTGAGCCTAGCTCATCAGGAGGCCGGACTCCGGCGCACCTGCCGGGTGCCTGCCTGGCACTGCGTTCAGGACAGCATCAGAGGAGAAGCCACCACTGCCTGGAACTGGCAGGGGACCTTCCCCGCGAGGCTCCGGGTCTGCAGAGAGCTCACAGGAGGGCTGGGGGGCTGGGACACGCCGCAGGTCAAGGTGACTGACAACACGGTTACCAGGAGCCATCGTGCAGGCTCGGGCACACACACCAAGTTCTAGGAGCTTCACGCAGTGTCCAAAACCCCCGTGCGACTGCAGCATGGACGGGGCCACCCCCCCCCCCATTACCGGACAGCACCTCCACGCCGCCTCACACATCAACAAGGCAACCAGCTCCGCCCCGGCCTCCTCAGCCCTCGAGATGCCCCAGGGCCTCTGGGAAAACTCAAGGTTTGGGCCAGAAACCCCTCATTCAGAAGTCGGCTTGGGAAGCTGTAAGAGCGTCCAGGCTGGCGTGCTTGACGGGGGGCAGAGCCTCCTAGGAACAGCGCTCAGGCCGCCCGTGCGACCCGAACGACGAGAACAGGCTTCCCAAGCCACGAACAGGAGGCAACGCCGGAGGCCAAGACGAAAATCCTTGGTGTCTTCAGAATTGGCAAAACTCGGTTTTCCTAAGCGATCGAAAACACGAGGCACAGAAGACACGGGGCGAGAGCCACAGGACATCCTGGCTTCCATGGCCGGCAGCGCAACAGGTGACGAGAAGCCACTGGCAAGCTCTTAGGAGGAACGGATGGGAGAGCCCAGAGCCAGGCTGCGGGGAAGGCAGGAGGGCAAGGCAGCCCCGTGCGCCTCGCCTCCCTGGACCAGGCGGTCTCTGCTCTTCTCACGGCCTTTATATCCGGGAACTATGTAGCTATGTAATTATGTAGCTCTATGATAACTATATGTAACTACATAATAACTATACCACTAGGTACGTGAACTTGCTTGCTCACCCAGGCTTTCTGCTCTTTTTCTTCCTCTTACTGTGGGCCAATCACTTTCCTTTGTCACGCCCAGTCCGTGTCAAACTCGTACCCCAGTGCCAGCTGGCCCTCGGCCGGTGGCCTGCCAGGCTCAGGACCCAAGCGGGCCCTGTGTACCTTTGTTCTGACCTCTCCCCAGTTGACAATTGGGGCTCGCAGCTGCAGGCAGGGCAGAAGGCCCAGAGGCTGGGCGGGGTCTCCCTGCCCGGCCTCCTCCCCAGGTAGGGGCTCAGACACCTGCTGGCCCCTCTCCCCACAGCTAAAGCTCAGGAACCGTGGAACCCGCACAGCTCTTGAGCCACTCTGGAGAGAGGGAGAGAGAGCCAGGCACCCCCTCCTGCTCACGGCAACACCCACGGCGCCACTGGGCAGGCCCGTCCCGCCTGGCCTCACATCTGCGTGGGGCAGGGCCTGTCCACGTCCTGGGGGAAGGCAGCAGCTCCAACCCCCACAGCCCTGTAGAAACCTAGTTAACCAGGTGCTGACGTGGCGCCGACCTGAGGCCCCGGGGGCGGGGAGCTCTGTGGGGGCAGAGGACACTGTGCCGGTCCCGCAGCCCATGCTTTCCGGTCCCCACGTGTGCTCCTCCGGGAGCTGCTCTATACACGTTGGCTAGGAGGCCCACACCGACTCGGCACGAGCTGGGCACGCGGCTCCCAGCTCCAGCGACCCTGCCCAGGCATTCAGCTGGAGAGACCGAGGGGAGAGCTGCTGCTCAGGGTGAATGCCGGCTTCCTTGCTCCGCTCCGGGGCACTGCCCAGGGCTGTCCGGAACACGGGGTGTGGCATTCCTGCAAGTGGAGACGCCGGGCGCCTGCCCACGTGGCACAGCTCTCACACACGTGGAGACGCCGGGCGCCTGCCCACGTGGCACGGCTCTCACACACGTGGAGACGCCGGGTGCCTGCCCACGTGGCACGGCTCTCACACACGTGGAGACGCCGGGCGCCTGCCCACGTGGCACGGCTCTCACACACATGGAGACGCCGGGCGCCTGCCCACGTGGCACGGCTCTCACACACATGGAGACGCCGGGCGCCTGCCCACGTGGCACGGCTCTCACACACGTGGAGACGCCGGGCGCCTGCCCACGTGGCACGGCTCTCACACACGTGGAGACGCCGGGCGCCTGCCCACGTGGCACGGCTCTCACACACGTGGAGACGCCGGGCGCCTGCCCACGTGGCACGGCTCTCACACACGTGGAGATGCCGGGCGCCTGCCCACGTGGCACGGCTCTCACACACGTGGAGATGCCGGGCGCCTGCCCACATGGCACGGCTCTCACACACGTGCAGACGCCGGGCGCCTGCCCACGTGGCACGGCTCTCACACACGTGGAAAGGCCAAGGCACCTGCCCACATGGCGTGGCTCGCCCACGTGTGGAATCGTGGGACACCCAGGCATGGAGGAAGGAGCTGCCAACGTGGTCCTGGCGATGGAGGGGGTTTCAGTCCGGATTTCTCCCAGTGAACCCCAGCAAAATCCCAGCGCTCGACAGCGAACCCTCCATGGAGGTCAGTGCGCAGGCTGCACACGTGGGTGAGACAAGGCACGGTCTTGCTTACATGGCTGAGGGCGGCTCCGAGCCACAAGGCTCAGCGAGGGGTGACAGCGGGAGCGGCTCGGTGAAGCGGCCCCCTCAGTGGCCCCAGCAAACACACGGATGCCGCTCCCCACAACACACAGACACATGGACGCCACTCCCCACAAACGCAGGACACACGGACACTGCTCCCTGCAAACGCAGGACACACAGACACACGGACGCCGCTCCCCGCAAACACAGGACACACGGACACACGGACGCCGCTCCCCACAAACACACAGACACACGGACGCCGCTCCCCACAAACGCAGGACACATGGACGCCGCTCCCCGCAAACGCAGGACACACGGACGCCGCTCCCCGCAAACGCAGGACACCGCCCAACGCGAGCTCCCTGCCGCACATGCTTGTTGCTGACTGGCACGAGGCCTCCATTGTAATCACGGCACAGACACGAGTGAAGAGGATATTTTTAACGAAGCGCTGCACGCGCAGCTGTCCCCATTCTTAATGGCTCATTAATGTCTCGTCCAAGGAGAACTGTACTCGCGTCTGCTCCCCGCGAGGTCAGCACACTGGGAAGCCGTCGTCAGCACCGTGCGGACCTCTCCCGTCTCCCGCATTGTTCTCGGTGCACATGAGCCCATTGGGATGCAGATGGCCCGTCATTAAAGCCATTTGGAAATCCGCTTTGTCACTGGTTTAGTGCTGCAACTCCAGACTCTCCCAGAGCTCTGTGTGCTCAGGGAGGGAAGGTGCGCAGGCTCCGCCCAGCCATCCTGGGAGGGGCCGGGCTTGCCCCCCCCCCAATCGGCTGACCCAGGACCCGAGGTACTGCGACCTCTACAGAGAAAGCGGCCAAGTTCAGAACCCAGGAAGCGTGTGGTGGGTGCTGCCGAGGCGGGCGCCGGGCTCAGCGTCGCTGCCACACAGCGGCCTGCGCTCGGCACGGCGGCCCCTGTCCTGAGGCAGCGGAGCCGCAGGTCAGACGGCCGCACGCTGTAGACACGGACGTGTATGCCCACGCGACTCCCCGGCTCATCCGCACATGGGGGCACCCGGACTGCCTCTCTGGGCCCTGCCCGCACACGGAGCCACACGTGGCATCACGTGGCTCACACCTTTTCCATCCCCAGATCACCCCTCCGAGCTCTCAGACCACTCACTCAGGCGCCGTCCTGGGACAGACGCGTCGGCGCCCTCGCAGGTCAGCGGGGATCAGGGGCCAGGCAGCCCAGGCCACGGGCAGCTCAGCGCGCCACGAGGGGAGGGGCCGGGCTTTACACCCGGGCTCCTGAGCGAGACAGAGAACACGGTTGACTGCCGGGCACGAGTCCCTAGTGAGAGGTCAGCGGGCGTCTCCGAGGCTCAGCCCAAACCCCCGTCCACGGGACCCAGCAGGAACCCGAGGCGCCTCCATGGGAAGGACTCCAGGGGCTCACAGAGGAGGCGGAAGCGTGGCTCCTGCGGGGGGGCTGTGTCCCGCCTCCCCCACAAGCTCACAGCAGTGGACGAGCCCCGCCGTCCCAGGCCCGCACAGGAGGGACAGGACCCACACAGGGGGGACAGGGCCACACAGGGGGACAGGACCACACAGGAGGACAGGGCCACACAGGAGGGACAGGGCCACACAGGGCTCCTTCCAGTAAAGCATGCTGGGAGGATCCTGCAAACCAGGTCCTGTGCAGAGAAGTCGGCGCCGGCCCACGCACACTGCCGAACTGGAGGGTTTTATTTTCCCCAGATGTGACTACTGAAATGCCCACCAGTACAAGAAACCAAGACATGCCTGGAGTGTTTGGTAAGGAATCCCCCTGTCTGCTCTGTGTCGGAGGGGTGGGGGCTGTCAGCACAAGCTGCGGATTTCAGAAGGAGCCCATTTGGTGAGGCCGGAACCACGCTGGCACAGCCTCCGGGCCTACCTCTGCGAGTCAGACACCCAGAGGATGAAGTAGAATTTTAGGTCAGGAGCCCTGGCCAGCGTCCGGGAGCCTCGCTTGCCCCAGCAAGGTCCAGGGGCCAGCAGGGGCACCCAGAGCTTGCTAGAACCACCTGGGCCCAGGCCCCACCCAGACCTCCTGAGTCCGATCTGCCTCCCTGGCCGGAGAGCAGGACCCGAGAGGACGCAGGCAGAGCCCCGGCCTCCCAGCTTCCCACCCCGGGGCAGGACCGCCCCCGCCTCTGCCCCAAGCGGACTGCTGCTCTGGTGGGCCTGAGCGTTTCCTGAGAGCTCCCAGGGAGGCTGAGGGGCGCGGGTCAACTGAGGCAAGCCACAGATGGGGTCCACACGCTCCACGGCCACCGCAGGAGAGACGGGAGAAAGGCGCCTCACAGCCGCCGGGGCTGCCACACAGGACCGGCAGTTCTCCAGGGGTAGTTTCAGTCTTGTTATCACGCCGAATCTTCACCACGCAGCGTGTACCCGGCACTGAGAGAACGCTGCAGTCCGGGGCAGCCACGCCGTGGTGCGTGGCCACGTGGCCAGAGCTCCCCAGGGACAGTGCCCCAGGACTGGTCGGCCCCTCATGGTGTTGTTGTTGTTGTTGTTGTTTTTTTGGGGGGTGATGTTTGCCGTCAGGAATCCCATACGGTTTTGGTGTTTCTGCAGGAATTCAGGGCTGGACCAGCCCAGCCCAGCCCAGGCCCCCCGGGCAGGGGGCTCCTGTTCTGCACCCACTGGGTGCACGGACGGCCCCAGGCACGGGCAGCCAGCGGGGTTGGGCCTGTGGCCCGGGCTTGACTGTGCTCTCCTGTGCTTTTCCCAGATGAGATTCTCGTGCAGGAGATTTTGGATCCGAATAAAACAAAATTGGCTGAAACGCAAACCACCGCGGCGACAGTGTCCACGAAGATGGTCAAGGAGAAAAGCAAGTACAGCGCTCCCGCCACACGTACAGCGCTTCCCGCCACACGTACAGCGCTCCCGGCCACGTACAGCGCTCCCGCCCCACGTACAGCGCTCCCGCCCCACGTACAGCGCTCCCGCCCCACGTACAGCGCTCCCGCCCCACTAACACCGCTTCCCGCCCCATGTACACCTCCTCCCGCCCCACGTACAGCGCTCCCCGCCCCACGTACAGCGCTCCCGCCCCACGCACACCGCTCCCGCCCCATGTACACCTCCTCCCGCCCCACGTACAGCACGTCTGCCCCACGTACACCTCCTCCCCGCCCCACGTACAGCACGTCTGCCCCACGTACACCTCCTCCCACCCCACGTACACCTCCTCCCACCCCACGTACACCTCTTCCCACCCAACATACACCGCTTCTCACCCCACGAACACCGCTTCCCACCCCACGTACAGCGCTCCCGCCCCACGTACACCTGTTCCCGCCCCATGTACACCTCTTCCCGCCCCACGTACAGCACGTCTGCCCCACGTACACCTCTTCCCGCCCCAAGTACACCTCCTCCCGCCCCACGTACAGCACGTCTGCCCCACGTACACCTCCTCCCGCCCCACGTACACCTCCTCCTGCCCCACGTACACCTCTTCCCGCCCCACGTACAGCACGTCTGCCCCACGTACACCTCTTCCCGCCCCAAGTACACCTCCTCCCGCCCCATGTACACCTCCTCCCGCCCCACGTACAGCACGTCTGCCCCACGTACACCTCCTCCCGCCCCACGTACACCTCCTCCCGCCCCACGTACACCTCCCGCCCCGCGGTCGCACGCGCCCCTGGGAGTCTGTGGGACAGGCCCAGCCCTGCTGTTCTAGCACACTGAGACCAGCTGTGCCTGAGACAAAGGCACGCGGCGACGTGGAAGAAAGAACTACACGCCCACTTCTGCGGGCACGGAGGCAGGGACCCGGGGCAGGGGCAGTTCCCTGTTCTCTCCGGGGTGGTCCCCAGTGTGCACACTCCAGCGGTCCTTGTGCCCGGCTGCACGTGGGGTTAGCCCCCGAGGGACAGGTGCAGGACGGTGGCCAGGGCCCAGCGTGCACCTCGCGTGGCGCCCTCCAGAGGCTTCGGGGAGCAGAGCGGCTGCTGTTAGCCCATCTGAAGGGAGGTGGGACTGAGGTGTAACACGGGCTGCGCCCCGGCCACTGAGACGGGGCGGGCACACAGCGCACTTTCCCAAGTGCAGCTTCACCTGGTCAGAACACACAGGTGAATCAGGCAGCACGGGGACCCCGGGCAGCCGCCGGGGCGGGGAGGGCCGGCCAGCAACCCCACGAGGCACAGAGGCGGGCGGCTCAGCATCCTGACACCCCGCCCCCTGGCGTCCCCCCAGTTCCTAGATGTGCCCAGACCGCTGGATTCAAGGTGGCCAGGTGAGGCCAGACTGTCTCCTGCGTGGCTTTCTTGGGTGTCACGAGGAAACACCTGAGGCTGTGTGATGTATGAACACACAGGCTGTCACGTGGCGGGCGAGACGCCGGCTGTCTCCCCCTTCTCAGGAGCCACAGCGGTCTTCAGTCAGGAGACCCCCTCCATGACCTCACACAAGCCCAAACAGCCCCAAGCCCCTGTCCGAGCCCACAGCTGGGTCAGGGCTGGCCCCTCTTGGGGCTCGGCAGCGGCGTGAGGGACAGTCCCCCAGCCGTCGACTGCGTCTCCCCCGTGCACTTGTCCAAACACAACCCGAGCTGCCGACATCGGCCCACCTGCCACACTCCAGCCGGAAGTGTTCCCACGTGCGTAACGAGACGCCCTTCCATCTTTCCATGTTCTCCACTGAAGACTCTGGGATGGATGAGAACTACCAGGCTGACGGCTCCGAGAATTACCATGAATTATTAGAGCACATACAGTTCTCTTCTGGCAATGAGGACAGAAGCTCCAACGGTAAACGCACCCGAGAGGGGGGGCAGCCCTGCCCAGGGTCCCCAGGTGGCTGTCGGGACAGAGGCCGTACAGACACGGACGGAAGCATCTCTCTTGGGAAGGGGAGGGGCCCGAGGTCTCCAGCCTGGGGAAACCACAGCCCGAGCTTGGCAGAAAGGCCTCTGGTAGGTGCCACATGCCAGCCCCCGCCCTGAGCCTAGGCTGAGTCACTTCTCCCTGGGCAGCAGGGGGGCCACAGTGTCCCCCCAGGGGTTCCCCAGGAGGGGGAAAGCCTCCCCCAATCATAGATGAGTTTGCTGGGAAAAACCCAGCGTGCAGAGGCCCAGAGGGGAGACGCTGGAACCCCACAGGGCACAGGGTGCCACCTCTTCTCTGTCCCGAGGGTTAAGAGCCAGAAAGGGGGCGTGTGTCACGTGAGGACACAGTGTGGAACATCCCGGTGTGGTCACGGCTCCCACGTGCAGAGGCCCAGAGGGGAGACGCTGGAACCCCACAGGGCACAGGGCGCCACCTCTTCTCTGTCCCGAGGGTTAAGAGCCAGAAAGGGGGCGTGTGTCACGTGAGGACACAGTGTGGAACATCCCGGTGTGGTCACGCTCCCACGTGCAGGGGCCCAGAGGGGAGACGCTGGAACCCCACAGGGCACAGGGTGCCACCTCTTGTCTGTCCTGAGGGTTAAGAGCCAGAAAGGGGGCGTGTGTCACGTGAGGACACAGTGTGGAACATCCCGGTGTGGTCACGCTCCCACGTGCAGAGGCCCAGAGGGGAGACGCTGGAACCCCACAGGGCACAGGGCGCCACCTCTTCTCTGTCCCGAGGGTTAAGATCCAGAAAGGGGGCGTGTGTCACGTGAGGACACAGTGTGGAACATCCCGGTGTGGTCACGCTCCCACGTGCAGGGGCCCAGAGGGGAGACGCTGGAACCCCACAGGGCACAGGGCGCCACCTCTTCTCTGTCCCGAGGGTTAAGAGCCAGAAAGGGGGCGTGTGTCACGTGAGGACACAGTGTGGAACATCCCGGTGTGGTCACGCTCCCACGTGCAGAGGCCCAGAGGGGAGACGCTGGAACCCCACAGGGCACAGGGCGCCACCTCTTGTCTGTCCCGAGGGTTAAGAGCCAGAAAGGGGGCGTGTGTCACGTGAGGACACAGTGTGGAACATCCCGGTGTGGTCACGCTCCCACGTGCAGGGGCCCAGAGGGGAGACGCTGGAACCCCACAGGGCACAGGGCGCCACCTCTTCTCTGTCCCGAGGGTTAAGATCCAGAAAGGGGGCGTGTGTCACGTGAGGACACAGTGTGGAACATCCCGGTGTGGTCACGCTCCCACGTGCAGGGGCCCAGAGGGGAGACGCTGGAACCCCACAGGGCACAGGGTGCCACCTCTTGTCTGTCCCGAGGGTTAAGAGCCAGAAAGGGGGCGTGTGTCACGTGAGGACACAGTGTGGAACATCCCGGTGTGGTCACGCTCCCACGTGCAGAGGCCCAGAGGGGAGACGCTGGAACCCCACAGGGCACAGGGCGCCACCTCTTCTCTGTCCCGAGGGTTAAGATCCAGAAAGGGGGCGTGTGTCACGTGAGGACACAGTGTGGAACATCCCGGTGTGGTCACGCTCCCACGTGCAGAGGCCCAGAGGGGAGACGCTGGAACCCCACAGGGCACAGGGCGCCACCTCTTCTCTGTCCCGAGGGTTAAGAGCCAGAAAGGGGGCGTGTGTCACGTGAGGACACAGTGTGGAACATCCCGGTGTGGTCACGCTCCCACGTGCAGAGGCCCAGAGGGGAGACGCTGGAACCCCACAGGGCACAGGGCGCCACCTCTTGTCTGTCCCGAGGGTTAAGATCCAGAAAGGGGGCGTGTGTCACGTGAGGACACAGTGTGGAACATCCCGGTGTGGTCACGCTCCCACGTGCAGAGGCCCAGAGGGGAGACGCTGGAACCCCACAGGGCACAGGGCGCCACCTCTTGTCTGTCCCGAGGGTTAAGAGCCAGAAAGGGGGCGTGTGTCACGTGAGGACACAGTGTGGAACATCCCGGTGTGGTCACGGCTCCCACGCTGTGTCGGGGGAGCGGGAGAGTGGATTAAATGCACGTCCCCAGCCCCCAGCAGCTCTGGGGGGCCCAGAACTCCGCACTCAGTCCGCCCCACAGCCTCTGTCGTGAGCAGCCTCTGGAGCTTGGGTGGCCTGAGCCAGGTATCTCAGGGTGGAGCTCAGCTATGACTCCACTCTGCACTAACACCTCACACTGCCCCGAACCCCTTCCACTCCCTGGCTTCTGCCAGTTGCCTGTGGTTATCCCAGTGTTTGCCAGGTGGCAACTTCTCTGGCTCTCCTCACAGACTCACTCACCGGATTCTGCCTTGCTGCCCATCCCCCACCCATTTCTTAACGCCGCCAAGCACGTGACCACGTGGCTCTGTGTGTAGTCCAGGGTTAGCACACGTGAACGTGGTTATCTGTCCGGCTGCCGGGGGGCCCAGCAGGGCTGGGGCTCCCTCAGCATGGCTCTCTCATACCCCGACGTGTCCAGCGCTGAGGCGCCGGCGGACTTCCTGGTCCCACAGATGGTCTGGGCTCTCCGGGGGCTCCCTGCTGCGCCTGGGCTCCGGCTCCATTTATTGGAGGGGTGCTCTTCACAGTCAGGCACCGGGTGCTGGGGACACAGGGCTGGGCACGCGCAGACTGCGCACAGCTCTCCCTCCCCTGGCTGCAATGAACACCCTGGTGCCCAGGTATTCTTCTGTGGCTGCCGAAGCATCTCCGAGGTAAATCCTCAGAACCGGAGTGAACATCCGTGTCAGTGGGCGGGTGACCGACGCACTTTTTCCAAACACATTTTCAAGTGAGACCGGACGATGTCTTAGCATCTCAGGTTAATGGTTCACGACGGCCAAAATGTCCGCACGCCTGTAATCAATAAAACGTTCCCTGTTTTCCCCGTGTTCCGCGCTGAAGAAGTCAGCACTGACGGGAACGCCCACGTGGGGGCCGCCGAGGACTCCCGCAAGCCACAGCTGTCTTCCGGAGGTGAGGGGGCTGCAGGCCCACCTGTGCGGTGGGCGCCCAGAGGGGCAGCACGGTGGGGGGGGGGGGGTGACCACGTGCTGTGATGCTGCCAGATTCCCGTGCCATCCATGTTGTCACCATCAGAAATCCCCTAGGCACGCGGAGTCTGAGCGCCTCCCGTTTAAGGGCCGCTGCCGGCCATTTCTGTAGACGCGGTCAGGCTGTCTCCTCACACCTGCTGGGTTTTGTGTCTTTATGTTTGCCTGTTGCGTTTTAAGATCTTGGGGTGCATCTCAAGCTTCCTAAACTAACGCACAAATCTTCTATCAGCGGGGCAAACACCAGCCTTGCGGGGGGCAGGTGGCTGCATGGATCTGGTGCAAGGAGAGTTGCATCGTCTGGTTTCTGGTTCTCTTGTGCAAGACCCGAACATCTTTCCTGGTCACACACTTCCGCTCCCTACCTGTCTCCCCCTGTTGCCCCATTGCCTCCTCATCAAACCCTGGCCTCTCGGGAGACGGCGCTCGGCCCTGGCAGGACACTCGGCCTCACGGTGGACTCTCCTGCAGCGTGGCTGTAGTTCAGTCTCGGGCACCTTCGAGCTCCGCCTCGTTCTCACTGGCTCACCTGCGCCTACCCCTGCGCACGCCCAGGGAGGTGGAGGGTGGGGCAGGGGCCGCCGCCATGACCAAGAGGTGGGGCAGGGGCCGTGCGCCATGACCGAGAGGTGGGGCTTCGGCTACTGTGAAACGTGCTGCGGTGCTGTCTGGGCCGCAGGGCAGGGGCGGTTGGTCTTACGTCACCGCGTTTTCTCCCGTTTTCTGTGCTGCCTCAGGCAGACACCGGCAGGCGCAGAGCTAGGCAGCTGCTGCCGTGACCTTCAGCTCCGTGGAGATCAAACTGAGCGACTCGGAAGAGGCGGTGTCCTTGTTTTGTTCGCCAATGTTGAAAACTGTTAACAATTCTTTAGCAGTTCTAAGGAAAGCATAATAAAGATTTTTTTAAAAATGCATGGCTGATCCAACAACAAAGTAAAGGAAATCTTCTGGGCTCGGAACCCAAGATTTGAAACCCTGAGCAGTTGGTTGTAAATGTGACCCCAGAGCGGCCCCAAGATGTTCTGAAACGGCGGGGGGGGGGGGGGGGGGGGGGTATGTGCAACGTTCAGCTGCAGAAGCTGGGGCCACCTGAGATCCCTGAGTGATGCAGAGAGCCCCAACACGGCACTGGGCAACACCCACCTCCGGGGAAACCGGGCGGTGTGCACCACATGGGGACTGGAGCGCGCTGTAATTGGAGAGGCAGACACACACGGAGAGGGGGAGGGCAGACAGACACACGACAGGTTCACTCCCCACATGCCTACAACAGTTGGGGCGGGGCCAGGGACTCAATCCGTGTGAAGAGACACAGTACCAGAGCCAGCACCGCTGCCTCCCAGGGTCTGCGTCGGCAAGAAGTTAGAATGAGAAGCCAAGAAAGCGCCCATCTGCTAGTGCACCCCCAAGAGCTTGCAATGGCCGAGACTGGCAGGGAACCCCACCGGGGGCTCCCAGGTGGGTGGCAGGGACCCAACTACTTGAGCCATGGCCTGGGACCTCCCAGGGTGTACATTAGCAGGGATCTGGCGTCAGGAGGGAGCTAGGACTTGAACCCAGGCCCTCAGGTGTGCGATGTGGGTGTCCCAGGGACGTCTGAGCCACCGCGCCAAAGCCCTGCCTCGGACTGGGAGTTTTCTGCGGATCCTGGAGCAGCTCCTCTGTGACCCTAGCATGGCGCTTGTCCTGGCCAGGAAAGCCCGGGCCGTAGGTGCACGGTGGGGCAATCGCAGGCCGGCTCTGAGGAAGGCCGCCCTCAGCCCAGGGCTTTCGGGGACTTCACGGACAACGGCTCTGCTGGGCACGAGGTCACAACACCGCACTTGCGGAAGAGCACGCTGTGAGGAAACCAGCTGGCGGAACACGCGCACGCTGGACCTCACGGGCTGCGGATAACCAAACAGCTTGCTGGGGCCTTGGGGTACGGGTCTCCGCGTCTCTTCTGCTCAGAATGCCGTTTTAGAAAATGCTCTCCAAATAAAGAATTCAAAATCCCAGCCTTCCTGCGTCCACCGGGAAGCTCAGGCAGCGGGGTCCCCGTGCGGGCTGGGTCCCCAGCACAGGCCCAGAGAACGGGAACAGAGGCATTGCTCATGCTCGGCCTGGGGTGGCAAAGAGGCGCTGCCACGCACAGGTGCGAACGAAGCCATCAGTGAGCCCCAAAAGCCGGGCGTGGGCGGCACGCTTCCCCCTGGCCCCCAGCACGGGCCGAGGTGTGCAGCCCAGGGGACGAGCACAGGCGGCCCCTCCCACTCTCTCGGGAGCTTTAAGCCTACAGAATGCTTGGTTCTTCCCAGAACTCAAGCCGCAGCCCATGGACCCGGGGCAGGAGTGAGAGCACAATGTTCCCGCCTCTCTCTTAGGGGTTCCTCCCCATGACCAAGTGGGGCTGTCGCTGCTGGGAGGGGGCAAGAGCCCCTGACTCAACATCAGCCACAGACAAAAAGGCCGCGCTTGGGTGGCAGGGGTGCTGAGTGGACGTCACCCCTGGGACCCAGGCACACAGCACCTGCGTAGAAAAGTCAGGACTGCCCTGGGGGGCGGGGGCGGGAGCTGCAGGAATCATCTGTGCCGTGCAAGGGACTCAGGAGGGCCCAGTGGCCCCCGGCTCCCAGCCAAGAGCAGGCGGCCGCAGCCCAGCTCGGGGGAGCTTGACCTCCACAGCAGCGACACAGCCCTCGCCAGGCCACCTCGGACTCACGCCCGCACCACGGCACAGCAGAAGACGTGTGCTCGTCTCAAGGCGTGAACACAAGCTCCTCGGCCTGTGCCATGCGCTGACACGTGATGTAGCACATGCAATAGAAAATCCAGCACACGAGGAAAACGCGAGAGCCCAGGGTCTGGAGGTGGTATGCAGAGCCG
Organism: Lepus oiostolus; assembly: GCA_036325905.1. Taxonomy (NCBI): domain Eukaryota; kingdom Metazoa; phylum Chordata; class Mammalia; order Lagomorpha; family Leporidae; genus Lepus; species Lepus oiostolus. The sequence continues at coordinate 1,334,759 of CM070797.1, read as the reverse complement.
GACGGGGACGCCCTGCCTGCTGGACCTGCCAGGCAGCGACGACGGTGGCCAAGGCTGAGTCACAGGGGAAGTGTGGGAGACACGCATGCAGTGGGGGGGTCAGCAGAGACAGAAGGGATGGAAACCGGACACGAACCCTCACGCTGCTTCTCCGGGGCCGGCTGGGTGCTGCACAGCCAAGAGAGAAGTGGTCAGCCCGAGCACGGGCCCACCGCAACACAACAGAGGCACAAAGGGGCCAAGAGCGAAAGAAACGTCGGCGCCAACACCGTGGCCTCGAACGGTCTCACACACGTCGCCAGCCACAGCAGAGGAGCCACGCAGGCACAGGAAATGCGTGGGGCGGGGGGTGAGGACCATCATAGGAACGGTCTCAGACTACAGCTCCAAGACTCTCCGAGGACAGTGAGCAGGGCCAACCACACACACACACCACCTCACCTCACCCACAGCCACACACACCCATCACACCACACCACACACATACACCCATCACACCTCACTCACTTCACACACACCACTCATCTCACACACCCATCACACCACTCACCTCACACACAGCCATCACACCACACTCACCTCACCCACAGCCACACACTCTATCACACCACACCACACACATCCACCCATCACACCTCACTCACTTCACACACCACTCATCTCACACAGCCATCACACCACACTCACCTCACACACATCACACCACACTCACCTCACACACATCACAACATACTCGCCTCACACACACCACACCACACTCACCTCACACACACCCATCACACCACACACCACACTCACCTCACCCACAGCCACACACACCCATCACACCACACTCACCTCATACACACCACACCACTCACCTCACACACAGCCATCACACCACACTCAGCTCACCCACAGCCACACACACCCATCACACCACACCACACACATACACCCATCACACCTCACTCACTTCACACACACCACTCATCTCACTCACCCATCACACCACACTCACCTCACACATATCACACCACACTCACCTCACACACATCACACCACACTCACCTCACACACAGCCATCACACCTCACTCACTTCACACACACCACTCATCTCACACCCCCATCACACCACACTCACCTCACATCACACCACACTCATCTCACACACACACCACACTCACCTCACCCACAGCCACACACACCCATCACACCACACTCACCTTACACACATCACACCATACTCGCCTCACACACAGCCATCACACCACACTCACCTCACACACACCACACCACTCACCTCACACACAGCCACACCACACTCACCTCACACACATCACACCATACTCGCCTCACACACACCCATCACACCACACTCACCTCACACACATCACACCACACTCACCTCACACACACCCACACCACACTCATCACACACATGCACACTCACCCACAGCCACACACACCCATCATACCACACTCATCTCACACACACCCATCACACCACACTCACACACCCATACAGCATACCACACTCACCATACCACATTCTCACACACGTACACACACCCATCAATCACACACCTCACTCTTCTCCCACACAGCCATCAAACCACACTCACACATACACACACCCATCACACCTCACTCATCTCACACTCATCACACCATACTTACCTCATACACATCACACCATACTCAACTCACACACACCACACCACACTCACCTCACACACAGCCATCATACCACACCACATATACCCACACACACACACTCATCTCACACACACTCACCTCACACACATGCACACACTCTATCACACCACACTCACCTCACACACATCACAACATACTCGCCTCACACGCCCATCACACCACACTCACACACCCATACAGCATACCACACTCACCATACCACATTCTCACACACATACACATACCCATCAATCACACACCTCACTCTTCTCCCACACAGCCATCAAACCACACTCACACATACACACACCCATCACACCTCACTCATCTCACACTCATCACACCATACTCACCTCACACACATCACACCATACTCACCTCACACACACACCACACCTGACACACATCACACCATACTCGCCTCACACACACACCACACTCACCTCACACAAATCACACCATACTCACCTCACACACACCACACCACACCTGACACACATCACACCATACTCGCCTCACACACACACCACACTCACCTCACACACAGCCATCACACACCACATACACACACTTATCACAAACACACTCACCTCACACACATTCACACACTCTATCACACCACACTCACCTCACACATATCACACCATACTTCACACACACCACACCACACTCACCTCACACACACCCATCACACCACACTCACACACCCATATAGCACACCACACTCACCATACCACGTTCTCACACACACCACACTCTTCTCCCACACAGCCATCATACCACACTCACACACACACCCAACACATCACACCACACGCACAATCACACCACTCACACATCACACCACACTCATCCCACAGTCACACCACACTCATCTCACAAATACCACTCATCTCACACACCCATCACACCACACTCACACTCATCATACCACGTTCACACACACACACCCATCACACCAATCACGCACGTACACACACCCATCAATCACACCACACCACACTCTTCTCCCACAAAGCCATCATATCACATTCACACATCACACCACATTCATCTCACACAGCCATCACAGCACACACATCACACCACTCACATCGCACCACACTCACAATCACACCACCCACCCATCACACCACACTCATCTATCACAGCACACTCATACACACACATATCACACCACTCACACATCACACCACTCATCCCACAATCACACCACATTCATCTCACACACATCACACCTCACACACACCCATCACACACATCACACCATACTCACAATCACACCACACTCGTCTCACATGTACACACATACCCATAACACCACACACACCCATCTCACTATACTTCTCACACACACCCATCACACCACACTCATCACACACACACACCCATCACACCACTCATCACACACACACACCCATCACACCAATCACGCACGTACACACACCCATCAACCACACCACACCACACTCTTCTCCCACAAAGCCATCATATCACATTCACACATCACACCACATTCATCTCACACAGCCATCACAGCACACACATCACACCACTCACATTGCACCACACTCACAATCACACCACCCACCCATCACACCACATTCATCTATCACAGCACACTCATACACACACATATCACACCACTCACACATCACACCACTCATCCCACAATCACACCACATTCATCTCACACACATCACACCTCACACACACCCATCACACACATCACACCATACTCACAATCACACCACACTCGTCTCACATGTACACACATACCCATAACACCACACACACCCATCTCACTATACTTCTCACACACACCCATCACACCACACTCATCACACACACACACCCATCACACCACTCATCACACACACACACCCATCACACACATCACACCATACTCACAATCACACCACACTCGTCTCACATGTACACACATACCCATAACACCACACACACCCATCTCACTATACTTCTCACACACACACCCATCACACCACACTCATCACACACACACACACCCATCACACCCCACATACATGCACACACATGCCCATCACACCACTCATCTCATACACATCCATCACACCACTCACACACACCCATCACACCACTCACACATCACACCACTCATCCCACAATCACACCACATTCATCTCACACACATCACACCTCACACACACCCATCACACACATCACACCATATTCACAATCACACCACACTCATCTCACATGTACACACATACCCATAACACCACACACACCCATCTCACTATACTTCTCTCACACACCCCCATCACACTACACTCATCACACACACACACCCCCATCACACCACACTCATCACACACACACACACCCATCATACCACACTCATCACACACACACACCCATCACACCCCACATACATGCACACACATGCCCATCACACCACTCATTTCACACACATCCATCACACCACTCACACACACCCATCACACCCCACATACATGCACACACACACCCATCACACCACTCACACACACCCATCACACATTCATATACACACATATCACATCACACTCATCTCACACACACACTCATCACACTACACTCATCTCACACACGTACACACTACATACATGCAGAGTTCATACATACCTGCAATACTGCAAACATGCACACACCATGCATGCAGTGACACACATGCACACACCACATGTGCAGATATACCACACATGGTATACACATTCACACACATAGCACACACGTGCACACATGCACACACACATGCTTCTCTTGGCACGTTATACTCAAGTTGCCTGAAATTTTAAAAAGAGAATAGTCAAAATCAGGAAGCAGGGAGAAAAGCACTTTGTGCAGAAAAGACAAAGAGAGGAAACACAGCCAACTGCTCATCAGAGAGCTCACAGCCTGCAGGACAATGGAGCGGCCTCCGTGAACTGAGAAAACACTGTCACCCACACTTGTAAACTCGGTGAAAATATCTGTCAAACATGAAGACAAAGTAAAATTTTCTGCAGACAAACAAAAGCTGAGAGACTACATTGTTAGCAGGTCTGCAAAATTAGAAATACCAAATGGCATTCTTCAGACCAAAATGTGGATTGCACAAAGAAATGAAAAGTGCACAAGCGGTATAAATGAGAGTAGCTGAGGGAGACTTTGTTCCTGTGAGCTGGAATCACTTGGAAACACAATAGAAACCTCCAAAGGAGAAAAAGAAAGGGAGGAAATGCAAAAGCAAAAATGCAGCCGACGAACGCTGGCGGCTACAGCCCATTCTACGTGTCGGGCTCTGCACACGTGGGCGGGGGAGGGGCTGGCTTCACCTCAGGTGGGTGGGAATACGTTAAACATGGAGACTAGAGCCCACACCTGAGCACCAAGCCCGGGGAAGAGGTAGCCTGGAATCATCAACAAGGCAGGGGGAAGGGAATGCACGAGGCACCCATCAGGCAACTGGGAAACAGAGCGCGCTGGTCACTTTCAACCCTGACACCGACAGGCAGGTTAAACCGAGGTGTCCTGACCAGGGCTTGTCAGGTACAGGTCAAGGAGCAAACCCAGCCCCTGGCTCATTTCTCTAAGACTCTCCAACTTGGAACTGTGGGATATAAGCCTACCAAGACCACATACCCACCAAAGGATGAACTCTGACCCACGAAGTCAGAAAAGCGAGGCTTGCTTTGTGACCTTGCCAGGCGGGGGGAGCAGGCTGGGTGCCTGGGGAGCAGCAGGAATGATGGGTTTATGTCCTGGTGTGCAAGTCCCTGCCCCGCTTCCTCCCTGGCTGAGGCACAGCCATCCCGGACCCCTCCTGACGGAGGCAGCCTCCCCCCACCTGCCCGAGGTTTCATTTCTCAAAGCAGTCTCTCTGCTCCACTAAGCCAGCCTGGCCCCATCTTCACATTCACCAGGGTTGCCCCACGTCCGCCTCCCGTTTTGTGGATGAGCTTTGTGGTTATTGCCACGTTTCCGAGCTGCTGCCAGTCATTTCCCAATCAAAGGTAAACATTTTATTCTTTAAGAAAGAAAAAAAAAGGCTGAACGGTATTAAAAATGACTTGTCTTAAATGCCGATTTAAAGCGACTAGCACAGAGACAGCCCACTGGCACACATGAGAGAAAGAACGACCGAAGAGGGAGGCGGCAACAGCCGATCGTGAGTCGTGAGAGGCCCAGACTGGGGGGCAGGGGTCTTCCTGGCAATGCCTGCCCACCCCTTCTCTCAGTTCTTCACCTTTGCCAGTGAACCACACGTTCTTACTTCCTACAGAACAATCGTTATGTATTTAAAGGCTTGGGAAGGATGAAGGTGGCAGTCTGTTGGTGCCCCTGGAAGCCCCCAGACACACGGAAGTGCTCGCCAGCGCCCACGGCCATCACGAGCAAAGCTTGCAGGCTGGATAAAGTGCAAAACAAGACCAGCAACAAGAAGTCCACTTCACACACCGAGGCACAGAGGCTGGGGAGAAAGGAGGAGAGACGCTACGTCCACGCAGAACGTGGGAGGCAAGGGGCTGCGCCGTCTCAGAGTGGACCTCAGCACGAGGCACGTTACTGTGGGTGGAGGGAACCACCGGTGTTGAGAGGTCCGCTGCTCAAGACACACGCGGTCTCAAAGATGCGCACCCACCACCAGGGCGCTCACCACGCAACGAGGCCAACCCTGATGGCAATGAAAGGCGAGCGCACGGCTCCGCCCCTGACCTGGAGACCTGGCTCTCACCTTTCTGTGAGAAATAAAAGCAGTAGTAAAACAGAACAGGGCACAGCAGGCCGGACGATGCCGTCAGCCATACTGACCTCCGCAGAGCCAGGTGATGCCGTCAACCATACTGACCTCCACAGATCTGGGAGATGCCGTCAGCCGTACTGACCTCCGCAGATCCGGGCGATGCCGTCAGCCGTACTGACCTCCACAGATCCGGGTGATGCCGTCAACCATACTGACCTCCACAGATCCAGGTGATGCCGTCAGCCGTACTGACCTCCGCAGATCCGGGTGATGCCGTCAACCATACTGACCTCCACAGATCCAGGTGATGCCGTCAGCCGTACTGACCTCCGCAGACCCGGACAATACCGTCAGCCGTACTGACCTCCGCAGATCCGGGTGATGCCGTCAACCATACTGACCTCCACAGATCCAGGTGATGCCGTCAGCCGTACTGACCTCCGCAGATCCGGGTGATGCCGTCAACCATACTGACCTCCACAGATCCAGGTGATGCCGTCAGCCGTACTGACCTCCGCAGATCCGGGTGATGCCGTCAACCATACTGACCTCCACAGATCCAGGTGATGCCGTCAGCCGTACTGACCTCCGCAGACCCGGACAATACCGTCAGCCGTACTGACCTCCGCAGAGCCAGGTGACGCCGTCAGCCATACTGACCTCCGCAGAGCCGGACAATACCATCAGCCGTACTGACCTCTGGAGAGCCAGGTGATGCTGTCAGCCGTACTGACCTCCGCAGACCCGGACAATACCGTCAGCCGTACTGACCTCCACAGACCCGGACAATACCATCAGCCGTACTGACCTCCGCAGAGCCGGGCGATGCCGTCAGCCGTACTGACCTCCGCAGACCCGGACAATACCGTCAGCTGTACTGACCTCTGCAGACCCGGGTGATGCCGTCAGCCATACTGACCTCCGCAGACCCGGGCGATGCCGTCAGCCGTACTGACCTCCGCAGAACAGCCTCCACGCAGTGACAAAGGCACACAGCACGTGCAGCACCCACCGGCGGACACCATGGTGCTGGCCACAGAACACACGGCAGTGAACTGAAACGAATGCTAATCACACACAGGAGGTTCTCTGACCACAACAGACATCAACTAGAGCCAGCGGCGGGGACGCAGGGAGCACTCCCAACACCTACGCATTAGCACGTTTACCAGCAACCCGATGTGCACGAAGGACACAAGGAAAGCTGGGAGATATCTCAGGCTGAATGAAAATGGAACCACGCCACCTGGAGGGCGCAAATGCAGGGCTTGCCTGGGGACCGACGGCAGGAAAAGCTTTTATTGAAATAAGCAAGCTCACGTGACTCCTGACTCAGAGGAGGAAGAACAGAAGCGCTAAGGAGCTACAAGAAGTAGGCGCGTCTGTAAACAACGCAGGAAACGGACAGGAAGGGTAACAGGCAGCCGCCAACTCAATCCCACACGCAGCTGGAACACCATCTGTGAGCGACATCAGGACCCGTGCTGGCGGACGCTGTCCTACACCGCGGGCAGGACGGGGAGGGACCCAGGCAGCGTGGGCGGGAGTAGGAGTGAGGGCGTCCCGGAGGACTCCCGCTGGCCCCTCCGCCACCCTGTGGCAGCCAGAGCCACCACACAGAGCCAGGGCCGCAGGTTCCAAGGCCACGCACTGGAACTCCACAGCCAGCCGCACACCCAGCACTGCACACGCGCAGGTGTCACAGTGGCCGTCTCCTGAGCCGAGAAGCACAGCGATGCTGCTCAAAGGACCCAAGGTTGCCAGGAACAGCGCAGAGTCTGCCAAGGACCCATGGTGCCCAGGAGGATTTGTGGGCCATATGCAGACACTGCCTCACCTGTATGCCAGGGACCCCGGCCTCACAGGTGTGGGTACGGCCAGGCCCCCATGGAGGTGCGGGGCAGCCGCGTTGCCCAATCCTCCTCCTCCCACAAAGTCAGCTCTTCCACCTCCTCACCAGCTTGCACTTCCTCCTCTTTGGGCCCTGCAACCATATCTGCATCTTGGCCACAATGCCGGGGCCAGGGGCTTCAGGGGCTGCTTGGACCAGGCGGGCTCCCAGCCCCGAGGCACTCACACCCCATGGACCGCAGTGGGGCTGTGTTGCAGATTTCGTGTCTCTGATTAAAAGGAAACATCCTAAGCTCCACAGCCTCCTTCCATGGGCGGTTTGGAGATGGGCCCAGCCCTGGCCCAGAACCTCCCTCTGCCCCTCCCCCCCCCCCACAGCCTGAGTCACGTCTGATCTTAGACAGTGAAAGGGAAGCGTAAGGCAGCTCCTAACTTAGCTCCTCAACTCACAGGAAGATGCCAGTGAGGCTGATGGGGGCGCCCCAGTCACACCTGAGTGTGTGCCGCCCCGCCATGCGTCCGTCTCCGCAGTGCAGTGGGAAGGGGTGTGCCCCAGGCCCAGCCCAGCACCTGGCACAGGGTAGTGTTTGTGGACTGAGTACAGGAACAGTCATGCCAAAGGGGGACACGATGTCGGGGAGCCCATCCGAGCCAAGGACTGGAAAAGATGCTTCTATGAGAAGGGGAGAAACTCAGATCCAGTTGGATCGGCGCTCGGACGACGTCAGAGGCAGTGCCGACACAACTTCACGGGGCAGCTGAGTCCCACCGGGGATCTGGGGGCTTCACCACGAGGCGCTCAGTCCTGTGGGGCAGACAGGCTGAGCACACACAGGGCAGAGGGGCTGTGTCACAGAGGACAGTTCCCTCGGGCTTCCTGAAGGCCAAAGGCAAGACACACGGAGGAGGCACACAAGGGCCACGTGATCCCCAGAAGCCCGTGTCCGCCCTGCCCCGTGTCCAGGATGCCCGGGCATGGCTGGTACCAGAGCCTTCAGAAAAGGGGCGCTCTACGCTGGCGGTTTTCAAACTGAGGGTGCGACCCAGGAGGGGGCAAAAACCCCTTGCTTTGGGATGGCACCCAATATGGGACAGACTAGAGAGAGCAGGCAGGCACTGCTCTGTTCCCAGAGGGTGCGAGAGCCTGGCCACACCCACGCGTCTGCAGTGAGGGTCGCAATGCGGGTGTGCAGGCCACTGCGTAGGTGGCTCATGGCGTCAGCGGGACTGGGTGGGTCTGAGGCTGTGGGAAGGACCTGGCCCGGGCCTCTCCAGTGCTGGCAGTGCTGCACGCCCTTGGCGAGCCCTGGCTCTACGCATACCAGCTGGTCTCACCTCCCTCTGCACGCGGCCCTAAGTGTGGCTGTGTCCCACCATGCTGGCTCAGGGCACCTGCAAGGACCTACCTCAAACAGGTCACACATGGAGTTCAGCACCTAATTCAGGGAGACCACAACGCCATCTTGGCTCCAAAGGTCTTCACACCAGTTCCGGGAAATAGGCTGAGGGGGTTTCCCTCGCTGAAGGTTGACCGCACTCTCTAAAGTTACAATCCACACTCCGCCATTCTGCTTAGTTAAGAGCCACACTGAAGGTGAGGGTTACTTCCTCCCGCGGCGGCACATGGTCCCTGACACCCAGGCCACGAGCCCAGTGTTTCCATGGAGACCGCACAGGTGGCCCCGCAGAAGGCTGACTCAAGGATGCTGCAGAATATTTCACGTCCAGAGCCCACTCAAAGGTCCAGTTCATCATCTGGGCACACCCTGAAGGCTGCTGTGTAGGTAGGCAGACGTCAGATGGATGGATAGGTAGATACATACATGATTGACAGATGATACATGGGCAGATGACAGATACAGACTGACGGGTGACAGGTGGGTTAACAGACGATAGATAATGAATTGATAGGTTTATGACAGATAAATGGATAATAGGTGGGCAGGTAAGTAGATAATAAACTGAAAGATGGCTAGTTAGGTTGACGGGTAGACAGAAGGTAAGAGACTGATACGTGATAGGTAGGTAGATAACAGATTGACGGGTGACAGGTGGGTTAACAGGTAACAGGGCTGGGCAGGCACAGGTAGGTCGTGCATTTTAATTCAGGGAGCAGAAAGCTGACGGAGGTGACTTCGGATGGAAAAGCTGTTTTCGGGCTGGCTCACTGCAAGTGGGCAACTTTTGTTTTCCTTGGGGGTTGCGGGAAGCCACACATCTGTCTGCAAAGACGTTCCCGGCTGCTGGATCCAGTGGTCCTGCAGCCACTCGGGCTGAGCACCGTGCGCCCTTGCCCTGCGCACCGCGGGCCGGCAGCAGGACGCCCTGTGGGTGTCGGGAGGCTCCGGGCACCGCTGGTGCAGTCTGCTAAGTACCTGAGCAGACGCGAGCATAAGCTGCAGGTCACCACAGGGGACAGCCCCCCAACACCCACGCAGCTACCGCAGTCCTGCTCGGAGCAGGCAGGCAGCAGGCCCTGGGGGTGAGCTGGCACCTGCTGTCCAGGGCCGCCCCCAGCCGAGTCCAGCATCCACTTCAGAGGTGGATCTCAGGCAGGGGCGGAGCTGGTGGCGCCAGAGCCCCCATGGGCCTGTGGCTCCCACTCCCCTCGGGGGCCTCGAGCCTCCTCCTACTGAATTGAACCGGGGGCCGACCACCCCCAGCCTCCGCGCGGACAATCCTCCAAGGGGATTCCCGCGAGGCAAACCCTGAGCATCAGCTGGAGCTTCCCCAGGCATCCAGCATGAGGCAGGCCGGGAGTCCTTCCCCTGGGTCTCCACCGCGAGGCGGGCTGGGGATCCTTCCCCTAAGGCATCCACCTTCCCCCAGACGTCCACCACGAGGCAGGCCAGGAGCCCTTCCCCCCAGGCGCCCCGCAGCAAGGCGGGGGGCGCGCTTTTTCCTGGTGGGCGCAGCTGCCACAGCGCTAGGCCCTGGGCACCGAGACCCTGAGAAGACTCCTGGCCGGGCCGCGCACGTGCCTGGTCCTAGAGCCGCCAGCCCAGCCCCAGCCGCAGCCCTGGGAAGGTGCTGCCTACAAGCCCTGGGGAGCACACGCAGAGCCGGGGTCCCTGTCCTCAAGGGCCCACAGCCCCGAAGCCGGCTCCCCAACCTCGTCCCCTCACCTGCCCTGGCTGCCCTGACCAGAGCCGTCCCCAGCGACCAGGTGCTGGCGGAGGTCTTGGGCAACTTCCCCCCCAATACACAGACGCACGGGCTCCACAGCAGGTCCTGGTGACCCGCACCTGGGCACGTGGGGCTCCAGAGAACCAGTCTCTGAGAAGAAACTTGGGCCACCACAGCGGGCCGCTCTGCGGGAGCCCACTCGCCCTGCTCACTGGGCTGCAGCATGGGAAAAGGGTCCAGCCGCACCTGCTGCATGATGTCCCTGGGCCCGCACTGTCGCCTGAAAGGGTCAGGCTTAGCTCAAACTGAAGTCCACTCCATCCTCCCATCTGTCATGTTGCAGGGCACCCTCGTAGGCCAAGGGGAGACAAGTGGACAGTGGACCCTGGGGACAGAAGAGGGGGACACTGGGAGCCACCACGCTCAATGAATTAACAGACCCGGGACTTGGTGCAGGGCCTGACTCACTTGTCAATCTTCATTAAGGTATTCTTTGCATAGGATGAACTATTCACCCCCAGAGCATACAGTTCTGCACGTTTCAACAAAGGCGTGGTACCCATCACCGTCACCATAAACAACATGGCAGGGGCTCATCACCAAGGAAATTCTGGCCTGGCAGAGCCCGGCAGAGCCCAGCAGAGCCCGGCAGAGCCCGCCTGGAGCCCTGCTGAGACCTTCTCCAGGATGTCACATAAATGGAACGACAACCACCTGGACCCCTGAGCTGGGATTCTGCAACGCACACAGAGCGTTTGGGACTTAGCCCTCTTCTGCGTGTTTCTGCCATTCATTTCTCTTTACTGCTGAGTAAAATTCAGTTGTAACCAGTTTGTTCATTCTCTTGCTAGCTGACCAGCAGCTGATCTGCCTCCTGGTCTGAGAGTTGCAATATGAAGCAGCTGGAAGCATCACCATGTATGTTCTCAGGTGATCACGGAGCTTCAGCCCGGGTAGCTGGGTACCCAGGACCATGGTCACAGCTGTACTTGGTAAAACAGTCACGGAGACTTCCGTAGCCCACCAGCGGGGTTCCAGCTGCTCTGGACTCTCCAACGCCTGCTCTTCTTTCCCTATTTTATTTTTATTTTATTTATTTATTGCCATTCCAACAGGTGCACAGCTACGTCTCACTACAGCACTAACAGGGTCTCCCTGAGGACCGACACTGGACACCTTTCGTGTGACTTTCACAGTACCTTCTTTGGTCACATCCCTGCTGAAGTACGCTGCCCACCTCTCATTGGCCTATTTTCTGATCATTGAGTTTTGATGTCTTTTTCTATGCACAAACTCTACCAGACAACCTGGCTCCAACATCTGACCAGTCCACGGGCCTGTCCCTTGCATGATGGCGTCTTCCAAAGCGTGATCACGTCTACTCTTCCATTTTCAGCCCCTGGGCATGATCCCGCTTCCACAAAGAGGCTGCTGTCCAGTTCAGGTCACAGACGTTGTCTATGCTTGTTCCTAGAAGTTTTGTGACTAGGGATGTGACCCATTTTGAGTTAATTTGCATTTATGGTGCAAGGTAGGGATTATTTTGGTTTGGCTTTGCACATATTCATTTCCAGTTATTCCAACACCATTTGTTTAAAACAAACAAACCTCAGCCTTCTCCCTTGAATTGCCTTTGCGTATTTGTTGCAAATGAGTTGATTATGAGTCTGTTTCTGGACTCTACTGCTTCCACTGCTCTCAGTAAGGCCGGTCCTTCTGTCGAATCGACATTGTCCTGGTGACTGTAGGTGGATAATAAGATCTGACCCTTCTAGCTTTGCTATTAATTTTGGAAATTTGCTAATTCTGGTTCCTGTCTTTCCACATACATATAGGAAACAGCTTATTTCCATAGAACATCCTGCTGGGATTTTGTGATTGCTACAAATCTGTAGATCCACCTGGCAAAAACTGATATCTTCACAATATTTAGTCTTCCAATCAGTGAATAACCCTGTCGACTCAGCCCTCCTTCATTTCCTTTATTACTATTTCGTAGTTTTCAGCAAAAAGGTGTTGGTTATATCTTACTAGGTTTACACATAAGTATTTCATACTCATTTGTGCCATTACAGGACTGGTTTTTAAAGTTAACTTCTATTTCTTCATTTGTATTAAATGCAGAAATATTTTTGTACATTGACTTTGTAGCCTGCAACTTTGCTAAACCCATTATTTAATTCTAGCAGTTTTTTGTAGATTCGTTAGGATTTTCTGCATAGAGACGCACATCATCCCCCTTCCCCAGATACACACCTTTGATTTACTTTCCTGCCTTACTTCCCTAGTGAGGATCTCCAGTACAGCGCGGAGTGTTGAGAACCGCCTGCTTCCACAACTCAAAGGTGAAGGTGTCCAGTCTCCACCAGGAAGGGCAGTACTACCCCAGGGCTTCGCACAATCCCTCTAGTTGGGTTCAAGAAATTACCTTGTGTTAGTTTGCTGAGTTTTGATCATGGGTGGATATTAAATTTGATAGAGGATTTTTCTGAATCTATTGTGGACAGCAAACCTTTTTTGTAAAACGTCAGTCAGTGCTCTACTCCGAGGGCAGCCTGGAGTCTGTGGCAGCCACTCACCAGGACTGGATGAAGATGGCAGAGTGGGGGGGGCTTGCTGCTCGTCCAGGAGAAGACAGGTTTTAAAAAGTGGAAAGAGGCCGGCGCCGCGGCTCACTAGGCTAATCCTCCGCCTGCGGCGCCAGCACACCAGGTTCTAGTCCTGGTCAGTACGCCGGATTCTGTCCCGGTTGCTCCTCTTCCAGGCCAGCTCTCTGCTGTGGCCCGGGAGTGCAGTGGAGGATGGCCCAAGTGTTTGGGCCCTGCACCCCATGGGAGACCAGGAGAAGCACCTGGCTCCTGCCATCGGATCAGCGCGGTGCGCCGGCCGCAGCGCGCTACCGCGGCGGCCATTGGAGGGTGAACCAACGGCAAAAGGAAGACCTTTCTCTCTGTCTCTCTCTCTCTCACTGTCCACTCTGCCTGTCAAAAAAAAAAAAAAAAAAAAAGTGGAAAGAGTGCTGTCTCGGGGAGGTGTTTCTTCATCCTGTGGGTTTGGTGGAACACATGTGATTGAGTCTGGGGTGTTGAGCCAGCCCTGCACTCCCAGACAGGCCTACTTGGTTACGACATACTCTCCTCTTTATATATATTGCTGGTTTCAATTTGCTAAAATTCAGACTAGAATTGGTGCCTCAGTGTTCATGAGGGATACGGGTCTGTACATTCTTCAATTATTTCAGTTTCAGTTTCAAGACAATAATGGCCTCACACAGTAAGTTGGGAACTATTCCTGCTTCAATTTTCTGGGTATGTTTGTGCAAAATGGATAATATTTCTACCTCAAATGTTTGATGGAACTTACCAGTGAAGGACATGGGAACTATATTTTCCTTACGGAATGATTTTAACTGCACATTTAATTTCTTAAGGAATGAGGATCTATTCAGTGTTTCTATGTCTTCTTCAGCAAGCTTTGTGTCTTGAGAGAAATTGTCTCATTTCATCTAAGTTAGCAAAAGTCATTGGTAAGAGCTGCTCATAACGGTCTCTGTTACCCATTTCAATGTCTGCGGAACCGGTAGTGATGTCAGTTTTCTAATTCTTGATATTGGTGATCTGCAGCTTTCAAAAAATTTGAGTCTTATTAGAAGTTTATCAATCGGGAGGGTTGCGGGTGGGAGGGAAGTTATGGGAGGGGGAAGCCATTGTAATCCATAAGCTGTACACTGGAAATTTATATTCATTAAATAAAAGTGGAGGATGGCCCAAGTGTTTGGGCTCTGCACCCCATGGGAGACCAGGATAAGCACCTGGCTCCTGCCATCGGATCAGCGCGGTGCGCCGGCCGCAGCGCGCTACCCGCGGCGGCCATTAGAGGGTGAACCAACGGCAAAGGAAGACCTTTCTCTCTGTCTCTCTCTCTCACTGTCCACTCTGCCTGTCAAAAAAAAAAAAAAGAAAAAAAAATTTTTTCAAAAAAAAAAGAAGTTTATCAATTTTATTGTTCTGCTCAGAGGACAGGTTTTGGCCTCATTTTTCTCTACTGTTTCTGTTTTTTCATTAGAGTGACTTCCACTCTGTATTTCCTTCTTTCCTCTGTACGTTATGAGTTTTCTAGTTGTTTTAATGTGGATATGTAAACCACAGATTTGAAATTGGTCATTTTTATAATATAAATGTTTAGTGCTAACGATTTCCTTTAGGTATCACGTAATCTCATCCCTTTTAATTTTCATTCAGCTAAACATCCTTTTAATTCATCTTTTAAGGTTTTTTTTTTTTTTTTTGACAGGTAGAGTTAGACAGTGAGAGAGAGAGAGAGAGAGAGAGAGAAAGGTCTTCCTTCCATTGGTTCACCCCTCAAATGGCCGCTATGGCTGGCGCTACACCAATCTGAAGCCAGGAGCCAGGTGCTACCTCCTGGTCTCCCATGGGGTGCAGGGCCCAAGCACTTGGGCCATCCTCCACTGCCTTCCTGGGCCACAGCAGAGAGCTGGACTGGAATAGGGGCAGCTGGGACTAGAACCCGGTGCCCATATGGGATGCCGGCACCGCAGGCGGAGGATTAACCAAGTGAGCCACGGCGCCGGCCCCTAAGTTGATTCTTTGATCCCTGGGTTATTTAGAAGTTAACTGTTGGGTTTTGAAATATGTGGAGATTTTCCAGATACCATTATTTGTTGATTCATAGTTTAATTTCATTTTGATAATAGAGCATATATTACTTAAATATTTTAAGTGCATTTTAAAACTTTCAATATGGCTAAGAGAGTATGCTTTAGCAAATATTCCCCATACACCTTAAAAGAGTATGTACCGTACTGTTGATGGGTGGACTCTCATAAACAGCGACAGACTTGTTCAGGCTTCATACACACTGTTGAATTTATCTGCTTACTGGACTGATTGTTGAAATGTGTATTAGGGGCTGGCGATGTGGCACAGCATCCTGTATCAGAGCAGCAGTGCAAGACCCGGCTGCTCCACTCCCAGTCCAGCTCCCTGCTAATGTGCCCGAAAACCTGGCCCTGCCGCCCACGTGGAGGACCTAGATGAAGTTCCTGGGTAAGCTCTGGCCTGACCTAGACCTGGCTGCTGAGGCCACTTGAGGGGTGAGCCAGAGGATGGAAGGTCTCGCTCTCCTTTTCAAATAAGTGAATCTTTCTAAGAAAATGTGGTATTGAAATCCCCAACTGTAATGTGACTTCCCCATTATTCCTCTTAGTTCTGGCAGCGTTTGCATACTTTGGAGCCTTTTTTAGGCAAACACATTGGGAACGTTGTGTTTTCCTGATGAACTACCCCTTTTAAAGTTAACAAATTACACTCTTATCTCTAGTAATGGTTTTGCCCCTAAATCTACATTGTCTGAAATTTAAATATGGCATTTTTTGATCAGTATTAGCATCGCATGTCTTTAATCGTCATTTTCCTTTTAATCTATTTGAGTCTTCATAATTAAAGTGGGTTTCTTGTAGACAAATAGTTAGGTCTCCTTTTTTAAAATCTAATTTGACAATCCATGCTTCTTGAACATAAGGCACACTGTTTTGCTAAAAATACATGTGTGTTTTATTCTACCATCTATGTTATTTCTGGGCCAATTTGGTTGGTTGATTTTTCTTCTCATTGTAAGTGATATTTATTGCTTATTTGCATGTCCTGTAATTGTTGGTTGGGTGCGAGCTACTATGAGTTCTCTTTCTTCATGTGTTGGATATTCCCACATTTAAAGAAATAATGTCCTCGGATCTTTTTCTCTGTTAGGTTACAGGAATCGGTCTGGTCTGCTGGTTTGCTCTGTGGGACACAGCAGCATTAGCTCAAAGTCCAGTACTCCCCACGACAGGGGTGAGGCAGTGCCCAGCGCTTCACTCCACGTCCTTGTGTTGACGCTCGGCTTGTGGCCCGCGGGAGCTCTGGAAATGGTTCTGTTCATCGTTCTGGGATTCTTTTCCATCCTGGGGAGTTTGCTCAGAACCACTGCATGACCAGGTGACCCCTGCGGCTCTCCGACTCCCTCTGTCTCCCTCCCTTCCTCCTCTGGCCTCGTGGGTCTCTCCAAATCCCCAGCTGCACCTCAGCCTATGAGTTCTGCCCACTCCTGCCCTCCACGTGGCTGCTCCCAGGCTGTGCTCACCTGTGTCACACCTCCTGGAGACCTCTGGCTTTTGCTGCCTGTTGTCTGATATATACACATTATCGTCTCCAATTATTTCCTTATTTTTTAATTAAACCGGGAGGATTAATCTGGTCCATGTTATTCCATCTTGCCCAAACACTAAAGTAGAAATACTAGACTTAAACCCACGTGGTTCCTTTGAGCTGTTCCCAGAGCTGTGCCCTGGGAAGAGACGACGGTCCCTAAGCTCTTACCCTAGGCGAGTTGCTGGACCTCAGCGGGGCCTCATCCAAGGGCAGGAACACACACAGGGACCATGGGAACGCTAGCATGACTGGGGCCTCCTGGGACTCCCAGAGGCTGCAGACTATACTCTCCACTCCTCAGACTCAAGATGAAGAGTCATTATATTAGTTGACGAATTCTAGATTGTTCCACAAAACAGTTACCCTGAAGCACATGCCACAGTTTTCTAAGCAATTTCCTCTACAAAACATTAAGCGTAGTAAGTGTGGCGTTCAATACCCAGGCAGAGTATGTCATGGCAACAGTCTCTATGTCCAGATTATCCCTGGGAAAAGACACAAAAAATTTAACCATTGTGGTCTCTGGGAGGAAACGCAAGAGGAACTAGCTCACTGTTTTCCGGGTGTAAGAGCCGTACCGTGTGCCTTTAACACATCGCCACACATAGCCTGAGGACCACAAAACAACTTAGCTGAGCATCCTGAAGCCTGAAGCACCCTGGGGAGGAAGGAGCTGCACACACGTTCCCTCCCTTGCTGCCAGGGCAGCCCCTCCCCCCCTCCCCGCCCCGCCCCTGTGACCCGCGTCCCAGGACCCCCACGATCCTGACGCCCTTCCTTACACAGCAGCTATGCCTGAGCTGCAGGTTAAGACTCCGGGCCCCGTTAAAATCTGGGGGTCCCCTGGGGCTTATGTACTTCTACCCAGCGTCACTGATTTCCTATTTAACACGAACGTCAGCCCAGGACCCCCTCACTCAACTGCAGCCCTGGGAGCTGCTGGGCCGGTAAGTGAGGGGTCCTATTTCCCAGGAAACCAGAGAGCGCGGGAGCCGGAGCAGGAGGCAGACGGCAGAGCCCAGCAGCACTTCTGGAGTGCTCCAAGCTGACCTCGTGGGGAAACAAGCGCCAGGAGGCTCTCCCTGACGGACACTGAGAGCACAGACATAGAGAAAGAAAGAACCGGGGGCATCCCGGGGGCAGAGAGGCGGGGCAGGGCCACACCAGGGCTCCCGGGCAGCAGGCGCTGGCACCTCACAGCCCTCACACTCCCTGCTGCAGAGGGCAGGACGGCTGGGGGCGGGGCTGTGGCAGTGAGGTGTCCCATGGGACGTGTCCAGGTCCATGGGTCAGCAGTGCCAGGTCCTCATCACTGCATCGAGTCTGGACCTGCATGGTCTCCGGCCAAGGGGCAGTCACGAGGAGCCCCCACACCTGAGCGTGACGCTGGCTGCCCAGCTCGTGGAAGAGGGCACTGTGACAGCCTCGCCCGAAACCCAGCCCGGTCACCGCCGGTGTCAGCTGCGCGTGGATTCCTAGTGCGAGAGGAGGAGACCGGGGCCACGCCTCACTCATCAGGGCTTGCTGGTGGGAACTTTTCAAGAGATGATCAGCATCACAAGCTATCAGTTCTGGACAAAATCCTTCGCGACACGGGGTGATCTAAAGGTAGACCAGAGCCGACACGAGGATAGATCCCTTCCCAGGCAGCTCTGTTCCTGGGTGCAGGGTCAGGGGTGTCCTCCGGGCGGCTCTGGGCAGGGTGGGGAGGGGGCGGCTACAGCTCCATGGGCCTGGGCACCTGACCTGCAAGTCCAAACTGACAGGGTCCTGGGACACTGGGACCCCCTCCCCCTCCCCAGTCTGGCGGGACCAGGAATCTCAGGGACACGTGAGGCTGTGCTGTGCCCACAGGACAGCCTCCACCTGAGCCCTCTGTGGCCGGGCCCAGGAAGGTCACCAGCACCCATCAGGCCTGCCCGCCCTGCTGCTGCTCCTAACTGCTCAGCAGTGGCTCACACACGCGCCCCTGGCTTCTGGCCCTGGCCCAGCCTTCTCTCTGGAACTTTCCAGAAGCCTCTCGGCCCCTTCTGCAAGCCAGTCCTTCCGTGGTGACCAGGCTGGGACATGGCAGGTGTGTCCAGACGTCCTCCCAGCCTCCGAGGGGATGTTGGCCATCAGTGTCAGCGCTCAGCGTCACGGGGCCGGGGCTGAGACCCCTCCCCCCACACACGCGTGTGTTCACATGGAGCTGCTGGCGGGCAGACTGTCCAGGCTGTGGTAAACACTCCTGCTGGCGTTCTGTGGACCTGAGCACCAAGAGTGCTCGGCACTGGTCCAGGCCTCCTGGGAGCTGGGGTGAAATCCAGGCCCAGCAGGAAGGATGACCCCGGGTGTCTCAAATTAAGTCTCCTTTTTCCAAACAGTAAACAACTTCCACTGAAGACCAGAGCGGACCAAGCTCAGACAGGCGCTCAGGGCAGTGAGTGTGACATCGACGGGAGCCCCGCAGGAGCCCAGTGCTGCTCAAAGCACGCCGCCCCCACCCTTGGGAAGAAGAACCCATGCCCGCATGTATGTTGACAGCCGTGCCAAAAAAACGATGCCATTCCATTCCTGCAGGCCCAAAGGCAGGCACTCACTTCAGGGCCTAGCTGGGAGGCTTATGGGGTTTTTTCATTAAGGAAACAAGAAAGAACAAGTGATCAAGCATGGAAACAGAGCAGAAGACCCTGCTTGTCCAATAGCACAGAATCTTCCAGATGCATGTAACATCCACAACACACATGTGCACATGCATGACACACCCAGGACATGCACACAGGCATGACCCAGGCACACGTATGCATGGAATGCCTACAACACAGGCACAACACACCCATGACACACCCACAACATGCACACAGGCACATGTCTATGACATGCACACTCATACATGGCATGCCCACCATGCACACATAGAAACACGCCCATGACATGCATGTACACACAGGAACAACATGCACAAACACACATGCATGGCATGCCCACAACACACACAGGCACAACAGGACCATGACGTAACACACGCATAGGCAGGGGCCCCACGCCATTGCAGGAGGGATCAGGCTGTGCGTGGCAGAAGGTGACACGTTTGGGATGCTAGGTGACAGTGCCAGGCCCCTGCTGTCAGGTCCTTTAGTCAGTCAATGGCCCCAGCTGTCCAGGGAGGACTGTTGACTGCTTGTCCACACGACCCCCTGTGCGGGGAAATTAGACACACAAGGCAATTCAAAGATGGCGCCCAAAGGAAGTAAGGTGGGCGGAACACAAAGCTGTTTGCCACTAAAGCTGATTGGCTGCGCAGCATCAGGGGAAGTGACGACAACTGCTGATGAGTGTACAGACATGTGGCCAGTCCTATGAACAATCGCCCCGTAAAGTGACCCTTTAAGCGATTGGTTGGTCCTTATGCCCTGCCCCAATGACTCTGCAGTTTTGTGCTTTAAAAGGCTTTGTTACAAGTGCAATAAACGAGTCCCTGCTTGACTTGACTCCCCCCTGCGTCTGATTGTCTCCGGGTTCGCAAGGCTGGGAAACGGGCAAGCGGCGCACTTACCTTTCCTCGGGCCCAGACCATCCTCGCACGGGTGGACTAAGACCCTGCATCTGACGCCCAACGTGGGGCTCGACCAGTAGTGTTTCGGCCAAGGCTAAGCGTCTCTCAGGGTAAGTGAAACCCTCATTATGGGTAATGCAATTTCATCCAATGTGGACTCGGCCTTAAAGGCCTTACAGGACTTGGGATGGCCAGAGACTCAGAAGAAGATGGCAGGGAGAGAGAATGGGCTAAGTTTAAACAGGAAGCAAAAACGAAAGTAAAAGTCACCCCACCTAGCCCCTCCGCCCCAGAAGGACCGGAACCCCCCCATACTTCCCGGGGGCAGAGGCAGCCTCCCCCTGTGTAGGGCCGCGGAGGGAGCTAAGTGATCTGGACCCTTGCAATTGCCCAGGAGAAGGCAGGAGAAATGAAGTAACTTATGCGAGAGCAGCCCTGGCATGGCGGCAGCCATGCCGCTCGCTCTGCTGGTGCTGCTGCTCCTGGGGCCAGGAAGCTGGGGCCAGGCAGAGCCCCCAAGTGACACCCTGCAGGAGGATCACCCCACTGCCTTCCGGGGACATGGCTTGCCACCTTCCAGGGCCCCTGGGAGCACCTGCTGCACCGCCTCGCCAACTCCGCCGAGGGCTGCTGTGTGCTGGCCGCTCACCTGGCCAGCCCGGACCCCATGTGATTGCCGTCGGAGCTATGCAAGGAGCTGCCCCTGGCGCTCATGCAGCTGCTCGGCCTGGCCATGGAGCCGGGCGGTACCGTGGCCCCGTCACACTTGGATGACAGGGTGCACACACTGCACCCCACAACACAGCACATGGAGCCTGGCGGGGACCACTGGAGCCAAAGCAACAGCGGCAGGGGTGGCCCCGGCACACGGCCAACGTCTGCCACCCGCCAGGTCGAGCGGCGGCAGACCCGGAGGAGGACGATGGTGGTAAGCACTGGGGTTGGCAGCCCAGGCGGGTGCCCCGATGTGGGGGGAGGGGAAAGCTGCAGCTCCGGGCCCCTCTCTCCACTGCAGAACAAAGCGGGGGACATGGGGCCAGGCGAGGAGAGGCCGGGGCGGCTCGCCAAGAGGCCGCAACATGGATGTGGGCTGGCTGCAGACCTCGGCCCAACGGCACCAAGTGAGCACGTGCCTCGCAGCCCTGCACTGTGCCCGCCAGCGCTCCGCTGCCAGCTGAGGCTGGGGCCTGGCCTGGCTGCCCGTAGGTTGCAGCCGAAGAGCAGCATCCACACATGCCCCGTGCCAGAGCACTCGCTGGAGCCAGCTGCGCGGGCGTCAGTTCAGAGCACGGTAGCAGGCGCACCCCGAGGAGCACTGGAGATGTTCTGGCCGTGTCACCTCCTGTTCCCGGCCCTCCTGCTGCACGGGCTGGGAGAGGGTTCTGCCCTGCTTCATCCAGACAGCAGGTCCCATCCTAGGTCCCTGGAGAAGAGCGCCTGGAGGGCTTTCAAGGAATCGCAGTGCCATCATATGCTGAAACATCTGCACAATGGCATGCGCATCACCATGTGGATGCCACCCACCATTGAGGGCCGCTCGAGTGCACCAAAGCCGTGAACTTCGCCATGCACGAGCTGCAGCTGGTCCAGGTGGAGAAGCAGTACCTGCACCACAACCTGGACCACCTGGTGGAGGAGCTCTTCCTCGGCGACATCCACACCGATGCTGCCCAGCGGATGTTCTACCGGCCATCCAGTTACCAGGCTCCGCTGCAGAATGCTAAGAACCACGGACCACGCCTGCATAGCCTGTCACATCATCTCCCGTCTCTTTCTCTTTCAGACTCCCAGGTGGCCTTTTTCTTAGCCCGCTGCCTCTTAAAAGTCAGCCCAGACCCCGGGTCCCCTTGGAGGGCTTTTGGACCTTCTCCCCAAGACGCGCGGGGCTGGCCGGCCCAGCATGGTGGCAGCCATGCCAGTGGACTGGGAAGAGAGCCACCCTGTTCCCGGTCTCCGACGGCTCCAGCTACTTCGTGTGACTGTACATGGAGCCGCTGCTGGTGAGCCTGCCCACACCAGACTTCAGCATGCCCTAAAGGAGCAACTTTTAAAACAAAAAGGGGGGACCAGCCCCCATCTCAGTGGGGGTGTGAGACTACGGGGATGGGTCATTGGATTACCTTAGGCCAATGGGTGGCACCCCAGAAGGGAGGGATGTTCTGACTATGCAGGGCTACAGGACTCACACCTTGTATTTCGATAGGGGTATTGGTGCACAACAACGATTCCTGCACGCCAGTGACCCTCATCCCCCACGTACTATATCACCCAAATGAAGAGGTGGTGGTGCGCCTACACCGGCGTCAGCAATGAGAGGTTATGACCGCTGTGGCGGTAACCACACTCATAGGTTTGGGTGCCACAGGGGTTGGCTTAGGAGCTTCATTTTTAGTAAAACAAAGAAGGAGGGGTTCCTGGAAGTACAGGCTCAAATAGATTCAAATCTGGATAAGCTGGTCCAACTTATCCGAGCCAAAATGGAACAAATCCAACTCACGACCCTCCGATTACCTTATGACAAAATTAATCAAAAAAACAAAAAAACCTCCATGTAGCCGGGACGTACTTCCTAATGGAGGTGTCCGAATGCTCAAACCTCAAACGAGGTGGGTGATTGGCTAAAACAAAAAAGGGGGAATATGCGGGAAATTAGACACACAAGGCAATTCAAAGATGGCGCCCAAAGGAAGTAAGGTGGGCGGAACACAAAGCTGTTTGCCACTAAAGCTGATTGGCTGTGCGGCATCAGGGGAAGTGACGACAACTGCTGATGAGTGTACAGACATGTGGCCAGTCCTATGAACGATCGCCCCGTAAAGTGACCCTTTAAGCGACTGGTTGGTCCTTATGCCCTGCCCCAATGACTCTGCAGTTTTGTGCTTTAAAAGGCTTTGTTACAAGTGCAATAAACGAGTCCCTGCTTGACTTGACTCCCCCCTGCGTCTGATTGTCTCCGGGTTCGCAAGGCTGGGAAACGGGCGAGCGGCGCACTTACCTTTCCTCGGGCCCAGTCCATCCTCGCACGGGTGGACTAAGACCCTGCACCCCTGACAGCAGTGCTGGCCCCGACAACCTCACAATTGCATCCTCCCACCCCACGCCCATCCTGACCCACAGGGCCCCGACTTCCACGACCTTCAAAGCTGACGTAACAGCACAACCCTATCACCACACCCCTCTCAGTGACGCCACCACGGCATCAGAACGCTGGGCCTGGCCCAGGGATGGACACCCACCGCTCTCAGCCAAGAAGTAGGTTTATGAGCAAGACACAAACACGGATGTGGGCTGGCATCCGTGTGAGGGTGCGCCTGGGGAGACAGGCCTGAGGGCCGCGGGGAGGCGCTGTCCCGGCTTCTCTCAGCCTTGCTGGAGCCAGGCCAGAGGGTCACACAGACCAAGTTGAACCTCAGCTGCTGGATTCCGCCTTTTCAGAGACGACGTGTCTGCAGTACTCCTGCCGCAGACGGCTTTCTCTATCTCTCGTCCACACTGTCTTCTGGGTAATCCTGCCATCGTTTTCCATCCTGTGACATTCAAATTTCCCTAACATTGTATTTCTTTATTTTGCCTTTTTTCTTCTAATATCCTATTTAATGTGTATCTTTTCAGTCACTATATAGGAGTAATATGTTTCAAAACCCAGTCTTCTGTGTTTTTATTGGAATGTTAACCTGTTTCCATTTGTATTAACCCAAGTGACTCCACACTGCGGCCACATTTGCACCTACTATCTCAGTGTCGTCGTCTGTCTCACACACCTAAACTTCCTCTTCTTCCACTATCTGGATTAGACCTGTATCAGACAAGTACTTCGACGTCTACTTAATTACAAATACGGCATTAAAGGTGCCGTGAGCAACCTCACTGTGTGTCCATGTGTGTCCATGCCCGGTGTGCAGCGCGGCTCCATCCTTGCTGCCTGCAGAAGCCACAGCAGCGGCACAGCCCTGCTCTCTGCAGCTCACAGGGGCCCTCGCCTCCCTGGGGAGACTCCGCCCTGACAGCCATGACTGCCCCGGGACACAGGCTTAACCACATGCCTGCTCACCGCAGTGTGTCCACGCGTGTCCCTCGCATTCACCCTGTCACGTGTCCCAGTGACATCCACCTCCGTGCCTTGTGTGTGTTCTGGAGAATTCCGGGCTGGCTTCCCAGTGCCGACCGCGCCGCTGCTGCCCAGGTGAGGTGCTTCTGTCTGTCTTGCACTTTCCCTATGCTCTGCAGTTTCCACTCTTAACCGAGCACTTTCCCCTGAGCTACTCCGAGTCCACGAATTCTCTCTTCAGCCATGCAGCCATTCAGGTAGCACGGGATTTCAATGACTGTGCTTGTGAGTCCGGAACGTCCCCGATTCTGTTTCACTCTGTCTCTGGAGCTCACCGTGAGCTGCGGGTTTGTTGAGGCGTCCTGATCACACTCTCTCTGGGAATCTGAGAGCCGAGGGGAGCAGAGCCCCGTGTCTGCCTCATGCTTGCCGAGCTCCTCCTTCTGACCAGAGGCCGGACACTGTGAGGGATGGGCCGTGCAGGGCCAGGGCCTCAGCACGGCAGGCAGCACGGGAGTGGTCCCCAAACTGGGCGCAACACGCGTCTCGGTCTCCGTAGCACCTGCAGATGCCCAGATGCCTTGCTGCTCAGGCCTCCGGATGAAAGCTCAGAGAACCGACCAGGGCCCCTGGACTCCTGTGAGAGGACGGCGTGAAGCTCTCGGGAGGCCGAGGTCCCTAGGCTACCGCGCTCCCTGACCTGCCCCTGGGCTGGATGACCAGGACCCGCACGGCACCGAAGGGGACAGCGGCCACCTGCTTCAGTCCAGGACGTAGCGCTCAGGTCTGGCTGCGTGAGAGACTCCTCAGTGCTCGCTTCCTCCCAGCCCTGGGCCTCTGCTCGGCTTCTCCACCTCTCGACAGCGATACAGGAGACCCAGCCGGCCCCCCACAGACACTGGGCCCAGAACACAAACCACACGTTTACCAGTGCGCCTTCCACTGACGCCTGATGCAGCAGGTTCTACGTGCAAGGTAGCTATGCAGGGTAAACAGCGTGTCCTTACCAGGGGTCTGTCTGTATGGTGACTGTAGTGTACACAGTGTGTCCTGTCCAGGGTCTGTCTGTATGGTGACTGTAGTGTACACAGCGTGTCCTGTCCAGGGTCTGTCTGTATGGTGACTGTAGTGTACACAGCGTGTCCTGTCCAGGGTCTGTCTTGGGGACACTGCAGTGAGCACAGTGTGTTCCGTTATGAGTCTGTGTCTGTGTAACACCAGTCTGCCTCGCCTTAGCTCACCCCTCACACTGAGGGGCACTGATCCACCCGTAGACAGTAGGATCGGGTTGAAAGCAAACATCACACGTGTAAAGATTCTTGATGCGCTGTCATTTTCAGTAGAGCCGCAGAATTCTCCCGAGTCCTCTCTGACCTGCAGGCACTGCCCCTGCCCAGCCTGGGGGACTCTGGCGTTTTCCGGAGCTGGGCGGGCTTCCTCCGGATCACACCTTTCCCCTGCAGCATTTTCCCCACGGGACGGGGAAGCAGAGGCTCCTTTCCCCAGGGACTCCTGGGTCTTAGAAATGAACCCTCTGCCATTCCTTGGGGGGGGGCAGTCTCCAGGCTGTGGGGTGATGTGGCTCCTGGGAGACCCATGGCCTGCGCTGCCATTGCCCAAGGAGGTGACCCTCACAGAGGGAGCACTCACCTCCCCCGCAACAGGAGCCCTGGAACACGGGCACACACACCCACACATGCGCAGGGTGAGGTCAGCTGTCCCTGTGCTGGTGCCGTCCTGTGTGCAGTCTCCCCGCTGTGTCTGCTGCCTGGGTATAGTCGGGACCGCCCACAGCTCCTGGTCCCTGAGGGACGTGCCCGCCCCACTTCCTGTGTGCAGTCTCCCCGCTGTGTCTGCTGCCTGGGTATAGTCGGGACCGCCCACAGCTCCTGGTCCCTGAGGGACGTGCCCGCCCCACTTCCTGTGTGCAGAGCCCCCGCTGTGTCTGCTGCCTGGGTGTAGTTAGGACCCGCCCACACTCCTGGTCCCTGAGGGACGTGCCCGCCCCACTTCCTGTGTGCAGAGCCCCGCTGTGTCTGCTGCCTGGGTGTAGTTAGGACCCGCCCACACTCCTGGTCCCTGAGGGACGTGCCCGCCCCACTTCCTGTGTGCAGTCTCCCCGCTGTGTCTGCTGCCTGGGTATAGTCGGGACCGCCCACAGCTCCTGGTCCCTGAGGGACGTGCCCGCCCCACTTCCTGTGTGCAGAGCCCCCGCTGTGTCTGCTGCCTGGGTGTAGTTAGGACCCGCCCACACTCCTGGTCCCTGAGGGACGTGCCCGCCCCACTTCCTGTGTGCAGAGCCCCGCTGTGTCTGCTGCCTGGGTGTAGTTAGGACCCGCCCACACTCCTGGTCCCTGAGGGACGTGCCCGCCCCACTTCCTGTGTGCAGAGCCCCCGCTGTGTCTGCTGCCTGGGTGTAGTTAGGACCCGCCCACACTCCTGGTCCCTGAGGGACGTGCCCGCCCCACTTCCTGTGTGCAGTCTCCCCGCTGTGTCTGCTGCCTGGGTATAGTTAGGACCCGCCCACAGCTCCTGGTCCCTGGTGGATGTGCCCGCCCCACTTCCTGTGTGCAGTCTCCCCGCTGTGTCTGCTGCCTGGGTGTAGTTAGGACCCGCCCACACTCCTGGTCCCTGAGGGACGTGCCCGCCCCACTTCCTGTGTGCAGAGCCCCCGCTGTGTCTGCTGCCTGGGTATAGTCGGGACCGCCCACAGCTCCTGGTCCCTGGTGGATGTGCCCGCCCCACTTCCTGTGTGCAGTCTCCCCGCTGTGTCTGCTGCCTGGGTATAGTTAGGACCCCCCCCCCCAGCTCCTGGTCCCTCACGGACGTGCCCGCCCCACTTCCTGTGTGCAGAGCCCCCGCTGTGTCTGCTGCCTGGGTATAGTTAGGACCCGCCCACACTCCTGGTCCCTGAGGGACGTGCCCGCCCCACTTCCTGTGTGCAGTCTCCCCGCTGTGTCTGCTACCTGGGTATATTAGGACCCGCCCACACTCCTGGTCCCTGAGGGACGTGCCCGCCCCACTTCCTGTGTGCAGAGCCCCGCTGTGTCTGCTGCCTGGGTATAGTTAGGACCCGCCCACACTCCTGGTCCCTGAGGGATGTGCCCGCCCCACTGCCGGCCACGCTCTGGAGCGAGTGTCCTGTGTGGCGGGCTGCGTAGCCGCACGTCAGGGACCTTCGGCTACAGCCCCAGAGGCAGGCTGGTGTGCCTGCTCTCAGAGTGGCCACAGAGCCTCCCCAGTGGAGGCCACACCACAGCCCCACCACCTGCACAGGGGCCTGAGCCACATGGAGGCTGTGGACACGTGTGGCTGAATTCCATTTCATTTCCTTAAACAGGCTGGAGGATAAATAACGGGGTGGCTACAACGTGCACAGCCCCCCGGCCCACAGCGCAGGGGTGCCCCCCGTCCGAGGCTGCCGTCACCGCCACCGGCCCGGGGCCTCAGGCGCCTCTCCCGCCCGAGCCTTCCCTCACGCCCAAGGAGGGGCAGAGCCAGCAGGCACAGGGGCCCACAGGAGAGGGGCCTGGGAAACCGCAGGTTAACGTGTCTGGGTTTTCACACGGCCAAGCAGGACACGTGTGTGAGAAAACGCTTCCCGGCTACAGGTCCCAGGAGGCGAGTCCCAGCTCAGAGCAGTCCCTGGTGACGCAGCTGACAGCAGGGCGCCAACAGCCCCGCCAGGCACACCCCTGCCCACCCACGGCGCCGGAGGCTGGCGGGCCCACCAGGCGGCGCCAAGTGTACCCGGCCGGCCCGTGGACGCGGGGTGAGCCCATCTCTGCCTCGACCCCTGCGCCGTCCTGGGCCAACGCCACAGCCCTGAGGGTGGTCCCAGACTTTGCCTCCACACGGGAGGTGGCAGGCGCTCAGCTCATGGGCAGCTGTGAGGATCCACGCGGGCTGTGAAAGCAGAAGCCACAGCTTGGGACCCAGTGGCCATCGGCAGAACAAAGGTCGCCCGTGCCACCTCGGGGGCTAAGTGTGGGCGGCGACTCCCTGTGCCCACGCTCGGTTGTCTCATGACAGCCTCAAGTCACAGCTCCACCTCCTACGTGGGCTCCCAGGAGAGACAAAGTCAACGGGACACATCTCACACGCACACAAACACGTGTGCATGTAACACACGCACACGTCCACACGAAATGCAGGCACACACAGAGTGCTCTAATGCAGACACATGAAACAGGCATAGACAACCAGGCACACGCAGGCGGGAACACAGGGGTGTACGCGTGCACTCCGAGAATCGCCCACGTGCACGCGCACACAGGAACCGCTGCCGAGACTGCCGAGGCCGGCTGGCCAGACACCTGGGGCGGGAACTCCGAGGGGTCTGCGGGTCACGGCCCAGGACGGCGCAGGCAGATGCCCTCCCTCCGGGAAACCTCAGTGTCCCTACAGCCTGGAGGAGGCCGGCCCAGGGGAGGCCCTGGGAGCTGAGCTGGCCTCACACAAACGCGCTCTCACGCAGCGTCTCCTCATGCCCACCCTTCAATCAACCCCGCGACGCATCGGGGCCCGGCGGAAACCACAGGCTGCCAAAGTACGCCCGGGCCAGGGCAGGCGCCGAGGCTCTGCATGTGGGCTCTCGGCCCCCACCCACACCGTCGCCCCACAACGGCCACCGCTCGCCCTGCCCAGTGCAACCCGTCACGTGTGCACACCCGGCAGGCAGCCGCAGCACGGCCCCCGGCCACACAACCCAGAGCTCACGAAGCCACGCACAGCCGTGGCTCCCCGGCACAGGCCCTGGCACGCCCAGCACAGGCAGGACCACACCACACCCCAGCGAAGACACGTGCATCCCTAGGCACTGTGTTCACGCAGGCAGAGCCGACCCAGAGGGGCCTCAGGTCTGGGATCAGGTGGGCAAGCAACAGCGTTATGGGGAGGGGGTCTGCATGTCACATGACCGGGCCGCGGCCGCTGTCACCCCTGACGAAGCTGGCCCCGACCGTCACAACGCCGGGAACTAAGCACTCGGCCTCCTGCGCCTTCGGTCCTCTGGGGGAAAGGATTCGGCTAGGAGCGCGCGGGACTCAGAGCTGCTGCCCAGGGCCGGGGTCAGGCCTGCACCTCCAGGCCCCTCGGGCCACCTCGCACCCGTCCCCAGGCTCGGCTGTCACCTAGGGCGTCTCAGAGACCAACAAAGCGGGGGCAGGCACGGAGACATTCTACCCAGCACGGGGGACCCTGGGGCCACCACTCGCTGTCCACCACCCTCACCCCGAGCCCGGAAGGGCAAGGCAGGGAGGCCCCAGCGGGCATAGGGGCTCTCAGCACGCGTGTCACAGAGCCAGCGTCTACACCCGCCCATCCTGTCCTCACCGACGCTCAGGCAGCCTGTGCCATCCACACTCGGGGCTGAGGGCTGGGGGTGCCGCCCAGGCACACGCCCACACCCCCAGGACGGCCACCGCAGGCGTCGCCACGCAGCAGCGCGCTGTGTTCTCACCTGCCTGGGCCCGGAGTCTGGGCGGACGAGCTCCGTGTCCTTCCATGAGTGAGACGACCCCGATTCCTGTCCTCCGAGGAGCGTGGTCCACTGGGACTGGTCACGAGGGGGCAGGCGGCAGAGCAGATGGACACGTCCTCAGACACACGCCCAGGGCCAGCACAGTGGGGTGATGCCTGCAACACCGGCAACCCACGTGGGCGCTGGTTCGAGTCCCGGCTGCTCCACTTCCCAGCCAGCTCCTGCTGATGCACGTGGGGCGGCAGTCCAAGCGCTCGGGCCCCTGCGTCGCTGGAGGAAGCTCCTGGCTCCTGGCTCCGGCCTGGCCCAGCCCTGGCTGTCGCCGCCATGTGGGGAGCGAGCCAGCTGTGTGAACTTGTCTGTAAGTCCGCCTTTGTGCTCTGCTCCGCTCAGGGGGCACAGCGGTGGACACAGCCAGGGCAGCCGGCCGGCCCGGCGTCACGCAGGATCCGCGGCGACGCCGTGTCCGCGTCTGTGGGACGCTGAGAGGCCA
Organism: Lepus oiostolus; assembly: GCA_036325905.1. Classification (NCBI taxonomy): domain Eukaryota; kingdom Metazoa; phylum Chordata; class Mammalia; order Lagomorpha; family Leporidae; genus Lepus; species Lepus oiostolus. The sequence continues at coordinate 1,303,587 of CM070797.1, read as the reverse complement.
CTCCACAGCCGGCAGGCTCACTGGAGGAAGGCAGCCACCGAGGCCGGCGAAGCGAGGCTGGGCTGGCCGGGCCGGCCGCGAGCAGGTGCAGCAGGGTTCGCTGGCTGTGCACCCAGCGGCTCCGGGGAAAGGCCTCGGCCAACAGCGGGCAGCCGAGCGGGGGCGCCCATGCCCATGGCCGCCCCGGGACCAGGGCGGCGGGCGACGGCGCCCACAGTCTCCGCATGGCCAGCGAGGCCCGAGGCCAGTGGGCAGCGCACCCTCTCCTCCCCCGGCGTCAGCCCGCAGCTGCGGCTCTCGCAGCGTCCACAGACCGGCCCGTCGGGGGAGCACGGACACTTCTCCGGCCCTGCAGCCGGAGGCCCTGACGATGGCGCCACAAGTGCGTCTGAGGGCCGCTCCCGCCTCCAAGGTGGCGCCTTCCGCACGTGGGGGCGGGGCCTCTCCGAGGCGGGAAACCTGGGGGGGGGGGGGTGCTGCCTCCCTGCAGCGGCAGCCTTCACCTTCCCCACCCGGCCAGCAGCTGGAGGACCCGAACAAGAGGGAAACGCGGGAGGAGCCACGCTCGCCCTTCGTCCCGCCGGTGCCACCCGTGTCACTCTCCACCAAAGAGCAGCTGATTGTCCTGCAGCCCCAGGAACCCCGCGGGGGCAGGATTTGGCTCCCGGGGGACCTTCTCTGGGCTGCTGCAGCCACACCGAGGCCAGTGTCCCCCGGGGACCACTCTCCCGCCCACGCGTATCTCCCGCAGGTGGCGCGGGGAGCAGTGGGAGGAGACCAGAGGGGCCACAGGCGGGGGGGGGGGGGGGGCAGAGGAATCCCAGCCTGCAACAATTCCTTTCCCCCGTGGCCCTGCCCCTCCCCCTGGGCCCACAGTCACAGGGACCCACCCACCCCTGCACTGACACCACGCGTGGCTGACTTGAGGGGAGAGGCAGCCGGGAGTCGGTGCAGCAGGGTAGATCCATCCTGCCACCCTGTGGGGTGGAAACCCAGACCCCCACAAGTGCTGGTGGGGTCACGGCTGCACGGACGCCCAGGCATGGGCACAGTGCAGGAAAACCGCCTGGCAAGGTGCCTTCCGGCAAATGCAGCTGAGGTGATGGCAGCCGTGCCTTCCGGCCAGCCTGCAGGGCATCCAACGTGCCGGAGCCAGCCAGCATCAGAGCGGCGCCCAGAATCTCTGTGCCAGGTCAGCCCACGGCACCCCCAGAGAGGCTGAATAACTGGATGGTCCAAGGCTGCCCCAGCAGTGACCGCAAGTCCCCTGGGGGGGCAGGCCACCGGAGGCCAAGGGCACCGTGTCCACTGTCAGGCTCGCCTGCGGCACAGCTCAGCCTACCCTGTGGCTTTCACTCACCTCCCTGCAGGGCGGCGCCTCATGTCCCGGGGAGTGAAGCCGCCTCAGGAGCTCAGAAAACACGCGGCGTCTTCCACGGTGGGACATTCAGGGCTGCTCCCTGCGGGTAAACCCACGGGCTGCACAGGCGCCCTGGCTACTGGGACTGCCCCGATGGTCAGTGTCCTGCCCTCTGCCCCACGCCCACCACGGTCCCCTCCTCTACCTCACTGTCCCCCTCTGCCCCACTGTCCCCCCTCTGCCCCACTGTCCCCCTCTGCCCCACGGCCCCCCTCTACCTCACAGTCCCCCTCTGCCCCACGGTCCCCCCCTCTACCTCACAGTCCCCCTCTGCCCCACTGTCCCCCCTCTGCCCCACACCCCCCCCACAGTCCCCTCCTCTACCTCACAGTCCCCCCCCACCTCACTGTCCCCCTCTGCCCCACGGCCCCCCCATGGTCCCCTCCTCTACCTCACTGTCCCCCTCTGCCCCACTGTCCCCCTCTGCCCCACTGTCCCCCTCTGCCCTACGCCCCCCCACAGTCCCCCCTCTACCTCACTGTCCCCCTCTGCCCCCCTGTCCCCCCCTGCCCCACACCCCCCACGCCCCCCCCACGGTCCCCCCCTCTACCTCACTGTCCCCCCTCTGCCCCACGGCCCCCCCACGGTCCCCTCCTCTACCTCACTGTCCCCCCTCTGCCCCACGGCCCCCCCACGGTCCCCTCCTCTACCTCACTGTCCCCCTCTGCCCCACAGCCCCCCCCCACGGTCCCCCCCCTCTACCTCACTGTCCCCCCTCTGCCCCACGGCCCCCCCCACAGTCCCCCCCTCTACCTCACAGTCCCCCTCTGCCCCACGGCCCCCCCCACAGTCCCCCCCCACCTCACTGTCCCCCTCTGCCCCACGGCCCCCCCACGGTCCCCTCCTCTACCTCACTGTCCCCCTCTGCCCCCCTGCCCCCCCTCTGCCCAGGGGTCCCACAGCTGCCCGGCTGGCTTGTGCCATCGCAGGAGGCCGAGATGTCAGTGCCGATGCCTCTGGGTGCTCCCGGTTCAGGGCAGAGCAGGAAGCTGACGAACGCTCGGGTGGCTGGGCTCCGGGGACCAAGACCTCGCACTGGTTCACGCCACCTTCTCTCCGGCACGGCTGTCAGCCCTAGGGGGCCCAGCTGCGTGGCTGCTCTGGGTCCTGAGTGACTCTGGACCCCAGGGCCTTCCGAGTCCCCTGCCTATGGCTGTGCTGTCTCCAGCTGTTTCCTGACACTGTAGCAATGCCGGGGCAGAAGCGTGTGGCTCACAGCCCTGGGTCCTGCATGGGCTCGGCTCTGGTGAGGACCCCACTGCCCATGGCATGGAGAAGGCAGAGTGCTAGGGTCACGCCCTGAGATCCTGACGAGGCAGCAAGCCAGAGAGACAGGGAGGGGTCTGTGGTCCCCAGAGCACCAGCGTCCGTGCCCGCGGTCACTCGGCCGCCCCCGCTGAGGCCCCCAGGGATGGGAGTCGGTCCTAGTGGCTAAACCATGGTTAGGATGTGCGTGTCCCACCGCAGGGCGCCCGGCCCGGATTCACGGCTACAGCGCCTGAGGCAGCAGCCTCCTGGCTCCCAGCGCGGGCGTCCGGCTGTCGTGGACGTTTGGAAGGTGAACCAGTGGGTGGGAGAGCTCACTCGCTCTTGAATAATAAAAAGGTTTGTAGTTAGCAAAGTCTCCCCCCACCCAGCCTCTTCACAGGGCCTGGGGGACAGGTCACCTGCCGTCCACCCAGGCAGCCCCAGGCGCGCCCAGAATTTGGAAGCTCCTGTCCCTTCTGCCTGCACATGCCCGCCCACCAGGCCCTCCTCCCTCCAGCCCTGCCCGCCCCATCCCCACAGCGGGCTGCCCCAGGCTGCCCCGGCCCCGGCCCTCGCTCCTCCCTGCAGCTCCGTGCCCCTGCCCCCTCTTGCTGCAGCCACATGCACGCCTCTCGTCTCGCCCACCAGGCCCGGAGCCCAGGCCAGATACCTGGACTTGAACCTGGGTGGTCCCGAGACCTTCGGGTGAAGCTGAGACGTCTACAGGCCTCAGCCTCGCTCCACGCGTGAAAGGAAATCTTGAAGAGTTGTGAATTCGGCACCAGTGGAAGGCAGCCATCTGGCCCGCACTTTGGGACGGACCACCGCCCACGGCCACTCCTCCCCTGCCACTTTCTTTCACACTGCTCTAGCGGCCACAGCCCTCATTCATGTGGGCGCTGACTCCAGGTAGAAAAATGGCCACCGAGGGCCACAGCCTCCAGGGAGGTGACGTCCTTGCCCCGTCCCCAGGGCCACCCCCGCTGGGCTGGGTCCCCGCAGGCCCACGACCCTGAGGCCTCCCCACAGGGTGTGTGCATCGAAGTCCCCTCTCCAGGCACAGGGACAACAGTGGCAGCTGAGGCTCTTGGGTGCAGACACAGGTAACTGCATCACGGTCCCACTTCCTCCCTCGTGGGTCCTTGCCCGGTGTGTGGCCCCGCTGGGCCGTCGCCATGCACGTGCCACCTTTAAACCCTTGGCGGATCTCACTCAGCCAAAACTGTGCTACGCCCCAGCTGAGAAAGGCCAACTCCCATAGGTCAGGCGTGAGTTTGCCTACAGCTCAACTACAAAAACATTAGCAGGGCAGGGCTTTTGTTTGTTTAAGATTTACTTATTTATTTGAGAGGCAGAGTTACAGCAAGACAGAGAAAGAGAGATCTTCCATCCGCTGGTTCACTCCCCAGGTGGCTGCCATGTTGGCATTTGACCACAGCCCACGTGGGGTCAGTCTCCCAAGCCCTTTCTGGGAGGCGTGGCCTCAAGCTTCTCTCTGTCCTTGCTGGGCCCAGTTTGAGCTGGTTGTGTTGGTCAGTGACCGCCCCGCACCCCCACATGCATCGCACCTGACCCCCCAACATCTCATTCCCAGGCTGCCCAAAGCTCACTCCGGCCAGAAGCCCCTTCCCCTCCGTGCTCCCACCCCTGCCCGTGCCCTGTGAGGGCCCTGGAACCTCCCCTCAGGTCTCCCCCGCCCAGAACCAAATCCTCAGATGCCCTCTCTCGCCGCAGTCTGCAGGGTGTGGATCGAGCTGCTCTTTCCACAGGATGGACACGGAACGGCTGCGGAGGGAGTCAGCTGCGGCCAGCCCAGCCACGTCGCCCCCTGCTGGTCAGCAGCCCCCAGGGCCCCCACTGGCCTCCTGCTCTGGCCACCCTGCACACTGAGGGGCTTCGGCTCGCTCGCGGGCAGATGAAGGGCCGCTTCCCGCACCGCGGAGCCTGGGACAGAGCGGCGAGGGGCCGGCAAGGCAGACGCAGGGCCCCAGACTTGGCACCAAGCGGTCGGCTGCCGTGCAGTGCAGACCCCGTGCCAGAGGGGCGCACACCCAGGAAGTTGCTTCTCACTTCCGCTTCCTCTCAGGGCGCCAGTTCGAGCCCCGGCTGCTCCACTTCCCATCCAGCTCCCTGCTATGGCCTGGGAAAGCAGTGGAAGATGGCCCAAGTGATTGGACCCCTGCACCCGCCTGGGAGACCCGGAAGAAGCTCCTGGCTCCTGGCTTTGGATCAGCCCAGCCCCAGCCTTTGTGGTCAATTGGGGAGTGAACCAGCAGATGGAAGACTCTCTCTCTCTCTCCCTCCCTCTCTCTCTCTCTCTCTCTCTCTCTCTCTGCCTCTCCTTCTCTCTGTGTGACTCTTTCAAATAAATAAATAAATCTTTAAAAAGAAAGAAAACAGCCAGAGAGAAAGACAGGCGGCAAACAAAGACCACCGGCACCATGGCTTCTCTCCAACAGGAAGAACAGCCCGTGGTGACCCGGGGTCAAGCTGGATTTCCCTATCTGGAAATGCAGGCAGAGAGAAGAGGTGACGCTGACCACCATGCACACAGGCAGACCCACGCACACACACAGCACAGGTACCAGACGGGTACTGTATTCCCCCCACAGATCTGTGTGCTGAAAAGGCTGTTGATTCTTTGGGGTAAAAACAGTACAAACGCGCGTGCTGTGGACCCCACGTGGAGCTGCGCGGACTGAGGAGGTGCACACTTCCACGTCAGCCGCGAGCGCTGAGAACCATGGCGTGCAAAGAGAAACCACAGATAAGTGAACCACAGAAACCGCGTGGAACGCCAGAACCTCAGGGCAGGAAGAGGAACCGACCAGGAGCAGAAGAGATCACTCCTACGTTAGCCACTACACACAGAGACAGGGACACCACAGAGTTAACCCGGTGTCCCGACAATGGCGTTGTATGTAACACACCAAATGCCAGGCTTTAAACGTGACAAAATTACCAAGAAGAGAACAGACTGCCCTGAGTTAGGAAGGTCCTCATCCAAACCACGACTTCCCAGCTCCAAGGGTGGCCAGTGACACTCCTGCGGCCACCCTACATGGTGGCGCGCCCAGTGCTCAGTGAGCTACGGGGCAAGTTTGCTGGGAGATGCCGCCCGGGGGCCGGGAAACTCGTTCTGAGCTCGCACAGGCAGGCCGGGCTGAGCAGGATGTGCGGGAGCTCAGGGTGTGGAGCACGATTCTGACTTGGGGTATCCTCAGCGCGAGTGTTTGCCACGACGCAGTCCACGTCAGCTGAGGGGCAACCGGGAGACCACAGAAGTTAACAGGAAGTGAAGATGCCACCCACACACTAAACCGAAGAAGCCAGCGTGGCTCTCGTGAGACAAAGCGGATCCTGCGTCCCGCTGTGGCTAAGATGCCACTTTGCCCATCCCATCCCATACTGGAGGGCCCGGGTGCGAGTCCTGGCTCCACTACGAGTTGCAGTGCTCTGCTAGTGGGCACCCTGGGAGGCAGCAGGTGAGGGCTCAAGTGCGTGGGTCCCTGCTGCCCACAGGGGGACCTGGGTGGGGCTCCTGGCCCTGGGTGCTGCAGGCATGTGGGGAGTGAACCAGCAGGTGGAGCTCTCTCTCTGCCTCCGTGTCCACGGGAAGCCTGAGCCTGGGCTCTGAACACAGAGGGACCGATGCTGACTTCCTTAGAGACCCCCTCACCATGCTGGAGCCCCTTGGCGGACAAGACCAGCAGACCCACATCCCAGGCCCACGAGCCCTCACCAGCGGCCAGCAGGGAGAGGGCCACAGCACGGCTGCTGCCACTGCCACCCAGACTGACCGCCCAGTGCCTCACGGCTCAGGTGACCACAGCCGGGAGGGGAGCACCTCCTCCAGGCGCGGGGGCAAGGTCCTGGGGCTGAGGCCACGCCGGGCTCTGACCGGCCCTTCGCTGGTAAACCCCGATGAGTTGGGACACTGGGTGAGCCGACCGAGGTCCGGGCCCCGGGGGAGACCCCCAACTGTGACGCTTACACGTGGCTATGCAGGACAGCGCCTGCTCGCGGGAACTGTACAGCAAAGCAACTGTCGAGTGCTTCGTATCTTCTACTGCACGTGCAACTTTTCTGCAAGCCCGAGACTGCTTCAGCGCGAGGCCGTTTATAAAAAGTTAGACCAGCCAGCTGTAAGCCGAGAAAACGCAGCCACTGCCCCGGGATGGATGTGCGGGCCCGAGGACGTGAGGGTCTCCCGCGGCCCCACAGAATCGGCTGTGCAGAACAGAGCCCAGTGACCCAGGGGGACGGGCGCCCCGCACAGCCACGAGGCGCTGACCCAGGGCTGGGGCGAGGGGAGACCCGGGCTCTCCGCTGGAAAGCGTGCAGCAGCCGGGACTCAGATGTGCTCAGCCTCGTTCCAGAACCATCGGAAGTGTCTGACAGTCACACGGCCAGCGTGCAACCCAGAAACTCCACCCACAGGATTTATCCACGAGACAGACACTGTGCACACACACCCAGCCTGTCCACAAATACTGAAGGTAGCTGTGTGATATAGTAACTAAGTCCACGGAAACAGCCTGGGCGTCTGCCCAGCGACACACGGGAAAAGGAACTGGAGCCGTGCAAAGCGGGCACTGCCGTGCGCAGCTCCACGCACGGTTCTCCAGAGCAACCGCTGAGAGCCACACACAGGACGCACGCGACAGGCCCGACTCGTGCCAACACACGTCCGTGTCCCCCACCTTCATGGAGCCGGGGCGGGGGCTGCATTCAGTACGCACTTCAGCCCCAGGCTTCCTCCCAGCTCAGCCTCACCCAGTGTGGATGCCACGCCAGGCCCCGGGAGACGCGTACGCACACAGGTAGGTGCCCCCAGTACAGGTCTGTCTGCTCCCACACAGGAACCGGCCCAGGTGGAGAGCGCCCCTGCCCCTCAGGGCGGTGTGGGACCAGGCTCTGACGGCATTTTGAGTGTTCAGAGCACAGCCTCCATTTTTCGGCTTCTCAAGTGAGAAACGCGAGTTGCAAACATTCTTCCCAGGCGTCCACAGATGGTCTACAAGTCCCATCCTGGGGACCACTGCACTGAAAGCTCCTCTGGACACTGGCGCTGTGGTCAGCCAGGTCAGCGGAGGCCCCGCAGCCAGGCCACGCTATGCTCTGAATCTCCGGTGAAAAGGTGCTTGGGGCTATCCCTGAAGTCTGCCGCCCACCGCTGACGGGATGTGAGTGGCTAACTTGTAATCCACTACGAGCTGCCCAGCCAACAGGTGCACACGCCCGGACAGCAGGCATACACATGGCTACCGACACAACGGGCTCTCAGCTTGTAGCCGTGGCTCCAGGCAGAAGGGCCTTCTGCCCAGTTGTACCTCTGCTTCCCGTCCAGAGCAGCACCGAGAAGGAGCCAGCCCTGAGCAGGCAGCAGCGTGGGTGCAGGTGCTGGGGTGAACAGGTCGAGGAGGTCCCTGTCGAGTCCCCGGCTGTGGGGGAGCTGAGCCCTAGACGCACAGAATGAGTCCAGCGCCCACCCAGGGTGCTCGGGCCGTGAGGCCAGACTCGCCGTCCTCACCCTACGCCAGGATGGGCGCTCAGGGTGAGGGTGCCTGCCATGGCACGCCAGAGACGGGCAGCCCGAGGCCCGCCACAGCTCTGGCAGCGTTCCCTGGCGGCATTCTTGTTAAAACCATCAGCCTGGGTTAGGGCAAAGAAATACAGATTCACTTCTCTTCTCTAAGACACCTGGCGACACGTCCACAGAACAATATCCATAATCACGTAGTCCAATTTCCATACCATTTCACTCCATCTTCTCAGAAGCCGAGCTGTATTTTTGGAGTGCGGATGTCGTGTGTAACTTCCCTTCCCCTCCTGTCGGGCCCAACCCCAGCCCCTGGCGAGGACTGCATTCTGCTAACTTAGCTTCTGTGAATGGGTTCCTGCTCAGAAAGCCCCTGGGGGGCCAGCCAGCTGTGGGCAGCCGGGGAGGGGGCGGCGCTGGGCAGAGCAGAACTGGGTCTGCACGGTGCCCCCCCGCAGCCCTGGCAGTGGCCACGTGGGCTCCACAGCACAGATGCCCCTCCCACCCCGTGTCCTGGACGGGGTGGCCTCTGCCCACAGGGCTGGTGGAGGGTCAGTGGGCAGCGCCTCCACTCTGAGCCTCGCTTTTCCAGATACAAAGGAACCCACTGGGAGTCCCTCCAGGGTGCAGGCAGGGAAGTGCCAGGTACTCATCAGGTGTGGATAAACCAACCCTGGGCATCACCAGCGACCCCACACAGGCTGCCGTTGTCACAGAGCCGCGCGTGACAACAGCCCTGTGCTCAGGCGAGGCTGGGACCCACAGGGCACACCTGACAGTGTGCAGCTGGGTGGCCACTGACCCCACGGATGCCTGTGCCCAACACCCAGGACAGCAGGGAGGTGGCCCAGGCTGTGCCCGCTCTCTGGCCAGTTCTGGGGGCAGCCTGGCTGACCTGCAGGACTTGCTGGCACAAGCTCTCCGAGACGTGCACCCACGTGTGTTCTAGTGGACAGCAGCCGGTCTCACTCCAGGACGGCTGCTGGGAGCTGTGGCTTTTCTGTAAGGAAGGGGGTGTGGCACATGTCTGTGACAGCACACGGCTGTCTCCCGCCCAGCTCCCAAGGATGTAGCAGGCATGGCACCAAAGCCCCCAAGGCTGTCACCCAAGACCTGCGAGCCCACACGTTAGTCCACTACACAAACAGATCCATCGGCTACAGGATAGAATCTGCTGGGTGGGCGTCAGGCCCGGCAGCGAAGACGCCACGGAGCTGGCCGCATCGCTCAGCAGAGTCCATGGGTTCAGCCCCAGTGCTCTGCCCTCCCGGCTGCCTGCAGACAAGTGCCCTGGGAGACCGTGAGGGCTGACTTGGGCCCCGCCACCACGTGGGAGTCCCGCATTGAGTCCCAGGCTTCCAGCTCCGCCCTGGTCCAGATCCAGCTGTTTGGTGGGCAGATAAAAATGTTCTCCCTAATTTCAAATAAAATTAAGTAAATAATGTTTAAAAAATAGATAAAATGAAAAGGTTGTACAAAAAAGAAAACAATAATTCCTGCAAACTCTATAATCAGAGAGGACCCTTGGCATTGTGGGGGCGTATCCCCTAGTCTTTTGATAATGGACAGACAGATGGATAGATGGACAGACAGATACATGGATGGACAGATGCATGGGTAGATGGATACACAGATGGTAGAGATGTGTAGATACATACATGGATGGATGGACAGATGGACAGACAGATACATGGATGGATAGATGCATGGGTAGATGCATGGATAGATGGATACACAAATGGATAGATACATACATGGGTGGATGGACAGACAGATGGATAGATGGACAGACAGATATATGGATGGACAGATGCATGGGTAGATGGATACACAGATGGATAGATACATACATGGGTGGATGGACAGATGGATGGATGGATGGACAGACAGATGGATAGATGGACAGACAGATACATGGATGGACAGATGCATGGGTAGATGCATGGGTAGATGGATACACAAATGGATAGATACATGGGTGGATGGATGGATGGATACAGAGTAAATACATTGCTACATGTGAACAAAATTCAAGTATCTTATACAAACAGCACGCACACACCCCTTGACTGACAGTGGGGAGACGCCCTGGTAAACCCATTGTAGGCTGAAAGCATCACACGAAGCAGACACAGTAATGTCCCAGCCTCACAGCCGTGGCAGCCCAGCGGCGAGCACACGGCTGGCAGGGTCACAGCTCCGGTGAGTGCACCAAAGCTGGCAGAGCTCCAAACCAAGCCCCAGAAACAGCTCCTGAAGCCACACCACTCGCCAGCACCGGAACGCCGGAGACCAGTCATCCTAACCCCGTAACGTGGGGACACGTCAAAAATATAACCAAGCCCCTCTTGGCTGGGGAACATACAGCCTCCTTCCTGTTTTGAAACGTTCAGAGTCACTGAATATTGATTCAGAAAGTCACCTATCATTGCACTTTTTCCACCTCGATCTTCGTGTCCAGTTTTGCTTTTTATACGTTGTGCTATCACTGTAGCAGAGCCTCTGCCTTCGGACATGCCCTGACAATCCGGGCACTTGGGCCACACAGCTGAGGCCTAGGACATGAGCTGCACGGGAACCGGGGCTGCCCCTCCAGCTGCCCACATGCAGCGTCTCCATCCTGAGGTCACACTGCAAGGACAGGGCTCCAGGACCCCCAGGGATTTTTCCACCGAGCTCAGAGCTGCTCTGCGGCCTGAGAGCCACGCCCCCTGCCTCCCAGCCCTCCTGTCTGCACAGAAGCCCACCCAGGGTCTACTGAGCTCCCCCACCTCCACTGAGCGCCTGCCCTGGGCTCCCAGTGGCTCTCCCGGCCAGGCCGCCTGCAGGTGCAGTGCAGCTCACCGACTGCTTCCTGGGGTGCACACAGCACAGAGCCCGGAAGAGCCAAGGAAGTCTGGACACACGGCTAGGAGCCTGACGCCACGGCAGCTCAGCCAGTCGACCGCGTCTGCATCGGCATCGAGGAGGAACCTCCCCTGGAAGACAGCACTTAGCAGCTGACACCAGCCGCGCAGAGCAACCACAGAACCCGCAGAGACAGGCGGACTGCAGGGGCGTCCGGGACGGCACCCTCGGAACCCACTCAGACACAGTGCAGCCCTGACCCAAACTTTCTAAAATTAAGCAAATCAGAAGGAAAAGAGGTCAGAAGAAATAGCCGGGGCATTCTGGAAGTATCTGAAGTTCAACGCTCTCCCCAGGAGTGGTGGACACGCCAGGGAAGTCCCAGACTCAGGCCAGCCTTGCAGGGTCTGGGCTCAGAGGGTCAGGAGCGGGCGTGTCCAGCCTTTGAATATCCGGAGCTGGGAAACTGGGCTCCGACACCACACGGGAACTCAACCCCAGGTTACACACAAATGCAAAGGACAAAAGCACTAAGTCTCCTGAATAAAACCAAGAGCCGACCTTCCACGGTCTCAGGCAGGACTGGAAATATTTCTGAAACCTCGTTTGCCAGCCATGACGTTGTATTAAAACATGAGGAGGGAGGAGGTCCGTACTGGAGTGTGAAATGCCTGTCGAGAAAGGACGGACGACACAGAGCGAACGCGTGCTAGGAACTGAGAGCTGCGCAAGGCACAGAACCGACACACAAGGCACTCAGTCAGCGCCCTAGCCAGCAATCCGATGGGGAACATCCAGGGACAGCCACCCCGCCCAGGGACCCACGAGGGAGACCCGGAGGAAGCTCCTGGCTCCTGATCGGCACAACTCCAGTCACTGCGGCCAACTGGGGAGTGAACCAGCAGATGGAGACCTCTCTCCCTCTCTGCCTCTCCTCTCTCTGTAACTCTTTCAAGTAAAATAAATAAATCTTTTTTGAAAAAAAAAAAAAGGTACACATGAAATACTTCTAAATATGTGAAGTGTGTGTGTGTGACACAATACACTTTTCTCACACTGCCACTCAAAATTCAGTTAAAAAAAAAAAAAAACACCAAGAAATGGGCAAAATTGTTCTGACATTTGCTGTTTCATGGCCAGGAAGCGCAGGAAACTCGTCAATGTACAATGTCAACTAGTGTGTCAGTGACAACCACATGAATGCCTCCACACGCCCGTCAGAACGTCCCCGAGACGGAGGGCTGACCACCAGCGCTGCAGGATCTGGAGCCACCGGGACTCACGGCCGCTGCTGGGAAGGCCAGGCGGCGGAGGCTCCTAGACAGAAACCCAGCGCGTGACCTGGCCACCCCTCTCCTAGGCGCTTCACCCATACAGCACCTGGGCAGGGCACAAGGGTTCTTCACAAAGTTCGAAGAAAATGGAATTAAAAGCCATTTTGGTCTGGATACAAGCAGTCTTCAGATACCTCATGGGAAATACGCTATGAAAAAAACTATAAATTTCCAAAATTTCTGCACCAAAGTAAACTTTACATTTCCATTTTCTGTGGATTTTTGGAGGGACCCCCGCATTCACAACAGCTTTACTTACAGCAGTCAAAACCCAACAGTCACCTGCAGGAAAATGGATGGGAAATCCTCATTTATCACCGGAAGGACGGCTCAGAAACAGGGCAGGGAGCAAAGAGCTGGGACCAGCGCTGTGGCGTAGCGGGTAAAGCCACCGCCTGCACTGCCATACGGGCGCCGGTGCCAGTCCCAGCTGCTCCATTTCAGATCCGGCTCTCTGCCATGGCCTGGGAAAGCAGGAGAAGATGGCCCAAGCCCTTGGGCCCCTGCACCCACGTGGGAGACCTGGAAGAAGCTCCATGCTCCTGGCTTTGGATCAGTCTAGCTCTGGCCATTTGCGGCTATCTGGGGAGTGAACTAGTGTACGGAAGACTTTCTCTCTCTGTCTCTCTCTGCCTCTGCATCTCAAATAAATAAATCTTTAAGGAAAAAAAATAACAGCACAGTAAGCTCTGACAGGGAACAGCATGGATCAACTCTGGACAGAACCGTGGTTGGTGGTAAGGCTGCTTACACAAACCTAGGGATGACAGGACTGTGTCAGCAGGGCGGGGCGGTGGGCACAGGGACCCGTGACCATGGTGACGGAGGAACAGGGCTGAGAAGGGAACATGGGGGTGGGGCCGGTGCCATGGCTCAACAGGCTAATCCTCCGCCTAGCGGCACTGGCACACCAGGTTCCAGTCCCGGTTGCCCCTCTTCCAGGCCAGCTCTCTGCTATGGCCCGGGAAGGCAGTGGAGGATGGCCCAAGTGCTTGGTCCCTGCACCCCATGGGAGACCAGGAGGAGCACCTGGCTCCTGGCTTCGGATCAGCGCAGTGCGCTGGCTACAGCGGCCATTGGAGGGTGAACCAACGGCAAAGGAAGACCTTTCTCTCTGTCTCTCTCTCTCTCACTGTCCACTCTGCCTGTCAAAAAAAAAAGAAGGGAACGTAGGGGTGGGAAGAGCTCATGGCTTCCCAGGTGTACACACCACCAACATCCATCAGACTGCATCAACCATGTGTAGAGGAAAAGTCTGTGGAAAAATACAGGTAAAAGGTAAGTTTGTGTGCGAAAACTGAATCCATGCACAAGAACACAAAAAACCACACCTGACGAGTAAGGCCGCCACAGGCACTCCTCTGTGCGGTGTTTTCATGGGGTGCTCCTTCTTACAATGTCTGGGGTCGAGTCCTGGCTCTGGTTCAGATCTGGGAGGCACTGGTGACGGCTCACGTGCTGGGCGCCTGCTACCCGTGCAGGAGACTGGCCTGAGTCCCAGCTCCCAGCCAGGCGCTGGTCCAGCCTCCGGCTCTCTGGGCACTTGCAGAGCAAGCAATGGATGGGAGTCTTCTCTGCGTCTCAAGTAAAATAGCGGTTTTTTACTAACTGAAGAAAACAGGCAAACGTGCTAGCGATTTAGGTGTAGCCATGCCCAGAGCCAACAGAAATGACATACTAGTTAGGAAATTAACGACTTGGAAAACTGAATTCAATCAGCAATCATTCTTGAAATCAACTGAAAGAGTAAAGTATTAACTTTAAGATAATAATTTATGAATATAGAAAAAACTGCATCTATAGTAAAACGGTAACACCAAGAGTGAGATAAATTTTTTTAAGATTTTATTTATTTTGTAAGTCAGAGTTACAGAGAGAGAGAGAGAGAGAGAGAGAGAGAATCTTCCACCTGCTGGCCTACTTCCCAGATGGCCCAAACAGGCAGCACTGGGCCAGGTCGAAGTCAGGAGCTTCATCTGGTCGCCCACGTGGGTGGCAGAGGCCCAAGCATTGGGGCTTCCTCCTCCGCTTTTCTCAGGCCATTACCAGGGAGCTGGATCAGAAGTGGAGCAGCTGGGATTTGAACCGGTAACTATACAGGATGCCAGTGTCACAGGGTGTGGCTCCACTCACTACGCTACATCGCTGCCCCCGGAAGTGAGATAATTCTTAAAAAACCTGAACTATAAACAAATCTTGGTTTGTGTGAGATTGAAAGTAAAAGTATACGATACTAAGAACAAACAAACTCAAAAATGACTATTCAAACACTTGCAAAGGCACCTATGTAAAAACTAACGCCAACAGATCTGAAAGCCTACACAGGGAGAACACACACTCTCTAGGAAGTGAAAACACCAACAAATTACCTCCCTTCCAGGGTTCCAACAGTCCACTAAGCACAGCGCACAGTAGGCTGTTTAGAATCCACCCTCTAAAGGTAAAGTAATTCCCACACTGTGGAATGACTGTGAAACTGGCCACGCGTGGTCCTGCTGCCCAAGGTGAGAGCTCTAGGAACAGACCCCCACGCACACCTGATGGGCACTCTGCCTCAACACAAGGTCAAAAGCCAACAGGCTGTGGCCCAACCTAGTCCACGCGACCCAGAGAAGGATCCTAGCTCTCCCTAACACTTATATACTGACACTCATTCAACCTTCCTTCCTCCAAATACACACTCTTCCTGAATTCTGAACATCTGTCTTGCGTCTAAACCTCCTGCAGTGGCACAGAGCTGGCCTCTCCCGCTCGGCAGGTGCTGGTCACGGGACCTGAACTCACTGTCTGCAGCTCAAGTACAAAAGTGCAGCCACACGTCTCGCGGGCGTTCGCCCTGGATCCAGCCACAACGGGGCTGCCACTGGTGCAGCTCCTGGCCCATTCGCCAGCTCCGACCTCGGCGTCTGTGCGGCCTGGGGACTGTGGCTATGTGATAAAGCCTCCTGGTAATGGGATTTCAGGTTGGCGTGCCCTTCGTTCCTATAAACGTTATGTCGGGAAGACGCACCTCCCTCAGGGACTTGTGAGCCCTGATGCCACGAACCCTGCCTGTGACAAGGAGGCCAGGAAAGGCCGGAGTGTGTCTGCTCCTGGTGAGCCTGCAGATCAAACAGGACACAGGGAAGACCCGCCCTTCCACCCGCTGGCTCCTGGGAGGGGACGTGGTCTGCTCAGTGACAGCAGCAGGGTGTGGCCCCCCAGATGCCAGGACCAAGGCGCACCCCGACCAGAACGCAGGCATCCCCTTCACTGCCAGACCCCACGCACGCTGCGTGCACTCTGTGCCACGCCTGAGCTGGGGTAAGTTACACTGTACGAGTGAGGATGTGCCACCCTCAGGGCCATCCCAGGCTCCCCACTCTGCAGCACCCACAGGTCACAGGAACCTGGCTGTGGCCAGGCCTGGCCGTCTGTTCACGGCGACATCCCAGGCCTCATTCGTCCGTGCAGCCATGCCGCCAACCTGGGGCCCACAGTCCACGCAATGAGACGTGCACACCCAAGTGTGAGCTGCTCACTGACTCCCAACCTCAAATGGAGTTTCACCCCTGGGTCTGGGGTGGCATTCACTGTCCAGGGGCCTGGGGACATTTCTCGGAGACACCACACACAGGACCAGGGATGCCTGCCTCTGGTTCCTCACTCTGCGAGGCTTTAGATGACCATGGGTTAAATCTGCGCTCTTCAGAATGTCTGACCTTGCCACGGACTCCCTTCTGCACTGTCAGGACACCTGGCTGCCCTGTCATGACAGCAGGAACCCACAGAACCAGGGACACACGTGGGGTCACAGGACTGATGGGGGAACCCACAGCCACGGGAGTCACACGTGGGGTCACAGGACTAATGGCGGGACCCACAGCCACGGGAGTCACACGCGGGGTCACAGGACTGATGGGGGAACCCACAGCCCCAGGGACACACGTGGGGTCACAGGACTGATGGGGGAACCCACAGCCACGGGAGTCACACGTGGGGTCACAGGACTGATGGCGGGAACCCACAGCCCCAGGGACACACGTGGGGTCACAGGACTGATGGGGGAACCCACAGCCACGGGGAGTCATACGTGGGGTCACAGGACTGATGGCGGGAACCCACAGCCCCAGGGACACATGTGGGGTCACAGGACTGATGGGGGAACCCACAGCCACGGGAGTCACACGTGGGGTCACAGGACTGATGGGGGAACCCACAGCCACGGGAGTCACACGTGGGGTCACAGGACTGATGGGGGAACCCACAGCCCCAGGGACACACGTGGGGTCACAGGACTGATGGGGGAACCCACAGCCACGGGAGTCACACGTGGGGTCACAGGACTGATGGCGGGAACCCACAGCCCCAGGGACACACGTGGGGTCACAGGACTGATGGGGGAACCCACAGCCCCAGGGACACACGTGGGGTCACAGGACTGATGGGGGAACCCACAGCCCCAGGGACACACGTGGGGTCACAGGACTGATGGGGGAACCCACAGCCACGGGGAGTCATACGTGGGGTCACAGGACTGATGGCGGGAACCCACAGCCCCAGGGACACATGTGGGGTCACAGGACTGATGGGGGAACCCACAGCCCCGGGAGTCACACGTGGGGTCACAGGACTGATGGGGGAACCCACAGCCACGGGAGTCACACGTGGGGTCACAGGACTGATGGGGGAACCCACAGCCCCAGGGACACACGTGGGGTCACAGGACTGATGGGGGAACCCACAGCCCCAGGGACACACGTGGGGTCACAGGACTGATGGGGGGACCCACAGCCACGGGAGTCACACGTGGGGTCACAGGACTGATGGGGGAACCCACAGCCACGGGAGTCACACGTGGGGTCACAGGACTGATGGGGGAACCCACAGCCCTGGGAGTCACACGTGGGGTCACAGGACTGATGGGGGAACCCACAGCCACGGGAGTCACACGTGGGGTCACAGGACTGATGGGGGAACCCACAGCCACGGGAGTCACACGTGGGGTCACAGGACTGATGGGGGAACCCACAGCCACGGGAGTCACACGTGGGGTCACAGGACTGATGGTGGGACCCACAGCCCCAGGGACACACGTGGGGTCACAGGACTGATGGCGGGACCCACAGCCACGGGTGTCACACGTGGGGTCACAGGACTGATAGTGGGACCCACAGCCCCAGGGACACACGTGGGGTCACAGGACTGATGGCGGGACCCACAGCCCCAGGGACACACGTGGGGTCACAGGACTAATGGCGGGACCCACAGCCACGGGAGTCACACGCGGGGTCACAGGACTGATGGGGGAACCCACAGCCACGGGAGTCACACGTGGGGTCACAGGACTGATGGCGGGAACCCACAGCCCCAGGGACACACGTGGGGTCACAGGACTGATGGGGGGACCCACAGCCACGGGAGTCACACGTGGGGTCACAGGACTGATGGGGGAACCCACAGCCCCAGGGACACACGTGGGGTCACAGGACTGATGGGGGGACCCACAGCCACGGGAGTCACACGTGGGGTCACAGGACTGATGGCCGGACCCACAGCCCCGGGAGTCACACGTGGGGTCACAGGACTGATGGGGGAACCCACAGCCACGAGACACACACATGGGGTCACAGGACTGATGCCGGGACCCACAGCCATGGGAGTCAGATGGGACTCACAGGAAGCGTCCCTTCAGCACCAAGTGCAGGACCCCTTTTGCTTCCGCACTGAACTGCACGCGGCCCGACCTCTTGGTTTGCCAAGGGAATGACCCACGTCGGCCGCCCAGGAAGTCAGCCTCCAGCACCCTCACCCAGAGCTGGCGCCGAGTCACTCAGCTCCTCACAGAGCCCTCCAGAGACCACAGACGCAGCTGGAGGAGAATCGTTTTAATCCCTAGGTTTCGGTTATGAACATAATAAAGGCCGATTTATGTGACCTGTATGTTATTTTTACAAAAACACTTCCCCCAACATCTGTTCGGATGTTGATATAAATATTTACAATGAAAAAATAGGCAAGGAAAAAGGGAATCTGCATTATCCAAGTCAATTTCTTTCTGATGCTTATCAACAGCTTTGAAAATAAAGTATTCCATTCCCTTGTGGGCCACTCGTGCTCCCACTGCCTCCGCTGTGCCAAGGAACGTGGGCTGCACGGCTGAAGGATCTCACTCTGCACAGCTCATCCTTTTCCCTAGACTCTTTAGAAGTTATCTGAAATAGTAAATTAAATATAAAATGTAAACTTTGAAAGGAGAGAAAATAAGAATAAACATATGTAAGGTACATTAAGATACAAAGGTTCTTATATAGGTTAATATTTTACAACACTAAAAAACTAAAATAAAATGCTCTCTCTATTTTCTTAGTAGGGACATTTTCTTACATCTTAATTTGGTTACATTAACAAAAATTGTCTTAAAGAGGATGTTAAAAAAATAGCAATGACATTACCATCTTAACAGATGAATATCCTATCACCCTAATCTCTAAAAGAAACAGGTATTCTTAAAAAGTGACAAACATAAACTGTATCACAGAGCTCAAGAAGCCTCAACAAGTCGGGGTGTCCTTCAGTTGTAACCCATGGCACACGGCACCCGGGCTGCTCATCGCCGTGGTATCAGAACAGCCTGCTCCGACGTGCGACACCACGGACGCCAGAGCACGCGTGGGCAGAAACGGGAGCACCTGCAGCATGCCAGGTGCCTGGAGGGTCTGTGTGTGAACTCTTACGTCCGACATTGCTAGAAATGGCAGCGCACTGGCAGCTCCATGGGACGACAGGCTTCACGTGTGCGAACCGCGCCGGCCTCTGCTGCCCAGAGACACGCGCAGTCTGGGCTCCCGGGCTTTATAGTGCTCGTTGAAGTCCAGCCGGAAGCTCAGAAAACGGAGGCTTTCATCAGAGCTGGTCGTCAGCGACACCAGAAACTGCTGCACGATGCCCTGCACAGAACAGGAACACAACACCCACTTCAGCAAGAACCACCACAAACGCCCCCCAGCAGCTGCTGCCGGACCGCCACGGGGCAGGCGCTGGGTACCTGAGCCCAGGTCAGGAAGAGCAAACGTCGTCACGGATACAAACAAGCAATGAAAATTCCTCACTTAAAACCAACTGGCCAACAGGTATTTTCTTTCCGCCCCAAGTTCTACGAGAATGAGCGAGCAGTGAAGTCACAGACATCAAAGCAGCTACCCTTGGGATCTGCACACAGAGCTCAGTGCCACGGACGCCAGAGCAGCTACCCTTGGGTTCTGCACACAGAGCTCAGTGCCACGGACGCCAGAGCAGCTACCCTTGGGATCTGCACACAGAGCTCAGTGCCACGGACGCCAGAGCAGCTACCCTTGGGTTCTGCACACAGCTCAGTGCCACGGACGCCAGAGCAGCTACCCTTGGGTTCTGCACACAGAGCTCAGTGCCACAGACGCCAGAGCAGCTACCCTTGGGTTCTGCACACAGAGCTCAGTGCCACGGACGCCAGAGCAGCTACCCTTGGGTTCTGCACACAGCTCAGTGCCACGGACGCCAGAGCAGCTACCCTTGGGTTCTGCACACAGAGCTCAGTGCCACGGACGCCAGAGCAGCTACCCTTGGGATCTGCACACAGAGCTCAGTGCCACGGACGCCAGAGCAGCTACCCTTGGGTTCTGCACACAGCTCAGTGCCACGGACGCCAGAGCAGCTACCCTTGGGTTCTGCACACAGAGCTCAGTGCCACGGACGCCAGAGCAGCTACCCTTGGGTTCTGCACACAGAGCTCAGTGCCACGCTTCCTGTGAAGGGCTTGCCAGGCTCACGGGCTGACAGGAGGACACGCGAGGTCATGGACTATGGACCACGGCCTTTCAGTGCCATGCCTGTGCTGCGAACGCAGCTGCAGCCCCTGCGCTCATGGGTGGGCATGGCGTCGCCACAGTCACTTCATGCAGAAGTGCACCCAGAGTGACGGTTCAATTCAGGGCTCAGGGTCATGGCCTAAGGACAAGCTCCTTCCTGTCAAGTCCCCACCCTGCTGCCAGCAGACGGCTCCAGCCCAGGTCGCTGCCGCTCACCTCCATACGTTCTAGCTGCGCTGCAAACTTCTCGTCCAGAGAGGTCACCAAACAACCACACCCTCCGCAACCTCCCCTCCTCGTCACTGGCTGCTGTTAGCCCTGTCCTTGCTTTGGTCAGAATAATGAGCGCACGGAGGGCAAGTAAGACGCTGGCAATGCTCTGGCCACCACCGCCACCGCCCCAGAGAGACATCAAGGTCAACAGAAATTCATGCAACAGGTCAACTGAAATTTTCAAATGCTTGCATAAAGATTTCAAAATAGCTGCTTTAAGGAAACTCAATGAACTTCAAGATAAAAGAGAATAATATTCTAACGGACTTGAAAGATGGAACTAACATAAATCAACAAAAAAATCCCTTGGGGCTGGCGCTGTGACACAATGGATTAAAGCCCCAGCCTGCAGTGTCTGTATCCCACATGGGCACAGGTTCAAGTCCCAGCTGCTCCTCTTCTGATCCAGCTCTCTGCTATGGCCTGGGAAAGCAGTGGAAGATGGCCCAAGTACTTGGGCCCCTGCACCCGTGTAGGAGACCCGGACAAAGCTCCTGGCTTCTGGCTGTTGTGGTCATCTGGGGAGTGACCCACCATCTGCAAGACCTCTCTCATGCTCTACCTCTCTTTCTCTCTCGCTCTACCTCTCTCTGTAACTCTTTCAAATAAATAAATATTTTTAAAAAAATCCTTCAACTGTAAAGTATGTGAAAATTAAAAACACGACAGAAGGCATCAAGAGAATAGATCACACAGAAGAATCAGTGAGCTCGAAAATTCACTTGGAGGAAAAAGAGTCGACAAGAATGAGGAAGGCTTAGGAGAAACACAGGACAGCATGCCAAGAGCAGATAATCGGAGAACGTCACAGGGATGAAAGCATATTCACAGAGATAATGACAGGAAACTCCCAACCTGGAGAAAGATACGATTAAGCAGGTAAAGAAGCCAAAAGTCCCCAGTCAGACTCAACCAAGGATATCTGAGCCAAGCTATAATTGAGCTCTTGCAGGCTAAGGAAAAGACGCTCAAAGCAGCGAGAGGAAGAAGTATCTGCACAGCTGCAGAATTCTCAAGGAGACCGCACAGGCCAGGAAGGAAAGCGCCAGGAAGACTGTAGCCAGCAGAGCTGCTCTCCAGCGCTAGGGGACACACACTCCCGGACAGCGGGAGACGTGTCGCACCACCACAGCTTCTAACGGGACAATGCTAACGGGAGTTCTTCAACCTAAGGACAAAGATAAGAAGATCAGAGGACGGAAAAGTCACTGGAGTAAGAGTGAGCACGCAAGTTCAGGATGCTCCAATCTACGAACCAGAGCATGCAAACCATTCACACCTTTAGTGTGAAGACCAAAACAAAAATAACTACATCAGAATGGTAACAGGCAAAATGGGACACAACTCACAGAAGGATCGGAGTGCACATGCAGAGTTCTAAACTAGTATTTCTTAGCTCTTTTCTGTTTCTTTTTGTTAAATATTTCTTTATTTATGTGAAAGGCAGAGTTAGAGGGAGACAGACAGACAGGAGGACAGACACAGAGAGGGATCTGCAACCTGCTGGTTCACTCCTCAAATGGCCACAACAACCAGGGCTGAGCCAGGTCAGAGCCAGGAGCCAGGAGCTTCCTCTGGGTCTCCCACATGAGCGCAGGAGTCCAAGCACCTGGGCCATCTTCTGCTGCTTTCCCAGGTGCATTAGAAGGGAGGTGGATTGGAAGTGGAGCAGCCGGGTCTCGAATTGGCACCCATATGGATGCCAGCATTTCAGGCAGCGGCTTTACCTTCTACACCACAACGCTGGCAAATTCTCTATTTTTATAATCAATGTTAAGCTCCTGTCATTTCAAAACTACTTGATATAACCAAAAGAAGTTTTTTGTAAGTTTCATGGTAACTACAAGACAAAATTCATAATAAACATAATACCAGAAATTATATAATAAATCAAACCACACTACTAGAAAAAATCTTAACCATAAATGGTTCTAAGTCAGGGATAAAGAAAAGAAGCGATCAAATAAATAATTAACAAGCATCAAAAAGGCAGTAAGGTCTTACTTATCAACAGTTACGTTAAATATAAATGGCTGAAATCCTCCAGTGACCAAACACAGAGTGACCAAACGGATAGAATAAAACAAGACTCAACTACATGTACTTTACAAGAAACTCACTTCACCTTTAAGTCAAAGCCAAAGAATGGATAAGGTACTCCTTGCAAAGGAACCCAAAGGATGGCAAGATCAGCCGTGTTTACTGTCAGATAAAATAGATATTTAAATCAAAAGCAGCAAAGAGAGACAAGGAAGGTTATTATAAAATGATGAAGCAATCCAGCAAGAGACAACAATTATAAATATGTATGTGCCCAGCATCAGAGCACCCAAATATATAAAGCAAATATTAATAAACCTAAGGAGACAGATTCTAATACAATAATACTAGAGGACTTTAACGTTTCACTCTTGAAAAAGATTATTTTGAAAAGCATAGTGACAGGCCGGCGGCGCGACTCAACAGGCTGATCCTCCACCATGCGGCGCCGGCACACCGGGTTCTAGTCCCGGTTGGGGGGCCGGATTCTATCCCGGTTGCTCCTCTTCCAGGCCAGTTCTCTGCTATGGCCCGGGAAGGCAGTGGAGGATGGCCCAAGTCCTTGGGCCCTGCACCCGCATGGGAGACCAGGAGAAGCACCTGGCTCCTGGCTTCGGATCAGCGCGGTGCACTGGTCGCAGCGCACCGGCTGCAGCGGCCATGGGAGGGTAAACCAACGGTAAAGGAAGACCTTTGTCTTTCTCTCTCTCACTGTCCTCTCTGCCTGTCAAAAAAAAAAAAAAAAAGAGAAAGAAAAAGAAAAGCATAGTGACAGGGAGGGGGGGAAGAGAGGGAGAAAGGGAGGGAGGGAGGGAGGTGCAGAGTGGGGAGGAAGAGAGGGAGAGAGAAAGAGGTCTTCCATCCACTGGTTCACTCCCCAAATGGCCACAACAGCCTGGGCTGCTCCAGGCCAAAGCCAGGAGCCAGGAATAACCCACAGGTCTCCCATGGGTGCAGGGCCCGAGCACTTGGGCCGTCCCCCACTGCCTTCCCAGGAGCATTAGCAGGGAGCTGGATCAGAAGCAGAGCAGCCGGGACTCGAACCAGGGCTCTGACATGGGAAGGGGCCCAGGCAGCAGCTTGGCTCACCGCCCCCCACTGGCCCCGACACCGCATTCTCCCAAGTGACCGATCATTCAGTCAACAAAGGAACAGCGAGAGAAGACAGCACGCCCTAGATGACCTGGACCTGACACACTCCCACAGGGTGCTCCCCAACAGTGCAGAATACAGTCAGCCCTTCCCAACAGCACGCGGAACCATCCAGGAGAGACCCCACGAGAGACCACAAGACAAGCCTCCTCACATGTGGCAACAGAAATCACATCGAGCGTCTTTACTGATGACAATGTAATAAAACTAGAAACCAGAAATGAAAAACTACAAAAATACATGGGAACCAAGCAACTAATATCTGAATAATCAATGGTCAAATAAGAAATTAAGAGGCAAATTTTTAAATTTACTGAAACAAACCAAAATGGAAACCCAACATACCAAAAACCTATGAGAAACAGCAAAAGCAGTCCTGCACTGAGAATTTTATAGCAATCGGGGCCTGCAACAAAAGCAGAAACACCCCAAATAAGTCACCTGCCACTGCACCTCACGGAACAAGAAGAAAAGATCAAACCCCAAATGAGTAGATGTAAAAACTTAGTACAGATTAGGACACAGAGCCAAAAACAGAAAACAAACAAAAAGCAATGAAGTAAGAGCTGGTTCTTTAACAAGATAAAATGGACGAACCTTTACGGCTAGAATAAGAAAAATCAGAAGGTTCACACAGATAAAACAGGGATGAACAGACATCACAGCTGACCAGGGAGCACAAGGGACTGCTGACGATTAATGTCACCAACCGTGTAGCCACAAATTTCACAAGCTTGAGAAGAAAGAAACAAATGCTGGACTCACAGCTACGCCTTACCGAGACAGAGCCAGGAGGAAACAGCTGGACACACACCTACACCTCACCGAGACAGAGCCAGGAGGAAACAGCTGGACACACAGCTACGCCTTACCAAGACAGAGCCATGAGGAAACAGCTGGACTCACAGCTACACCTTACCGAGACAGAGCCAGGAGCAAACAGCTGGACACACAGCTACGCCTTACCGAGACAGAGCCCTGAGCAAACAGCTGGACTCACAGCTACGCCTTACCGAGACAGAGCCAGGAGCAAACAGCTGGACACACAGCTACGCCTTACCGAGACAGAGCCAGGAGCAAACAGCTGGACACACAGCTACGCCTTACCGAGACAGAGCCATGAGGAAACAGCTGGACACACACCTACGCCTCACCGAGACAGAGCCATGAGGAAACAGCTGGACTTACACCTACGCCTCACCGAGACAGAGCCATGAGGAAACAGCTGGACTCACACCTACGCCTCACCGAGACAGAGCCATGAGGAAACAGCTGGACTCACACCTACGCCTTACCGAGACAGAGCCGTGAGGAAACAGCTGGACACACACCTACGCCTTACCGAGACAGAGCCGTGAGCAAACAGCTGGACTCACACCTACGCCTTACCGAGACAGAGCCGTGAGGAAACAGCTGGACACACACCTACGCCTTACCGAGACAGAGCCAGGAGCAAACAGCTGGACTCACACCTACGCCTTACCGAGACAGAGCCATGAGGAAACAGCTGGACACACAGCTACGCCTTACCGAGACAGAGCCCTGAGGAAACAGCTGGACTCACAGCTACGCCTTACCGAGACAGAGCCATGAGGAAACAGCTGGACTCACACCTACGCCTTACCGAGACAGAGCCATGAGGAAACAGCTGGACACACACCTACGCCTTACCAAGACAGAGCCAGGAGCAAACAGCTGGACTCATTCCTACGCCTTACCGAGACAGAGCCCTGAGGAAACAGCTGGACACACACCTACGCCTTACCGAGACAGAGCCATGAGGAAACAGCTGGACTCACACCTACGCCTTACCGAGACAGAGCCATGAGGAAACAGCTGGACACACACAGCTACGCCTTACCGAGACAGAGCCGTGAGCAAACAGCTGGACACACACCTACGCCTTACCGAGACAGAGCCGTGAGCAAACAGCTGGACTCACACCTACGCCTTACCGAGACAGAGCCATGAGGAAACAGCTGGACACACTGCTACGCCTTACCGAGACAGAGCCAGGAGCAAACAGCTGGACACACAGCTACGCCTTACCGAGACAGAGCCATGAGGAAACAGCTGAACACACAGCTACGCCTTACCGAGACAGAGCCAGGAGCAAACAGCTGGACACACACAGCTACGCCTTACCGAGACAGAGCCAGGAGGAAACAGCTGGACTCACACCTACGCCTTACCGAGACAGAGCCGTGAGGAAACAGCTGGACTCACACCTACGCCTTACCGAGACAGAGCCATGAGGAAACAGCTGGACACACAGCTACACCTTACCGAGACAGAGCCATGAGGAAACAGCTGGACTCACACCTACGCCTTACCGAGACAGAGCCATGAGGAAACAGCTGGACTCACACCTACGCCTTACCGAGACAGAGCCATGAGCAAACAGCTGGACACACAGCTACACCTTACTGAGACAGAGCCATGAGCAAACAGGAGACTCGCACAGAACGGTGACGAGCAGAGACTGAATCAGCAGCAAGACCCCTCCCAACAAAGAAAAGCCTCAGCCCAGACAGCTTCACTGCTGCATTCCACCAAGTATTTAACAAATTAACATCAATCCTTCTTAAATGACTTCAAAATAAGCAATTAAAACAACATGGCATACAACCAGATACACAGACCAATGGAACGAACAGAGATCCTACAAGTGAACTCCTGTATCTCAGCCAACGACAATAAAATACTAGGAACACACACTGGGAAAAAGGATAGTGTCCGGAGCCGCCGCCTGCAGTGCGGCATCCCATGTGGGTGTCGGTTTGAATCCTGGCTGATCCACTTCTGATCCAGCTCTCTGCGATGGCCTGAGATAGCAGTGGAGGATGGCTCAAGTCCTTGGGCCCCAGCACTCGCGTGGGAGACCTGGAAGAAGCTCCTGGCTCCTGGCTTCGGATTGGTGCAGCTCCAGCCGTTGTGGGCAACTGGGGAGTGAACCAGCGGATGGAAGACCTCTCTCTCTCTGCCTCTCCTTTTCTCTCTGTGTAACTCTTTCAAATAAATAAATAAATCTTAAAAAAAAAAAAGACAGTCTTCAGCAGAATGAAACCATACCCCGATTTCTCCTCATGTATAAAAATAAACTTCAAAAAAGAATGATAAAAATTAACTCAAAATGAATTAAAGACCAAGACCTGAAACTTTAAAACTACTATGAGAAAACATATGGGAAATGTTTCAGGGGGCCGGCGCTGTGGCAAGTGTGTTAACACCCTGGCCTGAAGCGCCAGCATCCCATATGGGCGCCGGTTCTAGTCCCGGCTGCTCCACTTCCAGGCCAGCTCTCTGCTATGGCCCGGGAGGGCAGTGGAGGATGGCCCAAGTGCTTGGGCACCTGCACCCATGTGGGAGACCGGGAGGAGGCTTCTGGCTCCTGGCTCTGGGTCGGCGCACCTCCAGCCGTCACGGCCATTTGGGGAGTGAACCAACGGAAGGAAGTCTTTTCTGTCTGTCTCTTCCTCTCACTGTCTGTAAGTCTATCTCTCAAATAAATACATAAAATCTTAAAAAAAAAAAAAAAAAGAAAAGAAAAGTTTCAGGACGTTGGAATAAAAAAAGGTATTCCCTGTCTCAAACCCCAAAACAAGGAAGCAACAGTAAAAACCGACGACTGGGACTTCACTGAACTAGCAAGTTTGTGTGCAGCAAGGGAAGCAACCAAAGAGTGAACAGAGAACAGCAGGAAGCACTTACACGTTGTATATCTGACAACGGGTAATGCTTAGAATACGTCAGGAATGCAACTCAGTAACTGAAGAGCGGGCAGCAGATCTGAACGCCGCCCTGCAGTAAACACGCAGCCGGGTGGAGCAGGAAAGGCTGAACTCCGCCGTCCGCCCGGGGATGCACAGCCAGGGCCCAGGGAGAGCGCCTCACCCCAGTCGGACCGGCTGTGTTAAAAACACTAAAGGACAAGGCAGCGAGGGTGCGGACTAGCACACTCCTGTACACTGCTGCAAGTACCAATCAGTGCAGCCACTGTGGAAAGCGTAGGAAGATTCCTCTACCAACCAGAAACAGAACTACCACAGGACAGTGGATATTCAGCCAAGGGAAATGAAGCCAGGCTGTGGAACCCACATCTGCATCCCAGGTGTATTCCAGCACCGGCCACAACGCCAAGTGAACTCTCACCACAGTAACGTGGAGAGGGCAGCGTGGCCAGTGAGAGGGGCCGAGCACAACAGCATGGCGGGGCTGGTGCTGTGGCAGTCTGCGCTGCCCTGCTTCTGCACCAGCTCCCTACTCATGTGCCTGGGAAGAGGACGGCACAAGCGTCTGGGGCCCTGCCAGCCACTGGGGAGACCCAGAGTTCCAGGGTCATGGCTTCAGCCTGGACCAGCCCCAGCCACTGTGGCCATCTGGGGAGCGAGCCAGCAGATGGGAGATCTCCACCCAACCTAAACACATTTCTCCCTCTCTATAAAGTTGCATTTCAAATAGACAGATACATACATACATACACGCATAGATCTTTTCAAAAAAATGATGGTGGGTCCGGCCCTGTGGCATAGTTAATCTTCCGCCTGTGGCACCAGCACCCCATATGGGCGCCGGTTCCAGTCCTGGATGCTCTACTTCCAATCCAGCTCTCTGCTGTGGCCTGGGAAAGCAGTAGAAGATGGCCCAAGTATTTGGGCCCCTGCACTCACATGGGAGACCAGGAAGAAGCACCTGGCTCCTGGCTTCGGATTGGCACAGCTCTGGCCATTGCGGCCATTTGGGGAGTGAACCAACAGTCTATAACTCTACCTCTCAAATAAATAAACTAAAAAAAAAAAAATCTTAAAAAAAAAACCAAAAAACAAAAAAAACGGTGGTGATTTACCAGTGGTTGGGCAGAGAGGGGAAATAACAGGTTCTGAGTTATGACGAGACAAGAGTAAGTTCTGGGGATCCCCTCCACAATTAGGGTGACTACAGATAACATTCGTACACTGCATATTTCACTACTTAAAGGCAGAACTAGAAGATGTGATTTTGGACTTTCACCATAAAGAAAGGTCAAATGTTTGAGGAGACAGGTAAATCCACTATGGACATCACACATTACTTGAGCCATCCTTGGCTGCTATCTCAGGCGCATTAGCAGGGAGCTGGATTATAAGTGAAACAGCTGGGACTCGAACCAGCACTCCAATAGAGATGGCAAGTGAAGACTTAGCTGGCTGTGCCACAATACTGGTACCTAAGTATTAAAAAATAAATAAATAAATAAATAAAAGAAAGGAAAAAAGAACAGGAGTGGGCACTGCGGTGCCATGGGTTAAGCTGTGGCTTGGAATGACCACACCCAGATTGGAGTACCAGTTCAAGTCCTGGCTGCTCTGTTTCTGATTCAACTCCCTGCTAATGTGCTCGGGAGGCAGATGACGATGGCTCAAGTTATCTGGGCCCCTGCTACCCTGAGAGAGACCAGCATGGAGCCCCAGCTCCTGGCTTCAGCCTGGCCCACGCCAGCTGTTGTGGGCATTTGGGAGGAGGACCAGTGGGTGGAAGATCATCGTTCTCTCTCTCTTACTGTCCTTTTCAAACAAACGAATCTAAAGAGAGAAGGGAAGGGACCAAGCACAGAGGGCACAGCTGGCAGACGGACTCTGGAGAGGGGAGAGCAGGTGTATGCCGGAGGCGGGCAGACGCTGCAGGAAGGGCCCCGCCTGTTAGCAAGCCCATCGTGCCGGGGGATGGGAACGTGTCTGTCCAGGGTTTGGAGAAGAAAGCACTGACGGAACGACACGGCAGACACGGACAGGGACTTCCTGTCAAGGTACACAATGGAATGACAACCGCCAGGAACCCCCGGGGACTTTCTCTGCACGGGTCGGGTCTCCGGACACACAGCTGCTATAGCGCATGGTACGCACCACCGCAGAGAAGAGAAAAGGCCTTCTGGTGGTAAGGAAAAGGAATCTGAGAGGTAATGATTTAATTTCAGTAAAACTGGGAGTATGCTGATTGAGACGGCTTTCTAAACAGTGTATTAACTCCATCAGGAAGACGTGCAACCATAAACAAGATTACTGCCTCTTAGACATGAGCACATGGACAAATGCTTAATTACACCTTCTTCCTCCGAGCTGAACAGCTATCTAATTATTTCAGTAGTGTGGAACTAGCCATTATGTATCCACGCTCTGGAAATCTGCGTGAGTATGTACCACACACACCACTTACAGGAAGCACTCCTGTCTGTCTAACACGGGTATTCAGCTTGGAACGCAAGCCAGCCAAAACTGCCATTTTCCAAACTTGTTTTGTAGGAGTATGCCATTTGCAAAAGGGACACATTTCCCTGTTACGTTGAAAGAAAAAAATATAAACCTAGAAAGGCCCTGGAAAGCAGACTGGCTGGCTCCAGAACAGAACCACGCGAGCCATCAGCACACAAAAAAAACTTCTAAAGGCTGGGAGGAGAGGGTCAGCGTTTGATTTGTGTAAGCAGTTATCAGCCAATGAGTGGAAAAAATCATTCACAAATTCTTTTCATTTCTATCATTAAAAATCACACAGAGAAGCAGATGAGACGGACTGGAAACAACGGCAGAGCACCTGGCCTAGCAGACCGGCTGCTCTCTCCTCAGATGCCTGAGCTCTGCGTACACGGTCACTGGCTGCTGGGACACCCCCTCCACCCCCCGGCACGAGCGGGTGTGGCAAGGTTGGCCGTCCCACCAGTGTCCCCTTGACTGGATTAAGGAACATCGGAAACCTGGAAAGCACTCTGCTGAGTGTTTCCAAACAAGGTGAGCACACAGGTCTGGGTGGAACAGGAGGGAAGACCTGGCCAGTGTGGACGGCACCTCCACCAGCCAGGGCCAGGGCCAGCGCGTGCAGGTGACCCGAGAGACCTTTCCGCTGCTGAACTCTAGGCTTGCTGGCTTAGGGCTCCCAGGACTTCCCCAGAGGGACCGCCCGCCATGCCCCCCGCCGGCCAGCTCAGGCTTTCGGCCTGGACCGTGAAGCCTTTGTATCTGGGCCTGAGCCTGGCTACCAGCACCCACGGATGCCAGCGTGCAGATGGCATGCACTGACACACGTCCCGCTGGCCTATGTCTCTGCAGAACTCGAACGTGGGAGACTCGTGTGCGAGCTGAGAAGCCCTGGGACCCCCGTGCTCCCACCCACCACGGGAGAACATCTGCTGCCCCCCGCCTTGGTCAGGGGTGCATGGCAGCACTGCCAGGGAGCCAGGGCAGACCCAAGACTCCTGGAGGGTCCCAGGCCCCTGGGGACACCAACATGTCACCAAGGTGGGAGACACCCTGAGGGTATACAAGTCAGTGGCTTCACCTCTCACTGCTTTGGAAGCAACCATCAGTTACTGAAAAGGGGCGCTGTGGTGTGGACGGGTGCTTGACAGACACACGCACCTGGTAGAAATGTGTCAGTATTCGCAACTGTGAGCACATTTTTGGTATCGATTCCTGGAATTCTCGAATCCTCTTGTTCTCCTCCTCCTCCTCTGCAGCCGTCACTCCCCACTGGCCCTGAAGAACCAAACACACCGAACTCAATCAACATCTCAAGGGGAAACAGCCCGTAGCAGCAGCCACACACAGCACATCAGGAGTGGGGCAACTCTGCTTGCCCTGCTCTGTCGGCCCACACTCCTGCGACAACTTCTGACACAAAGCACGCTGCAGCTTACTCTTTGAACCAAGGAACCTTGGAAATAACTCGATGCGAAACACTGGAGCACATGGAGCTGCTTCTCTGGTTTCCACAGCCTCCTCACTGCACAGTCTAGCAACCATGGTGCTGTGGCGTAGTAGACTAAACCTCCGCCTGCAGAGCTGGCATCCCACGTGGGCACTGGTTCGAGTCCCGGATTTTCCATTTCCGATCCAGCTCTCTGCTACGGCCTGGGAAAGTAGTAGAAGATGGCCCAAGTCCTCGGGCCCCTGCACCTGCATAGGAGCCCAGAAGAAGCTCCTGGCTCCTGGTTCGGACTGGCCTGGCTCTGGATGTTGCGGCCATTTGGGGAGTGAACCAGTGGATGGAAGACCTCTGTCTGTAACTATGCCTCTCAAATAAAAATCTTAAAAAAACCAAAAACACACCACTTTGTAACAATCAATGTAACAGTCTCAACTTGTTTTCAACACTGCTGAGGAAGTCACCCGGGACCCCCGAGTCCTCTCCACATTTTTTAGTGAGAGCAAGGACTGAAACAGGAGCCACCAGGTTCATGTGTGGGCACCCTGAGCCCTGCACATCCTGACTCCTGGGCGCCTCGCTGCTTCTCAGAGCACCCACCCTTTGTGCACTGGTCATGACACAGCACCTGTTTCTATTTTAAAAAGAATGCCTCCAATCAATGGCAAATCTGACAACATGTCTTTTAGCCAGCAAATGCAAGAACTATCATTGGATTTCTTGCCTTTTTCAATTAATATGGCAAATTACGTCACTTGATTTCCTGAACCCTGGCATTTATCTTTTTAATTCTGCTAGGTTTTATCACTCACATTGTATGCAAGATTTTTCCCTCAATATTCACAACCCAGATTTATTCTCTTTCCGAGTGTTGGTGCCAGCCTCAGGATGCTTCCCAAATGGGATCTGCAAACTACTTTCCAGACTGGGACAAGCACAGCACTCTGACCTGGCTGCGAGGGCCCCGGGCTGCTCTGTAGGCCCCAACCACGCCCTCCGCGGAGCCACCTCAGCGATTTCATTTCTTCTCCAGCAGTCTGACTTGACCTGGCTTTCTCTTCTAGGTCCTCTGGAAACGTACGGAGAATCACGAAGCCCCCTCCGGAGCTGAGCTCCTGTGCATATGTGTACCTGTGCACTCGTAACGAGTCCTGGGGTGCCATCGCCAGCTTTAACCGTGCAGCGCTAAGCTCGCTCTGTGAAGGCACCACACAGGCAGTGACATCCATGACTCACAAGTGGCCGAGGGGCCCCTCTACCTCAGAGCACCTCACGCATCCTCAGGACACGAGCACCGCCGTGAGCAGGGCGGAGACGGAGCCGGCCGGCAGCGGCACGGCCATGAGCTGCCCTGTGAACGCAGAGTGGCCAGCGTGGAGCCTACCTCGGCCTCGCGCTGCTGCTGCCTCTCCTCGAACTGCAGCCGCCTCTGCAGCTCCTCCAGCGCAGCCCTGTAGATGGCGTCCTGGGCGTTCTGAAGCTCAATGACCTGGTCAAACACAGCTCGGAGCTGGTTCAAAAGTACCTGAAAAGACACATGTCATCAGGCTTAACAGCTTTTCAAATAAAATGTTGCTACTGCAAAAAAACATACTTGGTGGGGCTGGTGCCGTGGCAACGTAGGCTAAGCCTCCGCCCGCTGTGCCGGCATCCCACATGGGCGCTAGTTTGCGTCCCGGCTGCTCCTCTTCTGATGCAGCTCTCTGCTATGGCCTGGGAAAGCAGCAGCAGATGGCCCCAGGCTGAGGCCCCACACCTGCATGGGATACTCGAGAAAAGCTCCTGGCTCCTGGCTTCCGATGGGCTCAGCTCTGGTCTTTGCGGCCACTGGGGGAGTGAACTGGCGGATGGACAACCTTTCTCTCTCTCTTCCTCTCTCTGTAATGCCACCCCTCAAATAAATAAATAAAATCCTTAAAAAAATACTGGCTAATACACACACACACACACACACTTGCTATGGTTTCGATGTGGCTTGTCCAAAGCTTCTGAGACTGGACTGGTGCTCAGGGGGGCAGGCTGTGAAGGGGGGAGTGGGCACTTCCCAGCCCTCTCCCTGCCTGCCCTCCTGCCTGGTCCTCAGCAGAAGCCGAGCAGCCAGCAGCACCACTCTCGGAATTCAGCACCATGAGCCTGATGAGCCGCCTTTTCCTTATGTGCTACAGTCTCGGGGAGTGTGTTCTAGAACAGAACTCAAACCAGATCAAATGCCAGGCCCCAGGCAGACGATGTGCCAGGTTCCTGAGGCAGTAACCAACCTCAAAAAACAAAATTCAGCCCGTTCCCATCTGGGCTAGCAGTGGAACCACTGCAAAGACGAGGAAAGAATGGGATGGCAGGTGGTGGCTTCTGGCATATCAAAACCAGAGAGAGCCGGCACCGCGGCTCAGCAGGCTAATCCTCAGCCTGCGGCGCCAGCACACCGGGTTCTAGTCCCGGTCAGGGTGCCGGATTCTGTCCTGGTTGCTCCTCTTCCAGGCCAGCTCTCCGCTGTGGCCCGGGAAGGCAGTGGAGGATGGCCCAAGTGCTTGGGCCCTGTACCCCATGGGAGACCAGGAGAAACACCTGGCTCGTAGCTTCGGATCAGCGCGGTGCGCCAGCCATAGCACGCTGGCCGCGGCAGCCATTGGTGGGTGAACCAACGGCAAAGGAAGACCTTTCTCTCTGTCTCTCTCTCTCACTGTCCACTCTGCCTGTCAAAAAATAAATAAATAAATAAATAAATAACCCAGAGAGCATGAGAAAGGAAATTCTTGGTAAAATACAGAAACCAAATTCAGCAAAGTTTAAAGGGGCGGGGGGGGGGGGGTGTGCTAGCACATCTTATAGCTGGAATGAAAGGGTGGTTTAACACTGAAAACAAAATTCTTTACATTTTAGAAATCTATTTCTGTTCTCCTTTTTTTTATTTATTTATTTGACAGATAGAGAGTGAGAGAGTGAGTGAGAGAGAGAGAGAGAGAGAAAGGTCTTCCTTCCGTTGGTTCACCCCTGAAATGGCCACTACAGCCAGAGCTACGCCAATCCAAAGCCAGGAGCCAGGTGCTTCTCCTGGTCTCCCATGTGGGTGCAGGGCCCAAGCACTTGGGCCATCCCCCACTGCCTTCCCGGGCCACAGCAGAGAGCTGGACTGGAAGAGGGGAAACCGGGACAGAATCCAGCGCCCCAACCAGCACTAGAACCGGCACCCATATGGGATGCCGGCACTGCAGGCGGAAGATTAACCAAGTGAGCCACGGTGCTGTCCCTTCGAAATCTAGTAACAGCACGGCACACTGGTAACTGTGCCACAGTGATCTTCATACGCCCACCACGTTTCTGTGAGTCTTTCTCCATGTGTGGCACAGAAAGAAGTGAGGGAGATGGACTGAGTTCACGAGCAGGAAGCCAGGCCCCCCCGTTTCCTGTGACCAAATCTACTCGCCTGTCAATCAAACGACCCCTTACCCAGGAAGTACTTCCCCTTACCCAGGACCTGGGGACACTACCATATAAACACGTCCGTTCCCTAAGCTCATAAGGAGTAGGGTAAAGCAAAAGCTTGCTTTGTCTCTCCTCACGGACCCAGAGCAAGCAAGATTGGGAAGTCCCTCTTTACCTCCCCAGGCCCGTTCTCACCAAATACAGCTCACACGTGCGTGTGTGCCTCACTTTGTAAATAAACACTGCACGTCACGTTTACGCCTGTGCTTTGAATTCTGCTTCAAGTAAAAAGCAAGAGCCTGGAACAGAAATTTAGGCCCAACCCAGCCCACAACAGAAGGGGATGATAAAACCTACAGCACACAACCACTTATGCATGTTAAAACAATACACACAGAAAATGGCACATACACATGGAGGCCAGAGAGCAGACATGTGGTGGGGAAGGAGGGTGACAGAGGACGGGACCAGAGACGGGTGGGGGAGGGGATAAAAGTAAACCCACGCGTGATGGAAGGACAGGTCCTCCCGGCAGAGAGACCGACGCTCCCTCTGCAGGCTCGGGTTATAAACCCTTCAGCCATGCGGAGGGGTAGCTAATTTCAACCACCCGGAAAACTCCAGAGAGAAAACTGAACTCATGGTTTAAATAAAGCACCCAAGCAAAACAAGCCTGCAGCGGCACCTCCTTCCCTCGACACAGGTGCTGGCGGAGGGCGCCCCGCCGAAATGACCCCCGTGCTCAGAATCAACCCAGGCACACTGGAGGCGAGCAAAGGCAGCAGAAGGCACACTGTGCAGAATGACAGAGAGAACGCTTCTGACTTGTAAAAACGTTCCAAGAAATTACTAGAAAAATAGGTAAGAGATTAAAAGAAACATATCAAAAGTGCCCCAGCATCCAACAACTGTGGCAATAATCTAATGAGATTTGCAAGAGACATATGGGAGCAAAAAACGACCTAATTGTATCAAGAAAAGTCTGACCTACATGAATCACGAAGCATGAAAGAAACCTGGGTCCCTGGAAGACAACGCAGCCGACTCAGACCTGGGCTGCACGCAGTGGACCATCCTCAGCTGGGGACCCCGGGCTCACGCCCACTCTGCGGTAAACCTCCAGCACTACCACAGCCCACACGTCACTCACTAAGTCCCTGCAGCAGCATCAACAGCTGAGCCAATGTTTGAACTCACGTGCAGCAAAACTGGAAGACTTTTAGCGACATGACGCTCAGAACAAGCCAATTCAAGAGCACTCAGACACGAAAAATAAACACTTTATGATCTCTCACTTTCCAAATGCACTTGGGCTAAACAGGGTCTTTAAATGACACAGCACTGGCCGGCGCCGTGGCTTAACAGGCTAATCCTCCGCCTTGCGGCGCCGGCACACCAGGTTCTAGTCCCGGTTGGGGCGCTGGATTCTATCCCGGTTGCCCCTCTTCCAGGCCAGCTCTCTGCTATGGCCTGGGAAGGCAGTGGAGGATGGCCCAAGTCCTTGGGCCCTGCACCCCATGGGAGACCAGGAGAAGCACCTGGCTCCTGCCTTTGGATCAGCGAGATGCGCCGGCCGCAGCGGCCATTGGAGGGTGAACCAACGGCAAAAAGGAAGACCTTTCTCTTGTCTCTCTCACTATGCACTCTGCCTGTCAAAAAAATAAATAAATGACACAGCACCAACGGTGCAGGCTTGCTTCACCCCAGACGGCGGGCTGTGTGTGTGCCACCGTCCCAACAGGAGGCAGCACACCCTTCACATTTTAAGAGTTGTTTTGTCATCTATGGCCATTCCACCCTGAACACACCCAATCTCCTCTGATCTCGGAAGCTACGCAGGGTCAGGCCTGGTTAGTACTTTTGTCTTTCTAGGGGTATTTTATAATGAAAAAGCAAAACAAATTACACAAACCTTGCAAGTGGTACCTGTCATGACGGGGTCAAAACTACTTCAGGTTCCTTAGCAAGCAGTACAACAGAAATAATACACTTAGAATAGTTCGTCAGTCACAGTGTTTTGATCTGTTTATTATATATTGTTACTTTAACAAACAACCACCTCAGGCCAGCACTAAGGTGTAGCAGATTAAACCTTCACCTGCAATGCCAACACCCCATACGGGTGCCGGTTCGAGTCCCAGCTGCTCCACTTCCCATCCAGCTCTCTGCTATGGCCTGGGAAAGCAGCAGATGATAACTGAAGTCCTTGGGCCCCTGCACCCACATGGGAGACCCAGAAGAAGCTCCTGGCTTTGGCCTGGCCCAGCTCTGGCCACTGTGGCCTTTTGAGGAGTGAACCAGCAGATGGGAGAGTGCTCACAGTCTCTCTCTCCGTGTGTGTGTGTGTGTGTGTCCCTATCTCTGACTCTACCCTTCATATAAATTTGAAAAATCTTAGAAACAAAAACAATTCTAGTGACTACTTAGGAACAAAACTGTAAGCAAAGGCACAAGATCAGAGAGCCCCGCTGAGCCTCCAGCACTTCTCCGGGGAAGCCGGGAGAGCTCACAACACGCCGTGGGACAGACACCGGCCCTCAGGCAGCAGCGTCTCCTCCGGGACGTGGCTCCCACCAGTGGAGGCTCTCCAGAGGTACGAATGCAGACTCCCTACCTCTGAGTGTGCTGAACTGCCCAGGCTGCTGTTGTTCATGTTGGGCATAATCCTTGTAGTTCAAATGTTTTGTAATCAAGGGATTACAAATATTCTTGCAACACACACAGAACACAAAAATGACTTAATTGCTTAAAAACAGTAGCTACTGGGCTGGTGCTGTGGCATAGCGGGTAAGCTGCCTCCTGCAGTGCCAGCATCCCATATGGGCGTCGATTCGAGACCCAGCGGCTCCACTTCCAGTCCAGCCCTCTGCTGTGGCCTGGGAAAGCAGTGGAGGATGGCACAAGCCCTTGGGCCCCTGCACCCACTTGGGAGACCTGGAGGAAGCTCCTGGCTCCTGGCTTCGGATTGGCACGGCTCCGGCCACTGCAGCCAACTGAGGAGTGAACCAGCGGATGGAAGACTCTCTCTCTGCCTCTCCTTCTCTCTCTGTGTAACTTTGACTTTCAAATTAAATAAATAAATTTTTAAAAAATAAAAACCAGTAGCTACTAACAGCTATGTGTCAACCTTTATAGTGGACATTTTACATGAATTACGACTGATTTTAATTCTTACCAATCCACTGTGAAGAGACCAGCATTGGCCTTTCACAACGGAGAAGCAGGTGTGAAGCGGGACCCAAGCCTGGGTCTGCGGCCTGCAGACTCCCAGGTGGGTGAGCACCTGCCCTCCAGCACACAGCAGGGAACACCTCAAGCCCAAGACCTGTGGCCCACTGGTTACCACAGCAACGCATGG
Source organism: Lepus oiostolus (assembly GCA_036325905.1). Taxonomy (NCBI): domain Eukaryota; kingdom Metazoa; phylum Chordata; class Mammalia; order Lagomorpha; family Leporidae; genus Lepus; species Lepus oiostolus. Next base: position 1,265,450 of record CM070797.1, on the reverse strand, counting down.
ACCAGTGTTCTAAGGATGCCCACTAACACCCACTGAAGAAACATGCTAACTTCTCCTGACAGCAAAGAGTGCTAGCGGGAGGTCTGGAGCCCTGGGAATGCTGTGGACTGTCTGGATGAGCTGTTTCCTCGCTCGTGTAGACACCGACTTCATGCAGTGAAAATACAGAAAGATAACTACCACTAGAAGAAGAAACGCACGCCCAGCCGAAGGCACTACATACATTCTTCACGCCATCCTTCAGCACTTTAATACATGTTACCACGTGCTTCTCAGTTGATTTTCTTCAGAAAGTATCCTTCCGCAACTCAAAACCATCATTCACAGTTCACTTTTCTCTTTGAACACCCCAGCAGGAGGTGATTAGGGACCATCTTTAAAAGCTTGTTATTTATTTACTTAAGTTACTCACAAGGCAGACAGCCAGACAGACATCTCCCAACCACGGGCTCACTCCCCAAATGCCCGGGATCAGGAACTCAATCCAGGTCGCCCTTGTGGTGACAGGGACCCAAGTACTTGAGCCGCCACCTGCTGCCTCCCAGGGTGTGCATCAGCACAAACCTGGAATCAGAAGCAGAGCTGAGACTCAAATCAGCACTCCAACGTGGGGCATGATGTTCCAAGCAGCATTTCCAGGGCTACGCGAAAGGCCTGGCCCTGACCTCCCATGTGCACAGCCTTTTAGACCGCAGGCACGCCCCTGTCTCGGGACGGCTGTTCCAATGCTGTGAGAAACACGGCACTCAAACAGCAAGCCTGCGGTGAAATCGTGCGAACTGTCAACGCCGCGGCCGCCACCAGGCGATCTCTAAGACTCCCTCTGACGGGAGCCCAAGATCCCGGATCCCAGTGTCCTCTTCTTACCCTGGAGTCGGCGTCCAGCAGACAGCGGGAAATGATGGTGTCCAGGAACACTTCGTGGGCAGCTATGATGTGGTCCAGGTCCTGGGCCCGCTGCACTTTGTTCCAGAGCTCATCCCAAGAGCACTCGAGCACCTAGGAAAGGGGAGGCCGTGTCCTTCTCTGAACCACAGGACAGCGCGGGTCACGGCCGTGACGCTGCCCGGCTGAGGACACGTACCTCAAACGTGATGTAGTACTGCATCTGGTGGATGAAGTGCACCATCTCGGAGGCCAGGATGTGGCACTGGTGCAGCACCCCGGAGAACTCTGCAGGGAGGCAGAGAGCACACGTCAGATGGGGCCTCCCTGCTCACAGACCCTCCTTCTGAAGAGAGCACTGGCTGTAACTCCTGGCCCGTTAGCAGGAAACACTCTCTCCATGACCACTTTCTGTGATCCTCAAGCTAAACAAGGACTTCGCTATCAAATGGGGGAGGTACGTTACTTTACCACCTATTAGGGCCTTATTAGGAATGGCATGAAACACAATGTATTTAAATGTTAGATACAGAAGTTTCACTTTAACACAATACAGTAAGTTGCACGGAACTCAAGCTCTGTTTTTTGGTTCCCTTGTGATCTAGACAGGAGGGGCACCTCCGAGGGACTGACCGTGCACTCGTCCCCTCTGCGGAGGCCGAAGTCGGTGAACAGCCACCAGGGGCTCGAAGTCCCTGGGGTGCAGCTTTCCCTGCAAGCACTTCGCTCACTAGAGTATGTCACACAACCGTGCACGACAGTAGGCCCGGCGGCAGAGTGGCCACGGGAGCTGTGGCAGGGGCCAGACGGGACGTCCTGTCCGTGTCTCTCCAGATGCCCTCAGCAAGCTACACAGCCACAAGGCAGGGCTGTGCATCACACAGGACGGCGGGTGAGAGAGGCAACGAAGGGGGCTACAAACAGGTGTGTGAAACCACAACATATCCGCTACAGCACTGTGGCGGAGCAGATGAAGCCCTGCCTGCAATGCAGGCATCCCGTGAGGGCACTGGTTCTGGTCCCAGCTGCTCCACTTCCGATCCAGCTCCCTGCTGATGGCCTGGAAAAGCAGTGCAATGTGGCCCAAGTATTCAGGTCCCTGCTACCCATGTGGGAGACCCGGAAGAAGCTCCTGGTTCCTGGCTTCGGCCTGGCCCACCCTGGCCTCTGGGGTCATCCAAGCAGTGAACCAGCAGATGAAGATACTTTTCTCTGTGTGTCTTTGTAACTCTGCCTTTCAAATAAATACATAAATCTTAAAAAAGAAAAAACCCACATCAGTGTTTAAAACAACAAAACACTCCTCTGTGCAGGGTAGGGGCTGAGTGACACTGGGGACTCTGCTGTCCCGGCTCACCTTGTGCCGTCTGGTCACAGGGAGAGCAAAGGTCAACAAATGACAGACAAGCATAAACTACAGGTGCAAACTGCTAAGTGCTGTACACGATCGATGAGACGGGTGAGCCACACATCTGTGAAATGGCGAGGAAGAAATGGCAGGGAAGACGTCAGTCAGGCCCCAGGCACGCGGGCCTCACAGAGGGGCCAGGGAGGGGGGCTCTGAGAAGACAGGCGGACTCCTAAAGCCAACGTGGACACGTGCCGTGCGGCAACTCTCTCCTCATGGGAAAAACACTGAGGACACCTGGGTGAAGTGAAGACCAGCGCTGGCAACGAGAAAAAATGTCTTAAAAATATGTTTCAGAAGGTAAAAGAAACAGAAATAAGAAATTTGTTCTCAAGAGGGAGAGGTATTTCTCTTTAGAGATAAATAGAGACTGGGGAATGGACACACCTCTCACGTGGCTGAAATCAACTTTTTAAAGGGGCTCATCACCCAGAGCAAGACCACCCAGGGTTCGCGGCCCTGCCCTCACTCACTGCTAAGGCCGCAGGCCTGTCCGAGGCGCAGCCAGGATCTTAACGATGTCCAAAACTGCACAAAGGAGTTTTAGCATGGGGCAACCCCCTCTCGCTGACCCTGGGAGACGGCCGACCCTCAGAAAGACAGTCCTTCACGGCCCCCACCAGACGCCTCTGCCACCCTTGGGAATCCACACCCAAGCACCTCCGAATAGGCCGAGCTTCAGGGCTCACGAGGCCCAGGACGAAGAGCACCCTCTCTCCGTGGAAACCACGACCAGACACCGGGATCACCCGGGGAGAGCCTGCGTTTGAGCACCGCACCCCCCCCCCCCCCGGCTTCCTGATGCTCAAGGCGCTGCGGCCCTGTGTCCACCATGCAGGTCACCCAGCCCGAGTGCCCCACTTGAGGCTGCGGCCTGGTCCACTCCACTCCTGGCTGTTGTGGGCATCTGGGGAGTGAACCTGAAAATGGGGCGTCCCATCTCTTTCAAATAAATTAATACTTTTTAAAAAAGGATTTCTAATCCAGCACTCAAAGCCTATTCAACTGAAATTAATTTTCAACGTAAAAAGGCATCATAAAGTGTTGTTTTAAGTAGCGGTCTGCTGTGTTACTGTTTAAGCTTCCATGGGAAATAACTCCCACCTTACTGGCGTTGGGTTTAAACCCGGAGCCCAAATGACAGAACCACACCCCTCACCCTGGTGCCAGTCAGGGTCCAGCCTGGGCGAGCCAGGTCTGCACCACCGTCTGTGTGTGTTAACGCACGTGACGTTACCAGTTCTCGAGACCTTTCTACAGGAGTCACTCTATGGTGTAGCAGAGTTATGGGCGGGTTTAGGTGCCGCTTACGGGGCAGCTTTTCCCCCAGTGTTCCTCATTTTATCCTAGTCCTGGTGGAGGAAACACTAACAACGGCACAAGTCCTGCAGGGTGACCCTCAGGCTTCCACGTCCGTGCCAAGGACATTCCCACACCCTGGCTTTGCTCCCAGAGGGAGCAGCACGTGCCGACTCCCTCGTCTCTGACACAGCTCTGGTTCACACGTGATGTCTCGACAACTCTCCCAGAGAAGACGGCACGACGCACGGCGCTGCAGCTCTCCCGGGAGAGCCGTGGTGGGCGTGGCCTGCACGGCTGGGGTGTCCCCCAGCAGCGCCGCAGCAACAGGCTGACATTTTCCACATTTCACGTTTGATCTCCTAACTATGAAACCAGGATTTGTGCTCTGGCTTCTCAGACTGGATACAGAACACAGAGGATAATCATGGATTCTGTTTATAATCTCTGATTTTCCTTCACTACTGATTAATATTCTCAATGCTTTAACGTCGCTACAATTGGAAATAAAAATGCAACCAAGTGGCTGCAATATCAAACATATCTACAAAAGCCTCACCACGCAATGCTGGGGTGCGGACTCGCCTGCCCCCCCCCCCCCTTCTCGCACACTCTCCTGGCAAGGGAAGGCCCACCAGGTGCCACAGCTTAGCTGCCTGCCGTTAGCTGTGCAGCACCCCTGCACCTGAGCCCGGGGTCTGCCCAGGGCCAACCCTGCTCGGCTCTCAGTCACCGTCTCAGCAGCATGTGCCCCTCAGCACCGCCGCCTTCCCGAGTGTGAAGTTTCCTTCCAGGAGGCCCACACCCTTCCTCTACCTGGACGTCATCACCCCAGCTCCCCTGCCACAGCTTTCCTTCTGTAATTCCTACAGTACGAACAACTCATCGTGCCGTGTGCACTCTGTCCTACCCCAGCAGGCAACAAAGCTCTGCACCACAGGGTCTGCTTGTCGCATGGGTCACCAGATGCCAGCCTGGCAGCAGAGAGCACAGCCTCCGTCATTCCTGGGTGACGGGGACACCCCCAGTGAGAGCGGACAATCTGCATTCAGCTACATCTCGAGAACCCAAATGCTTCCAAAAGGTTCCATGACCAAGGGCAACTCGGCAACAAGGCCAATACGTAAGTCCCTTCTTTTTCGATCTGACAGCACTGCCAACTTACACATCGTTCTCCCTGGAAAACCGTCTTCCCAGTGGCCAGCACGAGTACAGGGGCAGCACCTTCAGGGCCTCCTCTAGACAGAGGTTCTGCAGGGAGCAGAGATGGCTGCCTTGAGGCCACTGCCTACTGAGAACCCAGTAAAGCTGTGTACATCCTGCAAGTCGGAATCCACACGGCACTGCCAGTGCGCAGTAACCCTGAACTTCCAACTGCTCTGCGCCTCCAAGTCCTGGGAACTCAGCTCGCAAGGCACAACTTCACCAAAACGCAATTTACACGTGAGCACCTTTAGACTGTACCTCGCACTCTGAAGGTATACACTGAAAACACACGCAGGCCTCCTCTGACAGCTGACCCACAAGTGGCTGCACTAACAAGTGCCCAGAATCAGAGCAACACTGGCACCCAGATACAGGGAACACGTGAAGTCTGCCCCCTGCTGGCTACGTCCCTGCCACAGGGTTCCGTGCAAAACGAGATCAGAGGTGGTCTCCTTCCACGCTTCTCTACTGCCCCCTGGTGGCTCCCCTACACTCTGCAGCCCTGCCACACAGGCTCCCACTCCCTTGGAAACATCCCTGTGAGCAGCACTGGGCACTGGGGAAGAGCTCCCAGGACAACTTCTCCAATTTCAACACCACCCTCAGCCTGCACTCGTACCTGATCTTACAACATATACAAGTGACTATCAGTGCCCATCTCATTTACTTTTCTCAAAGCTAAGGATTCGAACGGTATTTGCTCTGTGTCTCGTTTTCACAGGTTCTCCTCACATCATTTGGGATTTGTTCCCGGTGTCCCCAGACAAGTAATTCCTGGGGTCCCCGCCAGCCGGGCATTTAACGCTGAGCCCTCTGAAGTGAGTGCCTTCATCACGCCTCGCCACAGGGGAGGGGACGGAGGAAGAAGGCTAAGTGAGCTTAAAACAGCCGAGGCGAAGGGTGGTGGGGCGGAGGCCCCCAGGCACCGCGTTCAGCATCTGTGCTGGAAACGAGCCACTGCGCGTCGTCTCACTAAGCGTGCAGCAGGCAGAGAGAGCTGCGCCGTCTGTATCGTCTCTGAGGGCTCGCGCAGCCACACAGAGGGTATATACACAAGGACATTTTGAGGGAGAAAACGCTCAACTCTCTTTCGAAGCTAAGGCTAAGACCCGGGGTCTGTCAGATGCATGACTTACATGTAGGAAGGACAACCAGCTAAGGGGACAGGCATCTGGCAGGTCAGAGTTCTCGCTAACGCACACCCTAGGAGGCAGGGCATGGCTCCAGGAGTCAGGGCCCTGCCACCCACCTGGGAAAGCTGGACTGAGTTCCTGACTCCCAGCTTTGACCTGGCCTAGCCCTGGCTACTGTGGGCATTTGGGGCCTGTCTCTGCCTCTCCTCCTTTCAAATAAATAAAATAAACAAATACTTTAAAAAAAAAATTTTAAATAGTTGACCATTAAACTAACTGCCAGACGTGCAACAGCCCCTGGGCAGTGAGCAGGCTCCCGGGGACGCGCTGGGCTCTCGGCTCCGCCTCTCCCAGGGCCCCCGCCAGCGGCCACGTGCCCCTTCCTCCCCGGTAACACACCGAGTGCGGATTGTCATCTTTCTCTCCAGTAAAGGAAAAAGGGAGCGAGGCTGCAGCAGCAGGCGAGGGAGGGACTGGAGGGAGAGGTTGGCCTCCCTGCAGCCCCAAACCCAACACTCACGGCCGCACCTGTGTCCCGCACCTTCACCAGCGAGGGGGCTCGTCTGACCCAGGATTTCTGTTTCCATTTTCAAGCAGATCCGAGGAACCTGAGTGTAAACGTGTGTATGCACGGTCTAGGGCCAGTCGGTTCACGCACCAGCTGACTGTTCTCAACTGCCAATGAAGGAGGTTTGACCACGGAAGCTCCACGCGCCTTCCCCTTCAGGAACGTGCTGACTGACTTGTCCTTAAACCTGTTTCTGGGGCAGGCACGGCTTCAACACACAAGCAAGGTCTCCCTGCAGACGCTGGTTTTCCCGAGAGCGCGCTCCGGTCAGTGGGACTGGACGAGGAGGACTGGGCACAGGAGTCTGGTGCGGCAGGAGCGCTCCGGGCCACCCACATCCCACGCCCCGCCGCCCCTACTTCCAATCCAGCCGCCTGCTTACGAGCACCCTGGGAGGCAGATGACGGCTCCAACACTCAGGTCCCCGCCACCCCGTGGGGACCCAGGTGCAGACCCCAGCGCCTCACTTCAGCCTCTTCAGGCCCTGCCCAGTCCAGGCTGCTCACGCATCCGGGGAGTCAGCCAGGGAGGGGAGAAATGGCTTTGGCTTTTTCTTTCTCTCTTTCTCTGCCTTTCAGATGGGAAATGGAGATCTCTATCTTTTCTTTCTCTCTCTGCCTTTCAAAGAAATATAATGAGTAAATATTTTTTAAAAAGAAGAAAAACATACTTTTTTTTATTATTTTAGCCAAGGACTAATTTGGTACTTAGTGCACAAACTCCAACTTTAGGCACAGTGTTACGACGTTGTACTTTAAGCGAGTGGACTTCTATTACTTAAACAGAAAGTGAGCCCTGGGGTGGTGGCACAGCTGGCCCTGCTTGGGACACCCATATGCACACTGGAGGACCTGGGTTGCAGTCCCAGCTCTATTTCTGACGCCACTCCCTGCTACTGTGCACCCTGACAAACCCGAGTGTCTGAGAGAGCAAAGGAGGACTCCCACAGGCATGTCACTCTGCGTCAGACGCAGCCCGGACCTCGCTCTGCACGGCATCTTCGCTCTCATGAAAGATGCAGGCCTTCTTGTGTCTCCTTCAGCTCTCACGAGGTCAAATTTACCTCTAGCACAGACAGGAGTTACTTTCACACTGCTCTTCTGAATGCAGGACTGGGTGAGAAAAGTCTCGCACACCTCCGCAGCACCTGAGGTAACAGGCACGAGCCCTTCCTGCATGTCTATTCCATTCTCTGAAACGGGACTTAACTAGGAATTTAGTGGCCACTAGCAGACATTTTTTCTAAGGTTACTCTAACAAACCACTTTAGTGCTGTTTTCAGTCTAACTGAATGGCAAATGTATTTCAAAAAACGTATCCAGGGTTGGCAAAGGTGTGGGAAACACAGTGTCACACCAGAAACGGGGACAACCCTCTTACAAACCAGACAAAACTGCCACCCCCAGCAACTCACGTCCGGGCTCCACAACTACTCTGCCCAGTGCAGAAGTGAGGATTCCGACGGACAGCAGTAAAGGCCCTCCGGTGAGACCAGGTGATCGCGACCTGTGGAGCATCTACACGGTCGTCTGTATCCCTCACTCCGCGGCTGGAGGACACTTCCAAACAGGCTCTATCAGCACGCCTACCCGGCTGGTTAATTTCTATTCATCAAGTTAACTGTTCATAAACTATTCTAAATACTTCCTTCCCCACGAAAGTAAGGACACTAACACCCAAGCAGAAACACAAAGAAACAATTTCCTGAAAAAAGAGAATCCAACTGCAAAAAAGAGAAAAAAGGAGGGCTTATCCACCAAAGTGAAGTTGACAGTGTAAGAGAAATTTAATTTCCATTTCACCTCCAAATCAACCATCTGTTCGAATGTAAAGCGAGTGGAGCAAAAATACAGGGACAGACAACTTTGAGTGTTGTGGTTAGCAGCATGGACACTGAACGCCACAGCTTTCCTGGAAAGTAACCTGACAACACACGTCAACAGAGCTGAAACACGTGAAGACTAAGTATTAGTATTAAATGTGAACAGAAAGCTCACACCGGCTAGCCTGCCTTTCTATCCAGCTATGCTCAAGAGGCGTACAAAGGCATGTTTACGAAAGTCACCTCTGACCTGAAAACAAAACTCACTGATTATCCAACAAAGAATACGAAAAAGCCAGTTGCAGTAGATACCTGAGCTGACAGCCAAATCATCTCACGCCATCAGGGCCTGCAGAGCTAAAAGCACACAGGCGCCCACGTGGAGGGAGCCTCCGCTGTCCCAGAGCTGGTCTACACTCTCGGGAACAGACACCGGCCGGGACCCGGGAGCCCACAACCCTCTACTCAGTCGAATGGAAGAAGGCAAAGGCCGGACACGGCAGCCAAGAGCAGCCCTCAAGCGCAGGTGCAGGATGTGGGTGGGCGTCAGCACCTGGCGCGGAGTGAGGTCTGGACAGGGCAGCACCAAGGCCGGTGCCATCCTCTGCTCCTGCCCACAGACCAGGTGAGCCCCACTCGCGAGCAGAACGCTGCAGGAGACGCCTCTGTCCACAGCCTGTCCCTACCCCTCCACGCCTGTCGCGGCGCGCTCGGAGGATGCCTGCCCCAAGTCTCTCCTCTGCAGGTGCAGCGCCACGGCCCGGTACAGAGTGAGCCCCGCAGTCCATGCCAGTGCATGTCCCCTGGTGCCCACAGGCCTTGCCACCTCTCACTGTCCTGGAGCTCTGGTATCTCCCCAAGGACGAGCCTCTGCGTGAAGCAGCGATCATGTCTTCCAGCAACCCCTGCCCCCAGAGCAACTGCATCTAGCGATTACCCTTCACCCATCAAAGGGTTAAGGGCATGCACAGTTAGGTCCTTCACAGACGTTCTTCCTGAAACCCTTTCACAGAGGTTCTGGCCAAATCCATTTCAATATGAAGGCTTCAAAATTACTCATGTTTGAGGTCATTCAAAACCTGTGAACATGAAAATATTCTTGACTATCTGACACCCAGGAGTTTTTACTATAAATTGTAAAGTAGTATAAATACTCACATGTGCTGGTTTATGAACAAAAACATAAAGAAAAGAAATTCCTGAACATCATTTAATTAAAACACTAATTACATTTTAAATGATGCAGATTTCATAAAAAATTGGTAATTGGTGCTTTAGGAGTGAGTGAGTGGCACAGGGGCTAAGACACTGCTTCTGACGCTCAATCCCGTATCCGGTGACTGGGTGTCAAGTCTCAGCCCCACCCTGACTCCAGCTTCCCACTAGCGCGCACCTTGTGCAGGGAGCAGTGATGGCTCAAGCACGTGACACCCACACGGAGACCCGGACTAAGTTCCCAGATTCCGGCCTCAACCTGGCCCAGACATTTGGGAAGTAAATCAACAGAAGGGACATTCTCCCTCTCTCTCTCTCTCTCTCTCTGCTTTTCAAACAAATAAATTTTTGAAATTGGCAATTTAAAAAAAGTAAAGTATACATATGAAAACTAAAGTGAAAAACAAATGAGATTTTTAAAAGTAACTTCATGGTCTAAAAAACCAACCAGGCTGACCCCACTATTTTTCCTGATATGGCTGAAGAAAAGATTAAACCACATCACAGTGGGGATTTCCACAAAAGCCAATTCAGTTCCGTCACTTTAAAGAGACTTGAACTGCATGCCACCGGGAGCCACAGCCAGCGGATGCTGCAGGGGCTCACCCGGCTGCGGGGGCTCACCCGGCTGTGGGGGCTGTGGGGGCTGACCTGGCTGTGGGGGCTCACCCGGCTGTGGGGGCTCACCCGGCTGCGGGGGCTCACCCGGCTGTGGGGGCTCACCTGGCTGTGGGGGCTCACCCGGCTGTGGGGGCTCACCTGGCTGTGGGGGCTCACCCGGCTGTGGGGGCTCACCTGGCTGTGGGGGCTCACCTGGCTGTGGGGGCTCACCCGGCTGTGGGGGCTCACCCGGCTGTGGGGGCTCACCCGGCTGTGGGGCTCACCTGGCTGCGGGGGCTCACCTGGCTGTGGGGGCTCACCCGGCTGGGGGGGCTCACCTGGCTGTGGGGCTCACCCGGCTGTGGGGCTCACCCGGCTGTGGGGGCTCACCCGGCTGCAGGGGCTCACCTGGCTGTGGGGGCTCACCCGGCTGTGGGGCTCACCCGGCTGTGGGGGCTCACCTGGCTGTGGGGGCTCACCTGGCTGTGGGGGCTCACCCGGCTGTGGGGGCTCACCCGGCTGTGGGGGCTCACCCGGCTGTGGGGCTCACCTGGCTGCGGGGGCTCACCTGGCTGTGGGGGCTCACCCGGCTGGGGGGGCTCACCTGGCTGTGGGGCTCACCCGGCTGTGGGGCTCACCCGGCTGTGGGGGCTCACCCGGCTGCAGGGGCTCACCTGGCTGTGGGGGCTCACCCGGCTGTGGGGCTCACCCGGCTGTGGGGGCTCACCCGGCTGTGGGGGCTCACCCGGCTGTGGGGGCTCACCTGGCTGTGGGGGCTCACCCGGCTGTGGGGCTCACCTGGCTGGAGGGCTCACCCGGCTGTGGGGCTCACCTGGCTGTGGGGGCTGTGGGGGCTCACCCGGCTGTGGGGGCTCACCCGGCTGCCGGGCTCACCCGGCTGCGGGGGCTCACCTGGCAGGGCCCTCAGGAGCTTTGCGTTGCACATGTGCCCCTTCCGGATGTCGGTGAGGATGTACTCCATGCGCTTGGCCCTCCAGAGGAAGTTGAACACCCTCAGGTAGTGGCCCATGCACTCCCGAGTGAACACCTGCAAGAGGAGCACACGACAGGCTCGTGGAGTCGTACGCCCACGTGCACGCGCACGCGCCCCCTCGCTGCGCAGTCCCCAGCCAGGTCTAAGGGGGCTGCCAGCGGCCGACGCGGCACACTTCAGGAAGCACGGGGCCACCACACCGACTCCGCACATGGCAAGCAGGCTCGCAGGAGAAGGCAGGGTTTCTCCACTAACTTCACTGGAAACCCAGCACCTGCTCGCCAGAGGTTGTCCACCAGGATGGCTCCCAAGCTGGCGAATCTCAGGGAAGGGAGGGAGCCCGCAGGAGCCTGGGTCTCACGTCCTTCAGGCTGTCTCCACGCTTGCTTTTCACTTCTGAGTGCTTCCTTGTGGTGCAGGGGGCCGTGTGAGACCTGCTTCCCAGGCCACACCTTCCCCTGGGGCAGGTTTGTGGGGCACATGAAGACGCAGGACCCTCAGGAAACATGGGACCAGAGAAGCTACAAGTGACTTCCTGGTGTGAGCATGTGCCATGCACACGTGAGGCAGAGTGTGCCCGAACTGCAGCCCCACACGTTTCTGACCCGCCCGAGTGCAGCGTAGATGTGGGGCACCCGCTCATCCTCTGCCAGCTGCTACCACTGTCACCACACAGTGGCCTGAAGACCCCCGCAGGGCGCCCCAGGGCCCAACCAGCTGTGCAGGGAGCAGCCCCGGCCCCCCTCCCAACGTGACCCTCTTGTAGAGCCCCACCTGCCCTCTTCACTGCCTCAGCCCCATCCATGTACCACGAGGCCACGTTTCCTTGCTCACACCATTGTTAACAGCGGTCTACACACAGCTCTGCCCGCCTCCCCACTCCACACCTTCTCACCTGTCAGCAAGGACTGCCTACCTACCCTTCCATGCACCTCCTGGGCCAGTACCTGGGGAGCACTCGGTGCTGGCTGCACGGCCTCCCAAACCAAACAGGAATGTTCTGGAAGGCACACACTGGGCAATGCTGCCTGCACCACTAACGTTCTTACGATTACAGAAACTAAGCTTGACTAGTTTGAATAAATTTATCAATAAAGTAAAGCAGGAGTGGGAGCCCTCCTGCAACCACGGCTATGTGGATATTTATGACATCTGCATGCATACACAGAATCAGCAACTTAAAAATCAGCCTGCTGTCGATCTGCTGAGTGCCGAGGCCGGCACGGTTGCCTTGCAGGGCCACACCAATGATTTCATGGGCCTGCACGGCCGGTGGGCTGGCTGTTCCCACCCTGCAGAAGGTTCTTCACTACACAACCGCGGTGTTGCGAAGGGAGGAACACACCAAGTAGGCTCCCACAGCACACTGCAAACAATCCCATGGTTTTTAATTTGGCTTACAAACAACTCTTTTAAGAGGAAGACGTTCACATTCCATGGCTTTGGAGCAGAGGCACACATCTCCCGAGCTTTAGTTTTGCCGTTCCCCGACCTTCCAGGTCACTCTTAACACAGAATAAAGTTCAGAGAAATACTGACCAAGAAGCTCTGACACCACACCTCACACTCATCCCTGGAGCCAGGGACAGAACTCTGTCTCCCTTCTCCACTGGCATCAGGCTGGCCTGCCACAGCTGCAACCGCACGGCCTCAAAGCAAAGCAAATCCTTAGCTTCAACGACCTACCGCACTAGAAGTTTGGATAAAGTTACTGACTGGAACCAAACAGCTCAGGACTCACTAAAGACATTCAATGAGTTCAAGTATTTTTGCATGGCCTGAGGTTTGAATCTCCCAGACTATTTTCCAAACTAGCCTACCCTAAGATTTCTTGAATTTTCCCACCGAATCAGCACAAAGCTAAAGTTATGCTACCTAAGATGGAATCGTAGAGCATAATGCATGTACCTATTATAATTAAATTCTACACAAAAACAACCATTTCAATTAATGTGAATGGAAAGTACAGGTAATATGCAAAGTAAATTTAACAGGGAAAAAGCAAAAATACATTTCTTTCTAATCTTGACTTCAAAAGTATTGTTTTTAATGAGAGCCCACTTTTTTTATCTTTCCAGGACTTTTACATACAAAGGAATATGTAATCTGTTGAAAGTTATTCTAATTTCTTTTTTTTTTTTTTTTAATTTTTGACAGGCAGAGTGGACAGTGAGAGAGAGACAGAGAGAAAGGTCTTCCTTTTGCCGTTGGTTCACCCTCCAATGGCCGCCGCGGTAGCGCGCTGCGGCCGGCGCACCGCGCTGTTCCGATGGCAGGAGCCAGGTGCTTCTCCTGGTCTCCCATGGGGTGCAGAGCCCAAACACTTGGGCCATCCTCCACTGCACTCCCTGGCCACAGCAGAGAGCTGGCCTGGAAGAGGGGCAACCGGGACAGGATCAGTGCCCCGACCGGGACTAGAACCCGGTGTGCCGGCGCCGCAAGGCGGAGGATTAGCCTGTTGAGCCACGGCGCCGGCCCGAAAGTTATTCTAATTTCTAATACTAGTTTGAATACTTGGGCCATCCTCTACTGCTTTCCCAGGCCACAGGACAGAGCTGGATCAGAAGTGTGGCAGCGGGACTCGATCCGGTGCTTAGATACCCACTATGCCACAGTGCCAGCCCCTGCGTTATTTCTTAACACAATATTTTCCCAATAACGAGGAGAAATGCAATATCCTCTCCAGTATTTCAGTATAAACATGACTGAATGGGCAGGGGCTGTGATGCACTGGGTTAAGCCACAACGTGGGACACCTGCAGCCCATGTAAGGGGTCCACTCCTAGCTCCTCTGCTTCCAATCCAGCTTCTTGCTACTGCAGCTGAGGGGGCAGCAGGTGACAGGTCAAGTACTTGGGTTCCTGCCACCTACGTGGGAGACCCAAATGGAGTTCTGGGCTCCTGGCCTTGTTGTGAGCTAGCCACAGGTCGCAGGCATTTGGGAAGTGAACCAGAGGATGGATGACATCTCTCGCCCCGCCCCACTCTGTTACTCTTTCAAATAAATAAATCAATCTTTTTTAAAAAATGACTGAAAGCAGTTCAAAGAAGTATTGGGTCAAATTCAAGCTTGATTAAAGAGGAAAAAACGCCCACTAGAAAGAGACCCTTTAGTTGCAGACCAGCAGCAAGACACTCCCCTCCCCGGTCAACCCTTTAGGATCTGCCGACCATAAAAGAAACAGGACTTTGCCCTACACCTGGTAAAGCCCTGGGAACAACAGCGCAGCCACCTTCTCTTCAGTTCAAATGAATACTAATCATCAAATTCTATCTAAGCAATAAAAATAGGATTCTCCTAAAATATACTTTACAGTTCTTTTCAAATCATCCTAAATTAGTTGTTACAGCCTCAGAATAACTGAACAAAATGAACAATCCATTAAATACTTGCTGAAACCTATGATAGAACAAATGATATTTTTAAGAATCCCTAAAATAAGAGTATTTTAGCACTCATTAATAATTATTTAAAACTGACACATTTTTGGCACAAGTACTCATTCAATGGGTATATCCTAGGTGTTAAGTGTTCATTTTGATTAGGATTTCTTAGAGAAGAAAGGCAATTTGAAACAAAATGTTTAGCAAAGTACACAGTTGTGCACAGAGGATCTTACAGTTGCAATTGGTCCATCGACATGGTAGTCCAGGCTGAAGACGTCCCACCCAGTGTCACCCGGAGAGACCTAGGATCAAACAGAAAAACAGCTACAAGACCTTAAGCTGATAGCCGAACAGCCAAGGGACCCCTTCAAGAAAAGGCAATAAAACCATGCCCAGATTTTAAAGTCCCCTTAAGTTTTGAGATTTAGCTATTGAGAGCAAGTAGCTCTGTCTGTTATCAACTTCTGCATCCTCAGGAACATCAGACACAGAGTAGGTGCCCCAAACACAGTTGGCAATGAATGGCCAAATGAATTCTGTACATACATGGTCACCACCGTTTATGACAAACGACAGCCCACTACCCCACAGCATCTTTCAAACCCTGAGAAGTCAGTATGTTAAGAAAATCAATGGGGTCTGCTAACGCTCGCACATGACACCTATACAAGCAGCATGGTGATGTCTCAAACACCCAGGCCCGAGGAAAGCCACTGCCCACCAAACTGAAACACGTGGATTTTTCGGGTGAACAAACAGTATCACTACGTCCCACTCCTCACGCCTTCTGGCAGGTTTCCCATGAGAAGCAGGTATGATTTACTAAGCACCTGGAAGATGCTGCTAGGCCCTGGGTGAGAAGCTTGCTTTTTCTAATCCAACTCGGCCCAGCAGCCCTGCAAGTCCCTGCTCTGCAGGGTGGAGTGGCTCAGAAGGGAGGGACTGCTGACGGTGCCCCAGGAACAGGCGCACAGCAGGGCTCACTCCCCGCTGTCCAGATGCAGAAAGGACCGGTCGCGTGCACGTCAGTAGCAGGGGAACGCCAGCCCGGCAGGCTACTGGGCTGGGCCCCGGGCGCCCCGACACCGCTGCCGTACCTCCAGCAGCCTCACGTCCAGCCTCCGCAGGATCTCAGGACTGTCAAACTGTGCATTGGTGGCTCTGACGGCAGTTTCCAGAATCCCAGTCAAGTTATGTTGATACAAGGTTGTAGCTGGACGGACAAGTTCTGGTCTTAACAATTAAAGAAATATTCCTTCAATCACTAACAAGTTCTAAAAAACTTTAAAAAAGTCTGAGTTCAAACAATAAGAGCTGAAGGGACAGCTGGGCCAGCACAGTAATATCGTAACAAGGGTCACAGTATTAACTGCTATTCTGGGGATGAAGCATTTCTTAAAATGAACTAACATCCACCTTGCTACTGCTTAAACGGAAGATCCTGAAATGCGCCACGCACATTAACGCGGTTTTCAAACTCAAGCCTGGCCTAGGGCAGCAGCACTGCAACCCCCTCTGGAGTCCAGGGAAGGGGGCGCCTGCACGGACTCCAACGCTAGGGCACGTGACGCCGCTGCGCCGCTGTGCCGGCGGCACGCACCGCCTGCAGGGCCTGCCACCTGCGTTTCTAAGCACACAGCTGCGCAGCAGGAGCACACACAAACTGTCAAGTGCTGGGCGGGGCCCGCAGGGCCACTGCCCGGTCACCTCTGAGGCAGGCAGGCATGCTGAGGGCACGCTCGTTTGTAGTCTCAGAAACCCAAGTGTCGGAGAACAAATACATTTTTCATTAAATAGCAAGAAAGACACTTTCAACACCCAAACGTAGCATACGGCAAACACGGGTGCTGCATCAGCTGCAGGGCGTGCCCGGTGCGCTCTCAGGGCCTGCGTGCCTCGCCCGGCCTGGCCCACCTCTGCCTGCACCTTGCCCAGACCTGCACACGGCACCCACATTTGGAGAACACTTCCCCTTTAGCAACTCGTGCCATGCACGCTTCAAGCAGGTCCTGACCACTGACCCTTTCTCTACTTGCAGGAAACCACCTGTTTTACAAGCTAACTCCTGAGCAGAGCGAGGTCAGCTACTGCCAACCTCAAAAGTTCAGAAAGTTGTCATGTTGCAAACTGACTTGTGGCTGGAGGCAGGCAGCAGCTGCCTCGGAGTGCTGCCCTCGCCGACAGCACCCCTACACTGGGTGTTCCCGCACACTTCAGGAACGTGCCTGATGCCCACTTCCACCTGCTCCCTGGAAATCTGATGCGCACTGACCTGTGAGGACCAAAGCCCAAAACAGCTTGATAACCACAGGCAGGCGTTAAGGTAACTCTCTCACATCCTAAAGGGAACACTTCACTTCTTGTAAGTCTACTACAGGGAACGCCTAAAGAAAGAAGTCCCCATTGCTACAAGTGCCTAAGTGAAAGTCGCCACACACATGGCCTGGCACACCCGGCACTCAGGGTCCCTCTCTGGACGTCTCCAAGCCCAGGGCTCAACAGGCTCTGGTCCAGAGAGCAGCCGTTCCTGTGGAGATGGGGAAGGGCATGCACCGAACTCTGGAAAAGAAGACTCCAGGAAAAAGCCAGGCAACGAAAGGATAAAGACAGTGGGTCCGCTTTGCTGTTACATAAAACAACATCAGGGGCTGGCGCTGTGGCTCAGCAGGTTAACCCCCTGGCCTGAAGTGCTGGCATCAAATATGGGCAACGGTTCTAATCCTGGCTGCTCCTCTTCTGATCCAGCTCTCTGCCATGGCCTGGGAAAGCAGTAGAAGATGGCCCAAGCCCTTGGGACCCTGCACCCGCATGGGAGACTGGGAAGAAACTCCTGGCTCCTGGCTTCGGATTGGTGCAACTCCGGCCGTTGCAGCCAATTGGGGAGTGAACCATTGGATGGAAGACCTCTCTCTCTGTGTAACTCTGACTTTCAAATAAATAAATAAATCTTTTTTTAAAAAAAAAAATAACATCAAGTAAAAATAAGGAACTCGTTATGAATATTTAATGAATATTTTAAAATACCCATTTGTGGCTACTGTGGTCATCTGGGGCGTGAACGAGCAGATGGAAGATCTCTCTGTAACTCTGCCTTTCAAATAAATAAATCTTTAAAATAAAACACACATTTGATTGGGGCATTAACATCACAGTGAAGCCCTCTCAAGGAACACGAGCTTTCTGGTGAGTAACACACAAACACAGACTTCAACGCCTGGGCATTTCGTCCTTTGGTCTTTCCAAATTGTATTTTAAAGACACACTAGTCTATAACGATTCAACTCACTTTGCTCTAACTTTAAACTAAAACTGTGAGACTTTACCAAACGCACGGAGCATTCTAAGAATCCAAGCCACTTCTTACTTGAGCAAATCCATCAGATGTCTTATGAAGTCCCCCTGCCCGAGAAGCAGGTAGCGCCGCATCGCCTGCATGTGGTCCAGCAAGCTGTACTTTTTATTGAGCACATCCAAGAGATACCTGCTGGTCTCGAAATAAGCAGCATCAATTTTCCCTTGAAACGCATTTTCCAGGTCTGTGAATAAGTCTGCAGCTGTGAGAACAGAAGGGAGAGCACACAGACATGCCCATCTGTACCGTAACAAAGGAGCGCTGAGGGCACACGGACAAACGTCCACCCAACACCGGCCAACAGCGACCGCGACAAAGCGACCCAGTCCCCAGCTGCCTGGTCCGAGTCCCAGCACGTCAACCTCAGAAGGCTAAGGTCTGCTGGCTCAGACACACAGCAACATTCGGATGCACAAGAGCTGAGTGGCTACAGCACTCGAGGGTCACCCCCGACACCGGGAGCTGCCTGGAGCCTCACTGACCCACTCTGGGACCAGGGCAGGTGAGTGCTGAGTGACCTGTGCGTGCTCCAAGAGCAGCTGGGGGTGGGCTCTGGATCCCCTCATCTCGGCACGGGCCAGCGCTACCGCCACGCAGCCACGTCAAGAACCGCAGAGTGAAGCCCCTGGGAAGCTGCTGCAGCTTCCCCAGGGGCAAACTCTGGCTGTCAGCAAAGGCGGAGCCGAACTCTTAAGCAGACAGGAGTGCATCCACAGCGTCACACCGAGGAGAAACAATGTGGACACCACCACGTGGCACAGCTCCTTCCGACGCTCACTAAAACCTCAAAAGCACAAATCTGCTCCTGAACTGTCCTAAAAACTGTGATGGGGACCGGCGCCGGGTTCAAGTCCCGGTTGCTCCTCTTCTAGTCCAGTTCTCTGCTGTGGCCCGGGAAGGCAGTAGAAGATGGCCCAAGTGCTTGGGCCCTGCACCCGCATGGGAGACCAGGAGGAAGCACCTGGCGCGGCGCAGTGCCGGCCGGCCGTGGCGGCCATTTGGGGAGTGAACCAACAGAAGGAAGACCTTTCTCTCTGTCTCTCTCTCCCTGTCTAACTCTGCAACTGTGACAACACTTGGGGTAGAAACTCACCCGAGGCCGGAAGCATCTAAGGAGGAGAAAAGCTAAGTCAGGCCGAGTGAGCGGGGCAGTGCCCCGGGGTCCCCGCTGGTCTCCCCAGCGGTGAGCCGCCCACAACACTGCAGAGGACTTCAGGAATCTTAGTGTGTGCACGTCTACTGCTACTGCGGCTCCACCACAGGCCAGGGGAAACCGGGGAGACCCACGAGCTGCCGGACCAGCTGCACTGGCACTGAGTCCACAGCAGGGGTTACGTCTCTGTAATCTACGCAGCTCCAAAAATGTAACAATTTGCCTCATCCTTTCTTGAGCTATTAAAGATTTCCATTAAAAAATAAACAGGGTTGCATATTGGCCAGTTTCCCCCAGAGCAGCCCACTAGGAGACCTGGAACAGAGAGCCGGCAGCTGGGAACAGCGCGCTCTCCTCTCACGCTGTCACGTCTTCCAAATGTTCCACACGTAAACACCAACTGGATACTTCCACGGCTTTTGCAATATTCATCGTCTCGGGCTTTGAGTCTTTCTGCTTGCCAACTATACCATACACGGTAAAGGAAAACACCGTGGCCTCCACAGACACGGCCGCAGGGGAGGGACGACAGGACAGCAGGAGTGCTCATCCCTGGGAAGAGCGGCAGGGCGGCGACGTGGGGGCCGCAGCGGGCAGACACGGCCGCAGGGGAGGGACGACAGGACAGGAGTGCTCGTCCCTGGGAAGAGCAGCAGGGCGGCGACGCGGGGGCCGCAGCGGGCAGACACGGCCGCAGGGGAGGGACGACAGGACAGCAGGAGTGCTCATCCCTGGGAAGAGCAGCAGGGCGGCGACGTGGGGGCCGCAGCGGGCAGAGCAGCCACACGGCAGCGAGAGCTCCAGCAGCAGCCCTCCCCAGAGCGTCTCCACCGCGGGCCCGGGGTGACGCCGTGAGACATCCCCTGCGGGCTGCGTGCCTCTCCTGTGGGAGTCTAGTCCAGGCTCTACCGAAAGGTCAAAGCTAACCACACAACTTCTCTCCTAGCTCTTCTTCCTGCTTCTACCTCTTAAATGTACGCAATTCTCAAAACTCTGCATTTGGAGAGCAGCTCTCCACTCCAGGCATTCACCTGGGTCTGTCAGAACCCAAAGAGCAGGTGCCAATCTATGTGAGCGCGTGACGCACTGGGCTGGGACCGTGGCTCCACAGGACTGGAAGGGTCATCTGCCCGACCGGGGGTCTGGGGACATCGTGTCGTCTTGTCTTTGGTGAAGCAGCTCCCAAGCACTAGTTTGGGTCCAGCACTTCCAACCCATACTGGAAACCTCCTCCCAGCCGCTGAAAATCAGTCTGCCCAAAACAAAATCTCACAAAATCTGAGAACTTTGTTTGCTCCTCTGCCCCTCTTGTTCAAAAAGGAGCATCCTACTAAGCATCTTCACCCTACACAACCTCAACTAACTAAAACCAAGTCCAGTAACAGCCTAGTTCCCCTCCCAAGTTCTCTGTGATCCACCCATCACATTAAAAAAAAAAAAAAGAAAAAAGTAACTAAAGTAGCTGCAAGCGTGCCACGCTTCTGCTCAAACCCTCACTCAATTCCTGCGATTTCTTCCCCTCCCGGGGCTGCACACAGCCACAAGAACATCCCACCCTGCTGCAGGACGGGCAGCTCCCACCCACCCCTCCCCTGAGGGCTTGCTGAAGGCGCCCATCAATCACTTCCCACTTGTAGGGTTCATGGCGGAGTGTTTTATGACACCACGTCTCCATGACTAGACTAACAAGTCATGATTAAGGGAAGGGCCATGCATGATGAATCTGTATTATCTCTCCTGTAACTTCCCCAATGTCCTGTGCAACGTAGATTCTCTGAACGTTTCAAGATGACGATATGAAAAAGAAAGACGGCCAGGGACCGCAACGCTACCGACCTCAGCTAGCCACCTACAAAACAGCACGGATTCACTGAGGCCGGGGCAGGCTGAGCAACGGGAGGCGGGGTGAGGGGACCGCGGCATCCTGAAGACAGCGAGGACTCCTAACACCTGCTTCTCGCCCAAAGCATGCGCCCCAGAGCACGGCTGCTATCAGCAATCCTTCCCTTTACTTCCTTCTTCTGGCACATTGTCACACTGCCATTAAAAAGAAACGAGCAACACGAATTGCTTAAGCAGGATAAAATACCTACATCATCGCTTACTGTTTACCTCTGTATGGAAATAGAAAAATTTACATAGTGTGATTTTATATACACCATTTTAAGGTGTTTTAGCCAGTAATTCAGATCACCTATAAATCCTATAGGACAAAACGTATTTTAAGCAATACGTACTACCATCACCACCACTACCACCGCCACCACTCTCATCACTTCTACCATCATCATCACCGTACCGTCCTGGGGTGACTCCGCAGACTTGGTCACAGCTATCATCTTTGTGGTGGGAGTCTGATCGTGACAAACTTGGTGTAAGAAATTTATTGATTTTCCTATCAGCAGGACCTAAAACAGAAAATATCCTACGATTACCTGATATAAAATTCAAGTGATCATCCAAATGCTTCATATATTCATAACTATATATAAATATATATACTGAATATATTCAAAGCAGCTATGGATTAAAAACTAAATACCAAGAGCATCAGGTATAGTATCAAGTGAATTTTGGGAATTCAAAAGATACATTAACAAACATAGGTGAACACATCAATGTATTCAATTAATATAAACCTCACCTCAAAAAACACGTACAATCCTACATAACCCAAGAACATGCAGCAATAAAAGATTAAAACCGCAAAGATTTCTTCTAACCCTACCTTCCGGGATTGATCCATCGTAATGAACGAGGGAATCATGGACGTCCTCAAGGTGTACTTGTCATGCCACAGCCGATCTGTCTTAACTGTTGGATCTGAGGCTACAAAAAACTGTAAGCAAAGGAACACCAAAACGCATTAAAAAGCAGTATTTCAGCAAGAAATTCATATCAACACCAAGGGTAAGCTGTGCTAGAAAGCCAAGATGCCCAGATGGGAGGGATGGGGTTCCTGCCCGTGTTTACCCAACTTGGAACTTGTTTCATAAAACATGTGGGCAGCAATCTCTTCAAATCAAAGCCTTCTCAGACACTTAGAACTGACGCCCAAGGACAAGCTGCCCCTTTTCCTGGAGAAGCAGGATGCTCGCTGTGCACATCAACCCCGCCGGTGGGTGTGCTCCATCCAGGGATCCAGTCTGGGGGCTTCCCCCGCTGCCAAGAACAGACTCCAGTTGGTGCCTGCGGTCCCTGAACTCAGTGCTGTCTCCTCACTCTGCCTGCCTCAGGCTGCTCTCTGTGCAGGGTTCCCACATCCAGAGCCTGCAGCCGTGTGCCCTGCTCACAAGGAAGCCGCAGGCCAGTCTCCCACAAGCAGACACTAAAGCACCCACAACCACACACGCAAATGGGCGCTGCGGGAAGTGACTCTTCCGCTTCGTCCCCTGACCCCACCTCAGCCCCCGACAGCCACACAGCTTGGATCACAGGCACCAGAAGCACACAGAAGGGACACACAGCAGTAAGGAGCAAACCGCCGTGGTGTGCAGTGAGTCTGGCACTGACCCAGAGGCTACTCTCAGTCCCCAGTTACACGCCACACACTTCTTCTGAGGGCAGAACTGCTGAGTCACCGCACCAGAATTCCTTTCCATGGGGGGGGGGGGGGGGTCGTGACTGACACTGCCCCCTCTCCGGCAGGAAGC
This sequence comes from Lepus oiostolus, assembly GCA_036325905.1. Classification (NCBI taxonomy): domain Eukaryota; kingdom Metazoa; phylum Chordata; class Mammalia; order Lagomorpha; family Leporidae; genus Lepus; species Lepus oiostolus. The sequence continues at coordinate 1,242,775 of CM070797.1, read as the reverse complement.
AGCAGGCTCTGCAGCCTGGCCACTGCGGAGCCACCCGATGACGCTGCAGCCCCCACCCTCCAGCGCACTGGCATCCCGGCCCTCACTTCCAGCCACTTGCAGGCTCATCTTTGTTTCTCCCAAGACCCTAAAGGAGCCCTGCTCCCTTCTCGGAAGAAACGGCACTGGGCCCGCGGCCTCAGGACTCGCACAGGCTGAAGCTTAGCCCCTGGTCAGGCTGCAAATGGAGCTTCCACGGAGGTCACCTCCCGCGTGAGCTTTCCTCACTAGTCATGACACACAATCCTCACCAGGAAGATGTATCCACAAATACAAAATGGAATTTTTAAGGTGTATTTAAAGCAATGACATAGCCATGCAAAATGAATGGTGTCTTAGCAAACTGGAAATGACCAAAACTAACTGGAGCCAGAGGGGACTAAAAAACACAACCTTTTGAAGAACCTGTAAATGTAAAATGCGACCGCTAAGGCACAGGCCTAATTAACTTCTAAAAACAAATCATTTTTATGTTAGTTGTTTAAGGTAATTGAGACAACAGAAAAAGTACAGAATGCCCTGGATTATTTTATAAAACAAATATAAAACTAGCACATTCAGTTAAAAAAAATACAAAAAAAAAATAATAACAATAAAACGAGGCCAGTTTTATTGGGATGGAAGAACTGAAGTAAGTATCATCCTTGCATTAATGGCACAAAACAGTGTTGATCAGTGTATTATACCTCCCATAAGCTAATAAATGTCTAAGGAAAAGGAAATAGAAAAAATGAATTATAATCATGTAGTCACTAACAATAAAATTTGTTCTTAACCAGCACACACCTTACTAAGAATCTGATCAAAAGAACAGCTTTTCTTTCCAAGGAAAAAAAATGCATGTATCCACAAACTACATTACAAGCCATTCAGGAATTTCAGAGATAATTTAAAGAAACAATGGCACAGAAGAATTATAGTTAATGGCACAAAATAATGTTATTTAAGGAAAAAAAAGGTTATAAAATATTATGCATGCTATGAGACACACAGATACACAATAAAAAATATAGTACACATAATAAGTATGGACAGGTGTTATCTGTCATAAGATGACTGACGAATTCTGACTTTTCCTCTAAAATGGTTTATATGATAAAATTTTAAACACATATTTTTTCTTTTTCTTTTGACAGGCAGAGTTAGACAGTGAGAGACAGAGAGACAGAGAGAAAGGTCTTCCTTTTTCCGTTGGTTCACCCCCCCAAGTGGCTGCTACGGCCAGCGCGCTGCGTCGATCCGAAGCCAGGAGCCAGGAGCCAGGTGCTTCTCCTGGTCTCCCATGGGGTACAGGGCCCAAGCACTTGGGCCATCCTCCACTGCCCTCCTGGGCCACAGCAGAGAGCTGGACTGAAAGAGGAGCAACCAGGACAGAATCCGGCGCCCTGACCGAGACTAGAACCCAGGGTGCCGGCGCCATGGTGGAGGATTAGCCTAGTGGATTAGCCTAGTGAGCCGCGGCACTGGCTTTAAACATTTTAAAATCAGAAAAAGATACAGTTTAACAAAACAATCATGTAATTTCAACTAAATATTGAACACATAGCACTAAGAATTTTTAATAACATCATTTTCCCAGGACAATTAACTAAAAAAGATTTGTTTTCCTCCAAAGAAATTTACTCCCAAGGGTAAATATTTACAGAAACAAAATTTTAACGACGTCAGTCTCACTTTCGATCCTGGGAGCGAGAACAAGGTGAAATCCACTACGTACAAATGAGTAGGCAGCAACGCTTTTATGACCACAGAGGAGACGGCTACCTTTATTTTCCACTACAATTCATCATCTTCAGGTACCCACTCAGTGATCCGTGTAGACTGTGACTTACGCTACCACTTTATCCTGGAACACAGAACCCAGTCTGCGGAGGGATAAACAGGACCGTGCCAAAGGGCCATCACCCCCAGCATGCTCCCATCACCTCTCACAGGAAGACAGAGGCAGGACGCACCTGCCCTGCGGCAGTCCACACCTGCCCAGTGGGCCAGTCACCTGCTAGGCCGCTCTGCAGGCAGCCATTCAGCAGATCAGACTTAACTGCTGCATATAAATTGTATTTCTCTGCTTCTCACTTAAATTCGAGAGCTAGTTTTTACAGACAACACACTCATTTGTCCTGATAGCTGGAGTGCAGCCGGATTTTCATCCGTATGAGCGACAGGAAAATTTAATTTAGACCACAAAACCTCAGGCCATTCAGTCGTCTCTGGAAGCTCTGAGAGCATCGCTTCATCCAAGGCAAAGCTGCGTGCACTCACTCTACGAGCAAACATCTTGGAGCAAACACAAAGAGCGTGGTACACTTCAGCAGATAATTAATTCTGTGAAAAATATATAGTTACAGAGGAAAAAACCAAGGTCAGAATATAATTGCAATATGCTTTTATTTTATTGATGCATTTTCCACTCAAGGTTCTTTAATTTTCACCATTATGTCAACTGCAGAAAGAATCGAGGAAAAAAAATAAAACATAATTGTACCGTGATTTCTCATTAACTGTTGGACAAATGCCAAGGCCTCCGTATTAAAAACAGAAATGAAGAGGGTAATTTTCTTAGCAAGCAACTTAGTTTCTAAAAATCAGATCCATTAATACCGACCACAAAGGATCCCAGCTCCAAGTTGCCAATCACGCTGGCAACTCAGAGAGACTCCTCCTGGGCCACACCCAGAGAAAACGCGGGGCGGGGCACCAGGGACGGTGAGCTGCTGGGCCGTGCAACACAGGCTCACCCCCGTAAACTCAGCGTTTCAACGGCCGCGGCGTAAAAATGCCGAACGCTGACATTTTCATGGTAAACTTTTCGTAGCAAAAACACAGAGTGCAGGACGGACACAGAGAAGTCCCAGAAAGCACTGCCTGAGTGGTCTGTAGCTCACTGGCTCCCGACAAGCACGTGTGCTTTTGGGTGCTGTGAGAGCACTGAGGCGAACACTTGAACCACGTGTGAAAACCCTCCAGTTCTGAAAGCTTCAGGGTGACGTTCCCCTTCTTCCTCCCTTGCTGCTGGTTGAGGACCTAACCTCCACTCTCACTGACCGCCTCGGCACAGCCTGTGACACCGACAGCCACGAAAAGCCCATCACACTGGCGCCCTGGACGCCAACGACAACACGGGGGAATCTGGCTCCCTTTTAACTAAGACACTAAACGCATCTCCTAATGTGGAACGTACTTCTCAAGTTAATCACTGAGAATATCTTCTAATTTTTAAAACTCCATTTCTGCCTGCCTTTTCAAACACAACGGGTCTCTAAAGTTTGTGGAAATGAACGCACATTATAAAAAAACTATGCATAAATTTCAAAAATTTTGGACAATAAGCTTATTTTTTAATTCTATTTTTTCAAGAACTCTTTGAAGTACTCTTGTATATGATGTAATTAAAATAAATACATAAAATACAAGTTGGATTCCATTCCCTACACTTTAAGGATAAAGACCCCTGTCTTTTTTATTGTCAAAAAGTAAAATCCTAGCTGCTGGTGCTAGAAGCAGGAGAAATGGCAAAGGCCGACAGGCATCTCAAGCTCAGCTGTCAGATAAAAGGAGCAGGGTGTAAACTCACTCACTTGCCAATCGGCCACACCCAGGAGCAGCCCAGACTAGACAGCACCAGGAGAGAAGACCCTCCCAGGAGGAGGCCACAGCCAGCATTCAAGAGCTGGCAAGGGGCGCTTTGGGATGAAGTAGGTTAACCCCAGCCTGGGATGCCAGCGTCCCATAGGAAAGCCAGTTCGAGTCCCAGCTGCTCCACTTTCTATCCAGCACCCCTGCTTGCCCAAGTGCTTGTGCACCTGCCACCCATGTGGTGGGAAACCCAGATAGAATTCCTGGCTCCAGCCTCAGTGTGGCCCAGTCTCCGCCATTGTGGCCACAGAAGGAAGATCTTTCTATCTCCCTCTCTGTAACTCTGCCTTTCAAACAAATAAATCTTAAAACAAAAGAAGAGGAGGAGCAGGAAATAGGGAGAGGGGAGGGGGGAGGGGGATGCCTGCACTGTGGCATGGAGGGTAAAGCTGCCGCCTGCAGCGCCAGCATCCCATACGAGTGCCAGTTCAAATCCCAGCTGCTCCACTTCCAATCCAGCTCTTTGCTATGGTCTGGGAAAGCAGTGGAAGACGGCCCAAGTCCTTGGGCCCCTGCTCCCTCCTAGGAGGCCTGGGAGAAGCTCCTGGCTCCTGGCTTTGGATCAGCTCAGCTCCAACTATCATGACCATCTGGAGAGTGAACCAGTGACTGGAAGACCTCTCTCTCTCTCTCTCTCTCTGCCTCTTTGTAGCTCTGCCTTTCAAATAAATAAATGAATCTTTAAAAGAGAAAGATAGACAGATTTCTAAGCGGGAGGGAGGGTGGGAGGAAGGAAAAAGTGCTTCCAGGAGGGGCAGCAGTGAGAACTCCTTACACATCAGCACTCCTGCGACTGGCGGGAGCCGGGACGATGGGCTGAATCTGACCAGCACCCACTGCCTCAGGCCGAGGAAGACTGAGAGACCCTCCAGCTCTCCTTCCACAACCTGAGACCAATCCCACTTGCCAAAGCCCCAGTCAAAGAAAAGCCTGGGTTCCAATTCTGGCTTTCCTGACTGTGTCCACAGGTGGAGAACCCAAGACCAGAGACCTGGAAGGGAAAGTCGTCCCGTCTCTACTCTCAGCATACTCTTTGGACACTGAGCATCTCTGTAACCACAGGACCTGTGAGCCACACATTTTCACATCACCTTAACTTGCTGAAGGTTATCCCGGCATAACCACCAACCCTTCTACCTCGTGTGCTACTAACCATGCGTACCATCAACCGCATCACCCTTGGGGAACCCTGGATAGAGCAGTCCTTTCCAGCAGCACATCTGAGTTTGCCGGGAGCGTGGAGCGGGGACACCAGCATGCCGAGCTGGCGGAGAGCAAGGCGGCAGGAGCCCACCTCCCCCGACCACTGTCACCTTCTAGCACATACTCTGCAGGTGCCCCAGGTGCTGGGGCAGAGTTGCAAGAAATGGCGGGCAGGGGCCAGCTGGATCCCCGGCTTCCCACCACACCCGAAGTATCCTCAGTCCACACAGCTAGGAGACACGTGGAGTGAGATACCAGGGGCCCACGCGAGACAGTGAGCAGGGCCGCCCCACCTCGGTCAGTGGGAGGGAAGCAGGCGTCAGCGAAGAAACCCGGGAGCCACAGGCAGCGAGCGTCCCTCACCCATGTTCTGAGTTTCCAGAACTTTCATCCCTGTGTTTACTGAGATAAAAGCCACGTGATACAAATGTCACCCACTGTGCAATTCAGGGGTTTCAATAATCATCACCACTATCGCATTTCAGAACACGTTCATCACCCCGAGAGACAGCGCATATCCGTTGAGTACTCCCCACCACTCCCCCTCCGCCCAGACGACCCTACCACTCCCCCTCAGCCCTGGCCACCCTACCACTCCCACCAGTCCCCCTCAGCCCTGACCACCCTACCACTCCCCCTCAGCCCTGGCCACCCTACCACTCCCACCAGTCCCCCTCCGCCCAGACGACCCTACCACTCCCACCAGTCCCCCTCAGCCCTGACGACCTTGCTCTGTTGCTGTGCGTTTGCTGGCCCCGACATTTCTATAAGCACGATCAGGGTACATGTGGTTTTCTGTGCCTGGCTGATCTCCCTCAGCACTAAGTTTCCATGGTTCATCCGTGTTGCAGCAAGAACCAGATTTTCAATTCTTGCTAAGGCAGAATGATTTCCCACTGCATGGATCTATCACACTGACAGACACTGAATAACGTTCTGTGGATGTGCACGTAGAGCGTGGACCACACTGACAGACACTGACTAACGTGCTGTGGATGTGCACGTAGAACGTGGACCACACTGACAGACACTGAATAACGTTCTGTGGATGTGCACGTAGAACGTGGACCACACTGACAGACACTGACTAACGTGCTGTGGATGTGCACGTAGAACGTGGACCACACTGACAGACACTGAATAACGCTGTGGATGTGCACGTAGAACATGGACACGTGTTTTCACGTGTCTCGAGTAGGGATCTCAGCAGGCAGAAAACTGCTGGGTCACGTGGTCAGCACTCTATTTCCACAACACACAAGGGTTCCAACATCTCCACGTCCTTGCCATACTTGCTGCCTTCTGCTTGTTGGGTTGGCTTGCTTTAGGATGTGCAATGGTGTCTGGCTACTGGTCTACGTGCATCTCCCCACGACTAACAATGCTGAGTATCCTCCTGTACTTGTTTACCTCTTGCTTGCCTTCTTGGGGTCCCTTTGAAAACTGGGCTGTAGCAGTTCTTTAACTATCACAGACAGGACGGCAGACCCCTCCAAACAGACGACTGGGAAATACGAGCTCCCCACTGGGAGCTGCTTCATCAGTTTCTCAAAAGCGCCCTCTCGTGTGAACGGCTTTTACTTTTGATAAAGTCCAACCTGCATTTTCCTTTGTTGTTCATCCTTGTGGTGACAAACTAGGAAATCACCACCTCACTCACACGCCCAGATCTCCAGCTGTCACTGCCACAGGTTTTTATAGCTCCAGCTCTCACACAGGCATCTATCTGATCTGAGGTGTTCTTTATACATGGTTTGCAATGCAGGTCTAAGTTCATTCTTCTGCATGAGGGTATACAATTGTCCTAGCTAACAGTCTTGGCACCTTTGTTGAAAATCGACTTAATGAAAAATGTAATGAAGATTTATTTTTTAGACTTTTTTTTTTGAAGATTTATTTATTTTACTTGAAAGGCAGAGTTACAGAGTGAGCGCATGCTTCCAGCGGGTGGCTTTCTCCCCAAGTAGCTGCAACAGCTGGGGCTGGGCTAGGTCAAAGCCAGGAGCTTCATCCGGGTGTCCCACGTGGGCCATCTTCCACTGCTTTCCCAGGCACACTAGCAGGGAGCTGGATCTGAAGTGCAGCAGCCAACACTGGAAGCAGGGCGCAAACGGGTGACAGTGTCGCAGGTAGCAGCTAACTCTTTGCAGCGCAATGCGACCCCTATCTGTGGACTCCAGTTCTACTCCATGGACCTCAGGCTCATATCATGCCTGTGCCATCCTGTAACTGAATGACCCCCTAAAAGGACCAGTCTCACTCTACTAAAGGATAAAGACCACAACCTGAGTATCCTGACTACCTTACCAAAGAATTACTACACTATACAAATGAATACAAGAATTGAAGTCTCCATTTAACCTTGAAAAATGCAGACATGAAGTTCCAATTAAGTAAACAATATCTACATGCTTTCCAGAGCTAAATATATTCAAACTGTATGATGACAACCGAGTACGCCTCCGAGCAGATGGCACATACATGCACTTTAGCACAAAGAAACACTGCGACTCCAGGGCCGTGACATCAGAAGTGAGGACAGGGAGAAGGACGCGTGCAGTGATGGAGAACAGCAGCGAACGCAGGACACGGTGCCGACACAGCGCTGCTTCCTGGCTTTGATAAGCCGTTACAATCTGTACACTTTTCCATATGAGCATCTCAATCTAGGGAGCTGTTACTAAACACGGTGGTAAGCAATAACAGCCATTAAATGTAGAAATGCAATGCTAAACCGATGCAAATCTAAATGCACAGCTAAACTCTTGCAATAGAAGGCAGTTTTTACAAATGGCGTGTGTAAGGTTAAAAGTAGTAATAACACAATCAAGATCTAAACAAAAGCTATACAGAGATTGATTGTAAGGGTGGGAGCAGATGTGAGAGGCGGAAGACACCTCCTCTTAGTGGGGGAGGGTGAACAAATGGTTGTGATGACTTTGACATTTAGAAAGACAGAAGTTAAAGAAATCGTCACGATGCCCTAAGTCAACCATTAAAAGACTGAAAACACAACACCCTTCAAAGCTTTCAATTCATGTGTAGAAGTTCACTTAGCAAAAGGAACACAGGGAACATGAAAACATTTCTTCTTCTTCTGTAAAGTCAACATGCAGTCCCCATAAACAGAAAGGGGCAAGGGGAACTGACAGCTGACGCTAACTGCTACGGAGACAGACACGCAATGCCAGCAGGGAAACCGTGGCAGGAACGCACAGGGGAAGGCGTGCCCTTCCATACAAACAATAAAGCAGCTGCCTTGGTAACACTGACAAATTAACAGCAAACAGGAAAGAGAATCCAGACACAGCTCAGCTACACACATGGCAGGACACGGGGCATCTCAGCCAAGGCTTGGTCACTAGCACAGTGATCCTCTGTGCAGTCATTCTAAGTTTTCTGTAAGTTCAAAACAGTGTGAATATAAACAGCTAAAAGAACAATTAAAAGTAGGATTACTTATACAAGACATCCAAATATATACAGGTAAAACTATCTGTGATTCAATTCTAAGAACAAAAGGCAAATCTGTAAGAAAAATGGGCAAAGGACAGGAACTGTCACAAGGAAAAGCACAACCAATAAGCAGGAAGAGCTGGTCAACCTCACTGGTACCTGGGAAAGGAAACACTCCAGCGGATGCCACGTTTTGAACATTCAATATTTTTAAAGATTTATTTATTGATTTGAAAATCAGAGTTACACAGAGAGGAGAGGTAGAGAGAGGTCTTCCATCCGCTGGTTCGCTCCCCAATTGGCTGCAACAGCCAGAGCTGTGCCCATATGGGATGCTGGCACTGAAGGCGGCAGCTTTACCCACTACGCCACAGCGTCGGCCCCTCGTACTTTACATTCAGAGCAGTTTTACTGGGGCCGGTGCTGTGGTGTAGCGGGCTGAGCTTCCGCCTGCAGTGCCAGCATCCCACATGGGTGCCGGTTCATGTCTCCTCTTCTGATCCAGCTGCCTGCTAGTAACTTGGGAAGGCAGTGGAAGACGGCCCTAGTCCTTGGGCCCTGCACCTGCATGGGAGAGAGATCCAGAAGCTCCTGGCTCGTGGCTGTGTATAGGCTCAGCTCCAGCCATTGCAGCCATTTGTGGAGTGAACCAACAGATGGAAGACCTTTCTCTGTCACAACCTCTGTCTGCCTGTAACTCTACCTCTCAAATAAATAAATAAATAAATAAAATCTTTAATAAAAAAAGAACAGCTTTACTAATGCTTGGCAGCAGCAAGTGCTGATAAGGATGGAGGAATGAGAACCTCAAACGAGAGACGACACAGGGAAAGCAGATCTCAGTAAAACATCTGGAATATCTGCGTCTACACAACGAGGGATCCTGGGCCTGCTCTTTTAGTAACACAGCCACCTGCAACAACGGCAAGGTGTGGGTTCCCATCCCAGCTACTCCACTTCTGATCCAGCTCCCTGCTTATGGCCTGGGAAAGCAGTAGAAGCGTGTGTTAAAAACAGTGCTGGCCAGCGTTGCAGCTCAATAGGCTAATCCTCCACCTACGGCGCCAGCACACCGGGTTCTAGTCCTGGTCGGGGCGCTGGATTCTGTCCTGGTTGCCCCTCTTCCAGGCCAGTTCTCTGCTATGGCCCGGGAAGGCAGTGGAGGATGCCCCAGGTCCTTGGGCCCTGCACCCGCATGGGAGACCAGGAGAAGCACCTGGCTCCTGGCTTCAGATCAGCGCGATGCGCCGGCCGTAGCACACCAGCTGCAGCGGCCATTGGAGGGTGAACCAATGGCAAAGGAAGACCTTTCTCTCTGTCTTTTTGTCTCTCACTGTTTAATCTGCCTGTCAAAAAAAAAAAAAAAAACACACACACACAAAAAAAAAAAACCCAGTGCCACAGTGTGAGCCCAATGCCCACTGCACGTCTGCTGATGTGCCTGGCGGTGGGGAGCACAGGAATCCACAGGAAGCTGCAGGGACGCCCTCAGGTCCCACTGCCACCATGCCTCGGGCCACCCTTCCCTGCACGGCAGGTGGCCCCTCCAGCCATCCCAGCCACACCCATGCCAAGTCCTGCAACGCCTGCTTCCACAGCAAATGTGGGGCTTTTGCAAGGTGAACGTCATAATTATTGGGATCTTATGCATCTCTTAACCATTTAACATACATCAAACGGGTACTAGGTTCCTATCCTTTTGTTTCTGTAACGTTACTGACAGAGTTTGAGTACAGTGCCCCTCGTCCTATTTTCTGCCAAAAGTCCAGTGGTTTTTGTTGCATGATGTCTGTTCTGGTCATGTTTAAGAAGGCTGCTTTTGGGGTCGGCGTTGTGGCACAGCAGGTAAAGCCACTGCCTACAGCGCCAGCATCCTGTATAGGCATCAGTTCGGATTCTGGCTGATCCACTTCGAATCCAGCTCCCTTCTAATGGCCTGGCAAAGTAGCAGAAGATGGCCCAAGTCCTTGGGCCCTTGTATCCATGTGGGAGACCGTGAAGAAGCTTCTGGCTTCCTGGCCACTGCAACCATTTGGGGATTGAACCAGCAGATGGAAGCTCTCTCTGTAACTCTGCCTCTCAAACAAATAAATACATTAAAAAAAAAAAAAAAAAAAAAAAAAAGCATGCAGTTTTTGCATTTTAGGAGGTTCACTACACAGACCTGAATAACGTATTTCACTCACCGTTGGCACACAGCTAACCAAGTGAGTCTGTGAAGTAACCACACAGCGCAGACTCTTAAGTTCTGTGCCACGAAGAAAACTGGGCTCAGACTCAGGAGCCCGAGCTCTCGCTCTACAGCGCCTCTCTCCCTCGGAGAGGTCGCCGCCCTCACGGGGGCCCACTGCTCAGACTGGGTGACAGCTGCCCACTACGCAAGTGCAGCTCGCCAACTGCCTTTCGAGGAGCTGTGCAAGCACCCAGGCACCCACAGGAGCACACGCGCTCCTGTCAGGAGAAGGGGGAGCGGCAGCTGAGGCCGGTGCCCGGCCACCGCGTGCTCACCTCGTGGTAGGTGTCCTCCAGCTCGCCGTCATAGATCCAGCGGTAGAGGAAGCTCAGGACAGGGTGCGACACCAGGCTCAGGATGTGCTGCACCAGGGACCTCACGTACGGGTCCCCTGTTTTCGTGTAGGCGTGGACAGCAGAGGCCAGTGCACCTCCTTTCCTTCCTGGGCATGAGGGAAACACACGAAACACATTTACACTCGGCACACACCAGTCACTGACACCCCCCAAGATGCCACAAAACCAGAACACAGTGCGTCTGTTTCCACAAGGCCTCAGCACTTCTGACTCAGAACCAGCAATGACGTAACAAGGCAGGGCAGAGAGACCAAGCCGGTCTCCACGGACCCTAGGGTCAGCTGTTCTATACACGAAGGCTGAGGAGCTCTTCGGGAGAAAGGAACTGGATGTGCGATCTGGAGCTGACAGGACTCGCTGACTGGGACACGCTGCGAGACACACTTCCTTTCTCAATTCAGAAATACATAAACACATAAACTAATTCTGAGTCAACACTTACTCTCTTCTTGGTGTAATACACCAGTCTCAACGAACTCAACATTTCATAAACCATTCACTGGCTGTAACAAACCCATCTCAGACAGGCTCAACAATCCCGAGCAGCAGTGACTCTTGGCTTCCCAGTGTCAAATGAGAAAAAGAGTCCAGGTAACACAAACAATGAGGAAAATGCTGACAAGGCAACCAGAAACATGGAACGTAGGGCCCAGGAGAGGCTCAAGCTGGACATGCCGACACGGGAACTTCAGGCACCCACATGAGCAGGGCCATGAACCCTAGCCTCAACAGGAAAGAGAGCAACCAAACCAGGAAAGGCTGTCTGTTAAGATTCAAATGAAAGAGAAACACAAAACTCAAAGCCTTCCAACACCAGAGAACCCCTCCACACCATCGTCACCATTAAGATAAGTGGCCGATCACAAAGACAAAGGTGATATTTTTCACGGTCACACCTGTCACCTTGTGCCCATCAACATACTGGTAACTGCAGAGGACACAAAAGGACAGGGCAGGGGCTGGCACTGTGGCATAGCAGGTAAGGCCCGCCACCTGCAGTGCCAGCATCCCATATGGGCACTGGTTCAAGTCCCAGCTGCTCCACTTTCGATCCAGCTCTCTGCTATGGCCGGGGAAAGCAGTGGAAGATGGCCTGAGTCCTTGGGCCCTGCACCCACACGGAAGACCCAGAAGAAGCTCCTGGCTTCGGATCAGCGCAGCTGTGGCTTTTGCGGCCAACTGGGCAGTGAACAAGCAGATGGAAGACCTCTCTGCCTCTCCTTTTTCTCTGTGTAACTCTGACTTTCAAATAAATAAATAAATCTTAAAAAAAAAAAAAAAAAGGACAGGGCATGCACCACACGAGTTCTGAAACAAAGCAAGTCCAGGGAGCAAACACACAAGAAACGCAGAGGGACCTTGGCAGTGATCCACTAGCGCTGCAAGGGTCTTGAGCCTTATTTTGGGGTCATACGTCCAAACCAGGAGGCGTCGCAGTGTTAAGCTACTCTCAAATCCCAAATTCACTCCCTGATCATCCTCTAGTTGCAGCTGAAAGACAACACAGGTAGAAGGTTTAAGACAGGCAACTCATCTTTCACATCTTTACATAATCTACACGAAGTCATACAAGGAAGTGATTATTCTCATTAAACTGAGGCAGGAGGTCCCCTTTCACGCTGCAGAACTCTTCAAATGGTTCAGAGGAACTTGAAAATCAACAAACAATTGCCTTTGGCTACAGTAGACCTTTACAGATATTCAGACCTTTCAAATAGAGGAGATACAGTCTATCTTTTAAAAATAATGTATGCAGCAATTTATAATATTCTACAATAGCTTCACTTTTTTAACCTTTCAAATCATGGAGAAATCAAAATAACAACAAAGTTTACCTGGGAGTGTAAAACAGAGAGCAACCGGTAGTACTCTTTGAGTTCTTGGTGCAGGGCGGCACAGAAGCTCTGCGGGGAAAGGGCAAAGAACAATGCGGCGAGACGCAGTCCTGCACACCGCCCCGTGTCGGCGCCAAGGCGACGCCTTCAGACAGTCCTGGTGACGTGCAGCGGCACTGAATTCTGGCCCCTCAACGGCCTCCACGTCTCTGCCCACAGCCTGGATCCCGCCATGCTTCAGCCCAGGTTTCTTAAGGAGCACTCAGAGCAAACCACGTGAAATCCGTGCAGGCACAGCACCCTGTCTTACCCAAGCCCAACCCCAGCCCCAGGGCAGAGACACAGTCGCACAACCCCCACCAGCCCCCCGACGGGTACTTGTCCACAGATCCCTCTGTGACTGTTCCATGATCCCTCTGTGACTTTTCGGAGAATTAGAATGGCAATGGTCACTGCCCAAGAATCAAGCTGTGCCCACAACTATGCACCATCTAACAATTAAAAAGGGACTGGGGAGGGGGGCCCGGCATTGTGGCATAGTGGGTTAAGCCCATACCAGGAGACAAGGGCACCCCATGAGTGCTGATTCAAGTCCCAGTTGCTTCACTGCTGATCCACTTTCCTGCTGGTGCTCCTGGGCAGGCAGCAGAAGATAGCATGGCCCCAGTATTGGGCTCAGACCACCACCTGGGAGACCTGGATGGCGCTCTCGCTCCTGACTTCAGACTGCCCAGCCCTGGCCACCGTGGCCATCTGAGGAGTGAACCAGCAGATGGAAGATCTCTTTCTCTGTCTCTCCCTCTCTCTGTAACTCTGCCTCTCAAATAAATGATCTTTTCTTAAAAGGGGCAGGGGGAGGGGGGGTTACTGCAGAGAGCAGCTGTTCGGCCTGGCAGCTAAGATGCCTGGGCCCCACATCCGGGCCCTGTGTGCCAGTACCAGCCCCAGCTCAACTCCAGCTTCTTGCTAGTGCAGACCCTGGGAGGTAACGGTGACAGCTCAAGTGGTGGCTCCTACCGCCCAGGCGGGAGGCCTGCACTGAGCTCCTGGCTGTGGCCCCAGCCCAGTCCCAGCTACTGTGGGCACTGGAGGGACCTTTCTCTCTTTCTAATACATACAAAATACTGGGAAAATAAAGCTCTAATGCCACTTCTTTATGTCCACCACTTCCTAACACTAGGCAGGAGGAGGGAGAAGGAATAGCACCCTCCAGCCCCAACAGCTTGCTTGTCCATCAGCGATGGCAGCAGCAGGGGTGGCCAACGCAGCGGCAGACGCCCTGCTCACAGACCTGTGTCCCAGCAGGGCCACTCCTCCACCTGCCTGAAGCAGGAGAGCAGCGAGCAGGTCCCCCACGCCCTGGGGCCTGACGCTGCCGCTCTCTCCGGCTCCCAAGTGACTACATGCTCCAGGCTGTCTCCTTTCACTGCCCAGACAGCTGCTGCATCCAGCAGGCCCTGCCAACACCACAGTCGTTTCTGTCTTCCAGAGTGGATCCTGATGACACAATTCTCAAAACTGCGCTCTCTACAAAGAGCCCGCTTCAGAGCTATTGTCACGGAGATGTAAGGTGGACCCAGCACTCTCCAGTATTCTAGAGACAGTGGACGCACCTGACCTACAAGTCCGAAGGAGCGGTCCAGACTCCTGTGGTCAGTGTACTTCCTGATCTTATTATGCAGCCACCCCAGCTCCGCGAGTCGCACTGCCGTGTCCCTCAAAGATTTACTCAGGTTTGCCTAAAAGTAAATATATTCAGAGTTAAAAATTAAAGACCAATACCAGAATTTTAATTTCATTTCTCAACCATGTGTACTTTAATATGAAACTTCTTGGGCTGCGCCACATGGAAGTTAACAGTACCTAATACACCATCAACAAAAGAAAAGGCATCGGGGTGGGCATCCGCCTGGCAGCAACACCCTGCAGTGCCTGGGCTCCACACCTGGTCCAGCTCCTGGCTCCAGCTTCCTGCCCATGTAGACCCCGAGAGGCTCAAGGCTTTGGGTCTCTGCCACCCACAGGGGAAGGATAGATTGAGCTTGCAGATCCTGCCTTCGGTCTGACCCAGCCCCAGCTCGTGTAGGCATTTGGGGAGTGTTCTGTAAATCTGTCTCCCTGCCTCTCAAGTGAGTTACAGAAAACAAAACGCATCAAGTGACAGCAAGGATTTCAAACACCTTGACAGGAATGCTAAGCGTGTGTCACAGCCACCTGTGTAACGGCTGCTGGGGCCTGTGACTGCTCCTCAGTGAGACAGAGGCTGTGACACAGTCACTTTGTGAGGGCTGAGGGCTGAGGATGCCACGGGAAAGGCAGGTTCTGGAAGAAGGCAAGGATCACGCAAAGACCCCTGAGCTGCACCTGTCCCCCAAGGCCGTGACCTCTGCTGCAGAACACAGGTATAGGACTCAACGGGCAGCTGCATCAGTGAATGTGAGGACAGGAAGCAGGCACCGCCCAGAGGGCCCAGCAGCAGAATCACACTGGCACAAACTGGGCAGGGACGCATAAACCACACGTCGGCAGTGCACCTAGGCAGTACAAACCCTGTACCACCTTATAAACTAACGCTCACTAACTGCACTTAATGATGCTTTTGAATATTTTACACTAGATTTGTGTCACGGTACCTTTCCTTCCACTTTGTAACAGTTTTCAGTGTTGCTCATTTTGATGTTTTTGCCATCTATGCCCTGGAAGACGTACAAAATATCTCTCACAAGAGCTGCTTCCGTAACTTCCGTCGTCCCTGCAAAACGAAGAACAGTTACTAATGACCACGTTGTAAGATGAAATGAATGCTATCAGATGCTATATTTCCAGGAGGCCAAAGTCTACCAACTCAGTGAATGAGGTCAGGCTGGGAAGAGCACGGGACAGGAAGAAAGATGCACGTTCTGCCAGGGCGTGGGGTGGAGGTGGTGCAATTCCCTGGGAGAAGTTCTGTCACGGTAGGGCTGCCTGTGAGAACCCAACACGTGGGAGGTCTTCAAAAAGGTCACGGGAAATGTGTATTATGAAAAACCACGCGTGGATTTCAGACTGTTTCACGACCAAAATAAACTAACTTTTTTTAAAGATTTATTTATTTGAATGGAAGAGTGACAGAGACCCTCCTTCTGCTGGTTCCCTCCCCAAATGGCCACAACAGCCAGGACTGGACTACAGAGGTTGATGGGATACAAGCCTAACACTCCTCTCAAGGTGTTTTAAATCCTTGCTGTCACTTGAAGTATTTTATCTCCTGATTGTCTTCTTTATCTTATTTGAGAGGCAGAGAGAGACAGACAGACATACAGAACACGTCCATCCTCTGGTTTACTCCCCAAATGCCTACCCCAGCTGGGGCTGGGTCAGACCGAAGCCGGGGTCTGGAAGCTCCCTCAAGGCCTCCCACGTGGGTGCAGGGCCCAAGCACTTGGGCCATCCTCCGCTGTCCTCAGGCCATAGCAGGGAGTTGGATCACAGTGAAGCAGCCAGGACTCAAATGGGCACTGATACAGGATGCCAGTGTCACAAGCAGTGGCTTGAAAATGCTATGCCACAACACCGACCCCTAAGCTGACCCTTTAATTCCATTTCCTGTGAACTCATCAGAGGGTACTAATAAAATCAGAGCACAGCTCAGTCAACACGAGGGGCGGGGTCAGCTTTAATAGACAGCACTTGTCAAAACCAGCTCACCAAACGGATGCACAATGACCCAGGCCCCTCCCCACCACCACACAAAAAGGAATTAGAAGCAGAGAAAAGATACTTAAGGTTTTCATAACCCTCCCTCCCCCGGACAAAAGCCAAGGCAGAATTTGGGTGATGAGCCAACAAAGGGAGAGGAAGCAACACCCGGACATGCAAAACGTCAGAGGGGGAGGAGAAGGCCACAGGGCACAGGCTCCAGCGGCCGGGCAGGGGTGCAGAGCAAGGGCACGTAGCTCCTGGGCTGCTAGTGTCCGCTACTCCAGCACTGAGGAGCAGGACGCTGACCATGCGCCTCTCACCGAGGGCCTGTCTGCTCTTTACAGCTCTGTCCAGTGCACGCTTTCTGGGCGAACGCAGCCGGGATCAGGTCTTCCCGAGACGGGACCCCTCCACTGCTGCGGTCGCCCCTCCCCCCGCCCCACCCCTGGGGTCTACTCCAGGGCAAACACAACACTGCCATTCTAACAGACTGACTCACAACCGGTGTTCTTCCCACCCACCTCACATTTAAAGTGTGAGGACAGTTATCATTAACCCGCGTGGTCCAGACCCTCACTGCTGTACGCTCGCTGTCTGTCCCACTGTTCTCCCTCTGAACTGCCTTTCCCACGTGGCACAGAACAGAAGTCTGAAAGTGCTGGTCAGAATCAGGGGCAAAGTCTGGAAGCTAACACGCCAGGCCACACACACAGCTGCTGCAGGCAGGAAGTACTACAGATGCCCTGCCCTGCATCCCACCAGGACAGGGGAGACCTGGAGCAAGGCTGGAGGCGGCACACTGAGCTCATGGCAAAGCCCATTCTTTTCCTTCCAGGACACCTACGGCTCGTGCACTGCTATTTATCGTTCCTCTGCACCCTCCGGGAGGTATTGACTTCACCATCAACTGAACGGTCCATGAGTGTCCTCTCTGTCCCAGGACTGTGCAGAGCACTGGTGCCGTGAGCAAGACGATGCAGCCCTGCCAGGAACTGTGTCTTAGCGGGAAACGTGACTTTGACAGGCGTCCCTGAGCAGAGGCTTCGCAGGAAGGAGGACAGCAGGAAAGCGGAAGTGGGCGTGGAACAGCAGCGACTGGCAATGCTGGGTGGGGTGGGAAGCAGCGACTGGCAATGCTGGGTGGGGTGGGAAGCATGCAGACAACAGCGGAGAGGAGGATGGCACTGGAAGAAAAGTTCAGGGGGGAAAGCCAGGCATCAAGAGACCACAGCAGGGGCCGGCGCCGTGGCGCAGCAGGCAAAGCCACAGCCTGCAGCACTGGCATCCAACACGGACGCTGGTTCGAGTCCCAGCTACTCCACTTCTGATCCTGCTCCCTGCTAATGTACCTGGAAGAGCAGTGAAAGATGGCCCAGGTGCGTGGGCTCCTGTACCCATGTGGGAAACCCATAAGAAGATCTTGGCTCCTGACTTTGGATCAACCCAGCTCTGGCCGTTATGGCCACTGGAGAGTAAACTAGCAGATGGAAGACCTCACACTCTCTCTGTCCCTCTTTCTCTGTAATTCTGCCTTTCACATAAATAAAATATTTATTTAAAAAAAAAAAAAGACAACAGCAGGGATTCTGCCTTCAGCATAAGTTTTAGCAGAAATCCTAGATCAGTGTTTTAAATCACACAAGGATGGATTCTCAACAAAGACAAAGTGACAATGAGTACTGTCCTCACTCACCGCCCGTGTCCCCGTCTCTCCGTGGCCTTGTCATGTTGCGAGAAGCAGAGTTTGGGATGCCTTTTGAGGTAGAGGCTTGAGAGGAAGGTTGATTTGCACTTAGAGTCCATGCAAGCCGTGACCCCAACTGCTGCCGAAGGCCGTCTCCTACTCCCGGGGCTTGGTGAGACTGTCTGAAAGGAGGAGGCAACCTTTACAAGCTTCAAACAACCAGGCCCCCACCTAAGACACAGCAGCATTCCTGGGAATCTCTGTCTTGACACAATGCTGAACGACAGAATGTGTACGTCTGAGAGGCAACACCTGACTTCACCCCAGTGGGACAGGCCACAGCCACGGAAGTCCCCAGAACCTGACAGGACACCCTGGGACCCAGCAGCAGAGCCGTGGCACTGCCAAGAGTCACTGCTCTGCCTTCCACACACTTCTCACCAGAAAAGACAAAACCCATGGGACTTGACTTTAGAAACACATAACACACGTTACTTACCTGCTTCCTCTGTGAAACTGCCAACCTCAGGATTAAACCCTGAATCCCCACACTTTCTAGTAGGGGCTGAAACACCTGACCTCTCTCATTTGCCTGTCCTCAGGGTCTCCTCACTTTTTGGTACTCAGAACGCAAAGGACACGGTAGTTTCAACTCATTTTTAAAAAGCGTATGACTGCATGACATGTAAGGCAAAAAAATGCACGTTCAAGGTCAAGTTAATTTCTTTTTTTTTCTAAAGGTTTATTTATTCATTTGAAAGTCAGAGTTACACAAAGAGGGGAAAGGTGGGGGGAAGAAGGGGAGAAGGGGAGAAAGGGGGAAGGGGGGAAGGGGGGAAGGGGGGAAGGGGAGAAGGGGAGAAGGGGAGAGGAGGAGAGAGAGAGAGAGAGAGAGAGAGAGAGAGAGAGAGAGAGGTCTTTCATCCGCTGGTTCACTCCCCAATTGGCTGCAATGGCCGGAGCTGAGCCAATCGAAAGCCAGGAGCCAGGAGCCTCCTCTGGGTCTCCCATGCGGGTGCAGGCACCCAAGGACTTGAGCCATCTTCCACTGCTTTCCCCGGCCATAGCAGAGAGCTGGATCGGAAGTGGAGCAGCCGGGTCTCGATCCAGTGCCCACATGGGATGCCAGCGCTTCAGGCCAGGGCATTAACCTGTTGCACCACAGCACCGGCCCTCAAGTTAATTTCTTAATATTAAGGGGAAACATCAAAGCCGTTCATGAAAATTCAAGAAAATATGCTCTGGGACCAACACTGTGACACAGTGGGTTAAAGCCCTGGCCTGAGGTGCTGGCATCCCATATGGGTGCTGGTTCAAGTCCTGGCTGCTCCTCTTTTGATCCAGCTCTCTGCTATGGCCTAGGAGAGTAGTAGAAGGTGGCCCAAGTCCTTGGGCCCCTGCACCCACATGGGAGACCCAGAAGAAGCTCCTGGCTTCAGATCGGCGCAACTCCAGCCGTTACGGCCATCTGGAGAGTGAACCAGTAGATGGAAGACCTTTCTCTCTGTTTCTGCCTTTCTCTGTAACTGCATCTTTCAAATAAATAAAAAATAAATATTTTTAAAAAAAGAAAGAACATATGCTCTGACAATTTCAAATAATAGCACTTTGGGGACTGTAAAACACAAAAACCAAGAATCACCAACTGCACTACTGCTCCTAGGTGTGCAGTTCTGATTTGTACTGAAGCAAAAATAATGAGTCCATGTCCAACCCATGACTGAAGTGAGGCAGAAGAGGAGAAAATCGAAATAGCCTTTATTTATCTGATTTTTTTTTTTTAATTTAATTATTTATTTGAAAGGCAGAGTGACTCAGAGAGAGAGAGAGAGAGCAGGACAGAGAAAGGTCTTCCATCCACTGGCTCACTCCCCAAATGGCTGTAATGGCCAGGGCTGGTCAGACCAAAGCCATGAGCTAGGAACTCCACCCGGGTCTCCCACAAGGGTGGCAGGGGCCCAAGTAGTTAGGTCATTTTCCACTGCTTTCCCAGGCGCATTAGCAGGAAGTTGGGTTAGAAGCAGAGCAGCGGGATCTCAAATTGGCACCCCACTACGGGATGCCAGAGTCGCAGGCGGCTTCACCCACCACGCCACAACGCTGGCCCCCATTTATCACGGGAAAGCGATTCATAACATTCACTAAAAGTATCTCTTTGAACAGATCTAAGTTTAAGTGAATAGTTCTAAAAGACTGTCCCAGTTCAAAGCTCTCTACGTAGTTTTTGTGTCATGACAACGATGATTGAGGCATAGATGAGAATGCCAGGTTACTTTCTCAAGTCAGACTATGGTTTTCCGTCATCTCTGGGGAGCACTGCCGGCAGACACATTAGAAGCCCCTACTGACAGCCCACGAACCAAGTGCATACACTCGAGCACACAGGTAGAAAACAGCCCTCATGTGTTCCACATCCTTGACCACTGTTCTCTTGGGAAAATATCCACTTTATAATCCTATTTCATGTGATTCCCACAACGAAGCCCGGCAAAAAGCAAAGCCACCCACTTATCTCCGCGCAGAAATGTGTACTGAAACACCAAGCTCTGAAGGCCATCAAGGCCACTGGCACGGCTCCACCCACATCATACACCCTGGGTCCCCCTGTGACCAGACGGCCAGTACGTGAAGCCACGAGGCAGGCGGCCCCTGCGCGGCGTCCACCTGTATGTTACCATCTCAGTCCGTACTCTACCATGTCACAATCCTCGACTGAGGAGCTCAGTTCTTGAAGACAACTCCTCTGACTACGTCAGACATTTTCTAGGACTCCCACACGGAAGGCTGTCAACAGCCTGTGGACTTTTCTGTGCGGGCAGCATTACCCTGGGAGGAGAGCGTGCGGCGTGGGCCCGGGGCCGTTGAGGGAGAACACGCCGAGGCTGCTGACGCCGCTGCTGCCCACGCTGCCCGCGCTCTGTGCTGACTGGGCGCTGCGCTCCTGGTAGCTCAGGGGCAGGGTCTGAGGCCTGGCGTAGTAGTAGGGAGTTGAGTGAGCATCTCGGGGTAACGCCTGAGCAAATAACGCAGCATAGCTGGACACCTGCAAACGAGAGACACGCACTGAGCAGGAGAATTTACGTCCGCACTTCCTTCCCGTCCACGGAGCTGGGCATGGACTCCACACTTCACTGCACAGCACAGTCGCTGCCAGGTCTGTTTTTGAAATGTGCAGAACCAGAGAGTCCTAGGTTTCCTGAATTCCCACACGTCCCGCGTGGTCTGAGCACTCACGGCTCCACCGCAGACATTCACTACTGCAAGCCCAAGACCCCCCGCAGGGCCTCCCAGCGCAGGGAGAAGCACCCACTGCTGGGAACGGGACTTGAAAAGTGAACATCTCCAAAACTGACCGTTTCTACTTGCTCTCTCTAGTACCTACTTAATCACACGTTGTCACACTTAGATAACACAACGATGAGAAACATCCCGGGGACCACACACGCACCAAAACTGCCCTCAAAACAAGGTAACCCAAAGAAATCCGGTGGCCCTCCGGGACCAGACACGCATTTGAAATGGACAATTATTCAAATTTGGAGGGACTGTCCCCAGAAAAGACACTCAGTGGCTACAGCAGAATGGTTACCTTGCCTGTCTGCTTGCGTGGATCCTCGCTAAGGTTCAGCAAGAGGTAGAGTATCGACCATTTATTTTTCAAAACTCCCTGTTTAGAAAAATTTAAAAAAAGGTCAGTATTAGAAGAACTGTTCCATATAACTCTCCAGTTTTCTTTTCCTCTCCCCTAAATTATACTTACTTCCAAAACAGAAATGCACTTTAAGATTCACGTGGTAACTTCAAACCCAGGCTCATTTCATGTGTTACCAACACGCACGGTGCCACGTCAGAAGACCAGAAGCAACGCTCCTCTCCCACCAGCACCCTCGCGTGCTTTCACCCCTACAAGCTACCTCCACATTCTCGCCAGAGAACAAGTGTGAATGACCAACTCCTGATCAATACTGAGTCCCCTGGGAAAAAGTCCTGGGAATACTCAGACGCTGAGTATAAAATAAATGTCATCATAAAATGTGCAAATTTCTTCTCATTTATCAATGTCTCATTCAGGCCACAAAACAAAAGATCACACAAAAAAAGAATTCTGAAGTGCAAGAGTATCAGTCTCTGTCACGTTTACCGGAATCGAGGTCCGGCCCTGCAGACCTCAGATGTCAGGATCACTAAGCTGGAGGTCCCCATGGGAGGACTACCACACAGGCCGCACTTATTTCCAGTTGTGAATCACGCCACCCTAATGCAAAGCAGAACAGCAGCCGACCTCAGTGCGTGCCATCTAGCATCTACACAGAGCTACCTTGTGGGTGCACGGCCCACACGACACAGCATCTTTACTAACAAATTATGGATGGTTACCTGCACTAAGCAAAATCGCCATTCCGCTGTGGGTACTCAGGGCGCCCCGCGAGGAGACCCTGGCCTGTCGGGGTGTCAGTCTAGCAGCAGCAACCCAAGACCATGACAGCTCAGAGCTCAGGAAGAGCTCCCAGTGCAGCCTGGGCCTCTAGAGACGGACTGAGCGAGAGTACAGACCGCAAACGGACCAATCCGCTGGAGCTGGGGCCCAGGAGGAACCGAAAACAGAGATGAAGGGGCCTCAGATGCTACCCCCAGAAAGGCGGACTTCAGGGTGTAGAGGCAGGAAGCCTTCACAGGACCCCTTCTCTGACAGTTCACACAGTGCCTGGGGAGGCAGGAACCACATACCAGCAGGGTACCTGGGAGGACGGAGGCCCGGAAGGGAACGTGCAGTGTGTGCTCAAGCCCATGACCAGTCTCTGAGCTCAGCAACTCCCTGGTGCAGGACAGGTAGCCAAACCTCAGTCTGCCTGCACCACAGGGACACCTTGCTAAGGAGCCGCATCTAACAGCAGCCGCCATCCGGGATAACCGACAGAGTCAAGTCCCCCCCCCACATCATCTCCTCCCACATCACAGCATCTACGATGGGACTTGCTCTCCCCAGTCCACGCAGCTAAGAAACACGGCAAACCTCAACACTTACCTACATCAACACACTCTACGCCAGATCAGAGGGTCAACCAGATCAAACCAGAAGGGACAGAGGGAGGCAGGCAGCAGAGGAACAGTCGACAGGACTTGGGGAGCCAAGATGGCGCCGGGTGTCTAGTCTGGGGAACTCAGGCTGCAGAGGGTGGAGGTGAAGGGACGCCCAAGGGTGTGACATCAGGAATGCGCACGCTCCGTGCGGTTGCTCAGTCCCCGTGGCATCTCCTAAGCAGCGTCTGAGTACTGCGCGGCAACAGGCAAAGAAGCCCTACCTCACAGGCCTGAGATTCCAGCTCTTTGTTCGGAAAACATGAACAAGGGGATGAAAAATGAGCCAAGTTCCAAAAAGGAACAACGTTGTGCACCAAACAATTAGCAAATGACACAGTTTAAAGGAGGAAGCAACGCTGTTTTAATATAAAAAGAGCTGATGTTAACCATCCAGTATCAGCGCGCTGCAGGCACGGGCACAGGTGTAGACAGGAACAGGGGACAACACAGGACAGGGGCAGCCAGCAGCGCCAGCAGCGCCAGCAGCAGGGGCCACTGCCCTAGACCTCAAGGCACAGGTGAAGGTGAACTCCCTGCAGCCCGGGAGGGCGCCTGCCTGCAGGACACGCAGGCACTGGTCAGCCAAACCGTCACTCCGCGACAGCTCCACAGCCCGGCCTCCGCTCCCCTTCCCCGGCCAGTCCCAGCTGCTTCCTGCAAGGCAAGGGGAACAGGGACACACCCCGGAGCAGCAGGGAGAACAGGGAGAGAACAGACCAGGGAGAGAACCTCACAACTCGCATCAGCACTGGTGCTCAGCCCGCGCTGCACCATTCACGACCCCCGCCACCCTAGACTCTGAAAACGCGAGGACCCCAGCTCAGACATTCCACTTTCAAACGTGAAGACACCACAGGACCACAAGGCACTCCAGAACAGTGTCTCCTGAAGCAGCTACTTAGCCAGCACCAGCAAACAGCTGGCTCCACCCAGAGGCCCCCACGGCCTCCACACAGCACTGGCCCCACACTGCGCTGGGCCACACTTCACTGGCCCCAGCCACACTTCCTCAGCCCTCTGTCAGCTACACATCCGGGCCCAGCCCAGGACCACCACATCTCCACTCCTCACCTGGACCCCTGTCCAGAGGCAAAAACATCAACAGTAAGCAGTAAGCTGCGCCTTCAGCCCTCCTGCCAGGCATGCAGGGCAGTGGACAGCCCGCAGGACGGCAGGACGGACACCACCAGCAAGCCCTGCACGTCTGAGGAACAGGTGTCTCAGCCGAGCAATGAGAGCTGTGGTCTGTACCTATTTTTTATACTTTGACTAATTACTGGTGTTACACTACTACCTAGTGCTTCTTTTCATATCCAGCCACAAAATGAAAAACAATCAAGCGAGTCCTGGGTAGGCCCCAAGAAGTTGGCCACTATTTCAAACAAAGATTCAGAATTCTAAACATGACATCACGGTTTGAAACAATGTGCCCAGAAATCAATGTATAAAAAAAGGACTACTGGCCGGCGCCATGGCTCAATAGGCTAATCCTCTGCCTGCGGCACCAGCACCCCGGGTTCTAGTCCCGGTCGGGGCACCAGATTCTGTCCCAGTTGCCCCTCTTCCAGTCCAGCTCTCTGCTATGGCCCGGGAAGGCAGTGGAGGATGGCCCAAGTCCTTGGGCCCTGCACCCACATGGGAGACCAGGAGAAGCACCTGGCTCCTGGCTTCGGATCAGCGTGGTACGCCAGCCATAGCACGCCGGCCACAGCGGCCATTGGCGGGGGGGTGTGAACTAACGGAAAAAGGAAGACCTTTCTCTCTGTCTCTCTCTCACTGTCCACTCTGTCAAAACAAAACAAAACAACAAAAAAAAAAAGGACTACTTCTGACTACATAACTTCTATCACAGATGGAAAAGCATACTTATGCCAAAGAATTCAAATGGATTAGACTGAATTAAGAAATCAAAATGGCCAGCAAATAAACATAAGCTTCCTTCTTTGAGGCAGTGGTGGGGAACGTCCAGCCCCAAACCATCAAGGCCGTGAAATCACCGGTCTGGCCCCGCCAAGACAACCTCAAGCAGGCTCACAAGTTAGTAAAGCTAGAGCAGGCTGATGCGCAAGCTGCTGTGTGGCCTGCAGATGGCGCTGTAAGTGTGCACAGGCCCTTGGCAAGAGCAGCTTCCCCAGCCCTGCTTTCAGGGCACACACAGTACAAGAACAGACTCTAAACCCCTCTAGATCCACCGTCTTCCTGCAGAAGAAAGCTGGGTGAGCCCAGTGCCCTCGTGGCCAGAAACCACCACTAACAGAGCAACAGAGAGGCTCTCAGTCTTGTGTAAAACATCAGGGGCACAAATCCCCTGATTTGTTTTCAAGTATCAACATCAACACAAGATGTTTAAGATCACTTGTGGTCTGCTCCTCCCTGCAGCAGGACACTTAGGACCCCAGACACAGGAAAGCGCATCAGCGGGATAAGCTTGGTAAGCCGCTGCTAACATGTGAGCACTCCACCCGGCAGTCACTCGGGTGTCACATGCCTGACGATGTTCCCAACGGAGCCTCACTCATCCAGATGAAGCTCCCTTCTAATAATAGCCCGAAAAAGAGCAAACACTAGCTACAACTGAAAGTCACTACGCATTTCAGAGTGTTAATATGACACCCCCCCACACACACATACACACGTTCAAATATTCCCGTTGTATAATTAGTGGAGTTTCTCTCAGAATGCTTGCATTATACCTGGGAATGAAGTTTCCTGTGGAGTTCCGAAAATAACGCAGCGTCTGCTTCCCTTCTTTGTCGAATAACTGACAAGTTAGAAAAGAAAGCAGCATGTTACTCACAAACCGAGATCCATTTTACGCCATTTCTGCTACAGTGACCAACTCCCAAGAGCTGAAAAAACCATGAGTTCAAGTGTGAAAAGAACTATCCAATGAGTAACTTTTAGCTACGCAAGAATTTGGACAACCCACTTAATTTCTCTGGCATTTGTAAAATATGGGCTGAAATCAAGGAGTTTATGTAAAAATTAGACAAAGTAATGGAAACGATGGGATGATCAGATTCTACTTCAAAGGTAAATGAACAGGGAAGGCAAATATCTCTAATCAACAGTAGTCATCTGGAGAGACCGAAAGTGAAAATGTCTGGAATCCTGAATGTAAAGGACAACAAAGTGCAACATTATGGTTCACCTGACTGTAAAACCACACATTCTGAACATTTCTGTGAAGATATGCAGCAGTGTCCAGCCTGGTTTTAATATAAAATGTTGTAGAATTACTGTTTCAAAATAAAGATCAAGCGGTAGCTGTTTGACCTAGTGATTCAGACCCAGCTTGGGGTACCCACATCCCATATGGTAGCACCTGAATTCAGTACCTGGCTCTAATTCCCACCTCAGCTTCCTAAAATGTACACTTTGGGAAGCAACAGGTACTAGCTCAGATAACTGGGTCCCCATTACCCACACAAGACACCTGCATTGGGTTCCCAGCTCTCGGCTTTGGCCTGGCTATTACAGGCACGTGACCAGTGAACCAGCAGATAGGAGCACGCTCTCTGTAAGTAAATACATAAAAATATAAAAACAAAAAACAGCTGATCACTTTTCATATCATTCCCCACGTCTCTGGATGTTGCAGCCACACTCGGCGGTAGCACATGAGAAGTGCATGCTGGCCCTGCTCCACAGAGGGGAGAAAACACCAATGCTACCAGGTTCCCTGAGGGAAGAGACCCCAGCTGCCCACACTGACAACATCCCACATACCACCTGTGCACAGGTGCCTCCCACACCTACTGGGAAAGGAACTTCAAAAGTTAACTCAGGCCACTGCCATGCCCAGCAGCCACCAGCGGCAACGCTGGCATCCCATGTCAGACTGTCAGTTTGAGTCCCAGCTGCTGTTTCTAACCCAGTTCCTTGGTGAAAGCAGCCAAAGATGGCCGAAGTGCTTGGGCCCCTGTGCCACGTGGGAGACCTGGGGGAAGCTCCTGGCTCCTGGCTCTGGCCTGGCCCAGCCCTGGCTGTAGTGGCCATTTAGACTGAACCAGCAGATGGAAGGTTTCAATCTTTCGATCACCTCCCCACCACTCTTTCAAATGAATCTTAAAAAATAAATAAAAGCTAACATAACTTCTATATTCTCTTAAAAAAAAAAGATTTATTTATTTCAGAGACAGAGTTACAGATAGAGAGAGGGAGAGACAGAGATGTGATCCATCTGCTGGTTCACTCTATAAATGGCCGCTATGGCCAGAGCTGGGCCAATCCAAAGCCAGGAGCTAGGAGCTTCTTCCAGGTCTCTCACGTGGATGTAGGGGCCCAAGTACCTGAGCCATCTCCCACTGCATTCCCAAGCCATTAGCAGGGAACTGGATCACAAGTGGAGCATCCGGAACTCGAACCAGCAGCCAAATGGGACGCTGGCACTGTAGGCAGAGGCTTAGCCTACTACACCACAGCGCCAGCCCCTAACTTCCATATTCTCAATTTTTGTGTTTTCCCTTTTTGAATAGTCTGAATCTATTGAAATTTCTTTGATCTATCAAATCAAATTTCTATTCCTTGTACAAAGACTGAGCACACAGCCAACACTTTTCATATTTACCAACAAGAAAGGGCCCTGGACACATACTCTTGCTGTCTTAAAGACATGCCAGGGTCGGCGCCGTGGCTCAATAGGCTAATCCTCCACCTTGCGGCGCCGGCACACCGGGTTCTAGTCCTGGTTGGGGCACCGGACTCTATCCTGGTTGCCCCTCTTCCAGTCCAGCTCTCCACTGTGGCCAAGGAGTGCAGTGGAGGATGGCCCAAGTGCTTGGGCCCCGCACCCCATGGGAGACCAGGAGAAGCACCTGGCTCCTGCCTTCGGATCAGCGCGGTGCGCCGGCCGTAGCGCGCCAGCCGCGGCGGCCACTGGAGGGTGAACCAACGGCAAAGGAAGACCTTTCTCTCTGTCTCTCTCTCTCTCTCACTGTCCACTTGGCCTGTCAAAAAATAAAAAAATAATAATAAAAAAACCCTGGGTTTTCTCACTTAGAGGAAGCACTTCACCATTTCTCTGGAAACATCCAAGTCACCAGCAACACTACTCTTGTCCTTTGGGGCCACTCTCAAGAAAGGTAAGGGTTCTATGAACACAAACACTGCGATACGCAAACAGTAGGTCTGGTAGCTGTGACGGCTACTAAGGGATTATTGGGTGGGTAGCACATACAGTATGGACACGCTGAATGAAGCAGGCAGAGCTGGGCAGCCTGGAATTTCATCACACTTCTCAGAACAGTGTATAATGATGTGGCTGGACCACGGCTGACCAAGACAATGAAACCACAGTAAGGGGGGACTGCCCTACACACAGTGAGTAACACTTATCAGCAGGTGGATCATTTCAGACTTAACATTGCTCATCATACTCTACACAGGACAAGGCCACTACAGTCAGATCCAATTACTCCCAGGCCATAGCCTCCACTCTATTACCAGCTCACCCACCATCCGCTTGGTGACACAGCTCTGAACGGGACAGCTGTACACACCATAGCCAAATGCAGTTCACAGGGCAACGGCTGGGGTGGGACACTGCCTTGAAGAAAGGGTTTCCTCGGGGGTACCACTGCAGTTTGCCAAAACGCTGAGAAACGAGGCCGAGGTGAACTCGCTGGGACAGTCTCAAGGGGCCCTCCCAGGAAAACCTGCTGGCCTTCACAGCAGGCCCCTTCAGTTCAGCCAAGAAGCTCCAACTGGAGCATGGCTGACACAGCCCAGGAACCATGAGGGGAGAACTGGCCACCAGAGGAAAAGGACCACTCAGCGGGACCAGTGCGACCCCCACGCAAGGCTGCCTGCTGCTCACAGCCACGCCTCCCAGACACGCAGAGGTGAGCAGCCCTACCTCACACAGCCAGATAACCCTGCCACACCCCAGCCATGCATAAATGAAAAGCTCTCTCCCTCAGGCACCTCCGAAGTGAAACGCTCGCTTAGGCTCCAAAGCACCGCAAGCATGGAGGTGACGACGCCAGAGCTGTTTAGTGCCAGGATGGTGTCCTGTGCTGCCTGCTCAAAACCTGCGAATCATAAAGAAACACTGCCACCCAGAAAGTTCTACCGAACACATCACGTTGTCTAATGATACCTAAGACAAACCTCAACCACTGTGCTCCGGCAGAGTTAATTCTAAAACAGAACTAAGTTGTCTTGATTTTCACGATACTTGGAATCACAATGTGCTTAGAACTGCAAACACAGGACTCCAAAAAGTTAGTGGAAAAATGGATGAAAAGATCAGTTTATCCTGGTGCTGAGGAATTGTCAAGTCCCTATGGCTTTCTTCACAATACCAGTTTTCCATGACCTTTATCAAGACCCCTTGTATATTCTCAGCCTTTGACAAGCTTCAGAACCCAACACACAACAGTTAGGAAAAATACATACGTTCTTTCTTGATTTTTTCAGCTACGAGAAATTCATCTCTCTCAACAGTTGGGGCGAAGTTGCTACCAATAACTCGCACGGCAAACTGGAACTGCTGGGCCACATCAGCTGGAAGGTAAACAGAGGCCGTGAATCACCACCAAGCAGGCTGGACACTGGCCACCTGGGGACCAGTGCCGCATCCGCCGTCCCATGGTCTCAGCTGAAAGCACAGAAAAGTTGCCAGGAGTCAAAATAAAAATGAACAAATGAACGAAACGAGGATTGCATAAAGTAACGGGCCAGACAGAGGAACCCTACAGGCAGGAAACAAGCCGGACTGATAATCGCGAAAGGAGCCTGCCAAGTCAGCCCAGACATGAGGCACGAGGGTCCGCTGGAGAGCAGAGCCTCTGAGAACTCCGATCCGGAACAGTCACACAGACCCAAATCAGCACACTCCACACTGCAACAACTCAATCCTGGAAAAAATCCCTGTCAACTCCCCAGACACTGAACCACGGACAGGAGGCGTAGGCCTGGAATGAAGCTAGGGAACAAGGGACCTGCAGTGCCTTCCCTCGCCTTTGTGTTTTTTTCCAAGACATTTTGTCAACTTGTCTGCCTCCTCTACACCCCCAGACCAAGGATGCACAAAGACAACAGTCCAAGCCAGGCCCACTCTCCAGCCAGGGGACAGGCAAGGAGGAAGGGTCTGCTTCTTTCCCATGCCTGGCACCTACAGCACCCTCCTATTCCACAGGAAAGAGTAACAAACAACACCCAGCAATCCCAAGGCACCATCAGCATAAGTGCACAGCAACACTGACAGGCTAGCAACTCCCACATTCTAGCCTGAACACAGCCAAGTGTGCTGGAAGCCAGGGTGAGGGCAGGACCAAAGGAGAGGGAGCTGCGAAAAGGGCCCCTTTAAATCTACACAATAGCTAAACAAACCCAGCTGAAACTCAGTGATGAAGGTAGCTTAAAAATAAAAGAATGAAACAAAGATACACCCTGCAGGCAATTTAAAATGACTGTGGATGGGGCATATTCACATCACACAATGCACCCTTCAGACAAAGGAAAGCTAGCAAGTTAGCAAGCGTACAGAAGGGCATTAACAAGTGATAACAGGGCCAATTAACCAAGAAGATAACAATTTTAAACAGTACACACCTAAAGCACATCTCTCAGATCCCTGAAGCAACTAAGAGAACTGAAAGGAAAACACCTGTGCACGAAGACGGCTGGGGCTTGCTCGGGATGCAAGAGCAAGTGAAGACTACGGTGAGCAAGCCCAACTAGCCCGGACAGACCCGGACTGGGCACCACCACCAGCCAACCTGACTGAGCCTGACCCAGCTGTGCATCCAGCAACCAGAACACAAGTTCTACTCACATGCGACTGCAACATCCATCAAGACAGACCAAACCAGGGGTTCACAAAACAACTGTACTGAATATGAAATACCTCAAACTATTCAAAAGAATGTTCCCTAGCACTAACAGCACTATGCTAGACGTGACTAACTGAAGAGCCGGCGCTGTGGCCTAGCAGGTAAAGCCGCCGACTGCAGTGCCAGTATCCCATGCAGGTGCTGGTTCAAGTCCCGACTGCTCCACTTCCAATCCGGCTCTCTGCTATGGCCTGGGAAAGCAGAAGATGGCCCAAGTCCTTGGGCCCCTGCACCTATATGGGAGACCTTAAAGAAGCTCCTGGCTCCTGGCTTCGGATCGGCCCAGCTCTGGCCACTGCAGCGTCTGGGGAGTGAACCAGCAGATGAAAGCTCTCTTCTCTTTCTGTAACTCTGCCTTTCAAATAAATAAATCTTAAAAAAAAAAAAAATGAAATGAATAACAAAACAATATCTGGGAAAAAAAGCCTCAAAGGAAATTAGAAAATGAACTGAAAGAAAATGATAATACAACATACCAGAACATGTGAAATCTGGCTCAAACAGCTCTTGGATAAAAAGTTATGGCTGGAAATGCTTTCACTCAAAAGGAAGATAAATCTCATATTTAAAAAAATGACAGTTTATACTATAAAATCTAGAAAAAGAATAAACTGGTGCCGGTGTTGAGGCAACGCAGGTTAAGCCAAGACCTGCAATGCCAGCACCAGTTCTCGTCCCAGCTGCTCTGCTCCCCATGCAGCTCCCTACTAACGTGCGTGGGAAGCAGAAGATGGCCAGCGTACCTGGGCCCTGCCACCCACACAGGAGACCCACGAGAATTCCTGGCTCCTGGCTTCAGCCTGGTTTGCCCCAGTTGTTGCGGCCATCTGGAGCGAACCAGCAGATGGAAGAACCCTCTCTGTCTCTCCCTCTCGCTCTGTAACTTTCAAATAAATAACAAATCTTGAATTAAAAAGGGGGGGGGGGACTAAATTCAAAGTACACATTAGGAAATAATAAAAATGAGAACAGAAATCAATAGAATTTAAAACAAAAAAAAAAGGGGGGGAAAAGGACTGATAAATCCCCACCAGCCCGACAGAACAAGACAAGGCATAAACTCAGGAATGAAAGCGGGGATAGGACAGCAGCCTTGATCCTACGAAAGTTTAAAGACAGCAATGGCTAAATAACTGCTGTCGACAACCTCTGCTGAAGGCGGCACATAAAACCCAGCACCCCCCCTGAATGTGCTAGCCCCCCCGCTCAGAGACCAAGGGCAGCATCCTCGGAGACAAAGCCGTGGACGGCAGGTACCAGGGGCACAACGGGGCCAGAGACGCTTCACTCGTGTGCTTCTCCTCCCGGTCTAACCATGAGAAGAAGGCTTGCAGACAGACCCCAGTTGAGACATCCTACACAGTAACGTTTAATCCTCAAACCGCCAAGGTCATCTCTCTCTCTCTCTGTCTCTGTCTCTCTCTCTCTCTCTCACACACACACACACACACACACACAGTCACAGACTGCTGACACTAAATGCAATGCAGAGCCTGGATGGAGCCTGGAGCAGCCGAGAGGAAGTCTACAGAGCACGGAGTGGACTCAGTTAACACTAACATTAGTTATAACAACTGCACCATCGCAACGTATGTCATCTTGGCTTCTTCTAGAAAACAGAGCTTTAAGAAACTGCTGTCGTGACCCCATTCCACACCTCTAAAACCACACTTTGTGAGAGAGTTCTGTCCTGAGTGTGTAGCAGGCTAACAATAGTGGAGAATATCCGGGGACTCTATTTGCAATCTTTTTGTGAACCCAAAATCATTCTAAAATGAAATTTTTAAACATACTTAGGACAGAACTCTCTCACAAAGTGTGGAATCAGGTCACAATAGCAGTTTCTTAAGGTTCTATTTTCAAGAATAAACCAAGTAAGCCGGCGCCGCGGCTCACTAGGCTAATCCTCCGCCTGCAGTGCCGGCACCCCGGGTTCTAGTCCCGGTTAGGGCACCGGATTCTGTCCCGGTTGCCCCTCTTCCAGTCCAGCTCTCTGCTGTGGCCCGGGAAGGCAGTGGAGGATGGCCCAAGTGCTTGGGTCCTGCACCCACATGGGAGACCAGGAGGAAGCACCTGGCTCCTGGCTGCGGAGCGGCACGGCACGCTGGCCACAGTGGCCATTTGGGGGGTGAACCAACGGAAGAAGACCTTTCTCTCTGTCTCTCTCACTCTAACTCTGCCTGTCAAAAAAAAAAAAAAAAAAAGAATAAACCAAGCTGAAATATGGGAAAACAAGGTTTCTTTAATAAACTCAAAATTGAACCTCAACCTACACAGAGGTGATGCAGACGAACTCACAGAGGTCATACCCAAGAGTAAAATCAAAGCCCTCGTAGGAAAAAGGAGAAAGAAGAAACTTCACGACTCTGGGTCTGGCAGAGGTCTTACATGGAGGCACCAAAATCATGACCAACTTTTCAAAAATGGGCAAAGTGGACTTCCTCAAGATTAAGGATATTAAGAGAATGGAAATTACAAGGAAAAGGGATTTTTAAAATCCACAACCAATAAAGGACTTAAATGTTAAGAACTCTCAATGGTCAGCAAGTGTGAGGGAAAAAAAATCTAAGAAAAACATAAGCAAAAGATTAGGACAGAAAAGTCATCAGGAAGACAGACAGCTGGCAGGGAGAAAAACAAAACCACGTGACGAGACGCCGCAGGTTAGGGGAAGGAACACTACAACCACAAGGAGCTATCACTGCGCACCTGCCCGCGAGGCTAAAACGCCATCAGCACCCAGTACAGGGGAGGAGGCGGTGCACCCCAAGCTCCCCACCGGGCAGGTCAGCAGGCTGGGCGCCAGGGGCTCTCCCCCCTGCAGGGGAGCAGGCAGAGGGCACCCCAGCTCTCCACTCTGCTGGGGAGGACGTGAACCTGACACCTGCACCCTGAAGAGTCCGGCAGCCTCTTCTAAGGTAAGCTTACACCTAGCACATGGCTCACAGAGCCCACTTGCTGCTCTTTATTCCAAAGAAATAAAAGCTTGCAGGCTGCAGGTGACTGTTCACAGCTGCACTCCCCATAATCTGGAGAACCTTAAAACTGGAACCAGCCCAAACACCCTCCAATGGGCGGCTGGATCCACCCGTGGACCACTACTCCGTAAGGGAAAGGAACGAGCTGTTACCACACCCAGCACCACACTGCGTGCCAAACACTTTTCCTTAGTGAAAGAAGTAAGCCCCAAGAGACTATACACTGTGTGATCCTAGTCACACGACATTCTGGAAGTTAACACAGATACGGGGGTTGCCAGAGGCTAAAGAGCAGTACAGGATACAGGAAGTAACTAGAAAAAAATTTCTCATTTAAAATATGCCCAACACCACAACGGTATTAGCAAGGAGCAAGTGAAACTCAAGCACAACAGAAGACGGAACTGTGTGATTCCATGAGGAAGAAAACAGAAATAGCAGCAAATTAAAAAATTAAATTAGGGGCCAGTGCTGTGGTGCAGTGGGTTAACGGCCTGGCCTGAAGCACCAACATTCCATATGGGCACTGGTTCGAGACCCGACTGCTCCATTTCCGATCCAGTTC
This sequence comes from Lepus oiostolus, assembly GCA_036325905.1. Lineage (NCBI taxonomy): Eukaryota > Metazoa > Chordata > Mammalia > Lagomorpha > Leporidae > Lepus > Lepus oiostolus. Next base: position 1,208,189 of record CM070797.1, on the reverse strand, counting down.
TCTGCTATGGCCTGGGGAAGCAGTAGAAGATGGCCCAAGTCCTCGAGCTCCTGCACCCGTGTGGGAGAGCCAGAAGAAGCTCCTGGCTCCTGGCTTCGGATGAGCGCAACTCCAGCCATTGCAGCCAACTGGAGGGTGAATCATCGGATGGAAGACCTCTCTCTCTGCCTCTCCTCTCTCTGTGTAACTCTAACTTTCAAATAAATAAATAAATCTTTAAAAATTTTTAAATTAAAAAATTTAAAAATTTAAATAAAAAAAAAGTTCTCAGCCTGAAGGATCACCGATTGTGGATCCAAATGAACTTTTAAATCTCACATCTAGACACATCGTAGCAAATTTTCAGAACATAAAGCTACCAGTTACAACTTCAAGGGAACAAGAATCAGATTGCAGGAAAGGCCTGGTCAGTAACGAAGGGACCCCGTCAGGGAGGGCAGAGGCAGCACCTGAGAGCAGAGTGCCCAGGGGCCACATGACGGGGCTGTGGCGCTCAGAGAGGGGCCTCGTGACTGCAGCACAGGGATCTGGCCTGGCTCCTTCACCAGGCCACGCTCACACAGCTGCACCACAAGCACAGCCCCTGCTCAGTGGCCTGGCACACTTCCACATCTTCCTGGGACCCACCCGTCCCGGAGTCCGCCAACGCCTCCCTCACTAGCAGGCACACAGTCCAGTCACCACTGTGCCTCCAGTGTGTGTGCAGGAAACACCTGATGGATGCCTACACAGTGGGGAAAAGGGCAAAAAGAAATCATCTAAACACTGTTTCCGGGGCAGAGGACCAGGGAGTGGTTTTTATTTTTTTCTTAGTTTTCCTCACTTTCAATGTCTTCTACACTTAGGACATATTAATCTTATAAACATGAAGTGTCACTGAGAAGTGATTTCAGAGGACTGCTGTAGTTCTATTTCAGGTAATTACTTTACCCTTTTCTTTCTCAAGTACATCACACAAACACATCTTCAGAGCTCCATACACCTTAGAATTTTTTCCTCTCAAAAACTACAAACTCAACACAGAAATACTCCCGTGCTCCTTCCTCGCCGCGTTTCCTTCAGCACCTTCAATACACTTCGTCCCATGCCCACTTCATCCATGACTCAAACTCTCTACCCGCTCATCAACCCAATTTCTAGTCTGCTTGCTGATTACAAAACAACAGGAAAATCCACCTATCTATTAAAGCAAATCTTCGGGGCTGCGCTGTGGCACAGCAGGTTAAAGCCCTGGCCTGAAGCACCAGCATCCCATGTGGGCACCAGTTCAAGTCCCGGTTGTTCCACTTCTGATCCAGCTCTCTGCTGTGGCTTGGGAAAGCAGTGGAAGATGGCCCAAGTCCTTGGGCCCCTGCACCCGCGTGGGAGACCCAGAAGATGCTCCTGGCTCCTGGCTTCGGATTGGCACAGCTCCGGCCGTTGCAGCCATCTGGGGAGTGAACCTGTGAATGGAAGACCTCTCTCTCTGTCTCTACTTCTCTCTGTAACTCTTTCCAATAAATAAAATAAATCTTAAAAAAAATAAATAAATAAAGCAAATCTTTGCACTCTGCATTTCAAAGCTGGATGCACAGAATCCAGACAATCAAAGAAACAAGCAGTAACAAGCGTTCTTCTTCCAGGGAACTGACATCAAAGGCTAACATTGGAAGTATCAGACAACCTCAACTACACACTAAATGCTCCCAAAATGCTGTTCTGTTTTTAAAGCACAACTACTCTCAGTAATTCAAGCAAAATCCCTCAGCAGGTACCATGTGCCAAACGCTACAAGCCCTAAGCACTTCACACACAGGGGTTCAGCAGACAGACCGAAGGATACAAAAGGTCACATAACCACACAAGATAATGAGACTGTGAAAACTACAACACAAACAAGAAGGCTACCGAGACTATCAACAGGGAAAATGCCAGGATGTGGGCGGGCCAGGGAAGGACTCAGGGAGGCAGCGGCCTCCAACCAGAATGGAGGCGGAGCAGCAGGTGGGAAGAACAGAACAGTGAGCCACAGGGCCCACCAGCATGCTGCTCCCCCAGGAGGCCAACACCATGGGCTCCAAAACGAAACTCAGCCAAAAGTCACTCCTTCACAGTCCCAGACAGGGGCCGTCGCCATGGAGTAGTGGGTAAAGCCTCCACCTGTTGTACCAGCATCCCATAAGGGTGCTGGTTCAAGTCCTGGGTTCTCCTCTTCCAACCCAGCTCTCTGCCATGGCCTGGGAAAGCAGAAGATGGCCCAAATGCTTGGGCCCCTGCACCCACGTGGGAGGCCCAAAGGAAGCTCCTGGCTTCGGATCAGCTCAGCTCTGGCCATTGCGGCCACTTGGAGAGTGAACCAATGGACGGAGGAAGACCTTTCTCTTTATAACTCTACCTCTCAAATAAATAAACGAAAAACTAAATCTTAAAAAAAAAGAGAAAGAGTCCCAGACAACTGAATCTGGGTGTAAATCTTTGATGATCTGGCTTAATCCAGAACTAAAATTTAGAGGTTACCAGTGTCTGGTCACCAAGTACCAAAGGCGGGAATCATTCTCTCACCTCCTACCCGGGCTGGGTATGAGAGGAGCAGGCAGTCTTGGTGGGGAGCCGGGAAGAGGGCACTCAGTGCCCTCGGGCACTCTGACCACACTGCCCAGGCACGAGCTGGGCACCAGGGCTGCGCAGACACTGACAGGCCCAGGGCAGGGAGGGCAGAGGTGACACCTGCCAGCGGAGCAGGGACGACGAATTCCACATGACAGCGCTGAATCGGAGACCTGGGCTCCACCCCCCGCCTGCGACTTGTCAGCTGCGTGGCTCTGAGCCTCCGTTTCCTTGTCTACACGACAGAATTACACCAACCCTGCTTGAGAATTAAGCACGCTGGTGAGATCTGCATATTCTAAGTATCTCAGAAGTGTTAGCTATTTTTATTATTAACCTGAAAATGTTCTTTAAAGACATATGTCTACCACAGCTCAATAAAGCAGCTGGATTTTACCCCTAAGCAAGGTCAGGTGGTCTCCATCCTGGGACCACAGACGGGAACGAATTAGGTCTCCTCAACGCGTTTCCCAGAAAAGGCCTTTCTAGGGTAGAGGAGGACAAGAAACTCAGGGCTGCAGATCTCCATTCCAAATGAGGCGGCTCCAAAGGCACCCAGCCCAAAGGCCTTCAAACACAAGCGCAGTGCAAGTGGTGGTGGGGGGGGGGGGGCACACACATTGCTCCCGGGGGCTGAGATGCTGCCCTCCGCCCTCACAACGGTCTGGCTCCCAAGTGCACACTCTGGCTTTTCTGAAGGCCAGGAGGATGGGGGGAGGGGGGAGCCGCAGGTGCTCCATCTGGGAGCAGAGCACCTACACCAGCAATCCTCGTCCTGCTCCTGTCAGAATAACTTTTCCTGCATTTTAACGGTTCAGATGCCAAGTCCAACTGAGACCTACACACTCAGAGCCCTAGAGATGGGCCCACAGCATTCACTTTGAGTTCAAAATGAAAAGGCATGAGGTCAGGTCAGAAACAAGTATCCCGCCCTCAACTACCGCCTACCCCTGCCCCCGTGCCCCGGGTTCCCCTTCCCACCCCCAGTGATCACAGGTGATTCCAAAGTGCAGCTGAAAAGCAATGCTCTAAAACAAAATCAAGGGGCTGACGTGGTGGCACACTGGGCAAAGTCACCACCTGCCATGCCAGCATCCCATATGGGCACCAGATCCTGTCCTGGCTGCTCCACTTCCAATCCAGCTCCCTGCTAATACACCTGGGAAAGCAGCAGAAGACGGCCCATGTACTTGGGCCCCTGCACCCACATGGGAGACCTGGAAGAAGCTCCTGGCTCCATTCCGGCCCAGCCCTGGCCACTGGGGCCATCTGAGGAATGAACCAGCAGATGGAATATCTCTCTGTTAACTCTGCTTGCAAATAAACAACATAAACCCTTTTTAACAATGAAACAAAAGAAAAACATTATATAAAAATTCTTATTTTTTTTAAATCTCAGGGTCCCTTCACACTCATGATGAAGGCACTCAAAATCTTGTTATGTAGTGGAGGATGGCCCAGGTCCTTGGGCGCCTGCAACCACGTGGGAGATCCGAGAGTAGCTCCTGGCTTCAGATCGGCGCAGCTCCAGCCGTTGCGGCCATCTGGAAAGTGAACCAGCGAATGTAAGACCTCTCTCTCTGTAACTCTTTCAAATAAATAAATCTTAAAAAAAATTTTTTTTAAATAAACACACATTTTATATTCACTCTGGTTATCTCACCAAATACCGGCAATAGCCAGGGCGGAGTCAAGCTGAAGCCAGAAGCCAGGAATTCATACCAATCTCCTCGGGGGGTGAGCGGGGACCCAAGAATCTGAGCCACCAACTGCTGCACCCAGGGTGCAAGTCAGCAGGAAGCTGGAATCTGAGTGGAGCCAGGGCTGACACCCAGCACTCTGACATGATGTGAGCATCTTGACAGTCCACCAGAATAGACATGTTTTTTCTTTTTCAAAAAATACATTTTTTTGACAGGTAGAGTTATAGACAGTGAGAGAGAGAGAGAGAAAGGTCTTCCTTCTGTTGGTTCACTCCCCAAATGGCCACAACGGCCGGCGCTGCATCGATCCGAAGCCAGGAGCCAGGTGCTTCCTCCTGGTCTCCCATGGGGTGCAGGGCCCAAGGACTTGGACCATCCTCCACTGCCCTCCTGGGTCACAGCAGAGAGCTGGAAAAGGAGCAACCAGGACTAGAACCCGGTGCTCATATGGGATGCAGACGCCGCAGGCGGAGGATTAACCAATGAGTCACGGCACTGGCCCCCAAAATGTACATTTTAACACATACTTAGCATATGCTGAATTTCCCAGGAACGCACTTATCATATATCAAAGAAGATCATACGTATGTGGAGCTCCATCAAGGGCTTCTCACCATGTTGGAAAATGCTGTAACCAAGGGCAACACCAGGACAACCCTCGACTCACCTGTGTGTGAGCCGCCACCCCTACTTCAGTGCCACGCAGGCCCAAGTATTTATCTAGCGAAACGCTCCTCATCCCTTCCTCACTCCGGTCAGGAAGAGGAGTATGAGCAGTGAGGAGGAAGCGCTGCCACTGACGGAGCTGCAAAGCCCTGACGACGAGACACCGGGCTCACTAGGAGTCCCTGAACGCATGGCCGCGCGCTCCAGGGAGCAGCGGGGACGAAGACAGCCCTGTCCTACCAGGCCCGCGTGCAGGGCTCAAGGGGGAAGCAGTGGGAGTAGTGGGGATGGGACTTTATGAAACCATCAAGCACACACATACCATGGCACTTTGCATCTGAAGGTCCCTGGAAGCAAACGACAGAATGTATTTGAAAAGCACAGAGCCCAAGCTGCGGCCTGGGTGCCCATTTCCCATATCAAGAGGGCCTGGGTTCAGGTTCCCATTCTGCTTCTGAGCCAGCTTCTCGCTGACGTGCACCCTTGGAGGACACAGGTGACGGCTCCAGGACTGGGCCTGGCGTGCACACGGGAGGACACAGGTGACGGCTCCAGGACTGGGCCTGGCGTGCACACGGGAGGACACAGGTGACGGCTCCAGGACTGGGCCTGGCGTGCACACGGGAGACCCAGATCGAACGCTGATGCTCCTGGCTCTGGTCTGGCCCAGCTTCAGCTGCCGTGGGCACGTGAGGAATGAACCAGGGGATGAATGATCTCGTTGTGTGTCTGCCTCTGTCACTACGTCTTTCAAATAAATAAAACCTAAAAACCAAGATATACAAATGTGATTCATCTAAAATTCACATTAAAAATAACCAGTCTACTTCGCCTCGATTTTGCAGCCTTAAAAAAGCAACATGTCAGGGAAGCACAAGGCCGGTCATCTGTGCGTCTGAATGTCCCTTACCCTCCTCTGTGCCGCCTGAATGTCCCTTACCGGAAAGGCTTGGGACCAGCAGTCTTTTTGACTTTGGGGTGATTTGGGGGAGGGGGAGGATAATACATATGATTTACCAGGTGAGCACCCCTAATCCAAAAGTCTGAAAAATGAAATGCCGATACTGCATGACACTAGAAACATTTCAGATTGCATAGCATCACAGATTTTAGATTTTTGGATGAGGGATGCAAAACATGTAATTTCTCATTAGGAAAGAGTAACTGATGAACGCACTAGGCGGTTGTCAGATAAAATAGCCACCGAGCGAAGAAGGCTTCAATGCCAAATGTGGTAAAGGCAGCAGCTACTGCTCCTTTGCTCGGTCAGCCAGAATAAAACAACACAATAAGCTAGGAAACAAGTTTTTCAGTGAACAGTAGTAAAATCTCAAATTAGTGCCATAAACATTTGGCAATGCTAGCACTTCAGAACACATCAAAGCGGTTATCACCGTTAGTCTATTTTATGACATGTCACTCAAAGGAACCCCTCCGGGTCTCACTGTCAGCCATCTTAATGTAGACCCAATGCTAAATGCAAACACAGAGGTCAGCGATTTCCGCAGACAGGGGCACTGCGGTGTCTTGGCGGGAGAGGAACTTTTGTATCAACGAGAAGTCTCACTTTAAAAAAAAAAAAAAGTTACATGTTGGGGCTCAGGACGTTGGAGCAGCAGGTAACACACAGGGTAAGACGCTGCATTCCGGATCAGACCGCCCGGGTTTCAGCGCAGTTCTGCTCCCAGCTACTGTGCACTGCGAGGCGGCAGGTGCTGGCTCAGGTTGCTGGGTTCCTGCCACCCCCACGGGAGACCTGGGTTCCATCCCCAGCTCCCAGGTGCCCCGTGGCTGGGACTGAGGCCAGTGGACGGGAGCACTCTCCGATAGTGTTCAGTTTTCAAAATGCTTAACTGTTGAAACATTCCAGCTCACAACCAGTGACTTCCAAAATCCCGTGATGACAACGGGAATGTAAACCCGAAGGAAAGCTCCGCCGGCACCGGCAGAACCCACTCTGCTGTCCCGGTGCCAGCCCGGGACCAGGACCGCCACCTAGGAACGAGGAAAGCTGAGCGCGCCAACGACAGCTGCCCGGGCTCCGGGCGGCGGGGGCCGGCCCCACGCCCCGAGGCCGGACTCGGCTAAGAAGCCCCGGGCCGCCAGGGCACCGCGGGTTCCTAAGCTGGAGGTCACCGGGGCGGCGGGGCGCGCACCCTTCTCACCGGGCCCCGCAGAGCTCGCCAGGGGCACAAAACCCCCGGCTCTGCCGCTGCCGTGCACGGGGTCGCCTCTCGGTCTCGGACGGTGCCCTCGCCCACGGCCCGAGCGCCTCCGGCCCAGCGCGGGGTCCCCGACAGGCGCTCGCCTATCCCGACACAGGGCGGTTCCGGCCCCCCGGACCCAGCGAGAAAGGAGACCGAGGCCGCCCCGCGGGGCCGACTCCGGAGCCCGCAGCTGCCGCCCGCGCCCACGCAGCGAGCGCCCCCACGCGCGAGGACCCCACACACACCCAGCCCCCAAGGCTTCCCGCTCGGAACGCATGGCCGGGGAGGCTCGCGAGCGCGCCCCGCACAGCTCCGCCGCCACGCTTCCCTGCGGAGCCCGCGGACCCGCGAGGGGCTACTCGCCAGCACGCGGCCGCCCCGGGCCCCGCCGCGCCCGGCCCCGCGCCCGGCCCGGCCCCGCGCCCGCATCCACGCCCGGCCCCGCGCCCGGCCCGCTACCTTCGCTCCGGCCCAGAATCCGGCAGCACAGGTTCTGCAGCAGAACGTTCGGCGACTTCTGGTCCGGCGTCGCCATCCTCGCCCCGGCGGGGCCCCCGCCCGCCTGCGCCCGTGGCTCCCCGCCTTCCCGCCGCCTACGGTGCAGGGGCCGCCAGCCCCGGGGCCGCCATTTTACCGGAACGCGCGAAACCGAGCCGCTTCCCAGAATGCCTCGCTCTTCCGGGAACCGGCCGGCGTGCGTCGGCCTAACAGTTCCCCGCGCGCCTGCTCGTTTTCCCTCCGGCAACACCCGCGGGCCAGAAGAGTTCCGGGCAGCAGAAGGGCCCCGGGGCCGCGGGTCGATGTGGGTGTTTGCGCCAGGCAACCGCTGCCGTCCGTCATTCGGAGTGTTCTCTCTTAAATGGCGTTTGTTTGGCTCACACTCTCGATGAAAGGAATGTATTGACAACAGTGCAATAGCTTCGTGACTTTTTTAAAAAAATTTATTTATTTGAAAGGCAGAGTTACAGAGAGAGAGAGAGACAGATCTTCCGTCTGGTTCACTCCCCAGATGGCTGCGACGCCCAGGGCTGGGCCAGGGCGAAGCCAGGAGCCAGGAGCTTCCTCCAGGTCTCCCCCGTGGGCGCAGGGGCCCATGCACGTGGGCCGTCCTCCACTGCTCTCCAAGGCCATAGCAGGGAGCTGGATTGGGAGTGGAGCACCCAGGACTCGAACCTCCAGCTGCCTGGGATGCCAGCGTCGCAGGCCGTGGTTTTACCTGCTAAGCCAGCGCGCCGGCCTGGATTCGTGACTGTGACCATTTGGTGCCTCGGTTGTCGCTCACTGGTGCCTAGACTCGTGCCTGCGGCCACTCACAAGCATGTGCCTGGCGACGCGGACTCGCCAGCCTTGGACCTCCGTGTTTTCTCCTCTGAAGTCTTCAGCCTCACGCAGGCGCGAGAACAGCAGGGGGCACAGGACAGCCCCCGACCCTGCCGGGGACACAGGACAGCCCCCGCCCGACCCTGCCGGCGCCAGTGCGGGGACACAGGACAACCCCGACCCTGCCGGCGCCAGTGCGGGGGACACAGGACAGCCCCCGACCCTGCCGGCGCCAGTGCAGGGACACAGGACAGCCCCCGACCCTGCCGGGGACACAGGACAGCCCCCGACCCTGCCGGGCGCCAGTGCAGGGACACAGGACAACCCCCGACCCTGCCGGCGCCAGTGCGGGGGACACAGGACAGCCCCCGACCCTGCCGGCGCCAGTGCAGGGACACAGGACAGCCCCCGACCCTGCCGGCGCCAGTGCGGGGGACACAGGACAGCCCCCGACCCTGCCGGGGACACAGGACAGCCTCCGACCCTGCCGGGGACACAGGACAGCCCCGACCCTGCCGGCGCCAGTGCAGGGACACAGGACAGCCCCCGACCCTGCCGGCGCCAGTGCGGGGGACACAGGACAGCCCCCGACCCTGCCGGGGACACAGGACAGCCTCCGACCCTGCCGGGGACACAGGACAGCCCCCGACCCTGCCGGCGCCAGTGCAGGGGACACAGGACAGCCCCCGACCCTGCCGGGCACCAGTGCAGGGGACACAGGACAGCCCCCGACCCTGCCGGCGCCAGTGCAGGGACACAGGACAGCCCCCGACCCTGCCGGCGCCAGTGCGGGGGACACAGGACAGCCCCCGACCCTGCCGGGGACACAGGACAGCCCCGACCCTGCCGGCGCCAGTGCAGGGACACAGGACAGCCCCCGACCCTGCCGGCGCCAGTGCGGGGGACACAGGACAGCCCCCGACCCTGCCGGGGACACAGGACAGCCTCCGACCCTGCCGGGGACACAGGACAGCCCCCGACCCTGCCGGCGCCAGTGCAGGGGACACAGGACAGCCCCCGACCCTGCCGGGCACCAGTGCAGGGGACACAGGACAGCCCCCGACCCTGCCGGCGCCAGTGCAGGGACACAGGACAGCCCCCGACCCTGCCGGGGACACAGGACAGCCCCCGACCCTGCCGGCGCCAGTGCAGGGACACAGGACAGCCCCCGACCCTGCCGGCGCCAGTGCAGGGGACACAGGACAGCCCCCGACCCTGCCGGGCACCAGTGCAGGGGACACAGGACAGCCCCCGACCCTGCCGGCGCCAGTGCAGGGACACAGGACAGCCCCCGACCCTGCCGGGGACACAGGACAGCCCCCGACCCTGCCGGCGCCAGTGCAGGGGACACAGGACAGCCCCCGACCCTGCCGGCGCCAGTGCAGGGGACACAGGACAGCCCCCGACCCTGCCGGGCACCAGTGCAGGGGACACAGGACAGCCCCCGACCCTGCCGGCGCCAGTGCAGGGACACAGGACAGCCCCCGACCCTGCCGGCGCCAGTGCAGGGGACACAGGACAGCCCCCGACCCTGCCGGCGCCAGTGCGGGGGACACAGGACAGCCCCCGACCCTGCCGGCGCCAGTGCGGGGGACACAGGACAGCCCCCGACCCTGCCGGCGCCAGTGCAGGGACACAGGACAGCCCCCGACCCTGCCGGGGACACAGGACAGCCCCCGACCCTGCCGGCGCCAGTGCGGGGGACACAGGACAACCCCCGACTCTGCCGGCGCCAGTGCGGGGGACACAGGACAGCCCCCACCCTGCCGGGGACACAGGACAGCCCCTGACCCTGCCGGGGACACAGGACAGCCCCCGACCCTGCCGGGGACACAGGACAGCCCCCGACCCTGCCGGCGCCAGTGCAGGGACACAGGACAGCCCCCGACCCTGCCGGGGACACAGGACAGCCCCCGACCCTGCCGGGCGCCAGTGCAGGGGACGGGGAAAGGAGGGGCTTCCGGGGGTGAGGGGCAAGGGTTCTCCCAGGCGCAGGGTGGGGCTGGGGGCTGCTTGACCAGCACACACACACGGTACACAGTGAGCGTGCACAGAGAGCACACACAGTGAGTACACACACACACGGTACACAGTGAGCACACACACGGTACACAGTGAGCACACACACAGTGAGCACACACACACAGTACACAGTGAGCACACACAGTACACAATGAGCACACACAGTGAGCACACACAGGGAGCAGACAGAGTGAGCACACACAGGACACAGGGAGCACACACAGGACACATTGAGCACACACAGTGAACACACACAGTGAGCACACTCACACAGTACACAGTGAGCACACACAGTACACAGTGAGCACACACAGTACACAGCACACACAGTACACAGCACACACAGTGAGCACACACAGCACACACACAGCACACAGGGAGCACATACACGGTACACAGTGAGCACACATGGTACACAGTGAGCACACACACAGTGAGTACACACAGTACACACTGAATACACAGTACACAGTGAGCACACACACTGAGCACACACAGGGAGCAGACACAGTACACACTGAACACACACACAGTACACAGTGAGCACACATGGCACACAGTGAGCACACACACAGTGAGTACACACAGTACACACTGAACACACACACAGTACACAGTGAGCACACATGGTACACAGTGAGCACACACAGTACACACTGAACACACACACACAGTGAGCACACACAGTGAGCACACACAGGGAGCAGACAGTACACACTGAACACACACACACAGTGAGCACACACAGTGAGCACACTCACACAGTACACAGTGGGCACACACACAGTGAACACACACTGAACACACACACAGGCACAGGGCACTCTTAGCTGAGGCCCACAACTTCCCAGCTCCGGCCTTCTGTTTAGATGACTGGCTGTGGGCCGTGTCCCTGTGTGACACCAGGCCTTCGTGGGAGTCGGGCTCGTGGATGCGCTGGTCGCCCGTGTCCTGGGGCACCTGGGACGCCTTTCTCCCCCGGTGGGCCGTGCTCACCCTGACCTGGCCCGGGGTCAGGCAGCGCACGCGCCGTCTTGCTCGTCTGTCTGACGCTGTCAGGGACGTGCTTGCCACGGCCGCCCTGGATCCCCGTGGCGGAGGGAGCCGTCCGGACCGGCCGCCCCGGGTCCCCGTGGCGCGGGGAGCCGTCCGGACCGGCCGCCCTGGACCCCCGTGGCGCGGGGAGCCGTCCGGACCGGCCGCCCTGGACCCCCGTGGCGCGGGGAGCCGTCCGCACCGGCCGCCCTGGGTCCCCGTGGCGCGGGGAGCCGTCCGCACCGGCCGCCCGAGTTAGCAGCGTCCACGGGCCGCTCAGGCCAGAGCACCGCTCCCGGCACGGGCAGCCCACGGCGGCGTGTGCAGGCCACGCAGGACGGCCGGGCTGGCTCCGGTCTGCTCTAACGCTGACGCCAGGAGCTGTGCGGGCAGGGGAGCCGCGCGGGGAGCCACTCTGCTCTCCGCCACAAGTTCTGCCAGCAGCGGTCCGAGGTGGACAGCTGCAGGGCCCGGCCCGCCGTCACGGGGCACGGGGGGCGCTCTGCTGCCCCCGCGTGGCCGGCGCAGGGAGGGCGCTCCCTTCCCCAGCAGGGGGCGCGCCTGCGCACTCGAGAGCGGCTTCCAGGTGCGCATCGCTCCCGGGTTCCACGGAGAGGACAGGCCGGCCGCCCGGGCTGGTGACGGCACACGGCAGGGACAGAGTCCTCGTGGCTCGCTCCCCCAGTTCCCCTGTCCCCTAGTGCGCTGGGCGGGAACCCCGCAGAGGCCCTCCTGGGGGCCTCTCGTGCGTGGGAGCTGTGCAGCCCCTCCACCCTGGAGCGCTGGGAGGGCTGCGCGCCCCGACAACACCGGCCGGGGCCCGCGACGGGGACTCTGACAGGGACCCCGCGACGGAGACTCTGTGACAGGGACCCCGCGACGGTGACTCTGCGACAGGGACCCCGCGATAGGGACCCCGCGACGGAGACTCTGTGACAGGGACCCCGTGACAGGGACTCTGACAGGGGGCCCGCGACGGGGACTCTGTGACAGGGACCCCGCGACGGAGACTCTGTGACAGGGACCCCGTGACAGGGACTCTGATAGGGGGCCCGCGACGGGGACTCTGTGACAGGGACCTCGCGACGGAGACTCTGTGACAGGAACCCCGCAACAGGGACCCCGCGACGGGTACTCTGTGACAGGGACCCCGCAATAGGGACCCCGCGACGGCGACTCCGTGACAGGGACCCCGCGACGGGGACTCTGTGACAGGGACCCCGTGACAGGGACTCTGACAGGGACCCCACGACGGTGACTCTGTGACAGGGACCCCGTGACAGGGACTCTGACAGGGGGCCCGCGACGGGGACTCTGTGACAGGGACCTCGCGACGGTGACTCTGTGACAGGGACCCGCGACGGGGACTCTGTGACAGGGACCCCATGACAGGGACCCCGCGACAGGGACCCTGTGATGGGGACCCCGCGACAGGGACTCTGTGACGGGGACCCCGTGACAGGGACCCCGTGACAGGAACCCCACGACAGAGACCCCGTGACGGGGACCCCGTGACAGGGACCCCGTGACAGAGACCCCATGACAGGGACCCCGCGACAGAGACCCCGCGACGGGGACTCTGTGACAGGAACCCCGTGACAGGGATCCCGCGACAGGGACCCTGCGACAGGAACCCCGCGACAGGGACCCTGCGACAGGGACCCCGCGACGGGGACTCTGTGACAGGGACCCCGTGACAGGGACCCTGCGACAGGGACCCCGTGACAGGGACCCCGCGACGGAGACTCTGTGACAGGAACCCTGCGACAGGGACCCCATGACAGGGACCCCATGACAGCGACCCCACGACAGGGACTGTGACAGAGACCCCGTGACAGGGACCCCGCGACAGGGACTCTGTGACAGGGACCCCACGACAGGGACTGTGACAGAGACCCTGTGACAGGGACCCCGTGACAGGGACCCCGCGACGGAGACTCTGTGACAGGGACCCCGTGACAGGGACTGTGACAGAGACCCTGTGACAGGAACCCTGTGACAGGGACCCCGCGACAGGGACCCCATGACAGGGACTCTGTGACAGGGACCCCACGACAGGGACTCTGACAGAGACCCTGTGACAGGGACCCTGCGACAGGGACCCCGTGACAGGGACCCCACGACATGGACCCCGTGACAGGGACCCTGCGACAGGGACCCCGCGACGGAGACTCTGTGACAGGAACCCCGCGACAGGGACTCTGCGACAGGGACCCCGCGACGGCGACTCCGTGACAGGGACCCCGCGACAGGGACCCCACGGCAGGGACCCCGCAACAGGGACCCCACGACAGGGACCCCATGAGAGGGACTCTGTGACAGCCCCCCCTCAGGCTCAGCAGGCCTGTGTGCTCTGATGTCTGGTTTCAGAGCAGGATGCTCTGTGCCCCCGCCCCCGGGACCAGGCTGGGTCTGCCCAGTGCCTGGCAGCGCGGGAGCCTCAGGGGCGGCCATGGCCCAAAGCGACCACGTCCACACCTCCCAGTGGCCTGTGCAGCCACGTGGCCGGGGCTGTGGGTTCTGCATGGCTACAGCGCTGCCCCGAGGGCCCTGCCCAGCTGTCCGGGGCCTCGTGCCCACCTCCCGAGGCTGAGGGAGGTCAGCCCTGTGCAGCCTGCTTTCCAAACGGCCCCTCCGAGCCCACGGCCAGGGAAGCCTTGGGCCTCGCGCGCAGGCATTTCTGGGTGCTGCTTGTCCTTCAAAAGGCTTTAGCCCCGCGCTCCTAAGGAATTCCAGGAGCGCTTCGGGGAGCAACCCGGTGGGCAGCGGACAGATGGGGCTCGGGGTTGGCGCGTGGGCCGGGGGCCAGGCTGTGCGCCCCTCTGCGAGGCCCCGGCCTGGGAGTCCCTCCCTCTCCCCGTGCAGCCGGCGCCGTGCTCGGGGATGAACTTGAAGCACAGGGAGGGCCGCAGGGCCGCTCCTGTCTATAAACACACGTTATAAATGACCTCGGCCACAGCGTCTGCAGCTCGTCTCTGCACGGAGAAAGGCGCGTGCTCTCCGGCACCGTCACACTCCCCGTGCCGCTCGGAACAAGTGGCAGGCTGCGCCGGACGGCACACGACCACGGTGTGTTCGCTTTGACGCTCGCGTGGGTGTGTGCCATTCCCAGGGGAGTCTGTCCGACCGAGGCACGCCATCAGCACCAGGAGACTGCCCCGGGGTGTCTCACACACTAACACTTCACTGCACAGCTTGGATTTCTACACAACTTCTGGCCAACGGGAACACGTCATGTACCACGTGCATACAAAATTGCCACGCGGACATTCCCAAGGCAAGATCTGCATTCCAGAATCTCACCCTTGCAGACTAAGGGAGAGGCCGTTCACTTCGCTTCCCGCGGCTGCTTTCTCTGCCGGACCCACAACACCCAGGGCTTCGTTAATTCCTGGTGCTCGTTGGGGCTGAATCCAGGTCTCCCACATGGTCGCCAGGGAAGCGACTGCTGGACCCCTCGGCACCGCCTCCCGGGCTGGACAGCAGCAGGAAGCTGGAAATGCCAGTGGCGCGAGATACGAAGCCAAGCACACCGTGAGGGTGCAGGCATCCCAGCCGGCGTCGTTCCTGCTGTGCCAAACGCTGACTCCTACCTGGTTCTTCTAAAAATGCTCATTTATGTATTTTTTCATCTACTTGAAGATGGAAAGGGAGAGAGAGAGAGAGAGAGAGAGAGAGAGAGAGAGAGAAAGTATTTTCTAACTTCTGACTTACCCCCCAAATGCTGGCAACAGTACAACAGCCAGGGCTGGGCCAGGCAAAAGCCAGGAGCCTGGAACTCCAGGTCTGCCAGCCGGGTGGCCGGGGCGCGAGCCCTTAAGCCACCCTTTGCTGCCTCCCAAGACGGAGCAGCAGGAAGCAGGAGCAGCAACAGCAGCTGGGAGTCGAAACGGCGCTCCACCGCGGCATGCCGGCGTCGTGAGCGGCGGCCGAAGCCACTGCCCCTCAGCACCTGTTCCCCCACCCTCCTGTTCCCGCTAGGTCGTACTGTTTTCTTTAGTGTGTTGGTAGTATAGTCTGCTGTTTTCAGTTCAAGCACTTTTGATTTTCTAAGGCTTTCTTTAAAAAATTTATTTTTTTTTAATTTGAGAAGCAGGGTTGCAGAAAGAGGGAGAGACACAGAGGTCTCCATCCGCGGCGTCACTCCCCAGATGCTTGCAGCAGCTGGAGCTGGGCTGGTGCCAAGCCGGGGGCTTCTCCTGGTCTCCCACATGGTGCAGGAGCCCAAGGACTTGGGATGTCGATGCCGCAGCCGGAGGCTTATCCTGCTCCAGCACAGTGCCAACCCCTTATTTCTTATTTGAAAGGGAGGGAGGGAGGGGGAGAGAGGTCCTTCCATCGCTGGTTCCCTCTCCACGACAGCCAGGGCTGGCTCAGGCTGAAGCTGCGCTCCTGGAATTCCATTCCGGTCTCCCGTGTGGCGGTGGGGACCCAAGTACTTGAGCCCCTTCAAGGAGTTCTTTTGGTATCTTTGAGTTTGGGAAACGTCTTCAAGCTATTCACTTATGAAGTAATTTTTATATTGTTGATACTATTACATATACACTTTAAAAAATAACCTTTTTCTGCTCCCAAAATTAATGTACCTTGAAAAATTAGGAAACCACAGAAACACCTAAAGCATCAACACCAGGCATTCTTGTGCCCACAGAACTGGCCACTGGCAGGCAGTGTTCTCACCCACACCACTGCTGTGGTCTGGGTGGCCACCAAGGGGCTTGGTCCCAGAGTGCCCACGCTGGGGGTTAGCATGAGCCTGTGGGAGGTCCTGGGGTCCCTGGGGCCTGCTCTGAAAGGGACCCTGAGAGCACTTGAGGGGACCGTGTTACAGGCCTGCGCCCAGCCCCGCCCAGCCCTCTGCTTCCTGTTTCAAGGTGTGAGGCTCCCTCCTGCTCCCGCCATCTGTCACGGCCCGGCCAGAGCCAAGCGTGCTGTCTGGACTTCCTGCCTCCAAAGCCATGCCGAACACACCTCTCTCCGAAGCAGCCTCGGGTACTCTGTGACAACGAGCTGAATAGCTCTCACACCCAGAGTCTCCCGCTGTGCGCACTGCCACTGTCCCGCACATGACAGCACCTCCCCTCCCACTCTACTGCTCAGTGTCAAACCATAGGCTCACGCCTGACCGCTGGCTGCACACTGGTCTGTCCGCGGAACACAGGGCGGCTTCTGTGGCTCACCTCCTCCTCTGGCCAGCTGGTTTCCAGTTCAGCGTGGCTTGATGCTGAAGGGATTCTGGAAGCACCCTCGGCACCTGAACTCGCTGCCCCAGGTCGCCCCGCGGAAGTTTCTCGGAGATGACGGCCCAGGCACCGATCTCTCGGGAAGGCGTCGAGGGTCAGCTCTACGGGCCTTCAGCATCTTCCGTCTTGCTGCTGCGGCGGCCTGCACAAGTCTGACTGCGCAGGGCTGGGAGGTGAGAGGGGCAGGGTCTGGCCCTGCTACCAGCCCCGTGACCACTGCACAGCGGCGTGGGCAGCAGCGTGGCCACCACCAGGCACCATGACAAGTGCTAACCTCAGGGCACGGGTCTCGTTGGTAACTCGGCACCCATCTCGGATTGTGCTCATGTCCTTAGCAAGGAGAGGTGAGGCCGTTGTCCTCCATTCCCGGCGCGGCCTGCCCGGCCGAGCCCCGGGCCGGCGGCTGCCCTTGTCGAAGACGCCACTCGCCCAAAAGGAGCGCCGCCTGAAAGCCTCTTCTTAAATAGTGACGGGCTAGACCAGGCACCGCTCTCCTTATTTTAACAGCGCATTAATACTTGGGAGACAGTCGATGTAGGGCCGCGTGTAAGACAAATCCTCGCCGGGTGAGCGGCCCAGGCCGCAGCTCCGGCGTCCCCAGCGTGCGGAAGGCGGACCAGGCTCAGGGAGCTGTCACCAGCCGGGGTCAGCCGCCCTCTGCCCGGCGCTCCGGGCGCCAGAGTCCCCCAGCGTGCGCGGCCCCGCGCGGACGGCCTGTCCGCCCCCGCCGGCCCGGGGCTGCCCTCCGTGGCCAGTGCGGCCCCACGGCTCCCAGGCCGCGCCGCCCCGTCCACGGGCTGTCAGGGCCGTCAGGGGGCCTGGCAGACGCCGAGGCCGCTGTGGTCACAGGCAGCGCGGCCCGAGGGGCGGCGGCGCAGCACCCGAACTCCCGGCCAAGGCCCGCGCCGTGGAGAACGCTGTGCGCGACGTGGTGACGTGAGCCTCGGGCGCCCTGCTGGGCACGCGTGGGCGGGTGAATGGAGGAATCACAATTAGCAAGCCGGCTTCCTAACTTGGGATCCGAACCCGGCCCCGTGGCCGTGCACGTGGCCGCCGCTGGCATCCGCTGGGGCCGCAGAGCCGCTCTGTGCCCGTGGCTCGCGCTGCTCCCTGGGCTCCGCCATCGCTGGGCCCTGGCCTCTCCTGCTGTCCCGATGGGACTTCCATTTCCTAATCAGGACAGGAGCGCGTGCTCTTGATCTTAGCCAAGAAATAGGAATTACTTTGTAAAAAGACCTAAGTGGAAAGTATAAAGTTGAAAAACGCAACAACAAGAATGAAGCCATGCTGAGCAACTGCGGCGGCCACGTGGAGCCCAGGGTGCTCCGTCACCTTCTCACAACAGGAACAGAGAGAGCAGAGAGAAACTGCCAGGAGCCGCAGGGCTTGTGCGCAACAACAGGCTCCATTCGCCCTGAGTCCCCCGAGGCGCGGGGAGCACAGGTGAGCAGGAACTGCCAACTTCCCACAACTGGCGAGGCAACCTACAGATTCCGGGAAATCCTGGTTGGCGTGAACACCGAGAGTTCCCCGTGAGACACACGATCAGAACGCTCACGCAAGACAGAGACAGAGAAAGGCCACCCTCTGGGGACCAAGGGGAACAGGAGCATCCCCAGAGGGAGAGGAAGCCTGCAGACACCCCCCCCCCCCTCCATGGCTGCAGGGAGGAAATGAGGACCAAAACAGACCGAGTTGCAGCAACAGAACAGCAGCGGGCACCAAAAGCTGCAGCACAAGGTGCTTCACCTCCGGACTTCTTAAGTGGTACTGTATGGTTGAAGTGGTGGGCAGTGTGTGTACACAGTACTTAAAACACCGGCCTTTAAGAGTGGGGGCCGTGAAAGGAGCCAGGTGAAGGAAGACTTCAAGACCTTGTTCAAGTGGTCTTGAAATAGAGCAGCCGGTAATCATTTTATATGTACGCTGTAACTGTAACAACCAGACCACTAAGAAAAATGTACTGGAATGGTATAAAAATTAAAATGGACATCTAAAAATATGTTCACCTGACCCGGCGCGAGAAGAGAAATGAAGGAAGAAGGAGAAGACACAATTATAAAATTCCTAACACATCGACATTACCTTAAGTGCAAATGACCTAAATACATGACTTAAATGACAGATTGGAAGAGCAGATTCCAATCGCAAGTGAATCTCACTTCAGATATAATGACGAGGGGCTGGCGCTGTGACACAGTGAGTTAAAGCCCCAGGCTGCAGCGCCAGCATCCCATATGGGCACCGGTTCAAGTCCCGGCTGCTTCTCTTCCGATCCAGCTCTCTGCTATGACCTGGGAAAGCAGCAGCAGATGGGCCAAGTCCTTGGACCCCTGTACCTGCATGGGAGACCCAGAAGAAGCTCCTGGCTCTTGGCTTCAGATCAGCTCAGCTCTGGCCATTGTGGTCATTTGGGGAGTGAACCAGCAGAACGGAAGACCTCTCTCTCTCTCTCTTTCAAATAAATAAAAAATAATTCTTTAAAAAATATAATGACAAACCGGCGCCATGGCTCACTAGGCTAATCCTCTGCCTGCGGCGCCAGCACCCCAGGTTCTAGTCCCGGTTGGGGCGCTGGTTCTCTCCTGGTTGCTCCTCTTCCAGTCCAGCTCTCTGCTGCGGCCCAGGAGGACAGTGGAGGATGGCCCAAGTGCTTGGGCCCTGCACCTGCATGGGAAACCAGGAGGAAGCACCTGGCTCCTGGCTTTGGATCGGCGCAGCGCGCCGGCCATAGCAGCCATTTGGGGGGTGAACCAACGGAAAGAAGACCTTTCTCTCTGTCTCTCTCTCTGTCAAATAAATAAAAATAAAAAATAAAAGAATTAATCCACCAGAAGATACAGAAATCTTAAAAATTTAGGCCTAAAAAGTAGAGTTTCAGGGATAAAGCTGGAGAGAGAAATAGCCAACTCCAAGATGACAGTTGGAGACTTGAACATCCGATTCCCCAAAGCTGGCACCACGGGAGAGGACTTCAGTTCCGTGCACACCAGTGCACACACATTGACCTCAGTTAAGAGGAGGCATATGCACTAAACCCTAGGACCCATGTTTGAATACATTATACATTAAAGATGTATTCATTTATTTGAAAAGCAGTTACACAGAGAAAGGGAGAGAAATCTTCCATCTGCTGATTCACTCCCCAAATAGCCACAAATGGCCAGAGTTGGGCAGACCTAAGCCAGGAGCCTGGAGCTTCATCCGAACTCCCATGAGGGTGGCAGGGGCTCCAGTACTTGAGCCCTCAGCCCTGCATCCCAGGGTATGTGCCAGCAGGAAGTCGGAATCGGAAGTGGAGCCAGGACCCAAATGCAAGCACTCCAGTATGGGATGCAGGTGCCCCTGGCTCTGCGCCAGAAGCCCTCCCCTGTTTATGTGTTGTTTTTGATACAGAAAATCACACGTGTTTATGAGGAGTCAAGCGATGTCGATGCATGTACACATTACGTGATGTTCAAATCCGGATAAGCATATCGCCACCTAAATTATCTTTTCTTTGAGGCAAAAACATTCAAGGTCGTTTCTTCCAGCTTTTGAGAGCTACACCTGTCTTCCACTGAAGCCACCCAACTGTGCGAGAGAACCCCCACACTGCCTCCTCCCACGGAGCTGTAGCTCAGGGGCTGCCCATCAGGCTCTCCCACTGTCACCCTACTCTTCCCACTGTCACTACTAACGCGGGGGCCCTCGCAAGCTCTGGGACACAGACTAAGCACAGGCGAAGCCTGGGAGTGGAAGACATAACATTGTTGGTGTATGCTCATATTCAGGATCTCAGAGGGGCCTGGCCTGCTGGGAGGCTGACCGGGCTCTGGGTACTGCCAAGGACGGTTCTGTTCCCGTCCCTGAGCTGCGGCGGCCCACGGAGAACGTCCTCACTTGTCTGTCATCACTCAGAGCCTGCTCGCTCTTGACACAGTCGCCATGGCCCCTTCTATATATAAAAATGCACTGGCATCCTTCAAAGGAGAGCCAGGCTGGCTCAGGACACGTCCTGCCCCTCCACCACCGGCCCCGCCAGCGCCGGCCGGGGTGAGGAGAAAATGGTGCTCTGATGGGAAATCAATAGCCGGGCAGGGCAGGCGGAGCGTTTCAGATCGGGTTTCCAGCATGCCGCCCGGAGGAGGCCATGGTGCTTCAGGGCGAGGCCGCGCCCTGCCAACAACAGGCTCAAAAGTGCAATTTTGGCAGAATAAATAAAATGATGGTTTAAAAATGAGATTTTTTGCTATGATCTCATAGGACAGAACACTGGGAAACAAGGACCAAGCTCTGGCAGGGCTGATTTACTCCGTGGGAGACCACGGGGAAGAAAAGCCAGGAGGGAAGATGGAGAGGAGGCTCAACCTCGCCGTGTGCCTACTAAGAGCAGGCACTGCACAAGTCCACTTCAGGCAACTCCAGGGGAAGCACAGCCACACTCAACCCATGGTTCTCCATCCTGGCTGCAGGAGGAGTCCAGGGCCAAAAGGGCTGAGCCGGGGTGCTCCTGGCACGCGAGTGGCCGGCCGAGGTCTCCTCTTGGGACAGAGCAAGACCCCTGACCCCCCACCTCCCCACAACCCCCTCAGCCTCCCTCCCACCCACCCTGCTTCCACCTCCTGCTCCTCTCCTGGGCCTGCCCTGCGTGCCTCTGGGATGCCGGCCGCCTTTCTTTGCTAACGAAGGCCCTCCAGGTGTCCCCTCTGCAGGCGCGCGGCCCCTGCCCAGGCCCAGCCCTGCCCTCCGTGACTGTCCGCCCGGCTCACGCATCACCCGTTCCGACCTTCAATAGCCCAGCAGATGGTGCACAACCACGACGCAAGTGCAACATGCAGCCAGAGTGACAGCTGGCCGGGCCGGGCAGCTTCCCTGTCCGCCCCGCACGTGGACAGACCCATGGCCCCATGGCCTTGGCCGAGCCACCGCGAGGTCCCGCTCCTTCCAGCCCGTGGAAAACGCTGTTCTTGCAGTTGGGAACTCGCCTTTCCTCATCCCGCCCACTGCCCCCCCCCCGGGGGGAGCTGGGCGTCTGGTTCCCGCAGGACCCTGTGTGCCCGCTGTGTGGGCAGCGTGGCAACCGTGAGCTCCTCCCGCGCACAGGCCTGGTCTCACCGACGCCTCCATCCTGATGCGGGCACGCCGGTGCCTGCGCAGAGCACACGCGGGTTTGTTCCACGTGACGCAAAGGCCCCAACCGTGCCACCGGGGCTGACCGGAAGCGGACTGGCACTTCCTCCCCATCTAGGCCACGGGAAGTGACGTCATGACGCTGCAACGCCCTAGCTTCTGGTAAGGTTAAGAAGCGCTGGGCCCTTCCGCTAAGACGGAGCGGCCCCTGGGTGAGGCCCCACGGGGGTCCCCGCGGGTGCGGTGATGGTGCGCTGGCATCAGAGGGCTAAGGACCCCGGCTCTCGGCTGCCCCTCGCCGTCCACTCTGCTGACCCCTTCCGCTCCGGCTGTAGGACGTGGTGGAGAGTTCCCCGCCCCTGAAAATGGCAAGCCTGCCCCTTGCTGAGGAAGGGGCGCGCCCCACCCCGGCCCCGGGCGTGTGGCCGGAGCGCGCCCACCCCCTCTGCGACCCGGCACAGGTGCAGCGGCCAGGCTTGCCCTCCAAGGCCTCCTGGTCCAGTCCGCGGTCTGTGCTGCCTGAGGTTTCTCCCGGTCCCTGCGCCTGGCCGTGGTGACCGCACGGAGGTCTCCAGGGTGGGCTCGAGGGTTCCCGGCGCCTCTGAGACCCCAGCAGTGGCCTGAGCGTCTCTGCTCACTCGGCCTGGTAACTTGGTGTTTGTGAGAAGCCGAAGTCTGCACTGCCCCGCTGCAGGTGCCGGCGGAGCCACGCCCGGCCGCGCTGTTGGCCTCCACAAAGCGCACTGGGAGTGCAACCTTCCCTAGGTCAAGTGGTGGAGAAACCGCAGAGGCGCGGGACCTTGACAGTCCCCGGGTGGACTTTGCTCCCTTGGGCCGGGCCTGATTTATCTGACCTCAGACAGGAGAAATGGCCTCTGTCCGCAGCCCTCGGGGAAGGTGACCGCAATCCTGCCCTGCAATCAGTTTTCCTGGAACATCTCCTTCTGCAACCTCAATTCATCAACCTGCCAGGGAGTCATCCTGCCAGGGGCCTTCTCCCAGCGAAGACCTGAACCCACGGGACACTTCCCTCGTCCCCGGGAGTCGGGGGGAGAGAAGACACGGGACACTTCCCTCGTCCTGGGAGTGGGGGAGAGAAGACACGGGGCACTTCCCTCGTCCTGGGAGTGGGGGAGAGGACCCCACGGGACACTTCCCTCGTCCTGGGAGTCGGGGAGAGGACCCCACGGGGCACTTCCCTCGTCCTGGGAGTCGGGAGAGAAGACACGGGACACTTCCCTCGTCCTGGGAGTGGGGGGAGAGAAGACACGGGGCACTTCCCTCGTCCTGGGAGTCGGGGAGAGGACCCCACGGGGCACTTCCCTCGTCCTGGGAGTCGGGGAGAGGACCCCACGGGGCACTTCCCTCGTCCTGGGAGTGGGGGAGAGGACCCCACGGGACACTTCCCTCGTCCTGGGAGTGGGGGAGACACCCCACGGGGCACTTCCCTCGTCCCCGGGAGTGGGGGAGAGGACCCCACGGGACACTTCCCTCGTCCTGGGAGTGGGGGAGAGGACCCCACGGGGCACTTCCCTCGTCCTGGGAGTGGGGGAGAGGACCCCACGGGACACTTCCCTCGTCCTGGGAGTGGGGGAGAGGACCCCACGGGACACTTCCCTCGTCCTGGGAGTCGGGGAGAGGACCCCACGGGGCACTTCCCTCGTCCCCGGGAGTCGGGGAGAGGACCCCACGGGACACTTCCCTCGTCCCCGGGAGTGGGGGAGAGGACCCCACGGGACACTTCCCTCGTCCTGGGAGTGGGGGAGAGGACCCCACGGGACACTTCCCTCGTCCTGGGAGTCGGGGAGAGAAGACACGGGACACTTCCCTCGTCCTGGGAGTCGGGGAGAGGACCCCACGGAACACTTCCATCGTCCTGGGAGTCGGGGAGAGGACCCCACGGGGCACTTCCCTCGTCCTGGGAGTGGGGGAGAGGACCCCACGGGACACTTCCCTCGTCCTGGGAGTCGGGGAGAGAAGACACGGGACACTTCCCTCGTCCTGGGAGTCGGGGAGAGGACCCCACGGGACACTTCCCTCGTCCTGGGAGTGGGGGAGAGGACCCCACGGGGCACTTCCCTCGTCCCCGGGAGTGGGGGAGAGGACCCCACGGGACACTTCCCTCGTCCTGGGAGTGGGGGAGAGGACCCCACGGGGCACTTCCCTCGTCCTGGGAGTGGGGGAGAGGACCCCACGGGACACTTCCCTCGTCCTGGGAGTGGGGGAGAGGACCCCACGGGGCACTTCCCTCGTCCTGGGAGTCGGGGAGAGGACCCCACGGGGCACTTCCCTCGTCCCCGGGAGTCGGGGAGAGGACCCCACGGGACACTTCCCTCGTCCCCGGGAGTAGGGAGAGGACCCCACGGGACACTTCCCTCGTCCTGGGAGTGGGGGAGAGGACCCCACGGGACACTTCCCTCGTCCTGGGAGTCGGGGAGAGAAGACACGGGACACTTCCCTCGTCCCCGGGAGTGGGGGAGAGGACCCCACGGGGCACTTCCCTCGTCCTGGGAGTGGGGGAGAGGACCCCACGGGGCACTTCCCTCGTCCTGGGAGTGGGGGGAGAGGACCCCACGGGACACTTCCCTCGTCCTGGGAGTGGGGGAGAGGACCCCACGGGACACTTCCCTCGTCCTGGGAGTGGGGGAGAGGACCCCACGGGGCACTTCCCTCGTCCTGGGAGTGGGGGAGAGGACCCCACGGGACACTTCCCTCGTCCCCGGGAGTGGGGGAGAGGACCCCACGGGGCACTTCCCTCGTCCCCGGGAGTCGGGGAGAGGACCCCACGGGACACTTCCCTCGTCCCCGGGAGTGGGGGAGAGGACCCCACGGGACACTTCCCTCGTCCCCGGGAGTGGGGGAGAGAAGACACGGGACACTTCCCTCGTCCCCGGGAGTCGGGGAGAGGACCCCACGGGACACTTCCCTCGTCCCCGGGAGTAGGGGAGAGGACCCCACGGGGCACTTCCCTCGTCCTGGGAGTGGGGGAGAGAAGACACGGGGCACTTCCCTCGTCCTGGGAGTCGGGGAGAGAAGACACGGGACACTTCCCTCGTCCCCGGGAGTGGGGGAGAGGACCCCACGGGGCACTTCCCTCGTCCTGGGAGTCGGGGAGAGAAGACACGGGACACTTCCCTCGTCCTGGGAGTGGGGGAGAGGACCCCACGGGACACTTCCCTCGTCCTGGGAGTGGGGGAGAGAAGACACGGGACACTTCCCTCGTCCTGGGAGTGGGGGAGAGGACCCCACGGGACACTTCCCTCGTCCTGGGAGTGGGGGAGAGGACCCCACGGGACACTTCCCTCGTCCTGGGAGTGGGGGAGAGGACCCCACGGGACACTTCCCTCGTCCCCGGGAGTGGGGGAGAGGACCCCACGGGACACTTCCCTCGTCCCCGGGAGTGGGGGAGAGAAGACACGGGACACTTCCCTCGTCCCCGGGAGTGGGGGAGAGAGGACCCCACGGGGCACTTCCCTCGTCCCCGGGAGTGGGGGAGAGGACCCCACGGGACACTTCCCTCGTCCCCGGGAGTGGGGGAGAGGACCCCACGGGACACTTCCCTCGTCCTGGGAGTCTGGGAGAGGACCCCACGGGACACTTCCCTCGTCCCCGGGAGTGGGGGAGAGAAGACACGGGACACTTCCCTCGTCCCCGGGAGTCGGGGAGAGGACCCCACGGGGCACTTCCCTCGTCCTGGGAGTGGGGGAGAGAAGACACGGGACACTTCCCTCGTCCTGGGAGTCGGGGAGAGAAGACACGGGACACTTCCCTCGTCCTGGGAGTGGGGGAGAGAAGACACGGGACACTTCCCTCGTCCTGGGAGTGGGGGGAGAGGACCCCACGGGACACTTCCCTCGTCCTGGGAGTCGGGGAGAGGACCCCACGGGGCACTTCCCTCGTCCCCGGGAGTCAGGGGAGAGAAGACACGGGACACTTCCCTCGTCCCCGGGAGTGGGGGAGAGGACCCCACGGGACACTTCCCTCGTCCTGGGAGTCGGGGGAGAGGACCCCACGGGACACTTCCCTCGTCCTGGGAGTCGGGGGAGAGAAGACACGGGACACTTCCCTCGTCCTGGGAGTGGGGGAGAGAAGACACGGGACACTTCCCTCGTCCTGGGAGTCGGGGAGAGAAGACACGGGGCACTTCCCTCGTCCCCGGGAGTGGGGGAGAGGACCCCACGGGACACTTCCCTCGTCCTGGGAGTGGGGGAGAGGACCCCACGGGACACTTCCCTCGTCCTGGGAGTCTGGGAGAGGACCCCACGGGACACTTCCCTCGTCCTGGGAGTGGGGGAGAGGACCCCACGGGACACTTCCCTCGTCCCCGGGAGTGGGGGAGAGGACCCCACGGGACACTTCCCTCGTCCCCGGGAGTGGGGGAGAGAAGACACGGGACACTTCCCTCGTCCCCGGGAGTGGGGGAGAGAGGACCCCACGGGGCACTTCCCTCGTCCCCGGGAGTGGGGGAGAGGACCCCACGGGACACTTCCCTCGTCCCCGGGAGTGGGGGAGAGGACCCCACGGGACACTTCCCTCGTCCTGGGAGTCGGGGAGAGGACCCCACGGGACACTTCCCTCGTCCTGGGAGTGGGGGAGAGAAGACACGGGACACTTCCCTCGTCCCCGGGAGTGGGGGAGAGGACCCCACGGGGCACTTCCCTCGTCCTGGGAGTGGGGGAGAGAAGACACGGGACACTTCCCTCGTCCTGGGAGTCGGGGAGAGAAGACACGGGGCACTTCCCTCGTCCCCGGGAGTGGGGGAGAGGACCCCACGGGACACTTCCCTCGTCCTGGGAGTGGGGGAGAGAAGACACGGGACACTTCCCTTGTCCTGGGAGTCGGGGAGAGGACCCCACGGGACACTTCCCTCGTCCCCGGGAGTGGGGGAGAGAAGACACGGGACACTTCCCTCGTCCCCGGGAGTCGGGGAGAGGACCCCACGGGGCACTTCCCTCGTCCTGGGAGTGGGGGAGAGAAGACACGGGACACTTCCCTCGTCCTGGGAGTCGGGGAGAGAAGACACGGGACACTTCCCTCGTCCTGGGAGTGGGGGAGAGAAGACACGGGACACTTCCCTCGTCCCCGGGAGTGGGGGAGAGAGGACCCCACGGGGCACTTCCCTCGTCCCCGGGAGTGGGGGAGAGGACCCCACGGGACACTTCCCTCGTCCCCGGGAGTGGGGGAGAGGACCCCACGGGACACTTCCCTCGTCCTGGGAGTCTGGGAGAGGACCCCACGGGACACTTCCCTCGTCCCCGGGAGTGGGGGAGAGAAGACACGGGACACTTCCCTCGTCCCCGGGAGTCGGGGAGAGGACCCCACGGGGCACTTCCCTCGTCCTGGGAGTGGGGGAGAGAAGACACGGGACACTTCCCTCGTCCTGGGAGTCGGGGAGAGAAGACACGGGACACTTCCCTCGTCCTGGGAGTGGGGGAGAGAAGACACGGGACACTTCCCTTGTCCTGGGAGTGGGGGGAGAGGACCCCACGGGACACTTCCCTCGTCCTGGGAGTCGGGGAGAGGACCCCACGGGGCACTTCCCTCGTCCCCGGGAGTCAGGGGAGAGAAGACACGGGACACTTCCCTCGTCCCCGGGAGTGGGGGAGAGGACCCCACGGGACACTTCCCTCGTCCTGGGAGTCGGGGGAGAGGACCCCACGGGACACTTCCCTCGTCCTGGGAGTCGGGGGAGAGAAGACACGGGACACTTCCCTCGTCCTGGGAGTGGGGGAGAGAAGACACGGGACACTTCCCTCGTCCTGGGAGTCGGGGAGAGAAGACACGGGGCACTTCCCTCGTCCCCGGGAGTGGGGGAGAGGACCCCACGGGACACTTCCCTCGTCCTGGGAGTGGGGGAGAGGACCCCACGGGACACTTCCCTCGTCCTGGGAGTCTGGGAGAGGACCCCACGGGACACTTCCCTCGTCCTGGGAGTGGGGGAGAGGACCCCACGGGACACTTCCCTCGTCCCCGGGAGTGGGGGAGAGAGGACCCCACGGGGCACTTCCCTCGTCCCCGGGAGTGGGGGAGAGGACCCCACGGGACACTTCCCTCGTCCCCGGGAGTGGGGGAGAGGACCCCACGGGACACTTCCCTCGTCCTGGGAGTCTGGGAGAGGACCCCACGGGACACTTCCCTCGTCCCCGGGAGTGGGGGAGAGAAGACACGGGACACTTCCCTCGTCCCCGGGAGTCGGGGAGAGGACTCCACGGGGCACTTCCCTCGTCCTGGGAGTGGGGGAGAGAAGACACGGGACACTTCCCTCGTCCTGGGAGTCGGGGAGAGAAGACACGGGACACTTCCCTCGTCCTGGGAGTGGGGGAGAGAAGACACGGGACACTTCCCTTGTCCTGGGAGTGGGGGGAGAGGACCCCACGGGACACTTCCCTCGTCCTGGGAGTCGGGGAGAGGACCCCACGGGGCACTTCCCTCGTCCCCGGGAGTCAGGGGAGAGAAGACACGGGACACTTCCCTCGTCCCCGGGAGTGGGGGAGAGGACCCCACGGGACACTTCCCTCGTCCTGGGAGTCGGGGGAGAGGACCCCACGGGACACTTCCCTCGTCCTGGGAGTCGGGGGAGAGAAGACACGGGACACTTCCCTCGTCCTGGGAGTCGGGGAGAGAAGACACGGGACACTTCCCTCGTCCTGGGAGTCGGGGAGAGAAGACACGGGGCACTTCCCTCGTCCCCGGGAGTGGGGGAGAGGACCCCACGGGACACTTCCCTCGTCCTGGGAGTGGGGGAGAGGACCCCACGGGACACTTCCCTCGTCCTGGGAGTCTGGGAGAGGACCCCACGGGACACTTCCCTCGTCCTGGGAGTGGGGGAGAGGACCCCACGGGACACTTCCCTCGTCCCCGGGAGTGGGGGAGAGGACCCCACGGGACACTTCCCTCGTCCCCGGGAGTGGGGGAGAGAAGACACGGGACACTTCCCTCGTCTCCGGGAGTGGGGGAGAGAGGACCCCACGGGGCACTTCCCTCGTCCCCGGGAGTGGGGGAGAGGACCCCACGGGACACTTCCCTCGTCCCCGGGAGTGGGGGAGAGGACCCCACGGGACACTTCCCTCGTCCTGGGAGTCGGGGAGAGGACCCCACGGGACACTTCCCTCGTCCTGGGAGTGGGGGAGAGAAGACACGGGACACTTCCCTCGTCCCCGGGAGTGGGGGAGAGGACCCCACGGGGCACTTCCCTCGTCCTGGGAGTGGGGGAGAGAAGACACGGGACACTTCCCTCGTCCTGGGAGTCGGGGAGAGAAGACACGGGGCACTTCCCTCGTCCCCGGGAGTGGGGGAGAGGACCCCACGGGACACTTCCCTCGTCCTGGGAGTGGGGGAGAGAAGACACGGGACACTTCCCTTGTCCTGGGAGTCGGGGAGAGGACCCCACGGGACACTTCCCTCGTCCCCGGGAGTGGGGGAGAGAAGACACGGGACACTTCCCTCGTCCCCGGGAGTCGGGGAGAGGACCCCACGGGGCACTTCCCTCGTCCTGGGAGTGGGGGAGAGAAGACACGGGACACTTCCCTCGTCCTGGGAGTCGGGGAGAGAAGACACGGGACACTTCCCTCGTCCTGGGAGTGGGGGAGAGAAGACACGGGACACTTCCCTCGTCCCCGGGAGTGGGGGAGAGGACCCCACGGGGCACTTCCCTCGTCCTGGGAGTGGGGGAGAGAAGACACGGGACACTTCCCTCGTCCTGGGAGTCGGGGAGAGAAGACACGGGGCACTTCCCTCGTCCCCGGGAGTGGGGGAGAGGACCCCACGGGACACTTCCCTCGTCCTGGGAGTGGGGGAGAGGACCCCACGGGACACTTCCCTCGTCCTGGGAGTGGGGGAGAGGACCCCACGGGACACTTCCCTCGTCCTGGGAGTCGGGGAGAGGACCCCACGGGACACTTCCCTCGTCCCCGGGAGTGGGGGAGAGGACCCCACGGGGCACTTCCCTCGTCCCCGGGAGTGGGGGAGAGGACCCCACGGGGCACTTCCCTCGTCCCCGGGAGTGGGGGAGAGGACCCCACGGGGCACTTCCCTCGTCCTGGGAGTCGGGGGGAGGCTGCTCTCTCCCACCCACCCGTGCAGAGGCTGGGGCTTATAGTCTGTTGGCTGGATGCCTGCTTCCTGTCTGTCTGTGGTGGGGGGCAGGGTCTGGCTGACACGGGGTCCAGGCACAGCAGTGCTGTCCATCTGGCTGACACAGGGTCCAGGGCCCATCAGTGCTGTCTGTCTGGGGCGGGTGTGGGCAGGGTCTGGCTGACTCAGGGTCCTCAGCCCATCAGTGCTGTCCGTCTGTCTGGCTGACACGTGGTCCAGGGCCCAGCATTGCTGTCCATCTGTGGGGGTCCAGGCCCAGCACAGCAGTTCTGTTTCGTTAGTGGGTGCTTCCCTCAGGCCTCCCAGTGAAGTTGGAAACAGACCTGGGGTGCACGTGCGTCTGCAGGGCCATCTGTGCCCTTGCTGGGCGTGAGACAGACTGCAGAAGGAACTGGGAGACAGAGAGCACAAGAGCCATCCTCCTAAGCCCTGGAGGCTCCGATCAGACAGCCCCAGCCCCCTGCTGAGCCCAGGACCCCCACCCCACCAGAAAGTGCAGCCCCGAGGGCATGGCTCCGCTCCCCAGGCACTGGCATCCCCGGGCCCTCGTCTTTCCACCCTGGAAAACGCCAGGAAGTGCGGCCGGCAGTCCTGAGGCTGGGGGCTCCCCCGCCAGCGCGACAGCACTGGCTCAACCCGGAGACACCTCCCTGCCCCCGCTGTTAGAAACCATCCTTGTTGGGGAGACGGAGCCCAAGTGCTGCAGTCAGCCCTGGGCCGAGGTGGTGCCCTCCTGTGCCAGCTTGGGCGTCAGGAAGAACCGAGCCTGTCGGGCCCCAGGGGCTCGCTGGGGTCTCGGTGCACCCCGTGTCCCCCTCTGGGGACTCAGGAATCCCATGCAGCCGGAGCAGGAGGGTGGGGGATTCCCTCCACTGTGAAGTCAGCTGTCGCGGCTTTGTGAGGACTCCTAGTGGTCTCAGTGTTCTCGTTTCAAAGATTCCTCTGGTGCTGGTGAGCACCTGGGGTCAGGGCGTGGGGGCCCCTCTCCGAGCCTTCGCCTTCAGGCTTCGTGATTATCCGGCTGCCTGCCTTATCAGATAACGGAGATTGATGGAGGATGCAGCAGCAGGAAAACAGACACAACATCCGGGCAGCCTGTCCGGGAGAGTCACTTCAGCTCTGTGCTCTCAGCTGCTCAGCAAAGGCAGTAGGAGCCCGCCCGCACCTCTGCTCGCAGCTGCGGCCCCTGCGGCGCCTGCTGACCCAGCTCCCCCCCCCCCCACCATGTGCGCCCTGGGAGGCAGCACTGACGGGTCAAGTCATTGCAGACCTGGAGAGAGGGGCTGGCTCCCGGCTTGGGCCGGCCCAGCCTGAGCCATTGTGGGCATGCGGGGAGTGAGCCAGCACGTGGGCGCTCTCCATCTTTCTCTGTCTGCCTCTCAAAAGCAGCACATTTTTATGAAAGCAAAGACGCCAAGGGAAGAATAAGGATTCCCGCTGCCTAGGGGTCATGACAATAGCTAGACGTGTCTTAGGCACCAGACTGTAAAAGCTGCTTCCCTGTTTGCCTGTCCAGTGTCCTCGCCAGGCCTGTGGGGAGCACCGTTGTTGTCACCCCTGTGCAGAGGGGGATCGGAGGCACGGGGCAGACTGCAGCCTGGGCGGCTGCCCGAGGCTTCCCGCTGGGGACTCCGGGCTGAGGCTGGAACAACACACGCACTCCTGGCAGAGCCTGTGTGCCACTGTCCCCGAGAGACGGAGGGACGCTAGGGCTGGCTGTGAGCCACCCTGTCCACGATCCTCTGAAGAAGCACACGCTGGGTCACAGCAGCGGCACCCAAGGGCCCCGCCTGAGCCCACAACCGTGCCTGTCCCACGCGTGCTGCAGGTGGCGCCTGTAGCGGCCATGTGCAACTTGCAGGACAGGCGTGGCCCACGTCCCTCGGAGGACCAGGGCGGCGCCCACTGTCGCCACAGCCTCTGTGAGCAGGCACGAAGTCAGAACTCACCTGTTCCCTGTCCTGTACCGCGGCTTTCTGAAGCGCCTCTCGACACACTGAGGGATGATGGGAAAGAACGCAGACGGAACTTCCAGCAGCCGGGGAGACGCCAGTACAGGCCAAAGGACGGCAGGGCGGCTGGGGCCGTGAGCGGAGCCCTGGGTCCCTTCCCCTCGGAGGGGCCGTGGCCGCGGAGACCTCCTGGACATGCAGGCGTCCCGTGCGGACTCTGTGCCTTGACGGACAATCTTCGGTGAAGCACTGCCACATTGACTAGCTCTCCTAAATAATGAGTCAGTGGCTGGAATGAGTTTGTTGAAAACAAAAACAAGGATAAGCACGATGAGTCAAACAATGGAAAGAGTCGTCCGGCCCGGCAACACACAGAGCACGCACATTTATCCGTGCGTCAGATGAACTCCCTTACGGAGACGATGTCACACGGGGTTCTGTTATTTCAGAGTTCTGCCCTACCTGATTGCTTACGAACATAAGGAGTTCGTCCTAAAGGTCACACTGACATATATTTAAGTGACAGCAAAATTTAAAAATACTTCGTCAAAACTGTGGAGTTAGATTCTTTTCCCCAGTGGGACCCATTTATTTTTCACCTGACAAAAAATAACAAAGTAGTTTACACACACATCTACACGCACCAGTATCCATTTGTCTGTCTGTACACAAACATTAGAAATACCGGCACCAACTTGGGCTTAGCAAATCTCAAACTTTTCACTGCTGGGTTGAACAATTACGGCAAAAGTCCTGCTGCCCATGAACTTAGTGACACCCTCGCAGGGCTCGGCCTGCTGGGGCGACACTGGGACGACAGTGCCAATGTCACTGGGACATTGTCACTTTCAGTGCCTGTGGAAGTGACCCACAGGTCTGGAACATGATGTGAGTCTGTGTGTGTGCACATGCATGTGGTTTATAGGGCACTCTATCACATTGAACTGAACTGTTTAAAGATTTATTTATTTGAAAGAGTTACAGAGGAGGAGAGACAGAGACAGAATCTTCCATCTGCTGGTTCATCCCTCTGCAAAGGCCAGGGGTGGGCCAGGCTGAAGCCAGGAGCTTCCTCCAGGTCGTCCACGTGGGTGCAGGGGCTCAAGGACTTGGCCATCCTCTGCTGCTTTCCCAGGCGCATTCGCAGGGAGCTGGATCAGAAGTGGAGCAGCTGGGACAGGAACCAGTGCCCATATGGGATGCTGGCGTCACTCCGGCCTCTGAACTTCACTCTGCACAGACTCGGGGCAGGCGCTCCGCTCTACCCACGGTGAGGACATCGCCACCTTTTCCCGAGGCTCGCTTTTCCTTAGCTGGTTTCAAGGTGGAGGGCCAGACTTCGCCCCTGCCTCCTCACTACAAACCTCTTCACGTCTGAGGATCCTCACTGCCCTCTGGCCTCCTCCCAGCCCCGGGACTGCTCTCAAGGTCGGCATTCGAGACAACACACAGAGTTCCGGGTGCAGACGTGGCAGGAGGCTCTCTGCTCCTCCCAGCTCCTTCCTGCCAAGGCAGAGCAATATTCTGTGGGCGTTTCTGTCGACCACAGCATTACGCCACCTTCAATTTCTTCTTCCTGAGCCAGAACGCGGCCGGAACGCCGCCCCGGCCTCCCACTCAGGCCGTCTGGGAATGAGCCCCCCCCAGCTCCCGCACTGCACCTGTATCCCACTCAGGCCGTCTGGGAATGAGCCCCCCCCACCCCCCCCCAGCTCCCACACTGCACCTGTCCTCCCACCCAGGCCGTCTGGGAATGAGCCCCCCCCAGCTCCCGCACTGCACCTGTCCTCCCACCCAGGCCGTCTGGGAATGAGCCCCCCCCCCCAGCTCCCACACTGCACCTGTCCTCCCACCCAGGCCGTCTGGGAATGAGCCCCCCCCAGCTCCCACACTGCACCTGTCCTCCCACCCAGGCCGTCTGGGAATGAGCCCCCCCCAGCTCCCGCACTGCACCTGTCCTCCCACCCAGGCCGTCTGGGAATGAGCCCCCCCCCAGCTCCCACACTGCACCTGTCCTCCCACCCAGGCCGTCTGGGAATGAGCCCCCCCCAGCTCCCACACTGCACCTGTCCTCCCACCCAGGCCGTCTGGGAATGAGCCCCCCCCAGCTCCCACACTGCACCTGTCCTCCCACCCAGGCTGTCTGGGAATGAGCCCCCCCCAGCTCCCGCACTGCACCTGTCCTCCCACCCAGGCCGTCTGGGAATGAGCCCCCCCCAGCTCCCACACTGCACCTGTCCTCCCACCCAGGCTGTCTGGGAATGAGCCCCCCCCCCAGCTCCCACACTGCACCTGTCCTCCCACCCAGGCCGTCTGGGAATGAGCCCCCCCCAGCTCCCACACTGCACCTGTCCTCCCACCCAGGCTGTCTGGGAATGAGCCCCCCCCAGCTCCCGCACTGCACCTGTCCTCCCACCCAGGCCGTCTGGGAATGAGCCCCCCCCCCAGCTCCCACACTGCACCTGTCCTCCCACCCAGGCCGTCTGGGAATGAGCCCCCCCCAGCTCCCACACTGCACCTGTCCTCCCACCCAGGCCGTCTGGGAATGAGCCCCCCCCAGCTCCCACACTGCACCTGTCCTCCCACCCAGGCTGTCTGGGAATGAGCCCCCCCCAGCTCCCGCACTGCACCTGTCCTCCCACCCAGGCCGTCTGGGAATGAGCCCCCCCCCAGCTCCCACACTGCACCTGTCCTCCCACCCAGGCCGTCTGGGAATGAGCCCCCCCCAGCTCCCACACTGCACCTGTCCTCCCACCCAGGCTGTCTGGGAATGAGCCCCCCCCCAGCTCCCACACTGCACCTGTCCTCCCACCCAGGCCGTCTGGGAATGAGCCCCCCCCAGCTCCCACACTGCACCTGTCCTCCCACCCAGGCTGTCTGGGAATGAGCCCCCCCCAGCTCCCGCACTGCACCTGTCCTCCCACCCAGGCCGTCTGGGAATGAGCCCCCCCCAGCTCCCACACTGCACCTGTCCTCCCACCCAGGCCGTCTGGGAATGAGCCCCCCCCCAGCTCCCACACTGCACCTGTCCTCCCACCCAGGCCGTCTGGGAATGAGCCCCCCCCAGCTCCCACACTGCACCTGTCCTCCCACCCAGGCTGTCTGGGAATGAGCCCCCCCCCAGCTCCCACACTGCACCTGTCCTCCTACCCAGGCTGTCTGGGAATGAGCCCCCCCCAGCTCCCACACTGCACCTGTCCTCCCACCCAGGCCGTCTGGGAATGAGCCCCCCCCAGCTCCCACACTGCACCTGTCCTCCCACCCAGGCTGTCTGGGAATGAGCCCCCCGGCCAGCTCCCACACTGCACCTGTCCTCCCACCCAGGCCGTCTGGGAATGAGCCCCCCCACCCCCCCCAGCTCCCACACTGCACCTGTATCCCACCCAGGCCGTCTGGGAATGAGCCCCCCCAGCTCCCACACTGCACCTGTATCCCACCCAGGCTGTCTGGGAATGAGCCCCCCCCAGCTCCCACACTGCACCTGTCCTCCCACCCAGGCCGTCTGGGAATGAGCCCCCCCCCAGCTCCCACACTGCACCTGTCCTCCCACTCAGGCTGTCTGGGAATGAGCCCCCCCCAGCTCCCACACTGCACCTGTATCCCACTCAGGCTGTCTGGGAATGAGCCCCCCCCCCAGCTCCCGCACTGCACCTGTCCTCCCACCCAGGCTGTCTGGGAATGAGCCCCCCCAGCTCCCACACTGCACCTGTCCTACAACCCAGGCTGTCTGGGAATGAGCCCCCCCCAGCTCCCACACTGCACCTGTCCTCCCACCCAGGCCGTCTGGGAATGAGCCCCCCCCAGCTCCCACACTGCACCTGTCCTCCCACCCAGGCCGTCTGGGAATGAGCCCCCCCCAGCTCCCACACTGCACCTGTCCTCCCACCCAGGCCGTCTGGGAATGAGCCCCCCCCAGCTCCCACACTGCACCTGTCCTCCCACCCAGGCCGTCTGGGAATGAGCCCCCCCCAGCTCCCACACTGCACCTGTATCCCACCCAGGCTGTCTGGGAATGAGCCCCCCCCAGCTCCCACACTGCACCTGTCCTCCCACCCAGGCCGTCTGGGAATGAGCCCCCCCCAGCTCCCACACTGCACCTGTATCCCACCCAGGCTGTCTGGGAATGAGCCCCCCCCAGCTCCCACACTGCACCTGTCCTCCCACCCAGGCCGTCTGGGAATGAGCCCCCCCCAGCTCCCGCACTGCACCTGTCCTCCCACCCAGGCTGTCTGGGAATGAGCCCCCCCCAGCTCCCACACTGCACCTGTCCTCCCACCCAGGCCGTCTGGGAATGAGCCCCCCCCAGCTCCCACACTGCACCTGTATCCCACCCAGGCTGTCTGGGAATGAGCCCCCCCCCCCAGCTCCCGCACTGCACCTGTCCTCCCACCCAGGCTGTCTGGGAATGAGCCCCCCCCACGCCCCCCCAGCTCCCACACTGCACCTGTCCTCCCACCCAGGCCGTCTGGGAATGAGCCCCCCCCAGCTCCCACACTGCACCTGTCCTCCCACCCAGGCCGTCTGGGAATGAGCCCCCCCCCAGCTCCCACACTGCACCTGTCCTCCCACCCAGGCTGTCTGGGAATGAGCCTCCCCCAGCTCCCGCACTGCACCTGTCCTCCCACCCAGGCCGTCTGGGAATGAGCCCCCCCCAGCTCCCACACTGCACCTGTCCTCCCACCCAGGCTGTCTGGGAATGAGCCCCCCCCCCCAGCTCCCACACTGCACCTGTCCTCCCACCCAGGCCGTCTGGGAATGAGCCCCCCCCAGCTCCCACACTGCACCTGTCCTCCCACCCAGGCTGTCTGGGAATGAGCCCCCCCCCAGCTCCCACACTGCACCTGTCCTCCTACCCAGGCTGTCTGGGAATGAGCCCCCCCCAGCTCCCACACTGCACCTGTCCTCCCACCCAGGCCGTCTGGGAATGAGCCCCCCCCAGCTCCCACACTGCACCTGTCCTCCCACCCAGGCTGTCTGGGAATGAGCCCCCCCCCCAGCTCCCACACTGCACCTGTCCTCCCACCCAGGCCGTCTGGGAATGAGCCCCCCCCACCCCCCCCCAGCTCCCACACTGCACCTGTATCCCACCCAGGCCGTCTGGGAATGAGCCCCCCCAGCTCCCACACTGCACCTGTATCCCACCCAGGCTGTCTGGGAATGAGCCCCCCCCAGCTCCCACACTGCACCTGTCCTCCCACCCAGGCCGTCTGGGAATGAGCCCCCCCCCAGCTCCCACACTGCACCTGTCCTCCCACTCAGGCTGTCTGGGAATGAGCCCCCCCCAGCTCCCACACTGCACCTGTATCCCACTCAGGCTGTCTGGGAATGAGCCCCCCCCCCAGCTCCCGCACTGCACCTGTCCTCCCACCCAGGCTGTCTGGGAATGAGCCCCCCCAGCTCCCACACTGCACCTGTCCTACAACCCAGGCTGTCTGGGAATGAGCCCCCCCCAGCTCCCACACTGCACCTGTCCTCCCACCCAGGCCGTCTGGGAATGAGCCCCCCCCAGCTCCCACACTGCACCTGTCCTCCCACCCAGGCCGTCTGGGAATGAGCCCCCCCCAGCTCCCACACTGCACCTGTCCTCCCACCCAGGCCGTCTGGGAATGAGCCCCCCCCAGCTCCCACACTGCACCTGTCCTCCCACCCAGGCCGTCTGGGAATGAGCCCCCCCCAGCTCCCACACTGCACCTGTATCCCACCCAGGCTGTCTGGGAATGAGCCCCCCCCAGCTCCCACACTGCACCTGTCCTCCCACCCAGGCCGTCTGGGAATGAGCCCCCCCAGCTCCCACACTGCGCCTGTCCTCCCACCCAGGCCGTCTGGGAATGAGCCCCTCCCACCCACCCCCAGCTCCCACACTGCACCTGTCCTCCCACCCAGGCCGTCTGGGAATGAGCCCCCCCAGCTCCCACACTGCACCTGTATCCCACCCAGGCTGTCTGGGAATGAGCCCCCCCCAGCTCCCACACTGCACCTGTCCTCCCACCCAGGCCGTCTGGGAATGAGCCCCCCCCAGCTCCCGCACTGCACCTGTATCCCACCCAGGCTGTCTGGGAATGAGCCCCCCCCAGCTCCCACACTGCACCTGTCCTCCCACCCAGGCCGTCTGGGAATGAGCCCCCCAGCTCCCACACTGCACCTGTATCCCACCCAGGCTGTCTGGGAATGAGCCCCCCCCAGCTCCCACACTGCACCTGTCCTCCCACCCAGGCCGTCTGGGAATGAGCCCCCCCCCAGCTCCCGCACTGCACCTGTCCTCCCACCCAGGCCGTCTGGGAATGAGCCCCCCCCAGCTCCCGCACTGCACCTGTCCTCCCACCCAGGCTGTCTGGGAATGAGCCCCCCCCAGCTCCCACACTGCACCTGTATCCCACCCAGGCCGTCTGGGAATGAGCCCCCCCCAGCTCCCGCACTGCACCTGTCCTCCCACCCAGGCTGTCTGGGAATGAGCCCCCCCCAGCTCCCGCACTGCACCTGTCCTCCCACCCAGGCCGTCTGGGAATGAGCCCCCCCCAGCTCCCACACTGCACCTGTCCTCCCACCCAGGCTGTCTGGGAATGAGCCCCCCCCCAGCTCCCGCACTGCACCTGTCCTCCCCCTCAGTCCAGCCTCTCTGCTCTCCCTGAGTTCTTTGAACACTTTCCGGCCACCACGGGTACCCCTGCCCCTTCTGGCTCCGTCCAGACCACTCTTTCCTTCCCAGTGCCGTGGCTGCACCCCAGCTTGTCCACTTGGCCTCCACACCCTACCAGGTGTGCGCCGGAGTCCTGTATCCATGGTGGTCAGCAGCAGGGCACAGGCCCCGGACCGTGGCCTAACAGGCGTCAGGGCCTCCACTGCGCCAGCAGAGGGAACATGCCCCGGGAAGGCAGAGTCCAGGGGACCCTGTGGCCAGGAGAGCAAGCCGTGCGCCCTTCCTAATCTGCAGACCGGAGGGACCAGCTCCGCCGGGGGTCCCCTGGACTGGCGAAGCCTTCAGCGCCCCACAGGGAGCAGCGCCGGCCCTGTGAGCGGTCGTTACGTGGGGAGCCTGCATCAGCCTGGGGGAGTCAGGCAACCCCAAAGCTTTCTCAGACACAAAGTCTTTAAATAGCGTTCCTACTACAAAGGGTGAGCAGACACGTGACTGTGGGCGGCCAGTGGCCCGTCCACGCCAGCACACTGCGGACCCCCATACTGCTGGCAGCCTGCCCATGCCCACATGCCACGGACCCTGCACTGCCAGCAACCCAACCATGCCCACCTGACACGGACCGTGCATTACCTTATGTAGGCCGTTTCTAAGCCTCACCTCACCACTCGTGGGTGAAGAAAGTAGCCCTGGGCTCCATGAGGGGCCGGCCCGGGCTGGGACGTGTCACCCTGCTGAGAGCCCAGATCACCCCATCTAGGACCCTCCCGCTCCCACTGGGTCATGTAAGACAGCAGCCTCCCGGTCTGGGCCATCCCAGCTGGGGGCCCTGGTGCCTGGCGAGGGCTTTCCTGCTGCGCCGTGAATGGCAGAGCGAGCCCCCACCCACCCCGGCCCCCTTGATGCCAGCACTGACCTGCTCTGTGAGAGGAGTCCCCTATCCTAGCCGCTGGCCACCACAGGCGCACTGGGCACCGGGCTTCTGACGCATGGATTCTGGGGCGCACATGCAGGCCTCGGCCCCAGGAGCCCAAACAAGCTCCGGTCAGCAACGACCGGGCTTCCCCAGCGCAGCCTCCGTACTTTGCCTCGGGTCAAGCCGCCATCGCCGTCATGGGTTCTACCTGGATCCGTTAGGAACATTCTGGACCCAAAGTTTCCTGGCAGTTCTGGGCCAAGCACTTCCCTGGCCACTGCCTGTCCTCACTAGGGTACCTGGGCAGGCCTCACGGGCCTGGGTCTGCAGCACTGAGGGGGGCAGGGGGGCACCTCTCCTCCAGCCCAGACCTCGCTTCTAGGGAGAGCACAGGCCCCTCCCCCAAGCACGGCCCGCAACGGGGGGCCTGGCCTCTGTTTCCTTGCTGCGCCGTCAGGGTGGCTGTGGAGCCTCCCGGGCTGTCCTCACTGGCCACACGGCACCCTAACAGGACGCAGGATTGGCCTGTCTGGGCACGCGCGTCGGGGCCGACGCCCAGCCAGTGCAGTGATGGGCTGAGTGCGTGCAGGGAGGGGGACGCCTTTCCCCAGCTGCTCCGCCTGGAGGGAGGAGCAGGGCAGGAGCGGGAAGACGCCCTGCTGGATCAAGCTGGATCAGGCACTGGCAGAACCCCTGTGTCGTAGCACAGCAGCGTACGCCGCCGCTTCCCGTTAATTCAGCGGAGGATGGCTCAAGGGCTTGGGCCTCTGCACCCACGTGGAGGCCCAGAAGGAGCTCCTGGCTCCTGGCTTTGGCCTGGCCCAGCGCCAGCCGTAGCAGCCATTCGGGGAGTGAACCAGCAGATGGAAGACCTCTCTGTCTCTCCCTCTCCCTGTCTCTTTCTCCCCACTCTGTATCTTTGCTTTTCAAGTGAAAAAATAAATCAGTATTTTTAACAACAGAAAGCATAGTGAGAATGGTCATTTCCTGTTTGTCAGGTGGGGCCGAAGGAGCTTCCCCGGTAACTGGAGAGGGCCGAGGACAGTGACCCAGAGGCGGGATTCCCAGCAGCTGTCTTCCCCATAGGGGCGCTGGCTCACAGAAGGGACAGCCCCTCTGGGCTCCGAGTGCATTCTGCACACCTCCAGGCATCGGCTGGTGCCCCCTGCCCTCTGGGGGTGCAGGTGGCTTGGGGGCTCAGCAACCCAGGCATCAGCCGGTGCCCCTGCCCTCCGGGGGTGTAGGCGGCTTGGGGGCTCCTACAGAGCCTGCGGATTTCCCGTTGCTCCTGGGCTTGTGGTGTCTCTCCCTCTCATACGGCTCCTTTCCCCTGAGCCAGGAGAGCCGTCCCCTGCACAGCCAGGCCCCAGGCTGTAGAATCCCGTCTGAAGGCAGCAGGGCTCACGGTGGAGCCGGCGCCGTGGACACGGGCAGCCAAGAGGGGCGGGACACGAGGTCACGCGGGAGCTCAGGAGGGTAGAAGCTTGCTCTAAATTATCCCCTAAGTCTTTGTAAGCCAGGCCTGTTGTAAGCTGTGGCTTCCTGGGCCTAAGGCAAGCGTTCTCCTTGACGGGAATTCTACCGCCACCCCCGCTTGGAGGGAGTGCCCTGGTGTTTTCCGGGGACCTGGATCCTTGCCACTCCCAGAGCTGCCAAGGCGACTGGAGGGGGTGGACAGGGCCGGGCTGCCGGAGGAGACCCGGAGCAGCGTTCTGAACGCACCGGCGGCACCATGTTTCTCGGAGGCCAACAGGAGGGACGCGCTTCTTAAAAGTGGGCGAAGTCTCCTCTCTCGGCACTCGCCCGCGGAGGCTGCGCCAGCTCTGCCTTGCAGGTAACCGGCTCTGTGTCGTCGCTGTTCGCATTTCCTGGGTCCCCACTGCACTTGTGGCTGCCCCGAGCGCGTCACTCCCTCCCCCTGCCGAGGCCGGGCGTCCCCTGCTCTTGCTCTGGGAGTCCTCCAGCCGTCCGCCATCTTCCTGCCCCTTCACAGGCGCCACTGCTGTGAACGCCCTCTCGGCTGCTGCGTCCCACGGGTTCTGGAAGGTTCTGGAAGGTTCTGGAAGGTTCTGGAAGGTTCCATCTTCATTCACTCTTCCTCATTAGGAGTGACCCACTCAGGGAGACGTCACCTCACACCCACGCACGTGCGTGGTTTCTGGGCTTGTCACTGGTCCTGGTTTTCTTGCAACGTGCTCAGGAGACATCGTCTGTGTGACTTCTGGTTTTTAGACTTTGTGGCGAGGGGCGCGTTTTCCCCGAGATGACGCGTCTCAGGGAGCTTGTCCTGCTGTTAGTCACCCGCACAGGAGCACAACGGAGCAGCTCGAAATCAAACAGAAAAACAGGCAAAGGCGGGGGATAAAGAGACGCTCGTCTATGCTTCAGCACCCCCGGAACCTCCGCTCCCTCCCGGCCGAGGTTCTTACTGTGGCTGACCCGACACCCGAGGCAGGACGGTCGCTGGGGCGGGAGAAGCAGTCTCCTTTCTGTTCTCTGGGAATGGGCTCACAGCAACTATGGCAGCATCCTCCCAGCGCAGACCCTGCGCCGACGGTGGGGAGGCCAGGCATGTGCTGAGCGTGTGGGCGCTCCACACGCCCACGGGCAGCGACGCCAGCTCTGCCTTGTCTACACAGCCCTGCGCGCCCCAGGTCCTCGTGTCTACACAGCCCTGCCTACCCTACACCACTGAGGGTTAGAGATGAACTCACTCGGGGTCCTTGAGTCTACACAGCCCTGCCCGCCCCAGGTCCTTGTGTCTACACAGCCCTTCCCGCCCCAGGTCCTCGTGTCTACACAGCCCTTCCCGCCCCAGGTCCTCGTGTCTACACAGCCCTGCCTGCCCTACACACCACTGAGGGTTAGAGATGAACTCACTCGGGGTCCTTGAGTCTACACAGCCCTGCCCGCCCCAGGTCCTTGTGTCTACACAGCCCTTCCCGCCCCAGGTCCTCGTGTCTACACAGCCCTTCCCGCCCCAGGTCCTCGTGTCTACACAGCCCTGCCTGCCCTACACACCACTGAGGGTTAGAGATGAACTCACTCAGGGTTCTTGAGTCTACACAGCCCTTCCCGCCCCAGGTCCTCGTGTCTACACAGCCCTGCCCACCAGATATGAACTCACTCGGAGTCCTTGTGTCTACACGACCTTACCCTCCCCAACACACCACCGAGGGTCACAGATGAACTCACATAGGAGACACGGTTACTCTCTACAGCCCTGCAGCCTGAGGCCTGGGGTGGGCTCTGCAGAGCTGCCCCCATTCAGCCAGGCAGGGCCCTGGCACCCCAGGAGAAGGCACCAGCCCCACCCCTGTCCCCGTGCTGGCTGTGTCTCCCGGGCACCAGCAGTCACTGCTTCATGAAGACGAAGGGGCCGCCTCCCATGCTTGGGGCGGGGAGGACACAGCTGTGGGGCAGGAAGGGAGCTGTGTCCAGGGACGGCCAGCAGCGGCCCCAGAAGATCTTCCTAGAAAGGGCCAGCCCCATGCTACACGTCCCCATAACAGAAACTGGGCAAAGCAGCGGGTTTGGTGCAGCCTTCCTGGGTGGGGGGGAGGAGCCCGGTGCCCTTCCCGGGGTCGGGGTGCAAGCGTGGGGAGCTCCCTGAGCCCCCGACCTCAGGATGGACTGAGCCCACTGGGACGTGGGTGGTGCTTGGTCAGCTCAGACGTCGTTTACTTCTCGGAGCTCTGCAGCAGGAAGGCCAAGGTCATGGTGGCGGCAGACTCCGTCTGTGGTTAAGCCGCAGCTCAAGGTGTCCTCACACAGCAGCGAGGGAGAGAGAGAGAGAGAGAGAGAGAGAGAGAGAGGGCTCTGACTCCCTTCCTCTTCTTACAGACTGCTAATCCCATCACGGGGACCCCAGCTCCAACATCACCTGCTGGGGCAGGGCTCCTGCATACGGACACTGGGATGCACAGACGTCCATCCCTCACCGGCTGCCGGGCACACGGAGCAGTTAGGCGTGGGGGCCCACGGCACAGAGCAGCCCAGCCTGGCGAGGCCCGAGACCCAGGAGGGCCCTGCAGTGCACAGCCTGGGCAAGCGGCCCCTCCCGCCTGCCAGAGACAGACACCGGCCCTGGTCCCCTGCAGAGGAGGCGCCCACACCCTCCTGGGGTCTCCGCTCCTGAGCTGAGATCCTTACTCCCAAGGGGAGGTGTCCGAGGAGAGGCCACAAGGTGGGGGGAGTGGTGCCCCCCGAGGGGCATTCCTGTCCTGGCAACAGGAACCCCAGCGGGCTCCCACCCCTTCCTGCTGCAAGGACGCAGCGAGAAGGCGCCGGGGACACAGAAGAGCCCTCAGCAGACGGACAGACGGACATGGACTCTGCCAGTGCCCTGACCTGGGGTTCCGCCTCCAGGGCCGTAAGCGCACACACCAGAGTGCCAGCTGCTCTGGTCCAGCTC
Source organism: Lepus oiostolus (assembly GCA_036325905.1). Lineage (NCBI taxonomy): Eukaryota > Metazoa > Chordata > Mammalia > Lagomorpha > Leporidae > Lepus > Lepus oiostolus. Next base: position 1,164,285 of record CM070797.1, on the reverse strand, counting down.
CCTGCTAGGACTCCTGGGAAGGCAGTGGACGGCGACCCGAGAGCTTGGGATTCCCGCACCCAGGTACCAGGAAGCAATTTCGGGCTCCTGGCTTCGGATCTGCCCAGCCCTGGCTGCTGTGGCCATTTGGGGGGTAAACAAGTAGAAGGAAAGATCTCTGCCAATCTGCCTTTCAAATACATACATAAATAAAAACCTATCAACAGAGAAAAGGAGGTCATGGAGGAAATGTGAGATAATCAGCAAACTGGTAAATTCAATCTCAGTAACATCTATGATTGCACACACATACAATGGCACCTGCACCGTGAGGGAAAAAACACACTCTGTGCTTAGAAAAAATATCCCAGGAAGATACGGACTCAGAAGGACTGGGAGTGAGCGCGGGAGAGATGTGCAGGCAGAGGCTGTGTGGGGCACAGCGCGGCTGGGGGAAGGCGTCCGTCCCTGCACAGGACACACCCGCGAGCCACCCCTTGGCCACCATGAGGCCAATCAGAGGGACACACCGGGGGCTGGAGCGCTGCCGATGGCCCTGGGGACCCCTCGATCCTTCCTCCGTGTGGAAGGCGCAGGCTGGCCCCGCCCTGCCCACCCCCAGGCTAAGCGCAGAGAGAAGCTGGGGGACCCACAGTGGGCACAGCGGCTGGGGCGCAGCTGTCGCTCCCAGAGTTCAACGGCCCAGTGTGGTTTCCCAACCCTCATTTTACTACTGTTGCCCCGAGAACAGTCGTCTAATTTAATTAGCCCAAATTAAGCGTCTAATGATAGGTATTAAATACTAACGGCCAAGGACGAGCCAGTGGGCGAGAGCTCCAGAGCCCAAGGTGCTGTCATGCGCAGGTCAGGCCTTGCAGGACCCGTTCTCCCCACCTCGGGGGTGACGTCGCCACCCTCTGTTGAGAATTCTTGGCTTAAATGAGATAAAAATGAGGGCTTAGCTAGAAAATTCCCCCAATGCCCTGTAGTTAAGCAGTACACTAAATCCCCCATGTCTCGCAGAAAAAATATATATAGCAAAATTAAAGATATTGCAAGTAAATGGAAATAAAACTATGGCACTTCAGAACCTGTGATGTGGGGCCAGCGCTGTGACCCAGCAGACTAAGCCTCTGCCTGTTGTGCCTGTACCCCGTGTGGACGCCGGTTCGAGCCCTGGCTGCTCCACTTCCGATCCAGCTCCCTGCTGTGGTCTGGGAAAGCAGTAGAAGATGGCCCCAGTCCTTGGGCCCCTGCACCCATGTGGGAGACCCGGAGGGAGCTCCTGGCTCCTGGCTTTGGCCTGGCCCATTTGGGGAGTGAACCAGCAGATGGAAGACTTCTCTCCCTCTTTCTCTGCGACTCTGCTTTTCAAATAAATGTAAATCTTTTAAAAAAAAATCCATGATAGGCACTTAAGTCTAGACTTTGAGAGAAATATGAACTTAAGTGTACGGAGTAAAGATGGGAGGAAGGCCGAGAGGTATTTAAATTTTGGTCTCAAGAAGTTAGGGAGAAAATGAAACATATAGACATGAGAAACAAACAAAGATAAAAGCACAATTAGTCCCTCGTTAATTAATTAAAGGTTTAAGGAAAATACTTCCAACCAAGTGATAACTTATTTCTTCGTAGAGTTTTTAAAAACCGGAAAATTGGCAATTGATTAAACGAGAAATCAAGTCAAAGAGGAAATAAAAATCACTAACATCAGAAATGAAAAATGAAACGTCCATAGCTCCCAGACCTCCCACATCCCAGACACACAATGAAAATGGATGTTTTTGGCTGGCGCCGTGGCTCAACAGGCTAATCCTCCACCTTGCAGCGCCGGCACACCGGGTTCTAGTCCCGGTCGGGGCACCGATTCTGTCCCGGTTGCCCCTCTTCCAGGCCAGCTCTCTGCTGTGGCCAGGGAGTGCAGTGGAGGATGGCCCAAGTGCTTGGGCCCTGTACCCCATGGGAAACCAGGAGAAGCACCTGGCTCCTGGCTTCGGATCAGCGCGGTGCGCCAGCCACAGCGCACTGGCCATGCCAGCCATTGGAAGGTGAACCAACAGCAAAAAGAAGACCTTTCTCTCTGTCTCTCTCACTGTCCACTCTGTCTGTCAAAAAAAAAAAAATTTTTTTAAATTTAAAAAAAAACAAAAATGGATGCTTTCAACCACGCAACTCAGCGGAAACAGACTAAAATACCCACTACACCGAAACTGCGACGGGACAGCACCGAAAGTCTTCGTGGGCTTTCCCTGGCGAAGGAACGGTGCCTGCTGTGGTCAGAGCACCTGCTGAGCTCACGATGTGACAGTGCTGGGAGGGGTGGGGGTCCGGGGTGGCCACCCTCAGTCCTGGCTGCTCCACTTCCAATCCGGCTCCCTGGTAATAGCCTGGGAAGGCAGCGGCAGATGGCTTGCTGCCCACGTGGGAGACCCGGATGGAGTTCCTGGCTCCTGGCTTCAGCCTGGCCAAGCCCAGCCACTGCAGCCATCTGGGGAGTGAACCAATGGATGGAAGATCTCTCTGTCTCTCTCTCTGTCTCTTTTAAAATAAAAATTTTTTAAGTTTTTAAAAAGAATTTAAGAAACACAAAAGTTTTTACATGTGATCATTAAGAGATAAACATTATTTTCTGAAGTAGGAGAGCCTTTCAATCAGACTTCTTAAGAATACCGACAAATGAAAATTATAGGCCAATGTCTTACAAGTATACACGAGAAAAATTCTTCTCAAAATAGCAAATTATGTGCAGTAATTTTTGTAAAAATGATAATATGTTCTGACCAAGAGGGACTGATACCAGGAATGCAGCAGTGGGTCAACACTGAGTTAGAAAAAAATCAATCGGCCGGCGCCGCGGCTCACTAGGCTAATCCTCCGCCTTGCAGCGCCGGCACACTGGGTTCTAGTCCCGGTCGGGGCACCAATCCTGTCCCAGTTGCCCCTCTTCCAGGCCAGCTCTCTGCTGTGGCCAGGGAGTGCAGTGGAGGATGGCCCAAGTCCTTGGGCCCTGCACCCCATGGGAGGCCAGGAGAAGCACCTGGCTCCTGCCATCGGATCAGCGCGGTGCGCCGGCCGCAGCGCGCCTACCGCGGCGGCCATTGGAGGGTGAACCAACGGCAAAGGAAGACCTTTCTCTCTGTCTCTCTCTCACTGTCCACTCTGCCTGTCAAAAAGTAAAAAAAAAAAAAAAAAAGAAAAAGAAAAAAATCAATCAATATAATTCACAACAGTTATGGGCTAAGGGAGTCAAAGTTCTAATTGTTTCAGTAGATGCACAAATGTTTTTAGACAAAAATTTAATATCCATTCCAGATCAAAGTTCTCCATAATTGAAAAGAGAATAAAAATTTAAAATCTGAAAAATACAATTTATAGACCAACTATCGAAAGCCTTCTGGTTAATCATACAACAGTAAAAGTCTGAGATCAGTATTGAAAAAGGAAGTCTCCTCTTCCCACTGTGCTCAGCTATCGACTGGACAAGGAAATGAGGCAAATCATCATGATTTGGAAATGAAGAAATCAAACATTTATTATTCATGGAAAATTGATTTTGCAAAATAAGAAACCCAAATGTCTACAGACAACTATTCACTTTTAGAATGTGACTATATTCAGAATACCTGGTGAAGATTTGCCTCCCGGGACGACTGAGCTCCCATCACTCCCCCCCTGCCGTACAAAGACAGCCACCAACTTACCAGCCGCCCGCAGCGCAAGGGGTAACCACACGGGACAGGCCAAGGGGACGTGGACGCATCAGGAAGGCAGCAGGGCCCCAGCCGCTGGTGCCACGGCCTGCACGGCCTGCACGGCAGAGGCCAGAGCTGCAAGTAGAGCCCAAGTCTGTGGGCAGGCCGGTACTGCCGAGGCCTCGGCACCTGGCTGGTAGCCGCCGACGCCGTCCCCATGGCCTCACGGGTCCTCCCTCCTCGGTTGTTCCGGGGCCTTCCGAGGGACCGGGAACGGCATCTTTAGATCACAGGGAGAAGAAATAGACACAGAATTCCACAGGCAGCGAAAACACCTGCGCCCGCTGAGAACGCCCTCGGGAAAAGGACGAAACACAGAGCTTCCAGGGAGCCCCCGCTAACGTGAGCGTGGTGAGCTTCTCCAGGGCGCGGGAAAGGCCGCAGGTGGACAGGTGGACACCCACTCCCTCGCCAGACGCCGGGAAGCACCTGGGATGACGACTAGCAGAGAGGTGTGCGTCGCTTTCCCTCCCTGTGTCCAGCACGCGTGGTCCGTGGTGCAGTGCAGCGGCGGTGGCTGGTGGTCACACACAGTCACACACAGCCACACATACGTGAAATGCTACAGTATTGCTCTACGCACACCATCGACATTTATAAGTTAATCCCTAAAGCAACTACTGAAAGCATTGATTCAGATACAGGAAAAATACCGCATAAAGGCAAAGCCTGGTTGAAAATGGAATTCTACAGGACATTCACATGATGCACAAGTCGAAAACCAAAGAGGAAACCAAACAGTGAATCCTAACCCCAATGCCAAAGATACGAAGTGATAATGTATTACAGACTGACCGGAAGGCAGGGAGACCGTCAGCGTGGACCAGACAGCGAGGCCAGCGTCGCCGTCTGAGGGCTACTCTTCCACCAGGCGGCCGCAGCGGGGTTGGAGACCAGCGGCACGGAGGCTGCGCTGGGGAACCCGTGCGGGCAATGTCTGGCAGCACCGGCTTGGTAACCAGGGGACCTCCCCGCGCAGGAGCAAGACCAGCACAGAGACTTCCCACAGAGCCGCGAGCAGCTGCCCAGAGGCCGATCACGAACCCGTGGGTGCCTCGTAACAGAGTCCAAACTCCAGGAGACCAATTTGGACAGAAGTGGAGCAGTAGATGGACACCTAGTGACCACAGCTGGGGTCTGAACACGTCAAATCAGCAGATCATTGAACAACTCGACGTACAAGACGGCAACCAAGGGTCCAGCATGGGGCACACTGGGAAAAGCCGCTGCCTACATACGGCCCTGGGAAGAATCCCGGTTGCTCCACTTCCAATCCAACTCTCTGGTGTGGCCTGGGGAAGCAGTAGAAGACGGCCTGAGTGTGTCAGGAGTGTGTGCCAGGCTCTGCTCTCACATACACACATCACATACAAGAGCGTGTCACGTCACACACAGATCACATACAAGAGCGTGTCACGTCACACACATCACATACAAGAGCGTGCCACGTCACACACACATCACATACGAGAGCGTGTCACATCACACACACACACTCACTTCACAGGAGCATGTGCCAGGTTCTCTCTCACATCACGTCACACACACACACACACACTCGTGGCACACAGGTGCGTGTGCCAGGCACTCCCAAATGTCTGTGGGAAGCCTGCGTGACCTCTGAATGGTGGTTTTTCAGAGACCCGTGGACGAGCCCTCCTCCCCCCAGCTGGGAGCAAGGCGCACACCTCAGCTTCCGAACACTTCGCACGCCCAAGGTGTCCGTCGTCCCTTTCCCCGTGTGTCTGGGAAGGGGGCAGCGCGGCTCCAGGCTTCACGTCCTCACAGCTGACCCTGGCCTCCTCCTGACCCTGGCCTCCTCCTGTCCCTGGCCTCCTCCTGACCCTGGTCTCCTCCTGTCCCTGGCCTCCTCCTGACCCTGGCCTCCTCCTGTCCCTGGCCTCCTCCTGACCCTGGCTCAGAGGCCCTGTGGCCGCTCCCCGCCCCGTCTTGTGTTTTGGCACTGGGTTCCCCCTGCCTGGATGCCCACGCAGGGCCCTGCTGCCTGCCGGGAAGGGGCTTTGTGCGGGGCAGCGTGGGGCTGGGGGCGGGGACACCCTCTCCAACAGCCAGCACCTGGGCCTCACCCGACCCCCTACCCCGGCCTCCAAACCTGCGGCGGCCGCGGGGGTCTCCAGCCCCGGGGCTCAGGTCCCTCGGAAGAGCCACGCCGTCACCCGCTTGGCCCTCAGTGGTCAGCGGCCCCACGGCCACCGCAGGCGCCAGCAGGCTCAGCGGTGTCGCACCTCCCGGCCACAGCATCCCAAGACAGACGAGGGACCATACGGGAGCCCTGCCGGGACGCGGGCGAGGCCTTCACACGGCGAAGGCCGTCGGAAATGGGGCCTCTTGGGCCATCCTTGGTGCGCCCCTGCTTTGCATGCTCCCCAGGGAAAACCCGACCCCTCCCCCCACGCCAGCTTCCCATTTCCCTCTCCCCAAGCGCCGAGAGGAGCGACACCAGGTCTCCGTGTTGCCCGGCGCCTTGGTGGACGCGGAGGGAGCCAGCGGCCACCTGGCCCCCGCAGCGCTTCCCTTGCCCAGGGCACAGGCGAGGCAGTGAGGGAGGGGTGGGCAGCAGCGCAGACCCCGCCAGAGACCACGACCTCACTGCTGAATCGCTCGGTGTGAAGACGCCGCCATGCCGGGTCCTGGCTGCCGGTCCTCGGCCGTGTGGCCGGCAGCGTCCTCCACCGGTCAGATCCTCTCGAAATCCTGTAACCCAGGGTCAATGCCCTCCCTCTCCATTCCTTGTTTTCAAAGGAAAAAATTTTAAGATTTATTAATTGGAAAGTCAGAATTACAGAGGGAGGAGGAGAGACAGAGATCTTGTGATGGCCAGGGCTGAACCAGGCCCAAGGCAGGGTCTCCCACATGGGTGCCAGGGCCCAAGCAGCTGGGCCATCTTCTGCTGCTCTTCCAGGCCACTAGGAGGGAGCTGGATGGGAAGTGGAGCAGCTGGGACTCGAACCAGTGCTCCTATGGGATGTCCTCGTGGCAGGCACGACGGCGGCCTCTGTTTTCAAAGCTGAATGCCCTGGGAAAGCAGTGGAGGATGGCCCTTGTCCCTGGGCCCCTGCACCCATGTGGGAGACCTGGATAAAGCTCCTGGCTCCTGGCTTCAGCCTGGCCTAGCTTGGATTGTCGCAGCCATTTGGAGAATGAACCTGCTGATGGAAGATTTTTCTCTTTGCCTCTTCCTCTTTCTCTCTGTAACTGTCTTTACATAAATAAATGAATCTTTAAAATAATAAAATAGAAGTGCTTAACTCAGCTCTGTCCCAAGGTGGTTACAACCAGACGTGGCTTTTCTTTTAGCTGTGCATGGACTGCCGAGTGTCCATCTGCTGTCCCAGAGAGGTCTCCACTCTGTTAGCAACAGCCACGATCTGCCCTGGGCTCTTTGGGAGGAGACCGCCCAGGACTCGCCCGCTGCCCGTCTGGCCAGCACAGCCCAGACTGCCTGTGTCCCAGGCTGTCTTTTCCTGATGTGTGGGGTGTCTCCCCTGGAGCAGAAGTGGGCATGCTTTGCCTGTGAGGACCCACTGCATATGCCGGCGCCACCAGGGCCTGGCCACGGCACCTGTGGGCGCGAGGACTGGGGGTCCCCACATGGGGAGGCTGGTACCCCAGCTGCCTGCAGGGCCGTCGGCAGTCAGGTCTCTGTCTGGCCCGGTGGCCTGTGCCTCCAGCCAGCACGTGTGAACTGTAGCCAGGCACTGTGTTAGCCCACGTGGGGGTGAGGTCTTGGTCGTGTCCCAGTTCTTGACGCAATGCTGCCACCAGGGCTCACAGAGCTGTCCAGTGAGGGCACCCGAGCCCATGGCGTGAGGAATGGGAGAGAGGCTAGGAGGACCCCTATCTGCCCAGTGCCCGGGGCAGGCCTGCACGTGGCCAGGACACAGTCAGACACACAGGACCACACCCCACACTGCTCAGCTGCCCGGATGGTGGACACGCCTGCCATGCGAGGTCGGGGCCAGTGTTACACCTGCCCTGGGCCTTGGGAAAGTTACCTCCTCTGTGTGAGTGCATCCATGTATCCGCTCGTCCACTCATCCCTCTACCCATCCATCCACCCACCCACCCATCCGTCCGTCCATCCATCTGTCCATCCACTCGTCTATCCATCCCTCTCACCATCCATCCACCCACCTACCCATCCGTCCGTCCATCTGTCCATCCACCCACCTACCCACCCATCCATCCATCCATCCATCTATCCATCCACCCACCCACCCATCCGTCCGTCCATCCATCTGTCCATCCACTCGTCTATCCATCCCTCTCACCATCCATCCACCCACCTACCCATCCGTCCGTCCATCTGTCCATCCACCCACCTACCCACCCATCCATCCATCCATCCATCTGTCCATCCACCCACCTACCCATCCGTCTGTCCATCTGTCCATCCACCCACCTACCCATCCGTCCATCCATCTGTCCATCCACCCACCTACCCAACCAACCATCCACCCACCCATCCATCCACCTGTCCATCCACTGGTCCATCCATCCAGACACTGCACACTCCCTCTTTGGCGTTGCTCTGTCCCGTTTTAGTGGTGTGACCTTGGGCTGGTTTATCCCCCTGTGCCTGTTTACCTGTAAAACGTGGTTGCCGTGAGCTCAGTGCTGACGCTGCAGCAGTGCCCGGGAGAGTTCACACAGAGGCTCTTAGGGCCTGACTCGGAGGAGGCGCCCAGTGGGCATCAGCTTCATGGTGGGAAAGGGAGGTCTGCCCCAGACAGCTGCTCCCAAGAAGGATGGCAGTCGTGCGGGCTTCCTTACAAAGACACTGCCAGGTTAAGGGGTGGCCATGTCAGGGGCTCACCCCCACGTGCCTGAGAGCTGTACTGGATGGTACAGGCATCAGGGCTGCCCCGGCCTTTCCAGGGCCTCCCTGAAGGCCCAGGCCCTTCTGAGCCGAAAACAGACCATGTCCCTGGGCACTCGTCCGCAGGAGAGCTCCTGCCCTCGTGGGCTCCCTGGAGCATCAGTGCCAAGACAGCTGAAGACCGAGTCTCACCAGCAAGCCACCTGTCGCACTGCTCTTTTTTATTTTCAGTGTTTCACCGTCTCTAGGTAAAATGTCCCCTCCTAAGCAAAGGTTAGGAAAGAATACCCTGTCCCCAAATAACTGTTTGCTTTTTTTTTTTTTTTTGACAGGTAGAGTGGATAGTGAGAGAGAGAGAGACAGAGAGAAAGGTCTTCCTTTTTGCCGTTGGTTCACCCTCCAATGGCCGCCGTGGCCGGCGCATCGCGCTGATCCGAAGCCAGGAGCCAGTTGCCTCCTCCTGGTCTCCCATGGGGTGCAGGGCCCAAGCACTTGGGCCATCCTCCACTGCACTCCCTGGCCACAGCAGAGAGCTGGACTGGAAGAGGGGCAACGGCAAATTATGTAGACATTGTAGCAATTTACCCTGAGCACGCCTGAAAATCAAGGAAATTTTGTGGCCCCACAAAGAATTTCTCCATCACGGTCAAGTGCCGTGGGCTCCCCCGTGCCTCCTCCTGTCCAGTCCAAATCCAGGTAGTCCCCTTGATTCTTGGCTCTAGATTCATGCAGTGCATTTTGCTTTTACATCTCCTGCGATCTAGAATGTTCTATGAAATGTCCTGCTTTTTAACTTTGGTATCGTTGGGCTTCTGGAGAACCAAGCCGATGCCCACGTGGACACCCACGTGGCCAGGATGCGTGCAGACACACGGGACCTCACCCCATGCTGCTCAGCTGCTCGGACGGTGGGCACACCCGCAATGCAAGGTCGGGCCAGTTTCACGCACCCATGTGGGGCGTCTGGTGCCGCCTCTGCTGCCCGTCGCCTGCACGCCTGTGCTTCCTGCCAAATGCAAAAAATCTGTTTGTTTTGGTTTCCAGGTTTCCAGGTGAGAGCGTGGTGTCCCCGCTAACGCGCGAGGGCTTTTCTCTTGCCTCTGCACAAGGAGACTCAGGCAAGATGAAAAAACACAAACAAGCAGAAAACCCGACACGGGGCAGGCGAGCAGAGACAGGGCCCGCGGACCGCTTCACCCAGCTCCCCCAGCTCCACCCCGCCTGCGAGCCAGTCAGTGCCCAGCTGAGTCCCTTACGCCAGGGAACTGACCGAGCCCCTGCTCTTGGGGTCTGGCTGGATTTCACCGACAGTTGCTTCACGCCTCCTTCACGCACCCTGTTTGATAACCAGACACAGAAATCCCCTTTCACCAGGAAACCACACGTTGTGTAAGTGTCGCTGCACCCTTCATTCACACACAGTGCCTTTCACAGACACTTGTTTTTTTTTTGTTTTGTTTTTTTGTTTTGTTTTGCTGATTTGCTCATTTGAAAGGCAGAGTTACAGAGCAGAGGCAGAGAGAGGTCTTCCATCCACTGGTTCACTCCCCAGATGGGGCAATGGCCAGAGCTGGGCCAACCCAAAGCCAGGAGGCAGGAGCTGCTTCCAGGTCTCCCACGCGGGTGCAGGGACCCAAGGACGTGGGCCATTTTCCTCTGCTTTCCCTGGCAGATTAGCAGGGGGCTGGATAGTGAGGGGAGCAGCTGGAACCCGAACCGTTGCCAAAGCCGAGAGAGCCCCAGGATCCCCCTCGGAGGCTGCGAGCGGCCAGCAGGGCTCCTCTCCCAGGGAGCAGGGTCTGCGCACCCCTCCACCCTGGCTTCCGGCACCTGGAGCAGGATGGATCGCATCTCCGTGTGCAGCGCTGGGAGGGGCACAGCCGGTGCTGGTGATGGCAGAGGCGGCCCTAAACAGGCTTGGAAGCAGGGTCGTGGCTCAGGTCCCACAGAAAAGCGTCCAGTGGTGCTGGCGGGCGTCAATGACACGGGCTGGGGGGAGGGGCTGGGGGGGTGAGTGCAACTCAGAATGGAGAGGAAAATCAGAGGAAGCCGCTCTGGGGGTGCGTGTGTGTGCACGCGCATGCGTGTGTGTGTGTGTGTGTTTAAGCAACCATAGACGACAGAGAGAGAGAGAGAGAGAGAGAGAGAGAGAGAGAGAGAGAGAATGCCCCCATCCGAGGTGCGATGGCCAGCAGAGAGAGAGAGAGAGAGAGGATGCCCCCATCCGAGGTGCGCTGGCCAGCAGAGAGAGAGAGAGAGAGGATGCCCCCATCCGAGGTGCGATGGCCAGCAGAGAGAGAGAGAGAGAGGATGCCCCCATCCGAGGTGCGCTGGCCAGCAGAGAGAGAGAGAGAGAGGATGCCCCCATCCGAGGTGCGCTGGCCAGCAGAGAGAGAGAGAGAGAGAGGATGCCCCCATCCGAGGTGCGCTGGCCAGCAGGCCGGAGCTGGGAATGCCGCCCCCGTGCACGTTGGCAGGAAGGTGGAGTTGGGAGGCCTGGGGTTGAGCCCAGGCTCTGACATGGGACGCGGGTGTCCCAGACGGCGGCTGCACTGCCGCCAGCCCCTCGGGTCCCAGGCACTTTACTGTCACTCTGAGCAGCTGTCTGAAGCGACCTCAAGGAACAGGACCCCCAGCTGCTCATTTCCCCACCAAGACCCCCGCTCCCCGACCTTGAGGCTCAGCCATAAAAGAGGCAAATCCACCGTAATTTGTCAAGGCAATTTGATAACTTTAAAGGGACCCCCGCTCTGGTCTCCTTGTTTCCCTGTAATCCCGAGAGGCATGGGGCGGCCCCCCGCACCCCTGACTGGCACCCGCTCACGACCGCCTGCTTTAGCACGTGGCTAATTGAGAAGTGCTCGCCCCTGCAGAACCCCACCTCTGCTTTTCCAAACGCTGCAGGAAGAAGGGTGTCTTCCTGAGCCTTCCCGGTAAGGGGCCTCCCCAGGTTAGGCCTCCCACACCCCAGGTCCACGTCAGGGGTGACCGTGAAGCGTGAGCCGTGTCTGGTGGTGGCCCGGATGAGCGTTGCCCAACGATCCACCAGCTTGAGCGGAATTAAATATTGAAAGCAAACTCCAGAAATATCTACAAGGAAGCGCACCAGCAATATTGCATCGATTGTGCCGGGCCGTTGAATAATTCATGCCCGCCCCGCCGCGGGAATGTCGCTCTCTGTTCTTCAGCACCAAGCGCTCAGGGAAGGGGCTGCGGCCGGGGTCTTCAGGAGGCGCCCATGGCTGAGCAGGGGCCGACCCGCACAAAGGACTGGCCAGGGTGGCCCCTCGCCTCCCTGCTCCCGCAGGGAAACGGGACCCCGCTGGCTTCCCCTGGGAGGAGGAGCACTCCAGGGGTGATGTTGGGTGTCTCTGGCCCTTGGGGTGGGAGTGATTGTGGGGGTGTGGCCTCTCGTGCAGGCCTTGCTCCTCCTGGTGAACCCCGTGGGAGTCCCCGGCTCTGAGGCAGTGCTGACGCACGGAGTTCTGGTCTCATTCCCGTGTCCCCATGTCTTTGGGGACGAGGCCTGCGTCTGCCAGGGCAGCACTGTCACTGACCCTGACCCTGACCCTGACCCTGACCCTAACCCTGACCCTCACCTCACCCTGACTCTCACCTCACCCTGACCCTCACCCTCATCTCACCCTCACCCTGACCCTCACCTCACCCTCACCCTCACCCTCATCCTCACCTCACCCTGACCCTCACCTCACCCTGACCCTCACCCTGACCCTGACCCTCACCCTCACCTCACCCTCACCTCACCCTCACCCTCACCTCACCCTGACCTTCACCCTGACCCTGACCCTCACCTCACCCTGACCCTCACCTCACCCTGACCCTCACCTTCACCTCACCCTCACCCTGACCCTCACCTCACCCTGACCCTCACCCTCACCCTCACCCTCACCCTCACCTCACCTCACCCTGACCCTTACCTAGACCCTCACCCTGACCCTCACCTCACCCTCACCCTCACCCTCACCCTCACCTCACCCTGACCCTGACCCTGACACTCACCCTGACCCTCACCCTCACCTCACCTCACCCTGACCCTGACCCTGACCCTCACCTCACCCTCACCCTTACCTAGACCCTCACCCTCACCATCACCTCACCCTCACCTCACCCTCACCTCACCCTCACCCTCACCCTCACCTCACCCTCACCCTGACCCTCACCCTCACCCTCACCTCAGCCTGACCCTGACCCTGACCCTGACCCTGACCCTCACCCTCACCCTCACCTCACCTCACCCTCACCCTCACCTTACCCTGACCCTCACCCTGACCCTCACCTCACCTCACCCTCACCCTCACCCTCACCTGACCTCACCCTCACCTCACCCTGACCCTCACCCTCACCCTCACCCTCACCTCACCCTGACCCTGACCCTGACCCTGACCCTCACCCTCACCTCACCTCACCCTCACCCTCACCCTCACCCTCACCCTCACCTCACCCTCACCTCACCCTCACCTCACCCTCACTTCACCCTCACCCTCACCTCACCTCACCCTCACCCTCACCCTCACCTCACCCTCACATTCACTCTGACCCTCACCCTCACCCTCACCCTGACCCTCACCCTCACCTCACCATCACCTCACCCTGACCTTCACTCTGACCTTCACTCTGACCCTCACCCTGACCCTCACCCTCACCCTCACCCTTACCCTCATCCTCACCCTGACCCTGACCCTGACCCAGACCCTCACCCTCACCCTGACCCTCACCCTCACCCTGACCCTGACCTCACCTCACCCTGACCCTCACCCTCACCCTCACCTCACCTCACCCTGACCTTCACTCTGACCCTCACCCTCATTCTCACCCTCACCTCACCCTCACCCTCACCCTCACCTTCACTACCCTGACCCTCACCCTCACCCTGACCCTCACTCTGACCCTCACCCTCACCCTCACCCTCACCTTCACTACCCTGACCCTCACCCTCACCCTGACCCTCACTCTGACCCTCACCCTCACCTTCACCTTCGCTACCCTGATAGTAGTCCTGAGTGCAGCGGCTGCAGTGGGCCCTGATTCTTTAGCTCTTAGTAGTTTTTTTTGGTTTGTTTGTTTTTTTGGTTTTTTTAGAATTATTTATTTGAAAGGCAGAGTTACAGAGAGATCTTCTAACCACTGATTCATTCCCCAAATGGCCACTACGGCCAGGGCCGGGCCAGGAGAGGCCAGCGGCCTGGAGCATTCCATCTGAGTCTCCCACGCGGATGGCGGGGGCCCGGCACTCCCTGCTGCTTTCCCAGGAGCTGAGTTGGAAGTGGAGCAGCTGGGAGGGAACCTGCGGACCAGCACCTGGATGGCACGCAGTGTGGCAGCTGCAGCTCAGCCCTGCGCCCCAACGCCGGCCCTGTGCAAACAGTCGGACTCCGAGGCGTGGCCAGCAGCAAGTGCGGGGCCGGCCACCCGGGTTTGTGTCTTGTTCCCTGCTGGCCGTGCGGGGCGGGGAAGGGGGCTGCAGCCCAGGCTGAGCCCCTGCAGCCCCCCAGGCTGCACCCACCTTGGTGGCTGGCGGAGCTCAGCGCCCTGCTCCAGGGCCCAGACCCTCAACAAAGGGCAACAGAGTGAGCACTAGCACCCCCGGAGAGGGAAGGCCCGCGGGGAAGGGTCTTGGGCTGCTTCTCCGAGCTTCCTGACCTTGGCATTGTAGACGCCAGAGACTCAATTCAGGCTCCTCGCGTCCCCTGGGACTCCGGGGCTGCGACCCCAGCATATAGAATCCGGGTGTCCGGGCCAGGAAAGCACGTTTAGTACTTGAGCCCTCTGTCCGTCCGTCTGTCCACACACGTCCACCAGCCCAGCTACACTTCTCAAGCACTGAGCAGGAGCCACGCCGGGCCTGGAGCTGCACGGCTCTGCCAGGCGCCTGGAGCCTGCTGTGCTAAGGCGGCGTCACCTCTGAGCCTTGGGATGGGCGTCCCCTCGCCCCGTGCCACAGACCAGCACCAGGTGCAGGCTCCTCTCACGGCCACGAGCATGCCTGCTCTGCCGTGAGGGAGACAACGAGTTCCCACCCAGTGCAGGACCTCGAGAGGTCCAGGCAGCCGAGGGGTGGGCAGCCTGAGCCTCGTGTCCACAGCCTGGAAATGACCACCTGTCCCGGGCACTGAGGATGGCGGCCATCAAAGGCTCCTCCTGGAGATGGAGCAAGGGCACAGGGCTGGCCCCACCCCTTCTAGACGGGGCCCTCACCTGCTTCCAGGGAACGTGCCCTGCCCTAAGGCCACAGCAGCCCCTCACAACCCCCACCCCCAACCCAGGAACACTGCCACCGGCGTGCCCACCGAGGGGAAACATTCTAATGTTTTTACCTACTTGAGGGGCAGGCAGAGCTCACGTCTGCTGGTTCTCTCCCTAAATGCCTGCAGTGGCCAGGCTGGGAGCCTGGAACGCCATCCAGGTCTCCCACGTGCGTGGCAGGGACCCAGTTCTCTGCCTCCCTGGGTGTGCATCAGCAGGAAACTGGAGTTGGAAGTAGAGCCGGGGCTGGAGCCCTGAGCCCGGGTGAGGAGCATCCTCGGGAAGACTCGACGGGCAGAGTCCGGGGAAGGGAAGCGGGGAGACTCCTGGGGCGTTAGTTCTCACGCCTTCCTCCTGCTCACCGGAGGCCTCTGCCCGAGGCCCGGCCCTGTGCTCACCCTCGCTGCCCCGTTCAGCCTGGCCGGTCTCAGCCTGCACGCCCTCCGCTCACAACACGTGGAGGCTGTCCGTCAACTACAGGAGAAGCAGCCACGTGCAGGCTGCCGGCTGGGGGCGGGGGAGCACACCTCATGCCCCACATGGGCCTCAGTTTCCCCACATTCAGGAGGAGGGGGTGGGCTGGGAGTCTCCAGTTCTAACCAGACCCAGGGCAGCCGGGAACTGGCTTGGGAAAAGTCTCACCGCGTGCATCTTCCCAGAGTCCTGGGACCACCCGGGGTCTCGGGTCAGCAGGATGCGTCCGTGGCCCCGACTTTGGGCTGAAGACTCCTGGGGAGGACCTCACTTCTCTCACATGCCAGGGACCACCCAGAGACCCCGTGCAGCCACCCCGCGACACATTCAGCTGCCGTGTGAGCCCTCAGCTCCACGCCAAGGATTCCAACTCCGTGCGGCCCCAGGGGCTCCCCCAACGGCTCTCCCCTGCTGCATGCCTTGCCCCTCTCCCTGCCTCCGCCGGCCATGCGAGCCCCCTGCACTCGGGCCCTGGCTCGTTTGGGTGGGGCTTGGCCACGGACAGCACCGAGCGTGTGGACGGAAGCTCCCACAGGCAAAGCCTGAACCCAGTTCCCATCAAGCACACCCAAAGTTGTTCCTCTGAAAGCTTTGGAAGCCACAACCAGCTCAGGTGGCCCTCAAGAGCGGCAACTCCAGCAACTGCCCTGGTCGGCCGTTGGCCAGCCGGTCAGGTGCACAGCGTGGCCCCGATCCCGTGAGCCCCTGGGGAAGGAGGGTGGCACTTTCAGCGGCAGGGTCGTTGTGTTTGACTCCCTCACCGCAGGGCAGGAAATGGAGCCCAGGATGGCAGAGGGACAAGCACAGGACAGCCCAGAGGTCAAGACCAGGGGGTGCGGGGGGGCTAGCTGAGGAGCCAGGCTCGGAATCAACTCTGGGCTCCCCACACTGGGGGGATGAAGCCTTCATGGTCACACAACACTGACCCACTGTCCAGGGACACAGTGTGATTGCCACACGGCTGCTGCGGCCACCTTGACTGAGCACCCGTCTGGCGGACGAGGACGTGGGGCAGCGTAGGGCCCTGACGGGCGGTGTGCCCCCCAAAGGCGTCTGTGAGAGCAGCCCTACATCCCGGCCCGCACATCTGTCGTCTGCAGCTCTTGGGCCCTGCAAGGCCGGTGAGGGACGTGCGGCTTCCGTGACCGGAGACGCCGAGGAGCTCGGACGAACAGGAAAGCCCTGGAAAGGCCCCTCCCTGAGGCTCTCCTCGCCGGTGCACCTCTGCGCATTGAGACCACAGACGTCCATGCTGCAGGGGGAGTTCCAGGGACCGTGGCTCACTCACATCTCCCGTCTGCCGGCTCCGTCTGAGCAGTGCACCCATGCCAGCCCGATGCTCCAGCTTAGGGAATGGGGAAATGAGCCTAGGGAAGTCAGGGAGAGGGTCAGACCCAGCCCCGAGGCTCCAGCTCTGTAACAGGTGCTCAGAGACGCCGGCCTCGGCCGTGTGGGGGAAGGCGCCGCTGCTCACAGAGCTCCCGTGTGCACGGTGTCTCCTTGTCAAAGCACAGTTCCCACCCGACCTCAGGTGCCTCGGTAACCTGTCCTTTCTCTGACAACCCAGGCCAGAGAAAATTCTTCTTCAAGAGACAGAGGGCCAAGAAATTGCGGCGCAGTGGGCTGAGCTGTTGCCTGGCACGCTGGCATCCGTATGGGCTCTGGCTGGGGTCCAGGCTGCTCCACTTCCCACCCAGCTCCACGCTCACGTGCCTGCGAAGGCGGCAGAAAATGGCCCAAGCGCTTGGGTCCCTGCCATCCGTGTGGGAGACCGGGATGGAGTTCCAAGCTCCTGGCTTTGGCCTGGCCCAGCCCTGGCTGTTGTGGCCACTTGGGGAGTAAACCAGCAGATGGAAAATCTCTCTCTCTCTCTCTCTCTCTCTCTCTCTGACTTTCAAACAAATAAGTATTTCAAAAGTAGAAGCACAGGCTTTGTGGCACTAAGGGTGAAGCTGCGTCCCGGGGCGCCTGCACCTGCTGCTGTGTTGGTTTGAGCACCTGCGCCTCCACTCCTGGTTCACGTTCCTGGAGGCAGAAGTGGTGGCTCAAGTGCTTGTGCACCTGTTTCCTGCCTGCTCAGCCCTGGCTGCTGCTGGCCTGTGGAGACTGGACCAGCAGATAGGCATTCTCTCTCCTTATCACTCTGCCTTTCAAGTAAATGAAAATAAATAAACAGTTTTTAAAAACAGAGAACTTTAAAGAGTCTGGCAGGCCCACAAAGTTCTGCTTCAGCAATCAATTAATGGTCAGAAATTCTGCTAGAACGAAAGGAAATTTGGGGATCCCCAGGACAAAATCCACTTCAGTCTGCAAGTCTTGGGCCCCTGGGAGGGTACTTGGAAGGCTCAGCTCCCTCTCCGTCTGCCGGGGTGTGGGCACGGGGCAGAGCTCCTCGGCTCCTGTAGCTGTGAGTGCCTTGGGGCCCTGGTCACCTGGGGGCAAGAGAAGGCACTGAAGCTGATGGACGGAGGTGACAGGTGACCATCAGGCTGGGGCAGAGGCGGGGACAAGGCAACACCTGCTCTGTCTGGGGAGGCAGGAGCTGCACCAGTGCTGAGCCCTGACCTCTCTTCCCAGTGGCCGCAGGGGACTGGGGACCCAGACACGGGCCCCGGGCTGGAGGGGAGATGCAGGTAAAGGGAGCAGTGAGGGGGGGGAGGGGCTCCGGGGCTGCAGCGTCCCGGCTGCGACTCTGGTTTCTGGTCGATTGGGCTGGAGCTCGTTCGGTTTTCTTCTGTTGAACCGTGTGAGATGTCCGTCTCTGCAGGTTCACGTGGTCAGCCCAGCACACCGCTGGTGCACGTCTCCAAACCTGCTTTCCCAAGGGTGCCGGGACAATTCCATATTCACATGCAAAAGGATGAAGGCTTAATCCGCATTTTACACAAGATATAAAACTTAACTTAAAGCAGATCAACAATGTAAGGGCAAGAACAAAAACTATAAAGCCCCAAGGAGAAAATGCAGGTGCAAATTATCACGCCCTGAAATCCGAGATGAGGTAATGGCTCCCGACGTGAGGCCAAAGCTGAAGCAACCACGGAAGACAGATGAACTGCACTTCCTCAAAATCACACAGGTCGAGTGACACACGATGGCACGAAGGGAGCAGAAAGACGTCCAGAGACTGGGAGAAAGCAGCTGCTGACCCTGTACCCTACAGATCGTTGCATCCGGGACTTCCACAGTGCCCTCGCCACGCAGCGATGCGCGGACAAGGCCATTCCCTACAGGCTGTGTGCGTGAACAGCCGCTCTACAGGAGACCCGCCACTGGCCACTGAGCACTCGAGAAAGGCGCACAGCGAGCCGTCGTCGGGGAGATGCAAACCACAGAGGAACCACAGCGCGGCCATTACGCTGAGTGTCTCTTAGAAGGTGAATGATAACGGGTGCAGGCAGGGACAGGAGAATCCAGAACCCGCACACTGCTGCTGAGGGTGTAGCTCCGGGTCACCCAGCGCCACCACCCCCGGTGTGCACTCGGGACAAAGGAGCCACATGAGAACTTGTATGGGGGTTTCCATCGTGGCAGTGTTCACAGCAGCAAAACCTGGGGCAGCTCAAGTGCCCGTCGATGGGCGAACGGGCAGATAGGATGTGGCGCATTCGTTCCACGGCATAGCATTGTTCCGTGGACGGAATGAAGCACAGGGCGCCTTGAGGCCGTTGCAGCCTAAGGCTCCGTCTGCGTGACCCCTGAGCTCTGTGTCCCACATCCAACATGACAGCTCACAAAGATGCACAATACAAACCTGCCGTTGGTGAGCGAGCCGAGAAGAGGAAGCCCGCCTAGTCCCCCCCATCATTTAGTTCACGAGAGCTAGGCCACTCCACCTCTTTGTTCCCGTGGGCTAAGACTGGGGTGGGGACAGGGCCTGGGGGAGGCAGGGTGTGGGGGGGCAGGGTGTGCAGGAACTAGGGGGACAGGGGATGGAGCTGTGCAGGGGGCAGGATGTGCGGGGGCAGAGTGTGCGGGGGCAGAGTGTGGGGGGCAGGGTGTGCAGGGACTAGGGGGACAGGGGATGGGAGTGTGCAGAGGGCAGGGGATGGGGGTGTGCAGGGGGCAGGGTGTGGAGGGGCAAGGTGTAGGGGGACAGGGTGTGTGGGGGCAGGGTGTGCAGGGGCAGGGTGTGCGGGGCCAGGATTCCACCCCGAGAAGAACACCTTCCAGAATTTCCGGGCGTTTACCGACTGTACCGGCACCTGTTACAGCCAAGCATCATGATGAGCACTTTCCCCATACAAGGGCGCTCCGCGGAGTTCCTGGAAAGACTGTTCTTGTGTCAATAAAGCTGCTGAAATCCACGGTTTTTCACACTTTGCATGTTCCGTGAGCTTTTTGAAGTCCCCTCGGATGATTCCTTTTCATCAGTGCAGACAACAAGGAGCCCAGGGCCTGGCCGGCGATGGGGCTCTGTCCACCGGCACAGGGGAGACGATGGGTGAGGTCCCCAGCCCGTGTCTTCACGCACCCAGACAGGAGGGGGTGGGCTCACATCTCCGCCTGGGCCCCCACTGGGCACCTCCATTCCTACAGAGCCCCTCCCACACCGTGCTCCCCTTCCTGAGTGAGCCCACTGTGCCTCCTCCCTCTGACCACATCGTGCCCTCCCTCTGACCCCACTCTGCCTCCTCCTTCTGACCACACTGTACCTTCCTCCCTCTGACCACACTGTACCCCCCTCCCTCTGACCACACTGTGCCCTCCTACCTCTGAACACACTGTGCCTGCTCACTCTGACCACTCTGTGCCCTCCTCCCTCTGACCCCATTGTGCCTTCCTCCCTCTGACCACACACTGTGCCCTCCTCCCTCTGACCACACTGTGCCTCCTCTCTCTGATCACTCTGTGCCTCTGCCTTCTGATTGCTCTGTGCCTCCTCCCTCTGACCACTCTGTGCCTCCTCCTTCTGACCACTCTGTGCCCTCCTCCCTCTGACCACTGTGCCTCCTCCCTCTGACCACTGTGCCTCGCCCCTCTGACCGCACACTGTGCCTCCTCCCTGTGTTCTGGGAGAGAGACCCAGCCAGGGGCCGAGTGGCAATGCTGGAAGTGCAAACCCGCTGGGGCAGGGGGCAGAGCAGGGGCGGCCCCACTTCCAGAGGGTTCGTGTTGGATGCAGAGACGCCATACCTGGGTCCCGGCGCCAGCCATCCCCACTGGCCCCACACCGTCCCCACGGGCCCCACGCCGGGCGTTCCCAGGTGGACAGCACAGGCAGTGCTCACCGGGAGCTGCCCCAGGTCACAGGTGTCAGCCATCCTCAGGCCTCCCTGCAGGGCTGACTGGACCAGGCCTTCCCTCCCCCGGGAGCCCTGGACCCTGCTTCCGTCTCCTGCAGGGACAGCGGGTGGTGGGGTCCTCTTCACCCCCCCGGCCGGTGGTGGGGTCCTCCCCCCTTCCCTGGCCGTAGTGGGGTCCTCCATACTCCCCTGGCCGGTGGTGGGGTCCTCTCCCCTCCCCTGGCCAGTAGTGGGGTCCTCCATACTCCCCTGGCCAGTGGTGCCACGCCGCGGGCCTGCCCTGGCGGGGCTCAGCTCTCTGCCCACGCACAGGCCTTGTGACGCGAGCTCACTGGCTCCCGCCTGAAGGTTCGGTGTCACCCGCTGAATAATTTACAGCCCTGGCACGTGGCCTGGGAACTTACATTCGCAAACGCCGGTGTTTCAGTTTAGTCAGTTTCTTAGTTTAGAAGAATCGAGTTCCAAGGGTAAGCCTGGACTTTCTTCTCCCTCGGGCAGTGGCTGGCATGTGGGGAGCCGGAAGGGGATGGTTTGGAAGCAATTGGGGGCCAGCACCGGGGCGCAGCAGGTAAAGTCACACCATGACCCCAGCATCCCAAATGGCACCGGTTCAAGTCCCAGCTGCGCCGTTTCCAACCCTGCTCCCTGTCCATGGCCCGGACAAAGCAGCAGAGGACGGCCCAAGTGCTTGGGCCCCAGCCCCCATACACGGGCGACCTGGAGGAAGCTCCTGGCCCCTGGCTTCCGCCTGCTCCGGTCCCCTTGTTGCAGCCCTCTGGGGAGTGAGCTAGCAGATGGAACCCCCCCCCCCCGCTTTGTTCTCACTCTCGCTCTTGATATCTCTCTCTCTCTCTCTAATCTGCCCTTCAAATTAAAACATTAAAAACTTTTTTTTTGAAAAAGCAGCACACCAGGGATACTTTGTGTCCTTGAGGGTCTTCAAGTTCATGGAAAATGTCTGTTGTGAAAACCTAAGCACGGTCGGTCCAGGGGTTTTCGACTCCTTGCACATCTGAACGCCACCCAGCGTGGGGCAGTAAGAGCAAAGCCACTTTGAAAAGGGCCCCTCCCAGAGCACCACGCGCCCTGCTCAGTTTGCAGCAGGGACAAACATCAAGTTCAGGTGCGGCGTGGGAGGGAGAGCGGTGACGTCCCCAGCGTGTGTGAAACACTCCGAGGAGGCCCCCAGTGCACAGCGTTGGCCGAGGTGACACTGAAGGTGGCGCCTGTGCCTGCGGAGACGCGCCTTGCCGTGTGCTCACTGAAGAGGCCTGGTGGCCCCCAGCAGAAACCACCGCACCCCAGATGCCTGGGTGGGGAGGGGGCTTCAGCAGGCACAGTTCCGCCCCCTGCTCCACGGGCACCGACACTGCGTGCCCAGATCCGCCAGACAAGAGTGGGGCTTCGAGGACGGGCTTTAGGTGAGTGGGACCAAGACCCCCAGGCATTCCCTGGAAGAACTGGAGCACGGATGGAACACGGCTTTCCCGGTACCATCCTGAAGACAAAGCACTATCAGCAATGGCTACGGAGAGAAGGAGGTGGTCCAGGCAGAGCCAGGGGCCTTTGGGGAAGCTCACGGCACTTTGCTGGCGACTGATGACGTCTGCTTGCCTGCGGAGTGTGTGTGTGTGTGTGTGTGTTCTGAGCCCACCAGGGCTTTAAAGGAAGAACTCTCCGGAAACCTTCCCCAGAGTGGCCGGCTCGCTGCCCTCACCACACGAGGGCAGCTCTGTCAGCGTTCCTAGGGGCCATCGTCGGGCGCCCTGCCGGGCCTGACGTGGCGCCGTGGCTCCTCAGGGCACCCATTGTCCCCATTAATGTAGGAGAGACGGCAGAGCGTTTCACACCCCAGCACCCTCGGCTCCAGGGATGGACGACACGGCCACGTGCCCTGACCTGATGCAGCTTAGGGTGAGCAGTAGAGCTGCTGCTCGTCTCTCTTCTGTAGAAGATTTATTTATTTATTTATATATTTGAGAGGTAGAGTTACAGACATAGGGAGGGAGAGACAGAGAGCGAGGTCTTCCATCTGCTGGTTCGCTCCCCGAATGACCACAATGGTTGGAGCTGAGCCAATCCGAAGCCAGGAGCCA
This sequence comes from Lepus oiostolus, assembly GCA_036325905.1. NCBI lineage: Eukaryota > Metazoa > Chordata > Mammalia > Lagomorpha > Leporidae > Lepus > Lepus oiostolus. The sequence continues at coordinate 1,141,634 of CM070797.1, read as the reverse complement.
GGAGCTTCCTCCAGGTCTCCCACACGCGTGCAGAGGTCCCAGCACTGGGGCCATCCTCCACTGCTGTCCCAGGCCACAGCAGGGAGCTGGATCGGAAGTGGGGCAACCAGGACATGAACCAGCCCCCATGTGGGATGCCGGCATTGCAGGTGGAGGCTTAGCCTACTGTGCCACAGTGCCAGCCCCAGTTTACGCTTTTCTAAATTCCACTGGGCACTCGACACCCCGGCATGACTTGCCGGTGATGGTGACAGCCAGAAACACCCCACAGAGTCCCAGTACACAGCCTGGGAGGCACCTCCCCCTCTGCTGAGCCGATCGGCTTCTGGAGGTGAAGAGTTACCATCAAGAGGAGGATGGACGGGTGGGACCCAGGCCTCAGGCAGGGGCAGGCGTCGTGTGTGTCGCCAGTGCTGTTTGGATGAGGAACTGCAACCAGATGATACATGGAGACTGAGCGAGGGGGAGGAGCAATTAGGGTGAGAGGAACAGAAGAGCGTGCACACATGGCTATGAAACAGCCCTGCAAAGCACCTGCAGCCGGAGCCCTGTGTGCGCCCCCACCTGCAGCCACAGCCCTGTGTGCCCTCACCTGCAGCCACAGCCCTGTGTGCCCTCACCTGCAGCCGGAGCCCTGTGTGCGCCCCCACCCACAGCCACAGCCCTGTGTGTGCCCACCTGCAGCCACAGCCCTGTGTGCACCCCCACCTGCAGCCACAGCCCTGTGCGCCCCCACCTGCAGCCACAGCCCTGTGTGCGCCCCCACCTGCAGCCACAGCCCTGTGCGCCCCCACCTGCAGCCACAGCCCTGTGTGCGCCCCCACCTGCAGCCACAGCCCTGTGTGTGCCCCCACCAGCAGCCACAGCCCTGTGTGCCCCCACCTGCAGCCACAGCCCTGTGCGCGCCCCCACCTGCAGCCACAGCCCTGTGCGCGCCCCCACCTGCAGCCACAGCCCTGTGTGCCCCCACCTGCAGCCACAGCCCTGTGCGCCCTCACCTGCAGCCACAGCCCTGTGCACGCCCCCACCTGCAGCCACAGCCCTGTGTGCCCCCACCTGCAGCCACAGCCCTGTGTGCGCCCCCACCTGCAGCCACAGCCCTGTGCGCCCCCACCTGCAGCCACAGCCCTGTGCGCCCTCACCTGCAGCCACAGCCCTGTGTGCGCCCCCACCTGCAGCCACAGCCCTGTGTGCCCTCACCTGCAGCCACAGCCCTGTGCGCCCTCACCAGCAGCCACAGCCCTGTGCGCGCCCCCCACCAGCAGCCACAGCCCTGTGCGCGCCCCCACCAGCAGCCACAGCCCTGTGCGCGCCCCCACCAGCAGCCACAGCCCTGAGCGCCCTCACCTGCAGCCACAGCCCTGTGTGCGCCCCCACCTGCAGCCACAGCCCTGTGCGCCCCCACCTGCAGCCACAGCCCTGTGTGCCCTCACCTGCAGCCACAGCCCTGTGTGCCCTCACCTGCAGCCACAGCCCTGTGTGCCCTCACCAGCAGCCACAGCCCTGTGCGCGCCCCCACCAGCAGCCACAGCCCTGTGTGCGCCCCCACCAGCAGCCACAGCCCTGTGCGCCCCCCACCAGCAGCCACAGCCCTGTGCGCCCCCACCAGCAGCCACAGCCCTGTGCGCCCTCACCTACAGCCACAGCCCTGTGTGCGCCCCCACCTGCAGCCACAGCCCTGTGTGCGCCCCCACCTGCAGCCACAGCCCTGTGCGCCCCCACCTGCAGCCACAGCCCTGTGCGCCCCCACCTGCAGCCACAGCCCTGTGTGCGCCCCCACCTGCAGCCACAGCCCTGTGCGCCCCCACCTGCAGCCACAGCCCTGTGTGCCCTCACCTGCAGCCACAGCCCTGTGCGCCCTCACCAGCAGCCACAGCCCTGTGTGCGCCCCCACCTGCAGCCACAGCCCTGTGTGCGCCCCCACCTGCAGCCACAGCCCTGTGCGCCCTCACCTGCAGCCACAGCCCTGTGCGCCCCCACCTGCAGCCACAGCCCTGTGCGCCCCCACCTGCAGCCACAGCCCTGTGTGCCCCCACCTGCAGCCACAGCCCTGTGTGCGCCCCCACCTGCAGCCACAGCCCTGTGTGCGCCCTCACCCGCAGCCACAGCCCTGTGTGTGCCCTCACCCGCAGCCACAGCCCTGTGTGCCCCCACCAGCAGCCACAGCCCTGTGTGCCCCCACCTGCAGCCACAGCCCTGTGCGCCCCCCACCAGCAGCCACAGCCCTGTGTGCCCCCACCTGCAGCCACAGCCCTGTGCGCCCTCACCTGCAGCCACAGCCCTGTGTGCGCCCCCACCTGCAGCCACAGCCCTGTGCGCCCTCACCTGCAGCCAGCAGCCTTGCATGCGCCCCCACCTGCAGCCTGCCCTGGCTGGCCGTGTGTGCCTTGTAGGCACTCTGGCCAGCACCTGCCCCTGTGTATCCTGGAGCCCGAGGACCCTGATGACCTTGAATTCCTGAGAGCAGACACCGGGCTGCACTTGTCTGAGTCCCGCTCCTGAGGCTGGGATCAGCCTGCAACAGCTCTGTCCCACAGGCGGCCTGAGATGGGGGCTGGGAGAAGGGGTGTGGCTGCTTCTCGCTGCCCAGGTATGGCTGCTGTCCCTGAGGCCTGCCCTGAGCTGGCTGGCTGAGGTCAGAGGGTGCAGCACCCAGCAGTCATACGGAGGTTGGGTTCCATCCCCGAATTATAACCCCGAGCCTCACGCACTCCACTCCTCACCCTTCCAGGCCAAGAGACCTTCTCCCGCCAAGGCCCACGTGGACACTTACGACATCATTCGTGGGCCATCAGCTGTCAACCATTCGCCTGCCCTTAATGTGTTGAATTTCAAGTTCTGCCTGCGCTTGTCTTTGGCAGGGCCAGGCCAGGTGAGTGCGTGGGCCACGGATAGCCGCAGGCCGGACGCTCCCCGCCCCGCCTGTTTTTCTCCTATGTCCACCACTCGACATTCAGAAGCTTCCTCAGCTGCCATGGTAACCCAGGCACCACCTGGATCCCCGCATGGGGGGCAGAACCTGCACCTGCCAGGCCCCGCTGCTCACCGTGCTGCCCCTGACTCTGCTCTCGTCTGGTCTGGCCTCTGGGCGATGTTTGGGACTGTGGCCTTGTGGCCACTGCCACCCTTGTGGTCACTTCTGTCCCCATGGCCACCGTCGTCCTTGTCACTGCCATGCTGTGGCCACGTCTGTCCTGTGGTCACTCCCAGGCTGTGGCCGCTGCAGTGCTCCATCCTGTGGTCACTGTCATCCTTGTGGCTACTGCCCTGCTGTGGTCACTGCCACAGGCAGCCACACTCCTGAGGGCTCCCTCCTCGCTCTGCCTGGGCCTGGCGCCTCTGGCTCCCCCAGTCTGCAGGCGGGGGAGCCTCTACTGCGCCCACTTCTGGCGGCGCCCTGGCCCCGCACAGACCCAGTCTGGAGGGGCTTGCGTGGCCCCTCCAGAGCTCCTGATTCCTTTCTTCCCGAGATGAACTTGGCTTGGCACTTCCTGTCTTTCCCGATGCCAGCCTGGGCTGCCACATGCTGACAGCTCCGCGTGGGGTTCAAGTGAGTCTGTGGGAGAGACAAGCGCTGAGAGCCGGAGAACCTGGGCCCCTCAGGCCAGGTCCCCTCGGGCCGACCGGGCCTGCTGGGCCCCTGTGGTGTGAACACATCAGGGATCCGTGAGGGTCGCCCGGGGCTGTGCGTGCGCGTGGGGGTGGCCCGGGGCTGTGCGTGCGCGTGGGGGTGGCCCGGGACTGTGCGTGCGCGTGGGGGTTGCACCCAGAAGGCCAAAGCCAAGAGCTGGAGCTCCCATGCGGGCTCCCTGTGGCCCAGGCCCAGCGCAGCGAGCAGAGCATCCCCAGAGAGGCTCCACCTCACACCTGCCCTTCCAAAGACTGGCCTCAGGGGAGCAGGGCGGGGGGTGGCCCCCTGGGGGTGTGGGGCACAGATGCCTTGGCCACGCCTCCGCCTCCTCTGCTCTTGTGAGTGGGCCCCCAGGGAGCTGCGGTGCTTAGGCCAAATCCCTCGGTGTGATTGCTGTGTGCCCGCCGGGCCTCCCCTGGTGTGCCCTCGGAGCTGGGGTGCTGTGTGGGGGCCCCTAAGATGGCAGCCCCAGCAGCCATGTGCCCTCGGAGCTGGGGTGCTGATGTGGGGACCCCTAAGAAGGCAGCCCCAGCGGCTGTGTGCCCTCGGAGCTGCGGTGCTGATGTGGGGGCCCCTAGGATGGCAGCCCCAGCAGCCGTGTGCCCTCGGAGCTGGGGTGCTGATGTGGGGACCCCTAGGATGGCAGCCCCAGCAGCCGTGTGCCCTCGGAGCTGGGGTGCTGATGTGGGGACCCCTAGGATGGCAGCCCCAGCAGCCGTGTGCCCTCGGAGCTGGGGTGCTGATGTGGGGGCCCCTAAGATGGCAACCCCAGTGGCTGTGTGCCCTCGGAGCTGGGGTGCTGACGTGGGGACCCCTATATGGAAGCCCCAGTGGCTGTGTGCCCTCGGAGCTGGGGTGCTGATGTGGGGACCCCTAAGATGGCAGCCCCAGTGGCTGTGTGCCCTCGGAGCTGGGGTGCTGATGTGGGGACCCCTAAGATGGCAGCCCCAGTGGCTGTGTGCCCTCGGAGCTGGGGTGCTGATGTGGGGACCCCTAGGATGGCAGCCCCAGCGGCTGTGTGCCCTCGGAGCTGGGGTGCTGATGTGGGGACCCCTAGGATGGCAGCCCCAGCGGCTGTGCGCCTTTGGAGCTGGGGCTGAGGCGTGGGACCCCCTCTCCAGGACGCCACCTGGGCCCAGGCTCCGACAACCTCCCGGAGCCAGTCTGCAGCCAGGGCAACCAACCAGTCACGAGCCCACGCCATGCAAATTTAATTGATTCACATCTATTATTAAAAAACGAATGGATAATTTGTCAGAGTCAAATATTTATATCTCCAATTTAGAAATTTGATCTCTACTTGGTATGGTGGACAACTAAAGAGATGGGTGTACCTGGCGCTGTCCGAGGGTGTGCCGGGGGCTGCTGCCGCTGCCGCACGCTGTGTGGTGTCTGGTGCCCTGTGCTTAGCTGACTTTATTGCTACTTAAGCTGTAAGCCTAACTTGCACCTGCACGCGCCTTCGCTCCTGGCTTATTTATTAGATGGGTCTCTTACAGCAGGAGGCTTATTGAGACCTTGAATCTTGAAATCCTCACTTACTGCTTTTACTTCATTAAGTTGGTTTGAATTGAAGACTCTCTCACTGAAGGCTTCCTTCACTTATAGGGCATCAGTCAATGCAGGAGTCACAGGCGGCGAGGGCAGACCAGGCTCTGAGCAGGCGCAGCTCCCCTCCCGCCGCTGGGAGGTGGCGGCTGGGCCCAGCAGGCTGTGCCGACTCCAGGGACAGCCCCGATTCTCACACACGGGCAAACCCCGGTTATCTCGCACGTAAACTCCGACTCTCTCACAGGGGAGCCTCAGTTCTCACAAACAATCCCGATTCTCACACAGGGAACTCCAATCCCTACACACAGAGCCCCAGTTATCACACAGCAGAAACAATCCTCACACACAGGGGGAACCCCGATCTCACAGGGAGACCCCGATCTCACAGGGAGACCCCAATCTCACAGGGAGACCCCAATCTCACAGGGAAGCCCCAATCTCACAGGGAGACCCCGATCTCACAGGGAAGCCCCGATTCTCAGGGAGACCCCGATTCTCAGGGAGACCCCAATCTCACAGAGAGACCCTGATTCTCACAGGGAGACCCCGATTCTCACAGGGAGACCCCGATTCTCACAGAGAGACCCTGATTCTCACAGGGAGACCCCGATCTCACAGGGAAGCCCCAATCTCACAGGGAGACCCTGATTCTCACAGGGAGACCCCGATTCTCACAGGGAGACCCCGATTCTCACAGGGAGACTCTGATCTCACAGAGAGACCCTGATTCTCACAGGGAGACCCTGATCTCACAGGGAAGCCCCGATTCTCAGGGAGACCCCGATCTCACAGGGAGACCCTGATTCTCACAGGGAGACCCCGATCTCACAGGGAAACCCCCGATTCTCACACACAAAGAAATCCTGACTGTTTTACACGGAGAGCCCTGGTTATCACACCCAGGAACCCCGGTAATCTCACAAGGGAACCCTGAATGTCGTACAGGAAACCCTGGTTACCTCACACAGGAAACCCCGGCTCTCACACAGGAACCCCTGGTTATCTCCCACACAGGAACCCCAGTTACTGCACAGGGAAATCCTGATGGTTATACACAGGGAAGCTGAAGGCCGGCAGTGTTGGTGGATGGGCATCCCCGAGCCCAGCCACAAGCACCGGAAGGGAATCATTGCATCTCCAGACAACAGGATCCACGGGAAGCCTCCCCTGGGCTCGGCGGAACAGCCGTGGTGGCAGCTGGATGGCCCCAGACCGCGCCGCCTGCCTTGCAGCAGCCCAAGAGTTGGGGCTGAGGTCATCTGAGGTCATCTGAGGTCATCTGAGGTCATCTGAGGTCAAGGCCCCCAGCAGCAGAATTTAGCTGCGGGCTGGACACAGTGCTCAGTTATGGAGGCCGCCCGCTGTCCCCTGGCACGTGGCCTCCCCTGTTTCCCATCACCAGGTGGGCATCGTCTCGATTCCTTCTCCAGGCCCGCCCTTGACTGACAGCTACTGAAGGACTTGGATCACAGCTGCATTGCACAAGCCCTTCCCTTTGCACGGTGGGTCCCCTAACCCAGGACGGCTCCCCCAGTACTGCACTGTGGGACCCCAACCACAGGACGGCTCCCCCAGTGCTGCACGGTGGGACCCCAACCACAGGACGGCTCCCCCAATGCTGCACGGTGGGACCCTAACCCAGGACGGCTCCCCCAATGCTGCACGGTGGGTCCCCTAACCCAGGACGGCTCCCCCAGTACTGCACTGTGGGACCCCAACCACAGGACGGCTCCCCGACTACTGCACGGTGGGTCCCTAACCACAGGACAGTTCCCCCAATGCTGCACGGTGGGAGCCCAAACACAGGATGGCTCCCCCAGTGCTGCACGGTGGGACCCCAACCACAGGATGGCTCCCCCAATGCTGCACGGTGGGGAACCCTAACCCAGGATGGCTCCCCCAGTGCTGCATGGTGGGACCCTAACCCAGGATGGCTCCCCCAGTGCTGCACGGTGGGACCCCAACCACAGGACGGCTCCCCCAATGCTGCACGGTGGGACCCCAACCACAGGACGGCTCCCCGACTGCTGCACGGTGGGACCCCAACCACAGGACGGCTCCCCCACTGCTGCTGTGGCAGGCTCTGCCACCACTCCAGGGGAGGGGCTGTCCAGTGCATGGTGGGGGAAGGGTCTTTCGAGCCACCTTAGAATTCTGCCTTGCCAAGGGGCCAGTGCTGTGGCATAGAAGGTAAAGCCATCACCGGAGGTGCTGGTATCCCACTTGGGCACCAGTTGGAGTCCCGGCTGCTCCACTTCTGATCCAGTCCCCTGCTAACACAACTGGGAAAGCAGAGAAAGGTGGTCCAAGTGCCTGGGCCTCTGCACCCATGTGCACCCCTGGAAGAAGCTCCTGGGTGCTGGCTTCAGCCTGGTCCATCCCCAGTCATTGTAGTCATTTGGGGAGTGAACCAGCAGATGGAAGATTCTCTCTCTCTCTCTCTCTGTAACTTTTCCTTTCAAATAAATAAATCAATTGTAAAAATAAATAACAAATAGAATTCTGCCTCCCAGAACACCAGAAAGAAGCAGCCATCATGTGGGCGGGTGGTGGCCCAGGGTCTGCCCAGCACCCAGGCGAGTGCCCGGGAAAGGAGGAAAGTGTGGGCGGGCAGGTGGCGCTGGCCAGGCTGTGACAGGCCACAGCTGAGCGGCTGCCTCACCAGGGGCTCGGTCACCCTGAACTGGGTAACAGGATCGTATCCTTCAGAGTGAAACTCACAAAGTAAAAATTTCCCATAATTGTAAAAACATCAGGGTTTAAAAATAGGCCTAAAATGGGTCTTAAAAATAAGCAGCCACTTAACACCAGGATGGGCCAGAAAAGCCACAGTGCTGTAGATAGAGCCTCGGCCTCCGGGGGCTGAGGACGTCTGGGCAGTATTGATTCGGGAGGAGCAGACGCAAAGTGCCTCCTCCCCCACCTGCTTCCAGTACCAACACCGGGCAGGTGACATCGAGCATCCACTGTGAACTCCGGGGGCGGGGATGGGGGCCCCAGGAGGGAGGGACCTTGAAGCTGGGGTCTGACGGGGGAGAGACTGTGAAGCTGGGGTCTGGGCCCGGCTGTGCTCTGGCAGACCCGGCTCCCCCACCTCCCCCAGGCCCTGTCCCTCTGCAGGTGGGCGCCCTCCCAGGCAGCCTGCACCTTCCCGCCCGAGGCTTAGCGAATGCTGCTTGCCAGTCTGCAGAGGGAACCAGCAGATGCGAACTGCTCTCCCCTTCCCTCCCCTCCCTGCCCTTCAAATAAATAGAGTTAATAAAGAGGGGAGTGAGAGCACGCGCTAAGTCGCTATTATTAATAACGTCTCAGGCTGGGTGCACGGAGCCCCAGGTGCACTTGGTGACCAGGTAATGGCCTCCAACTCCACGCATCCCGGGGCGGAAGAATTTGCCTTCGTTCACAAGCCTGGGTCAGGGCAGCCTCCCCGGCCGCGCAGGTCCTGCTCAGGATGTCCGGCTCCAGCCAAGGCGTCTGCGCTCTGGGAGGAGGCGGAAGACGCCGCTCCCCACCGCAGCTGGGGTGGATCGGCCACTTCAGGCCCTGGCCTGCCGCGAGGGGCAACACCTCAGGACCCCTGCTGCCACGCCAAGGTCGGCCACTCCCACCCCGAGCCAGAATCCAGAGCAGGAGACGAGGTTTATAATCACTGCGGGGCGGGGGGGGGGGGGGCGCTTGCTGTTTGTAACAAGTTCCTTTGATGGCGTTCCCTAAGAAATCCGTTCAAGGCATTTCCACAATGCAGTTGCGTGTTTGTTTTTTAGCTGCCTATTTAGCCACTCATGGGCAAGCTGTAGCACCTCTAAGGGCTCCCCTTGTGACACCTGCTCCTTCACCCACTCGCACGGGGGGCTCCTGGGCCACCCTGACATCGTCTGCTACGTGAATGCTGCACGTGGGCATCTGGCTTTGCTAGCTGTTTGCTCCGTTTTAACATCGGAATGCAGAACGATCCCGGTGCCACGACAGGGCCCTCCTGCCCTCCACTGCACCCGGCCAGGTTACCCCACCCAAGGGTAGACACTTTCCCAGAACACCGGTGGGGAATACGAGGAACTTCCAAAGTCCTGGGGGAGTGTGTATCCCGCCATTCCCTCTGCATTCCACCGAGTTGAAGAAACAAACCTCGGACGACATCGTGCATCCCGGAGAGAAGGCTACAGAGAGCAGGGGGTCCCCGGCGGCTGGTGAGGCCTGCGCAGAGCAGCAGGTGCAGGGAGAGACAGCGCCGCCTCCCTGCAGAGCAGGACGCTGGGGCTACAGGGAAAAAGGGACGCGGAGCTGGAAGATTTTTTACATAGCTTTTATTTAATAAATGTAAACTGGACGATGTTAACACATTCCCTCACATGAAGTGAAAGCTAGGGGCCGGCGCTGTGCTTCAGCAGGTAAAACCACCCAAGTGCCGGCATCCCACATGGGCGCCGGTTCAAGTCTCTGCTTCCAAACCGGCTCCCTGCCATGGCCTGGGAAAGCAGTGGAAGATGGCCAAGTGCTTGGGCCCCTGCTCCCACATGGGAGACTCGAAGGAGCTCCTGGCTCCTGGCTTCAGATCAGCCCAGCTCTGGCCGTTGCAGCCATCTGGGGAGTGAACCAGCAGATGGAAGGCCTCCCTCTGCCTCTGCCTCTGCCTCTGCCTCTCTGTAACTCTGCCTTTCAAATAAAAAATAAATACATGTTAAAAAAAAAAAAAAAGAAAACTGGCAGCTCTGTGAGAGCTGTTCACGACCTAGCGGCAAGTCTACGCAGAGAAAACAGAAACTGAAAAGGGGAGGCAGTGGTTGCGTCCCAGGAAGAACACGTGTGTAAGAAGGAGAGCCAGGCGTCAGTGTGTGCACGGCGGTTCCCGGCGTCACACGAGCGCTGGCGGAGCTCTAGGGGGCGTGCGGCCCGGAGAGGGGTTCCCCAGCCAGTGGTGTGCTCACGCTAAAGAAAGGTCACATGACCAGCACGTTAGTAAGAAACAGCGACGCAGTGGGTGTGGTGTGGTGGCGCAGCAGGTTTAGCTGCCGCCTGTGGCACCAGCATACCACATCGGAGCGCCGGTTCGAGTCCCAGCTGCTCTGTTTCTGACCCAGCTCCCTGTTGGTGCACCTGGAAGGCTGTGGCTGCTGGCCGGAGGGTTTGGGCCCCTGCCACCCATGGGGGAGACCCGGACGGAGTTCCAGGCTCCTGGTTCCAGCCCAGCCAGTCCCAGCCATTGCAGCCATCTAAGGAGTGAACCAGCGGATGGAAGACCTCTCTCTCTCTATCTCTCTCTTTGTCTCTCTCTCCGCCTCTCCCTCTCTGTCACTCTGCCTTTTAAATAAGCAAATCAAGATGGATAAGTACATAAGAAGAAGAGAGAACTCAGTGGAGGAGGACAAGCCGGGGCTGTCCCCGCAGGGAAGGCTTTGGAGCTGGGTGGGGGTGGGCTCATCTGGTGACAGTTACCAGCCAGGAAGTGCCATTTTCTTTTCTTTTCTTTCAAGATTTATTTTATTTATTTGAAAGACAGAGTTACAGAGAGAGGTAGAGACAGAGAGAGAGAGGTCTTTCCATCTGCTGGTTCACTCCCCAGATGGCCACAATGGCGGAGCTGTGCAGATCCAAAGCCAGGAGCCAGGAGGTTCTTCTGGGTCTCCCACGTGGGTGCAGGGGCCCAAGGACCTGGGCCATCCTCCACTGCTTTCCCAGGCCATAGCAGAGATTGGATTGGGAGAGGAGCAGCCGGGACTCGAACCGGCGCCCATATGGGATGCCAGGGCTTTAACCTGCTGCACCACAGCACCAGCCTCAGAAGTGCTATTCTCTCTCTCTCTCTCTCCCTCTCATCCTCCCTCCCTCCCTCCCTCCCTCCCTCCCTCCTCCCCTCCTTCTCTCTGTCAAATATGTATTTATTCATTTATTTATTTGTTTGAAAGTCAGAGTTACAGCCAGAGATGGACAGAGAGAGGTCTTCCACCTGCTGGTTCACTCCCCAAATGGCTGCAGTGACCAGGGCTGGAACAGGCTGAAGCCAGGAGCCAGGAGCTTCTTCCAGGTCTCTCATGTGGGTGCAGGGGCCCAAGGACTTGGGCCATCTTCCACTGCTTTCCCAGGCCATTAGCAGGGAGTCGGATGGGAAGTGGAGCAGCTGGGTCTCGAATCAGTGCCCACGTGGGTTGCCGGAGTCACAGATGGCAGCTGAACCTGCTGCTCCATGGCCCTGGCCCCAGCTCCAGTTTCCTTTTTTTTTTTAATTTATTATTTATTTATTTTTTTATTTTTGACAGGCAGAGTGGACAGTGAGAGAGAGACAGACAGAGAGAAAGGTCTTCCTTTGCCGTTGGTTCACCCTCCAATGGCTGCCGTGGGATCACCGCGCTGATCCCAAGGCAGGAGCCAGGTATTTATCCTGGTCTCCCATGGGGTGCAGGGCCCAAGGACTTGGGCCATCCTCCACTGCCCTCCCGGGCCACAGCATAGAGCTGGCCTGGAAGAGGGGCAACCGGGACAGAATCCGGCGCCCCGACCGGGACTAGAACCCGGTGTGCCGGTGCCGCAAGGCAGAGGATTAGCCTGTTGAGCCACGGTGCCAGCCCTCCGTTTCCTTTTAAATCTACTTTTCTTTAAAGCCGGTTCTTTGGTTAAAGTGAAAATGCATTTTTTCCCACGTAAGCCCAGTTCCGCTGCCAGGCAGACAGGAACCCTTGGGGAGCCCCACAGGGCCCTCTCCTTGCCTCTTCCACCCCCGGGGCGGTGCCGTTCCTGGCGCAGCTGCCCACGCCAGAGGACACGGTGGTGGCTGCGGCAGCCTGGGTGGCCCTGAATGCCTGGTGCATTTGGGACCTCAGCCGTCAGAGACCCCAGCCTCCCTCCCGGGTGAGGGGAGGTCTCGGGGAGGGCCGCTGTGACCAGCTGCCCGTCAGCGCTCACAGCCCCGTCGGCCACGTCACGGGCTGAGAGGGGGTCAGAGGGACAGAGGAAGAGGGGCATCCTGAGGCCTCGGCACACGGGGAGGCACCCCGCCCCGTGTGCACGTGTAGCATGGAGGCTATCACCCCCTGGATCTTCAGGGGACGGGGCGTGGGGCCGCCAGGGCGCAGGTTCTCAGCACGGGGACAGGAAGCAGACCCTGGCCCAGCCCCTGCTGGACTGGGCATGCACACTGGGCTGCTCGGCTCTCTGTGCCTCTCGATGCTGACCACGCAGCAGCGTCCGCCTCTCTCAGGCTGCGGACACGAACGGGGTCACAGTCAGGGGCCTGGTCAGGGTCACGGTCAGGGTCAGGGTCATGGCCTTTCACCTCCTGAAGCACTGGCCATGGGATCTCACACAGCCCCGTGCCTTCCCCCTTCCTGTGTGAAGCAGCTGGCCCCAATGACCCCAGAGTGGGCTGGGTGGACCGCTCTCTCCCACAGGTAGGCACACGGTGGGCGGGACTGGAACCCACGCCCTCCTCCGGCTCCTCCCCTGTGCTTCCCAGCCCAGCACCACGCCCAGGCGCTGCTGCCAGGGCTTTGGCCCTGCCTGGGGTCAGTAGGATGATTGACAGCAAAGCAAGCAGGACAGGCGGCCATCTGCCCCGCCCTCTCCACTCCTCCCACCCTGCCTGATCCGCACGGCTCTGTCGGAGCAGCAACCATGTTAAAGTTTCTGTTCAAATAAATACGAGCAGCAAATTGCTGTCGTGGCTTCACCGGTAATTTCAAGCCCCGAGAACTGTGTGGGTTGTTTTTCATGAACGAAAACTGAGATTAAAATCACTGATTCTCCAGAGACCCAGGCATGAAGCAAAGAGGATCCTTAGCACGCTTCCTTTGCATGTCTTCACGCTGAGAAATAAGAGCACAGGACACCGAGGAGCAAGCGATCCCAAGCAGCTCACTGGGGGGCAAGAAACCTGCACCCCAACAGACACCTCACGGTCGAGGGCCAGACCTGGAGCCGGACTGCACCTGCCACTCAGCTGACTGGTGTCTGGGCGCCTGCAGGAAGAATTTTTGTAAAAAAATATTTCATTTATTTATTTGAGAGGTCGAGTTACAGACAGAGGGAGAGACAAAGAGAAAGGTCATCATCTGTTGGTTCACTCCCCAAATGGCTGGAGCTGGGCCAATCCAAAGCCAGGAGCCAGGAGCTTCTTCCGGGTCTCCCACGCGGGTGCAGGGGCCCAAGCACTTGGGCCGTTTTCCACTGCTTTCCCAGGCCACAGCAGAGAGCTGGATCGGAAGAGGAGCAGCGTGGGCTTGAACCAGCGCCCATATGAGATGCTGGCACTGCAGGTGGAGAATTAACCTACCGTGCCATAGCGCCGACCCAGGAAGGACTTTGAAGAGAAGTGGCTCCAGTGTCAGAGGGGACACAAGCCAGCAGCCTCGGGGGCTGGCAGCGCTGCTGTCCACGCCGGCTGGGAGACCGCATTTGGGAGTTCACACTGATCACAAGTTCTGGGTTACAGAGAAACGCAGCCCACTCCCCATCTGTCGGTGCCTGTGCAGAGACCACAGGAAACCAGATTTCCATAGGCAGCTCGGAGACCTGCCCTGCGACCGCTGGAGTCTCCACGGTGGAGACGGCGGCTCAGGCAACGCGTGTTCTCCTGTCCAGAGAGCACACCACCGCACCCCAGCCCCACGCTGCTGCCTCTGGGGCTGTCAATCTGTCCCCAGGGGTCTCAGTCTGGGTGGACAAGCGAGCAGCTCCTCCGGGGCCAGTGTGAGCGCCGAGAGAGGGGATGAGGAAGGCGAGGGGAGCGGGCGTCCGAGCGCGATCAAAGAGCACGACACGGGCGGCAAGAACATTCTAGACAGCAGGGATCGGGGGTCAGAGGGCAGCCCACGGGAGGCACAGGAAATACAGGTTCTGCCGCTGAAGGATCCTGGGGCCAGCCCAAGGAGGGTGCCGCCCAAGCAACTCTGGGCCTGTGGGAACGGTGACCCTCCACGCGGAGGTGTCAACGGAATGTTCTGGAAGGCCTTGCGGAAGGTGAGACAAGCTGGTAGTTCGCAAGCCCCGTCCTGTGATCCCCTAGTCAGGTTTGACCCGGGGTTTGTCACTCAGGGTCCCCGAGGGCCCCCGTCTCCCCAGAGCCTTTCTCACACAGGACACCATGAACCCAAGGTCCCATGTCTGCACATCAGCTGTTTCTGGGGCAGCGCCCGCGAGGGCCCCCAGCTGCGAACCCCTCACTTCGAGCCTTGGGTCTGCAGTTGCCCACACTCTGCCTCTGGGGCAGCTGCTAGTGCCTTGGCAGCGCGGTGATGTGCCCCAGGTGACCGACTGCCCGGGGCGGCCGTGGCTGGGCTGGGCTGGGCGGAGCTTCTGCTTCGGCTTGGATGTGGCTGGAGAGCCTCTGGCGGTGGTTTCGCCGCCGAGCTGAGCCGGACGGGCGCCGGCACGTCCCGCGGTGGTAGATTCTTTCCAGGGATAACCCCTTGCCCGTTCTTGCGCCCTCCTTCCGGGAGGAGGAGAGGGCCCTGTTTCTCCACCCCGGGGATCTGGGCTGCCCTGGGAGTGACTTCACTGAGGGTAGCAGGGGTCACGTTCTGGGCCCCGCACACCAGGCCGTTAGGGGCTGGGCGGAGTCCGCGTGGGCTGCTGTGTGAAGCTGTGGACCACCCAAAGGGGAAAGAGAGAGGCCGTCCGGCTTCCAGCTCTCCTCCGCCCTGTGAGGCCCGAGCTGGCGACTGAAGCCACCCAAAGCCGCCAGCCCCAGCCAGCGCCAGGAGCAGCAGAGTAGCCCCCGGCCCAGGACCCTCCCCGCGGCTGAGCCCCTGCCCTGAGCGGTTCAGCACACAGTAGCAAACACCTGACTCACCCGGCCTTGGCCTTCCGCTTCCTTCCACGGAGCCAGTGCTGATGTCTTTCCCCACTCTTCAAGTTAGGACGCTGACACCTGTGGGTGACAGCGCCAACCCACCCACCTGGCGCAAACAAAGGCTCTATTGTCTCCTAAGAGAACTCCAGGTGGGGGCAGGGGCAGGCCTGGCCAATGGTCCAGACCCTGTCTTTCCGGTGTGACGCCGTGTCTTGGGCAACTTCCTGTGGCGGACGGGTGATGCCGGCGTAGCGACAGCAGCAGAGCGGGAACACGTCTGTGCTCTCCCAACCCCGTCCCCCGCGGGAGGCCTGACCGGGCTCACTGGCTCGAGCCTGCTCTGCGCCCATCCCTGGAAAGAGGAACCCAGGGCAGCTGTGTGAAGCAGCATTCACCCAGAGCCTCACGTCGGGTGGACGCTGGGAGCAGGCGGGCTCTGCCAGCAGGGATGAGGGGGCGGAAGACACAGCAGCCCCCTGTGGCCGTGTGCAACCCCACCAAAGGCCGCCGGCTTCTGGCAGAGGACCCACACATTCTTGGGGGCAGGGGGAGATCGGGGGAGAACTTGAAGAGCTGTGTGCCTTAGCACGCTTGCGTTCAAGGAACCATCAGTAGGGCTGTAACCCAGCAGGCACTGTCCTGTAGCAGGTAAAGCTGCTCGCATACCACATGGGTGCTGGTTCGAGTCCTGGCTGCTCCACTTCCAGTGCAGCTCTCTGCTATGGCCTGGGAAAGCAGGGGAGGATAGGCCAAGCGCTGGGGCCCCTGCACCCACATTGGGGATCTGGATCTAGCTCCTGGCTCCCGGCTTTGGCCTGGCCCAGCACTGGCCACTTCAGCTATCTGGGGGAGCTAGCCAGCTGAGAGATCTGTCTCTCTCGCGCTCTCTCTTTCAAATAAGTAAGTGTCTACATAGGAAGTTTTTTAGAGGTGTTGTTATTCATGGACCAGCGACCAGAGACCTGGGTGGGGGGTTCTGTCAAGGGGAGTCCCATGAGAACTACAGACCGAGGGCAGCCTCAGTGGTCCCCACTGTGGGGTGGTGGTTGTCGGCTCCAGTCGCCGGCAGAACCCAGGGTCAGGCCGGGTCAGCGGTCAGTCTGTCACCATTCCCAGAGCTCATTCCTGGTCCCCTGCGTCTGGCCCCACAGCGGCCAACCCAGTCTCCCTTCCGGAAGCAGGCAGGAGCTCCTCCTAGGAGCCTTGCTGGAGGCACACAGCGCCCGGGACCCCCGGGGGCGGCCAGGACAGGCTGGCCCTGGCGCTGTGGGGCTGTGAGACGTCCTCCCGCCCGCCCTGGAGAACAGAAAGGCGCTGTGGGCTAGGGGCGGCGTCGCTGTGTGCGTGGCTGACCCTGAGCCGCCGCCCTGGGACCTGGGGCCCTGCCCTGCTCTGCTCCTCTCCCCGCAGGCCAGGGACAGGGGTTGGGGGGAGGGCTAGGGGCGGCCTGCAGGCCCAGAGCGGACGCTCCCCTGCAGGTCTAAGGGCGGATTCCCTGGGCAGGCGTCTTGATCGTGGCTCTGGGGACCGAGGCCAGCAGGCCAGGACTAGGGGCTGACCCAAGCTCCCAGCCCCTGTCCGCGCATCCCCCGCCCCGGAAAGGCCCACCTGCGCGGGGGGCGGAGCCAGGGGGCGGGCCGGGAGGAGACCCGGACCCACCCCGAGGGACCCCGCCCCGCGTCCCCGCCACGGGGGCTGGAGGCCAAAAGCTGCTCGGCCCGGGAGGAGCGCGTGGGACCCCGCGGAAGGACCCCCGTCTCGCCGCCCCGGCCCCCCGGCGCTCACTCTCCCGCCCCACCCGGCGCCCGCCCAGAGACGCGGAAGCAACAGGGAGCCGCTGGGCCGCCGGCGCGGCGCTCGGGGTCGGGCCGGGCCGGCCAGGCCGCGCGGGAGGCGAGCGCGGCCCTTGGGTGCCGGGGCGGGGGCGCGGGCGCGGGGCGCATGCTCACAGCGGCCGTGACGCGCGCCCCGAGCAGGAGGGGCCGCAGGCCGGGCCGAGAGGCGCGGCGGGCGCGGAGGCGGAGACGCGCGCAGAGCAGCGGCGCGCAGGGGAGCAGCGCGCAGGCTCCGGCGCCGTGCGCTCCAGCGGCCGCCGAGCGGCCAGCCGACCGGGAGCAGGCGCCTGGGCGCGGGCTCGGCCGCCGAGCGGCTCCCTCCGCGCCCAGCCGCCGCCGGGCGGGCCGGGCATGAGCGCCGGGGGGCCGCGGCCGCCCCCAGCACCGCCCGGCGCGCCCGGGCCGTGACCTGAGCGGGGGGCGCAGGGCGCAGGGCGCCGAGCGGCGGAGCCATGGACTGCAGCCGGCTGCGGACGCTCGTGCACAGATACGTGAGTGCCGCGGGCGCGGGCGGCGGGGTGCTGGGGGGCTGCCCGGAGCCCGCAGCCCCGCGCTCGCCACGGGGTCCCCGGTGCCCGCCTCGCCCCGGCCTCAGCGTCGGGGCCGGGGAGGGCGGTCCCGGCCAGGGGCGCCCGCGCGGGAGCCGGCGGCTCTGCTTTTTAAAAAAACTCCGCGGTGGCGGTGTGCGTGTGGGTGGGGGAATCCAGAGTGAAGTTCTGAGCCGGGTCCGAGGAGCGGGGTGCGGGGTCCCCCCGGAGCCCGCCGCGGGACGCCGCCGGCCGCCGAGGGAGCGAGGGGCGAGGTCCCGGGGAGGACTTGCAGGGGGGGGGGTCGCCGGCCGGTGGCGCCGAGACTGTCCGAGCGCCGCCGTGGCCGCGCACAGGATCCACTGGGAAGAGGGCACCGTCCCGGGACCCGTGCGGCCTTGGTGTTCCCGAGCTTTTTCCCTGCCCGCTCTGGCCCGACACCCCCGGGGGGCAGGGCACAGGTGCGCCCGGGCGTGGGGGCCGGAGCGAGCTGGCCCCTGGTGTTGCCGGGACAGACCTGACACCCGGTGGCAGCCTGGTCTCTCTGAGGCGGGTAGCGGCTGTAGGTGGCCGGGTGTGTGAGGAGTCGCTCTGTTATCACCCGGGCGGGCGGCTCAGGAGGTGCGGGGTCCAGGGGGCCGGTGGAGCGAGCCGCCGGTCGTCCTGGACATTTCCATTCCCTGCCTGGCCGGACGCGGACAGGAGCCAGGCTCCAGGAAGCAGGCAGGGCCGTGTCCCTGAGAGGTGAAGGGTGGACAGGTCACTGCCCAGGGCTCACCTTCCGGCCAGTTCCCATCCGCTCCGACCTCGCCCCCGCAGAAGTTTTATGTGTTCAGGGTTCTCTCCCGTTTGCCCCGTGCTGACTGTTCCCTCCTTAACTTTTCCAGAAACAAGCCCCGATGTCTTTGATTCTGTTTTCTCGCTCCACGACTTTACTGATTTATTTTGGCCACGTGCTTGGTTGGCGACGTCACCGTGTTCGCCTCTGGGACCCTTCTTTTCCATGTTGCAGCTCCGGTCCGTGCTGTGGAGTTAGCTGGAGTTGTCCCAGGGGCAGCTGTGCTGTTCCCCGGGATGTGCGGACCTCCCGTGGGCAGGACTGCACGAGCTTCCTTTTCCTAGAGAAAAAAGGACTCGAGTTGCGTGTCCAGGTTTCCTTGTGTGACTTCGTGTGCTCTGCCTGCCCGGGGTACACGCAGTGAGCACGCCTGGCACACAGGGCTCTCTGGTTGCTTCTGGTCCGGGTGGGACGCCACAGCAGGGGTCTCACCTCCAGGGACCGAGCAGCAAACCAGTGAGGGTGGTGGGTTAGGCCGGGGCTCCTGACGCTGCCCTGGGTGGGTGCGGGCCCTGGGGGGACGTGGTTTCCATGGCGCTTGGACGCCGTGGGGTCGCTGATCTGCCGGGAGCTGTGTGTCCTCCTGCTGGAACTTTCCTAACTGTTGTCAAGAGCGGAGTAAAGTCAGCGTTACCTCCCTTTAGAGACAAGAGGTGGGAGACGGGGATCCAGGTGCAGCCGGGCTGGCCCCGAGGGCTGACCCCAGCCCTGAAGCCGGGACCCTCGGCTGCACTGTGCCCGCTTCCTCACCTGGGGACGGTAGCTGTGCCCATTCTCCGAGTGGCTGTGAGGGTTCAGGGGGTCCACACAGGGAAAGAGGAAGTGACCTCTGTCACTCGGGCCCTGGGTGGTGGGGCTAGAGTGACCCCAAACAGAGCAGGGGCCGCTGGGGGCGGGAACAGCTCGGGGGTACACCGAGCCGTGCCGGCCCTGGTGGGCTCTCTGAATCTTTCAGTGGGGGTGTCGTGGGCCAGTGCAGTGGCTGCGGCTCCAGGGAGGGCGCCCCGGTGTGGCCCCACCCGGCCTCCTCCCTGCAAGCCCCACAGTTGGGGTGTGATTCTCCCACGTGTGTGGGTCCGGGCACCTGGGCCACTGTCCAGCCTGCAGGGCGCCGGCTTGCCCACGTTTCCTGCTGATTTCTGTCTCGCGGAGTTTTGCTTCCCAGCCTGCCCAAGGCGTCCTTGCCGCCGGGGGCTGTTCAAATCGTCTTTGTCCCAGGAGAGCACGCGTTTTTGGGCCCCAAGAAGCTCAGCATTACCGTGACAGAGCGCCTTCAGCCTGAGGTGCCGAGCCGTTGACGCGCCCACGTGTGTCCCTGCCCGTTTCCTTCCCAGCCGTGACCCTCAGTGCCCAGGGGTCCTGTGACGCTAGCACTGGCCCTAGGCCGCCTACGCGCCATCGCTGGCTTTGGAAACGGAAGCGCTGGTTTGCATTTGATGGCATGGCAGGGCCTTCCTGTTGTTGGCACCCAGAGTCCACACGCCAGGACACGCGTTCTGACCACGCAGCCACAGAGGCCGAGGCGTGGGAGGCCACAGGCCCCACGGCAGCTCGCCCGTGACCGGCAGGTGCGGCCGTGCTCTGCCGTGGGGCCCTGCCCGCCTGTATAATTTCACCTCTGTGTCATAGCTTTTATTGAGTTAAACGCCTTCCCCGGGCACTGGTGAATGTTTGATCTCCAGGTGCCTTTATTTCATGCCAGAGGGTACGTTCTGTAACCCCGGGCAGGAAGTTTGTGTGACGGCTGCATTTGGTGGGTGGGACCTGTGCGGCAGTCCCCAGGCGGTCGAAACTGCTGGGGATCCGGGCTTAGGTCCCGAACTGCCCCGCACAGCGGGCCCTGGTGCGGGCTGAGCTGAGCTGCACCGGCCCTGCGCTGCTCTGATTGGGGATCCCAAGCCCCAGACGGACACGGTTCTTTCCACCCAATCCAGTGCAGGTAAAAATGCTGTTTGCAATAAAAAGCACTGGGAATCCAACAGGGTTGGATGAGGGGTTGCTTTTGCTCTCCCATGGATGCTGTTGTCTGAGAAAGACAAAACAGCTCATGGGGAGGTGAAGGCTTGGGTGTCAGAGATCACAGCAGAGCCGCGCGCAGTGCCCGTGACCCTGGGCACGCTGGCCAGCCCCGCACACTCGGCTTCCCCCTCTGTAAAGGGGGCCTGGCAGCTGGGCCTGCTGGGGCCACCGCTCGCCTGGGGCGCGTCCCGACAGTGGGACTCAGCCCTGCGTGACCCAGTCCTGCCCCGCTCTGGGAGGCTGCTTCTCGGAGACAATAGCAGTGGTCCTCAGATACCCCTGCCACGGGGTGTTCTGCTCTATGTCCCCTCCGCTTTGGGGCCAGTGGCCCTGTTGTGGCTGAGGCCAGTCCTGTATTGTGCTCCGAGCCACACAGGACGAAGACCCCCTTCCCTGTGCCACCAGGCTTAGCTGGGAACGGGGCAGGCAGACGTGGTGCGACCTACACCATGAGGGGCCCGAAAGAGAGCTGGCCAGGGAGTGTGAGCTCTGGGGCGGCCAGGTCGCAGGCCATGCAGCAGCGTCTCACACAGGAGCTGGCGTGTGGGTGTCCGGCAGTGTCCAGCCGCCAGGAGCGGCAGGTGCATCGCCTCTGTGGCCGGGGCCTCCCCTGGCTGGCTGGCCTGCGTGGGCCACTGAACCCCCTTCCCTGCCTTGATGCCCTCCCCGTGGGGGCCTCAACCACCTTCTGTGGGTCACGGAGCCACCGCTGTGCTGCTGTCCCTGCCGCTTCTCCCCTGTGCTGGGAGCAACCCCTGGTGCAGGCTCCGTGCTGGTGAGCGTCCCCGGAGCGAAGGACCGAGCCTTGGGTCACCACTGCTCATGAGGCGTCGGGGTTCCTTGGGTCACCGTGCCAGGGCCTCCCGTGCCGGCGTCCCAAGAGCTCGAGTGGTTGGTGTTTCCACACCGTGCGTGTTTGTTAGGAGATGCGTCACACACGGGTGGTGCCTGTCCCGTCTCGTGACTGTGCCCATCTCAACACTCCGCGCTTCCTTATGGTGGAAGCGCCCAAGTCCTGTCTCCTAGTTTTTTGTTTTTTAATAGAGAAATACACGGTGCTTATCTGCAGGGACCCTGCGTTCAGTCTCTCAAGCTCATGGTTGATGTCACTCCAGACTCTCTGTCCTCCGTCCATTTCATGGCGTGGTGAAGCCGGGGCAGAGGGCTGGCTTGGGGCAGTGGCCGAGACCGGCCCCCACCCCCAGGGGCACAGAAGCCTCCGTGGGCAGCGTCACTCTGTGTCCTGGCAGGGCCTTGTCTCGGACCGCGGGCCAAAGCTGGGTCGTGCACTGGGTTTGTTTCCTTCAGTCTCCCGTCCACTGCCTGGGGCCCAGGACCCAGGAGGGAGCGAGTGGCGGCAGAGTCCCTCTCCAGGCCCTTGGGAGAGCGAGAGGGCTCGAAAGACTGCGAGTGATGGGGTCTGCGGTGACACGGTCTCGGGGACACCTGGCCCGCGTGGGTCCGGGCACAGTCTTCCTGGTTCTCAGAGCGGCCTGGTGCTCGCTGTGGCCGGCTTGCTGGGGAGCTGCTGGTCAGGCTCTGTGCACAGAGGGTGCCCGTGGACGCCGCGCCTCCCAGCCTTTCAGTTGTCTGACCCGCAGGTGACTGCTGTCGCCGGGGAGCATCCAGGCTGCGTCGCCCGAGCGCGGCCCCCACCCCACTGCTGTGAGGAGGAGGGGGCTCGCGGGGCGTGCGGCTGAGGGTAGACTTGGTGTCGCCCTGTTCTGCTTCCGTGAGTGGCCGGGGTCTCCTCGTTTGTAACTCCCAGGGCCGTGGCAGCAGACCAGGGGGCTTCCGTTTAGGCCCCTCACGGCCCTGACCCCAGGGAGGGACACTGCGGGTGGGTGCTTTGGGGACTGACAGGAAAAGCCGTGGGAGGCCGGGAGCTGGCAGCTGGGGTTTGGGGCTCTCCCGTCACCTGTCAGCACGAGGCCCCCGGGAGCCCGAACGTCCAGTCCCTGGGACCCGGTTCCTTGTTTTGGAGTGCAGGGGGGGGCCTGGATTTCTGTGAGTGGAAGTTGTGTGTTCTCTGTGCTCACGCCAAGGAATTTGTCAGAGAGGGGTGGGGAGAGAGGGACTCTTCCATCCACTGGTTTCCTCCCCAAATGCCTGCAATGGCCGGGGCTGGGCCAGCTGAAGCCAGGAGCCCAGAACTCCATCCGGGTCTCCCACGTGGGGGCAGGGGCCCAGGCACGTGGGCCGTCCTCTGCTGCTTTCCCAGGACGTTAGTAGGGAGCTGGATGGGAAGTGGAGCAGCCGGGACTTGAACCAGTGCCCATAGGGGGTGCAGGCACTGCCGGCGGCGGTACCTACCGTGCCACATTGCCAGCCCAGCAGCACACTGTGACTTGTTCCCTCGCCCTTCAGGCCTGTAGCTCGCCCAGCTGCTCATTGTCCGGGGAGAGGCGGCTCTGCCAGCCATGCCATCCGGCGCCCGTGGGAGCCCGAGTGGCCATCCTCCACCCTGCTCCAGTTTTCTGTTGGAAAATATTTCCCATTTCTTGGTGGTTTCTGTTTTCTCTGTCAGGGGTTTTGGAGCCAGACCCTGTCATGGAAGGTTTGCGGTGTAGACTTGTGCCGTGCCTTGCTGGTGTCGCCGTCTCCTCTGGCGTGGCTGCAGGAGGTAGCATCACCGGGCGGCTGGGCTGGGCTGGGGCCCGTTGGGAGCTGTGTGTGGTTGTGTGCCTTGCCAGCGAAAGGTTCATCCGAGACAGGGTCGCCCCCGGCACGGGGCCTCAGCGCCACTCACGCGGTTCCCGCCCAGGTGTCCCGGTGAGGGTCTCCGTGACGCCCCCCGGCCCCTCCCGGCAGGCAGCAGTGAAATGAGGCCTGTGCTCCTGGGGGGGGGGGGGGTCCGGGGAGCTGGCGCACAGGAGAATCAGCCCGTTGTGAGAATAGCCCGGGAGGGCTGGCCGGGGCTCGTGTTTCTCCTGTGACTAGGTAATTGTTTGGGCTCAGAAAAGGGAGCGAAATAAGATCATTTTTCCTGGTTGGAAGATAAGCAAAGATCTTAAACAGAAGCTCTGGTGCCTGCGAGAAAGACTGATTTGGGCCTAGGCCAGTGGTTACGCATTCAACAGGTGGAGGGGAGGGGGCAGGGCGGCCTCTCTGTCCTGCACCTGCCCCTCCCCCGACTGGAAAACAGAGGCCCAGTTGGGGCCAGGTGGAGGAGCCATGGCCAGGCCCCTGGGGCACTGCTGTTGCCTGGCAGCTGGTGGGCGGGTCCTGTGCCTGGGGTTTGCTCCACAACCCCCCCCCCCCCCCCCCGGTGGAGCAGTGAGAGATGCTGGGGTCAGAGCGGGGCCTGGACCTGACCCTGACCCTGACCCCTGACCCCGGCCGTGGTTTCATCCTGTACAGCCTGCTCGGTGGTCAGGCGCCCCCTCTGCCCGGAGCAGCCCCAGTCCCTCCCTGCCTGTTGCTCCGGCTTGGTGAGTGTCACTCACAGAATCTCCCCGGCTCTGGTCAGCTACGTGGCCGCTCTCCCTGTGTAGGCGTGGTGGACCACAGCCGTGGGCTCGCCTGCCCGTGCTGCCTTGCCGTGGGGAGCCCTGCTGCTACTCGGGCCTCTGGGAACGGCAGCGTCCACACCGTGAGGGGAAGGCAGTGGGCATGACTCACCCCCGCTGTCGTGCGCCACCTCCCGTGCCTATGCAATCAGCGTCTGGCCCACTGGTGGACGGGACGCTGTGGACATGGCCCCTGGCTGTGGAGCTGGCTGCCCAGGATGACCCATGAGGCCTCGGCACTGAGCCCGCCTTCCACGGATGCTTAGTGCTGCCCCCCTTCCCAGAGCCAGGGGGGCCGGCCCGCCCCAGCCTGTCAGTGGGGACCCCGTCCTGTGACCTCATTCGGTGTGGTCACCTCCAGTGCCCAGGGTGCAGCAGTGGCCGTGAGGTTTCAGGGACCCGGGCTGGCCAGCACGCTTGGGTCAGGGCAGCCCCGGGCACGCGGGAGCATCCGGGGGAGGTTGGAGAGCAGGTTCAGTTTGCTTCCTGTGCTTATCACCCAGATCACAGACACGGGCCGCGCAGAACCTGGAAAACACGAGATGAGGCGGATCCTGGAGGGAGGTTTTCTAAAACGTGGATGCAGAGTTTGGGGGCCTGGCCCCGTCCTGCACAAGGAGCACTCCCGCCTGGCTGAGGTCCGGGCCCCTGCGTGTGCCTGTGTTTCTACCTCCTCCTCCCTGGAGGGAGCTGGTTCCAGGCCAGTGCCACAGTGTTGCCTTGGGTTTTGTGTTATGATCCAAATACCAGGCATCTGGCTTATCCACAAGACAGATGTTACAGCCTCGTCACAAAACTGGATTGGGCGGCTGCTCGGGGAGGCCAGGGCTGCTGGCCCGCGAGGCCGTTCCTGTTTGCAGGGCCCCTTGGCCGCCTCCGTAGGGGCTGACACCGTGGTGCCGCTAGCCGACTGGCTGGGGGTCCAGAGCAGAGGTGGCTGGGGCGGGCAGTGAGCTCCCTGCCTGCTACCTCCCTCGCTGGGTGTCCGCTGAAGTTGAGCAGAGACCAGAGGGGGTCATGACCTCCCCCCGGGGCTGGGCGTGGTGTTTACGGCTGCTGGGAGAATTCCAGCCCCTTCACTGGCTTGGACGCACTGTGGGGCCAGAGGGGCCTGTGCAGGACAGAGACCCCCAGCCACTGCGGCTGTGAGCACCCGAGGCCAAGGACTCACCTGCGACAGCCACCGGGTCCTGGACGGGGCTGGTGTGTGCATGTACATGTTTCTGTGTGTGTATGTGTTTCTGTGGGCATGTGTTTGAGCGTGCATAGTTCTGTGTGTGCACGTGCATGTTTCTGTGTGCGTGTGTGTGTTTCTTGTGTGTGCGTGTATATGTTTCTGTGTGCGTGTGTATGTGTGTGTATGTGGTTGTGTGTGCATGCATGTTTCTATGTGTGTGCACCTGTGTGCATATGCACGTTTCTGTGTGCAGGTAGTTTTCTGTGTGTGATGCACGTTTCTGTGTGCGTGCATCCATGTGTGTGTGTAGTGTCTCTGTGTGCGTGTGCCTGTGTGTGCGTGCGTCCGTGTGTGCCCGCTGCAGTGTGGGAGCAGCCCTATGTGTCCCTTGTGCCTGCTGGACACTGTGCTTCTCATGACCGCGTGGAGGAGGCGGCCGCTCCCCCGTTCAGTAATCCCCCTGCCTCCGGGAAAGAGGATTTCCTCTGACCTGTTTTCTGCAGAGGATTAGGGGTGGTGGGGCCCGGCTGTGAGGCTGTCGCTGGACCTGGGCGTGGTCTTCAGGGGT